>OX451740.1:38031473-38627620 GCA_948472305.1 Vicia faba
TTTTATGTTTGGAAATAAAATAATAAAGTCAGAAATGAAATAAAAATGCAAAAATAATAAAAATACAAAGAGATGGGCCAGGGGTGTGAAAAGTAAGCTGGGAGGTGTTGGAAACAAGAAGGCCAAGCCCAGCCCAGACTTCATCTTCTTCCTTGTGACAAACAGAAAAAACGCGCGTGGCTAGTTCAAACTTGTATCTCCTGTTTCAATGCTTTTTGACAAAACTCAAAGCATGAAACTTGTAGAGCATCAAACAACGATTTCAACCATATAAAACATTAAACCTAACTCTCAAAGACCAGAGAGAATTTCTCTGGCCCTAATTTCTAACCTAGTTTTTTCAGAAAGTTCATGGATGAAATTCTCCTAGCACGATTAATATAAATGAAAACTAAGCATATGTATGGTTTCAGGGAAATGAGTATAACATCTTTTATTCACAAACCTAAGGCTAAATGTTCCTAAATAGAGAGATAGAAGTTCATGAAAAACCTGTTTCAGTTGAGTTCGAGTTGGACAATGCAACAACTTTCAATGGGGCCTGAGATTCTTTTGAGCTTGCTTGATGTCCCCTAAACCTTTCCCAATGCTTTGTTTGTTTTGAAATAGCCTGAATCGTTCTACAGAACTCAACCTGCAAAGCTTCAAAGTAAAAATGGTGATGTGTGGAAATGGAGTTACAGTAGCTTTTGAATGGTCTGGACAGCTTAGGTGTATTGTTTAGAATGTGTTTGAAGTGATTTGGGACAAAACGCATGAGGGGATTTGATTGTGGCTTGTGATTTGCAGAACTGGCCCTGTTTTGGGCAGAAATGAAGATTTTGTGCTTAAGGGTGTTTGAGGGATGAAGGGCTCGTGTTTTTGGCTTACTAGGATGTGTGAAACTTGTTTGAAAACTTTTCTTGAGTTCAATATATCAGATGTGTGTGTTCTTGACTTTTGGTACAATGCCTTGGTTTTGAAGCAAAGATGTGAAGTGACCATGTTATGGCCTATACAGGCTAGCTCCAAGCATGCTTAAGTTGGTGTACTATGCCTGAGATTAGGGAACTTGTTTTGCTGTAAGGAAAGAAGTCCAAGGCTCAAGAAAATGCAATTTGACATAAAGTTGCCTTTATGAAAATGGAAGTGCCATCTTTATGCCTAAAATGGAAATGTTCAATGTACAATGCTCCCTTGATCAGAACAATGCCAATGTCCAATGTATTGGAATTCAATTTTTGAGCGTAAATTGGTTTAGAGGCCTGTAATTATGTACTAAGCTAGTTTGGTCAGATTTGCAACTTCGTATGAACATGTATTTGCCATGGTTACAAAGTGAGTTTTTGCCAACTTCAAGCATTCGATTCTCCCTAACCACAAATGATCTTGAGGAGTTCTTGGACATTTTGGAAAGCTTGAAACATTTAATATAATCCATCTTTAAAATGCAACTTGAGACTCCAAGTGGAACCATGTGAAAAATGTCCAAGAAGATGGGTCAAAATCCTGCCTAAACTAGGGCAAAATTTCTCTAAGTTAAAAGTTTTAGGAACCCTTGTTTCAAAAATCATAACTTGAGATCCAAGATTCTTTTGAGAAAACTTTGTCAATCAAAGTTTTAGACTTTGTGATGTACTATAAATTTCATGTTGTAAGTTTTGTTTGAATCCATTTGCATCTTGGTGAAAATGTGGGACAAAGTTAGGAAAAATTAAGAAAATTTCATAACTTAGAAAAATTCTAAGTTATGAAATTTTTCAATTTCAAACCCTAATTTGCAATTTTGGGTTTCTTGGTGAACAAGTTTCATAAATTGACATTTCTTGATGGAAAATGACTCTTGGCACTTGATTTCGACCAAAAAGTCAAAGTTTGACTTTTCAGTGTACAATCAAATTTTAATCAGTTGACTGAAAAATTCATTTGTCAATCCCATGCATTTGAGATCTTTTGAACTTGTTGAATAGGTCAAGATAATTTCATTGAGTCCTTGAGTCCATGGTTGAACTTGATTTTCCATTGGCTAGGTCAAACAGTCAAAAATTGTCTTTGTACAGTCAAAACCCTAAAAATGACCATTTTGCCCTTTTGGTGATCTGATCAAATTTCTTGTGGAATTATGGTCCAAACTTGATCAAATGGTTCATATGAGTTCATAATGTTGATGTGGGTCAAAATGCATGAGGTTTGACTGTAAATTGGCCACAATTGACCTTTTCCCCAATACAGTTGATTTCTAGGTCAACTGTCCAATTGACTGGGAAAAAATTTGATTCAAGGCTTGAAACTTGGTATGGGAAAACTTATGGGTCCAACATGAAGTATGAAAGTCACTTTGAGCATTGAAGGCCCAAAAATCCTTGGGCAAACTCAAACCCTAATTTAGGTCAACAGTGTAAGGAGGGGTCTTGAGCAGAGCAAACCCTAGCTTGATCTTGAGTTCCAAGAGTCTTGTGATGGGGAATGTTGATAAAATGAGAGGGAAAATTTTGGGGTACAACAGTGAGGAATATTGTGAAATACCTTGAGAACTTGCTAGACTCTTAATACAATAAAAGGCTATCCAACCGTACGAAGAACCAATCGAAGTGGTAAACTTAGGTTCTGAGACAGACAGAAAAGAGGTCAAGATAGGCGCCAACTTAGAGGGCAGTGTCAAGAATAGATTGATTCATTTGTTTCACGAATATGTTGAGATATCTTCTTGGTCACACGAAGACATGCCAGTAGCGTGAGACGATGAATTCATCAAGTAATATTGGGTGACAAAAATCTTGCAATTGGATTCGGGCGAGTGAATATTGAAGACGGTTTTCATTCAACTTAATAGAGTGAAATAGTGGATCAATTGGAGTTGTTGGGGGCTTGATCTAACTCCATCAAGCCAAAGGGAATTTTGTTGGATCATCATTAAACATAGGTGTTGAAGGGGTGCATTGCAACATTTCTCTTGTATACATTCTTTTATAAATAGTAAGAAATTAGTCTCAATTCCAAAACAGAATTAGGGGAGACGTAGCCATAGTGAGGATGATTAGTGAACTTCCTTAGAAAATCCTCTTGTCATTCTCTCTCTCTTAAATTCTGGTACATTAAATCATAAATGTCCTATAGGATGTCGAGACATCTGTTCTTACCGAAACAAACATCCAATGTATAAACATACAAAATAGTACTGAAAAGCATAAACAACACACTGTAATTGTTAACTCAGTTCGGAGTAACCCTTCTACTTTGGGGGCATATAAAGACAAGGACAAATCCACTATGATAATGTCAATTTCAAGCTAAATTCCCATGTTTACAACTTTTCTCCTAACTAATAACAACAACTTGGAGTTGCTTCAAGGCTTTCTCCAAGAACAATACTCAACTCATCACCTACAGGTTTCTGAGTGAGAACTTAGTGACCATCTCACAACCTGGGTGGTTCACTTAAACCAACTCTTCTAGAGAGTGGCGACAATGACAAAGCCCTAGACTTCTACATTGTGAACCCATGCCAAACTAGGTTACAAACTCTTCTATTTGTAACCTATTCCAAATTTAACTTCGGCTTATAGTCACTGCATATCAGCTGTTACAAACCAGCAAAAAATTCTGCTACAAACAAGGTCTTCAATCATTAGTTTCCTAAAATATATCTATATTTAGAAATTGCATAATCTTCAATATTCTGACTTGATTCTCTTGACCTTTAAATTAACACCACATAGGATTGCATGATATTCCCAGAATATTCTGCATCAGTTAAATCATAACAGAATTTAACTGTCCACTTCAACTCAGGCACGATGTCGTATGCTCTTTTATAGGATATCTTATACGACATGTTATTCCAGATGATGAGAACTTCTCATCTCAACATGTATCAACATAACATAGGACTTCTTTCTCAACCTGTTCCTGTTAGCAAGTTAACACCAACTCTCTAACATATTGTTGTCTTATTTATTTTACAAAAATTAATTCCAATCCTCAAACTAGAGAACTTACATTCTCTCTCTCTCTCTCTCTCTCTCTCTCTCTCTCTCTCTCTCTCTCTCTATATTATATATATATATATTATATATATATATATATATATATATATATATATATATATATATATATATATATATATATATATATATATATATATATATATATATATATATATATATATATATATATATATATATATATATATATATATATATATATATATATATATATATATATATATATATATATATCTTTAATATTTTGTTAGCAATTTATTACACCCTTGATTGTGCAAATTTATTAGGTTATAAACATTCTTCGAAAGTTTAAATCATTTTGTTATTGTTATTACAATCCCTTTGATTGTAAGAGGTTTTATCATTAACAAAATTCAAAGTAAATTTTGGAAAATCAAAGTGCACATTAAGTGTTCGACAAATTGTCTAAATAATTTTTTACCTTCAATTTCATTGGAAATAGGTTACTTGATTGATTGTATTAAAAATTTTGATTGAGAATTTTCTGTGATACTCACTTATCATCTTTAATTAACTTGAATTTATTGAAAGCATATTCGAGCTCTAATATTCGAGTGCATTTAGACGAGTTTGATCTAGGATACGACTTCCGCTAACCATTATTTTTAACATGGTTTAAAAACTGTTTTAAAACTAAATTTTGAATTGGACATTTATTCACCCCCTTTTTAGATTAGTTGTCATCGTCTAACAGAGGCTAACACTCTCAAGTCTAAATTAGACAAGGCATCACAACCAAATGTTACATTTTCTTTTTATCCTTCTATTATTAAAAGGAGTATGAATAAATCCCATAAAAATGATAGTTAGAATAAAAAGGATTCCATTTGCAAACCTGGAATCACCTCAAAATTTAACTTGTCTTTATTGTTGAAAGAAAGGTCACACTATTGAAAAATTCAAATTTAGGAGTATTTTAGTTTCTAAAGATGTTTTTCAATGGTTGCCCAAATGCAACCATGTTTTCACTCACTCTCAAGGACCCAATGAAAGTTGGGCACCTATCCCCTTTATTTGATCTTGTATGTTGAATTTCTTAGCTCTATAGAGAGAAGATGGATTCTCGATAGTGTGTGCTCAAGGTATATCACGAGATACATTTCCTTATTCCCCGACTTTGTGGCGAAGAAGAAATAATTTACATCATATAAAGACAACACAAAAGGTGCGATACTTGGAAAAGTTAGTGTATGTAATCCCTCATCTGCTACTATCTATGATGTTATGTTAGTTTAAGGCCTTAAACATAGTATTCTAAGCATTATTCATTTGTGCAACAATGGGTATAAAGTTTCTTTTATTAAAGATTGTTGCATGATTGTACACAATGAAAATAAGAATTACATGTTTAATGGTGTGAGGGTAAACAATATATATATACTTAACTTGAATGATGTATCCATGACCAATGCTAGGTGTCTTGTTATCGCGAATGAAGAATCCTGGATATGCCATAGGTGTCTAACATATGTCAACTTTGATTTGCTTAATAAAGTGGTTTCAAAAGATCATGTAATCGGTCTTCGAAAAATAAAGTTTTAAAAAGATCACCTATGTGATGCGTGCTAAATGGGTAAGCAAACAATGGTCTCATTTAAATCTGAAAATGTTGTTTCAACATCGAGACTCCTTGAGCTTCTCCACTTGGACCTTTTTGGTCCTTCACGAACCAAAATCCTGTGTGGTAACTATTACGGTTTTTTATCATGGACGATTACTCTAAATTTTGTTGGAGCATTTTCTTAAGAAGAAATGATGAAACCTTTGTGACTTTTACACGTTTTTCTAGGTTATCCCATAAAAAATTAAATTAGAAAATTGTTGATATTCGAGGCGATCATGGAGGTGAATTTTAAAACCACCTCTTTGATGAGTATTGTGATAAACATGACATTGAGTATAGCATTTCAGTTTCTAGGACTCCACAACAAAATGGTATTATGGAGGGCAAAACCGAGTTTTAGAGGAGTTAGCAAGAACAATGCTCAATGATAGTTCTCTACTTAAGTATTTTTAGGCCAATGCTATTGGCACGATATTTTGTGTCTTAAATAGGATACTTATACGTCCTATCTTAGACAAAACTCCATATGAACTTTTAAAAGGTAGAAAACCAAATTTATCACATGTTCATGTTTTCGGTTGCAAGTGTTTTATTTTAAACAATGTTAAGGATAACCTTGGGAAATTTGACGCGAAAACCTATGAAGGTATCTTGCTTGGATACTCTTAATCTAGTAAATCTTATAGAGTGTATAATAACATATTACTTATTGAAAAGTCGGTATGGATGACGCTAAATCAATTGACACTACAATGGCAACAAATGGTAACTTGGATAAAGATTTAAATGAAAAGCATGTTGTTGTAAATAAATATAGATGTATGATTGGATCTCTTCTATATCTTACCACATATAGGCCCAACATCATGTTTAACGTTTGTATGTGCGCCCCATATCAATCGGCTCCTAAAGAATCGCATTTAAAAGCGGTTAAACGCATCCTTAGATACCTTCATGGTACACCTAATTATGGGTTTTGGTATTCTAAAGGAAGATATTATAGTTTGGTTGGTTATTCTAACTCCGACCTTTCCAGTTGCAAGTTGGATAGGAAAAGTACTGGTGGAACTTGTCACATGTTTTCAAACTCCTTAGTTAGTTGGCATAGCAAGAAACCAGTTTTCGTGGCTTTATCAACAACCAAGGAGGAATACGTCACAGCCGGTAGTTGTTGTGCCCAAATTGTCTGGCTCAAACAATAATTACTTGACTTTGATATTAAACTTTCTCGTATTCCTATTATATGTGACAACACTAGTTCTACTAACCTAACCAATAATATGGTGTTACATTCTCGCACTAAGCACATTGAGATTCATCACCATTTCCTATGTGACCATGTTGAAAAAGGGGATGTTGTATTTGAGCATGCTGATAGTAAAGATCAACTTGCATATATCTTTACAAAAGCTCTTGCAACTGAAGCGTTTTTAAACATTCGAAGGGAATTAGGGATGCTCGATATCTCAAATCTCGCCTAAACATATTTTTTTGCATGCATTCTATATATATTGTTATAACTTTCTTTTGAGAGTTTCATACTATGTGAGTGCATCCTCCGTTCCATTCATATATGAGGTAATTTCATTCCTTTTTCTCCTTAAAAGTAAGCATTTTCCTTAATGCATTGTTGTTTATGTTCCAAATGCTTGATATGCTCAATATATGATAAATTTTTATTAATATTCACTTCCAAAAATTTCAATTGATAACTATAATATGTGTCAATTTTATATGCTTATAGTGACTTCATGCTATTGATTCTTTCACATTTGAAGTATGTGTTCTTTGTATACAAGAGTGTTTTCTATTAGTATCTCTTGCAATTTCATATGATTTTAACATATTTAGTGCAAATGAAATTCTTGATCAAGTTATCTCTCATTTTATATTAGCATCTTTGGTTTTGATTTTGGTGGTGATTTGTTGTTCGCCAAGCTAGGCATATACGTGTGCAGCATCGGGAGAACCAATGTGAAATATTGCGTAATTGTGATGTTTTTGAAGTAACTAAAGAGTTTGTTAATGCATTACATCCATCATCTTTCATACATTTGCATTAATTCTTATGGTATTGTGTATTATCTGTTATTTATGTTTAATATTTATGCCACTCCATATATATGGGTATATGTGAGTGCACGTTCTTACTTTTACAAAATTCCTCTGTATGGTATATTTGTATATGTGTAATATATGATACTTCTCATGGCTTGATTTGTCTATTTTTGATGTTGTCAAAGGGGGAGAAGCATATGCAGAGATGAAGTTTAGGATGCACAAATTCAGGGGGAGCCTTCACTAATACACAAAAAGCATCATCCCAAGTTTTAAAGTTTTGCCATCATAAAAAAGGGGGAGTATGTGAATGCATTTGTCTCTTAGGTAGATTCTTTGCATAATGTCAAAACTAGGATAAATTTAGTTTTTTTGTATATTGAAATTTATCTCTGAAGGTATCTAAGGATGTGTCGAAAAGGTTGTCAATAGGTATCATGCATTAAAAATAAATTTTTGCATAAAAATAAGTTGGATGTGTCGACACATCCATACTATGCATCAACACATATGAATCATTAATAAAGCTCGTAGGCTCTGTAACTATGTATCGACACAATGACGTCATATTGGTTGACACATGTCATTAAAAATAAATTTTTGCATAAAAACCAGTTGCATGTGTCGACACATCCATTCTATGTGCCGGCACATGTATTGTTGTTTAAAGCTTGAGAGTTTCTATAATTTCGTTGCATAATCTGTAACTTCTATTCTCTATAACTATATTTTAAAACCTGACCAGCTCTTCAAACTTTGTTGCATAATCAACCACAACCATATTACCCAGCTTCAGCTCCAAGAACTCAATAAAATATTATTTTAAAAAATAGTTATTGTTTTTAATTAAATTAAAAATTAAATATTTAAATTCACATGGATAGAAAATAATCTCTACATATTTTAAATAATTTTCGTAATGCATTTTAAATAACAAAGACGTGTGCTCTAATATTTAAATTTAAGGGCGCTTTTGTTCTTTAAAAAATTATTACATTTCTATCTTTTATATTTCTTTTATATTTCTCTTAAAACAAACAATCCATCAAATTTACTTTGTTTCTCATCTATTTCTCTCTTCCCATACTCTCTCACACCTGTTTCTCTCCTCTCACTTTCTATTCTAAAAAATTACCGAAAGAAAGCATTTCTAAATAAGACTCCTCCACCTGACTCTCTAACTTCTACATCATGCTACCCTCATCGATGATTCCAATTAAAGAGATATCAATCATGAAACACGTATCTTGAATCAATCATTAGATCCATAGGCCATTTACCTTGCTTTTATTAATTTGGTAGTAGTAATACGGTGGGAGAACTGACTTTTTGATTTTATCCAAAATGTGCGGATAGCTAGAGTCACCACCGACTTTTGTTTATCCAATATAAAGAAAGGCTTAAAAGAACAGGAAATACCTTGATAGATTTTGAGTTTGAGGGATAATTTATAAAAAGGGAGGGTGTTAGCAGCCTTTTCATCCTTATTTATCTACGGGCTTTTAATTGCTTAGCTCACATTAAACTTGCTTTATATGTGTGTGTGTGTGTATGTGTGTGTGTGTGTGTGTGTGTGTGTGTGTGTGTGTGTGTGTGTGTGTGTGTGATTTGTTTGAAAATATTTTTGAAAAGCCAAAGTACAACCAACTTTGTAATGATTCTTGTATCAATCCTCAAGAATGCGCACATAGTGTTTGAAAATATTTTGTTTGAAAAATGTGATGTTTAAAAATGTTTATTGAGAAAATATTATGATCAAGAGACTAAGAGTTCCTTACCCACTAAAGGTCGTTCTTATTCATTTCCTTCTTCTTTGGAGAGAGTGTTATCCGTACCATGAGTTGGTAGGTAGCCCTATCTATTAGATATGGAGGGATAGGCGTAGGGTCATCGATTGGTCATTGAAAGCAACATGTAGCGATACTTTAGCAATTTGTATCAGAGGGACTAGATCATTTTTCGTAGGCAACTTCGAAGGGTCATCAAGGGACTATGATCTTTATTCGATGGTTTTTTGCTAAAGTATCCCTACTTTCGAGGGACATGACCGATATTTCTGAAGGCAACAAAGAGAGGTTACCCTAGAGGTGTGAGTGTGAAAAGTGTGTTCAGTTCAATTACTTATCTTGAGAATTAGGGTTTTCTAAGTTTAGTTATTTGTATTGCTATACAAACCCTAATTACTAGCAGTTAAATATATACAGAAAATTAAAGTGCGGAAAGTAAAGACCTAAGCTATTACAGGGCTTTGGGGAAGTTACATAAGAAAATGCGGGAAAGTAAAGTGCGGGATTTAAACCTAAGCTATTACATCATGTGAGCAGTTACATAATAGGTAAAAATGCGAGAAAGTAAATCTACGGTATTACAAGAAAAAGTTGTGCGACCTATACAATTTCTCTAAGAAAATAAATAGCAAAAGAAATAAGAAAATGTTAGAAAAATGTTTGAATGTTTTTTTATTTTTTGTGAAAAATAATTTGAATGATGATAATAATTAAAACCTAAATTCTAATTGATTTTAATATTTAATAAAATGGTTGATTAATTAATTAATTAAATAAATCAAGAAAATTAAATGTTATTTAAAAACCCTAAACCTAATTCATTAGTATTAGAAAAAATTAGGTTAGTCAAATGATTGACTAATTAAAAAAAATTAGGGTTAGAAAAGAGAAAAAGAAAAGAAATTAGGTTAGAAGAAATAGGAAAGAAAAAGATGCATGGGGTGGGTGTTGAACCCACACACTCTAGCCTTCATGTTGCATAGTTTTCCATTAGGCAAAGCGCTTGTTTATGTTTGGAAATAGAATCGGATGATAATACATGAAACCAGCATGAATTTGGAAAAATAGCAAAAAAACATTGCAAAAGGCAGGGATCGAACCCACGCCCTTAACATTATACGCCTTCGTATTGACCAGCGAAGATACGCTCTCATCCGTATAAACAACAGAAACCATTAAATATAATATAAAACAGGTGGACCAGAGAGGCGCCGGAGCCCTAGCTCCGATCGTCTTCTCCGGCGAGGTGATTT
Source organism: Vicia faba (assembly GCA_948472305.1). Taxonomy (NCBI): domain Eukaryota; kingdom Viridiplantae; phylum Streptophyta; class Magnoliopsida; order Fabales; family Fabaceae; genus Vicia; species Vicia faba. The sequence goes on from OX451740.1 coordinate 38,042,140, forward strand.
ATCAACCTATAAAAATAGCAAAAGTTAGAGAGTGAAAAGAACCCTATCCCCCTAAATAGACCCTTGTGAATCCATTGGTGACATGAGTTTTGGCCAATTTGACCTTCACAATGAGATACAAACAAATTAATGCAAAACGGCTCAACGATGGTGATAGGCTATCCTGGCGTTATGGGCCTCCTGCAAGGGATCAGACCTGTGTTGTTTTTTCTCAAGAACACATTGCAATTGTTAGTTTTAATCAAAGCATAGTAAAAATTAAAATATAAATTTCTCAAAAAATGAAAAATTGATGATACATGTAATGCATGTTTTAGGCATATTTGATCATCAAGGATGATCCCAACTTACTCTATGGTATCTCAGGAATCGATTTGAGTGGACGGTTGGCCTTGAGGATGACTCTATGATGGATTTCAAGTTTTCTCTAGTTCTTGCAAATTTAAATCTCCAACACCTCGTTTCTTGCACAACTTTTTTTGTCCTCTCTTGGTCTGAATATGATGGATATATATAGATGAAGAGATTAGGTTAAAGGCATGGGCTTGGACCTTGTACAACACATGTCTTTGATTTGTTTTGGAAATAAGTTGAAAAGTGATGAAACCATGAAGATTTGGTTGAAAAATAAACATGCACGATTTGTATCTTTGTCTTGGGCCCCCAAAATAATCAAATCAAAAGCCTTACATGCCTTACATATTTATCTAATATTTATTTGATTTAATTTTGAACTTAAATGAATAAAAATCAAAATAAATGAAATTAAAATTAAAATAATTCATGCATGGATTTAGAGATCCTCCAAGGTGTCATGAACACGTTTGTACTTGAAAACTTAGGCCAAATAGCCCAAAATTACAAATTTGCTCAATTTGGAGTTCATGCATTTTCTCAAAATTGCCCAACTTGTGCAATCATATCTCACTCAATTTTCATCATATAAGGGTGATATTAGACTTTTTGTAAACCCCAAGACGTCTCCTATAACTTTCCTGTTGGTCATTTTTATATTTGAAGATTTTAACTTGGTGTAATTTGCTTTGACAAAAAGTGTCTTTTTGTTGACTTTTAAAATGACATGTAATGTTTTGGCCCATATCTCTCAGATGAACATTTTTGGCCTTGATCTTAGAGAGACAAAGTTGTAGATAATTGAATTTCCATCAAAATGGGCTTTGGTTGAGAATTTTCTGATGAAGCATGTGAAAGTTATGCTTGGTCAAAGTTTAGTTGACTTCTCCTAAAGAAAGTTCTAATTTAGTAACTTTTGACTTTTGATGAATCTTGAGTTTTCTTGATGAGTCATGACCAACCCTTGATCAAAATGATGAATGTGACTTCAAAATTTTGATGTTGACCAAAAATCTTGAAGTTTGGCTGTATGTTGACCATAGTTGACTTTTTTTCCAATATAGTTGATTTTCACTCATTTGAGCAAATTTGTGATGTAAGGCTTGAAACTTTACATGAGGATTCTTTGAAGCATATGAGGAACCAGGAAACTCACTTGAGTCATTAGAAGCTCAATTTTATTTGAAGAAAGAAAAACCTTAGTTGTAGGTCAACTGCTTGGGAGGAGGGTTTGTCTGACTAATTCATGGAGTAGTCTTAAGTAATTGAGAACCTTAGGAGCATGAGGATATCTTGAACCAATATTGTCTTGAAAAATGGGAGGGGAAATTTTGGGGTACAACAACTTCCCTTGTTCAATCTTCTTAAACCTGAAGAGTTAGTTTGGCATGCTCGTCATTTGGGACTTGAAGATAGAAGAGGATTGAACACTTAAGTGCCCAGAAATTTGCACTCACATGTGCACGAAGTAACATTGTTGGATGACTATACTGCTTGAATGGGCTTAAAGATGCCATTCGGAGAAGTGATAGAGTGTCACCGAAGATGGGCTTACAGATTCGATCTAAAGTAACTGTTGATAGGAGTATCAGAATGAGTCTACGCCTGACTGTATCTAAAGAATGCTTTTTAGGAAATCTCTGAAGGAAAATGCTTTTCATAACGAAGCCCTGAAGGAGATGATTTTCAAAATTCAGTCTCTGAAGGGGAATGATTTTTAGAATAAACCTCTAAAGGAAATGCTCGCCATAATTTGGTCTCTGAGGGGAATGCTTTTCAGAACGAAGCCCTGAAGAAGATGCTTTTCAGATCAAACCTCTGAAGGAGATGCTCGCCAGAATTCAGTATCTGGGGGGAATGCTTTTTAGAATGAAGGCCCTGAAGAAGATGCTTTTCAGAATAAACCTATGAAGGAGATGCTTTTCATAATAAACCTCTGAAGGAGATGCTCGCCAGAAATCAGTCTCTAAGGTGAATGCTTTTCAGAATGAAGGCCCTGAAAGAGATGCTTTTCATAATAAACCTCTAAAGGAGATGCTCACCAGAATTCGGTCTCTGGGGGGAATGCTTTTCAAAATGAAGGCCCTGAAGGAGATTCTTTTCAGAATAAACCTCTAAATGTGATGCTCGCCAGAATTCGGTCTTTGGGGGAATGCTTTTCAGAATGAAGGCCCTGGAGGAGATGCTTTTCAGAATAAACCTCTGAAGGAGATGCTTGCCAGAATTCGGTCTTTGGGGGAATGCTTTTCAGAATGAAGGCCCTGAAGGAGAATGCTTTTCAGAACGAAGGCTCTGAAAGGAGATGCTTTTTCAGAATTATGTCTTTAAAGGGCAAATGCTTTTCTGAAAAACTTCTGAAGGGGAATGCTTTTCAGAGCGAAGCCCTAAAGGAGATGCTTTTCAAAATAAACCTCTGAAGGAGATGCTTTTCAGAATTCAGTCTCTGAAGGGAGATACTTTTCAAAATTCAGTCTCTGAAGGGGAATGTTCACCATAATTTAGTCTTTGGGGGGAATGCTTTTCAGAATAAACTTCTGAAGAAGAATGCTTTTCAGAACAAAGGCCCTCAAGGAGATGCTTTGGTCATGTAGATAGTCACTTTGTTCTGTTTCAGGAATCAATCTATAACCTGTCTATAAGTTGCTGGTAATATTCATCTATTCAAGAACTTAACTTGAAAAGAAAAAGTTAGTTCTATGCAATGTCATGATGTATGTAATGCATTGTATAATGATGCTCTCAAAATAAATGATAATAGTGTATGCGTTTTGTATGCATATGTTATGATGTTTTGTGAATTATGTATAGATGAAATGTGTTATTGCGGCGTATCATTAGCTTCATATAATAATGTATGGTTGGGGAAAATAAACCCTTGATTATTGTTGGGGATGAAGATAGTCATTCTTCAGCTTTATTTAGAATGCCTCTACTGAGGATTTCTGCTTTCTGATTGAGGAAATTGTGCTGGGGACATTCGAATTCTTCTTGGGTATGGAAGTATTCAAGGAGAGTCGTCCACTCATCGTTATTTGAAGGATTTGATTCCTGATTGGGAATAAGAGAGATGGATAATCCTTTGATGTGTTGTCTGACCGGGTTTCGAATATGAATATTGACTCTTCTGGGGAGGACAATGTTGAATTCCATTTGGTATGAGAAGAGGGTCTTGTCAGGGAATAACAATATAAACTCCATTGGGGAAATAAACCCTATTGACCTGCCTGAGGAGATAAACTCTGACGGGGATTAACTTGTGAAAAAAGATTTGAGAAATTGCTCTATGGGATTTTATGGTTAACCTGAACATTATCCCGACTCCTAGAGTCTTTAGTAAATGCTAATCTTATTTTCATGTATATATTTGTAAACATTAGTCATATTCAAATGCATATGTTCATTCAATATAATCATTGGACGTTTTCACAAACAAAATAGAGAAAGTAAAAACAATTTTTAATTTGAAATTGATTGTATTTATTTGGAAATTTTTCCTATAAACAAACAGTTTTATACAAGGAGACAGAAATCCTAGTAAGAGGAAGTCGTCGTAAAAGAAAAAGTGGTACAAAGAAAAACAGCTATGTGGATATGATCCCATCGAGTTTCAACTCTGCTATTTCCCCTATGTCTTCAAGCATCTTATCCCTCGCTGTTGAAAGAAGTTGATTGAATCAATCTGTACCATTTGAACTTGACATTGGTAATTATGTTGGTTGTGAATATATGGGTGATCCAACGGGACATAGTCGTACACTTTAATCACTACATTTTTCCTGGACCGCCCTTTCAAGTTTTTAGTCCACCAGGATATCCTTTTTTGTCCAAGCCTCCTTTTCAGGTTTTCGACTTGTCAGATGTACATTTTTTTATATATATATCCCTAATTTTTTCCCGAACCCTTTTAGCTCTTCGGGATTCCCTTAGTTTTTCCTAGGCTAGTCAACCTAGCGGGTCTCTTTTATGCGTGGTATTTTCTGACTATGTTCGTGTTCACAGGGTGTGGAAAATCTTCATTGTCCATGGTGGTAAGTATCATAGCGCCGCCAGAAAAATATCTTTTTGATCACAAATGGCCCTTCGTATGTGGGAGTCCATTTTCCCCTGGGATCACCTTGTGGTAGGATGATGCGAGTTATTACCAAATCACGAGCCTGGTACACCTGATGTCTGACTTTCTTATTAAAGGCCTTAATCATACGCTTCTGATACATCTGACCATGACAAACAGTCATAAGCCTTTTCTCATCAATCAAATTTATCTGGTCCAGCCTAGTCTGAATCCACCCGTCTTCATCTAAACCGGTGTCTTTCATAATCCTTAGGGAAGGAATCTGGACGTTGACAAGTAAGATAACTTTCATACCGTGGACGAGAGAGAACGAGATTACCCCAGTTGATGTACGTACCAAAGTGCGATAACCATGAAGAGAAAATGATATCATCTCATGCCAATATTTGTATGTCACTGTCATCTTCTGCAAAATCTTCTTGATATTCTTGTTGGCAGCTTCCACTACCCCATGCATCTTTGGTCGATACGGAGAAGAATTATGGTGCTTAATCTTGAACTGCGTGCAGAGTTCTATGTTCATAGTATTGTTAATATTGGTACCATTATCTGTGAAATTCTGGCAGCAGATACTTAATGTCACAGTGAATGTTATGACACCGTATCTGACTTTCTATAAGACAGTAAATAAAAACAGTAAAGAACACAGTCAATTGTTTACCCAGTTCAATGTGAAACAACACCTACTCTGGGGGCTACCAAGCCAGGGAGGAAATCCACTATAAGAGATATTAATTCAGGAATAAACCAACCAGTTTATCTCCTTCACTTAAGACCTACCCAATGCAACTTCAATCTAAGTTTAACTTAAACCTGAGTTCCTACTCACTCCCCCTCAATCACAACAGTGATACTTAAACAATTGACTAATGAAATAATGAAGACACTCTTCAGAACATACACTTGATTATGCTTCACAGCTTTTAATCAAGTAACATAAGCACTCGTGCTTCACAGCTTTGAGTGATACATAAACCTAACTTGACTTTGCTTCAAAGCTTTAGTCAAGAGACACAAACACTCTTGCTTCAAAGCTTTGAGTGATACAAAAACCCTTACAATCAAAACCTATTCCAAGTCACTTATCACCATGATACTTGCTTGGATTACAGCAGTTAAAACTATATAGCTCCTAATTGATCTTCTGTCTAAGAGTTAATTTCCAATCAACTTTCCTGTTGAATATATATATGTGTGATACGGTGGGAGAACTGACTATGGTTTTGCGTTTGTTTTCGCAAATGTTTCGGTTGAGCAAGAGTCGCCACCGACTTTTTATTTTATCCTAAGGAAAGGTTAAAAAGCACAGCAAAAACCTTTGAGATGTTTTCTTGGGTTCGGGGTGTAGATTATAGAAAGGGAAGGTATTAGCACCCTTTCTATCCATGGTTATCCATGGGCTCTTAGTTACTTGCTTAGATCACTTGCCTTTTGTTTTCAATTGTTTGAAATGGTGCTTTGTTTGTGTGGGTTTGAAAATGTTTTTGAAAAGAAGCCAATGTGGTGGCAACCTTTGTAATGATCCATGTTGGGATGTATACAAAGGTGTATGTCTTTTGAAAAGGTTTTCATTTGTTTTTGAAAGTGTTGTGAGGTGTGGTTTTAGAAAATAGGCAAGTGTTTTGTTTTTTTTTTGCAAGTTTGATTCAAGTAACTAAGAGGTTGTCTACTCCTAAATTTCTCAAAGATTTCTTCTATGTTTTTAACCTTTTTAACAATTTTGTTCCACCATTGCATTTGGTGGACAATCTTGTGTTAGGATGTGAAAGGGACGGGCGCGGGTCATCGTTTAGACCATCATTGCAATGGTGCCAAGTATCTTTGGGCAATTTTCTTTAAAGGGACTTGATCATTTGTTTAGGCAACTTTTTTGAAAGCGTCATCGAGGGACTATGATCATTTGATTTGTGTTTGTTTTGCCCAAAGAGACCTAACATGCAATATGGCCCATTTATTGAAGGCAACAAGTGGAATACCCTAGGGGGTGCAAGTGTGATTTGTATTGTCCATTTTCATGCTTGTTTATCTTTAAATTAGGTCAAACTATTTTTGTCGTTTTTGATTCGCATACAAACCCTAATTCTAACATGGTATAATTAGAAAGCAATAAAGTGCGAAAAAATAAATTTACTAAGCTATTACAACACAATATATGAGAAGGGGGGTACAAATGTTCAAATGGGGATTTTGACAAGGAATTTGAACCTAAACTATTACATCAATATTAAATTATTTACAAGATAATTTAATTGCATAAATTAAATAAAATAAGAATAAATATGCAAGATGCAAAATTGTTTTTGTATGTATGGAAAAAAAAGGTATTTTTATATGTCAAAATAAACAAAAATAAAAGTATTATTTTTTGGAGTTTTTTTTTATGTTTAGGGCAAAACCCTAATTTTATTAAATAAAATGTATTATTTGTTTATTATGTATAATATTTATTTATTATATACAAAAAAAAAATGAAGTATATTTGTCAAAAGGTATTTTTATATTATATACTAATAAGGAAAATAAAAGTGTGTATATTTTGTAATTCAACCTAAATATATTAATATCTATATAAATATTTGTATTATTTACTAATATGTATTATATATGCAAATTAATAATATTTAATATTTAATAAAAAAAAGTATTTTTTATATAAAATATTTTCAGAAGATAAAACAAAATAAAAAATGAAAATAAAGATGTGTTTGTATATTTTTAGTATTTTTTAATAAAAGTGTATCTATTTATTTATTTATGTATAAAAACTAACCTAAACAAACAAATACCTAATAAATAGGAAAATAGTGCAAAAAAATATTTTTATATTTTTTATATTATGAGGAAAAATAAACAAGTCAAACCAAAAAAAGAAAAGTCAAAAAATCATTAAAATAAACAAAATGGGCTCAGGGGGTGTAGAAGCAAAATCAGGGTGCAAAAAGAAATGTGAAACAGGCCCAGCCCAGAACCAGGTCATCTTCAACCTCAGAACATCTTTGTTCAAGCAAACACGCGTTTTCTATCTCCCAATTCCTGGACTTTCAAGCAAAACTTTCAACATGAAAAATGTAGAGCATGAGAAGACGAATCCAGGGATATAAATAACTTGACTTAACTCTCTAAGATGAGGGAGAATTTCTTCTCCCCCAATTCCTGACCTAGTTTTTCATCAATGTTCAGACTCAAAATTCTCTAAGCATACATAATATAAATGAAATCTAATCATATGGGCATGTTCAGGGCTATGATTGTGGCATGTTTCCTTCACAAACCTAAAGCTAACAATGCCTATATTGAGAGATAGAACTTCATGAATATACCTGTTCAGTTGGAATCGTGCCTTGCAATGGAGGAGCTTTCAGAGCAAGATGATGATTTGTACAGCTTCCTTGAAGTGTGAGGATGTTATTCCAAGTTCTACTTTGTCCTGAAACCTCTTGAATCGTGCTAGAGAACTTCAACTGCAAAACAAGAAAATGAAATGGTGAAGTGGCCTGGGAGTGTTACAGGTCGTGTTTTAGGTTTTGGTTAGCTTCAAGGGATGCTATGGAATGTGTTTGATGAGTTTTTAGCAAGAAAGCATGGAAGTTTTGAGCTATGGGATTCAAACTGCAGGGATGCCCTGTTTTGAGCAGTTTGAAGGTGATTCTGGGAATGAGAGGGTTTGGGACTTGGTTTGCTCGTGCTTCAGCTTAGAATGAATGTTTAGAATGTGTTTGATAACTTTCTCTCAGCCCTGGTTAACTGATATGGAAGTTGGTATATGTTATGCTATCTTTCTTGAACTTTAAGCAAGCAATGGTCAAGTTGTGCTTCTAGCCTGTACAGGCCCCCATACTATGCTGCTAAACTTCTCCTTGATCAGTGTGATTAACTCATAAACTTGTGCCAATTAGATTTCCTTTGTACCTTCTTGATTTGCTTTAGACATAAAGTGTAACTTTTGCAAAAATGGATATAATGCTTTTTCCAATTTGGGATTAATCCTTTAGGCAATGCTTGAACACATAGAACATGGTCTTGGCACAAGGGATTGGCATTAAATTTATGAGTGTAATTGAGATAAAAGACCTGTAATCAAGTTGTGCAAGCTGAGATTGAAATGCATAGTGTTATGAACATGTAACTTGGCCAATTCAAAAGTGAGTTTTTCCCATATTGCAAAATTCGATTCTCTCTAACCATGAGGTTGTTTGATGAGTTCTTGGACATTTTGGAAAGCTTGGAATGTGTACTACAATCCATATTTGAAGTTAAAATTGAAATTCCAAGTGGAAGTGTATGGAAAGTACCCTTGTTCCAAATTTTCAAAGTTAAGAATGGTTTAGTACCCTTGTTCCAAAAATTGTAACTTGAGATACAAGCCTCTTTTGGGAATACTTTGTGAATAAAAGTTGTATATTATGCAATAGGCTACAACTTTCATGTTTAGACTTTTGCTTGAATCCAAATGAATCTTGGTGAAAAAGTGGGGCAAAGTTGGGAAAAAATTAGGGTTTTTCATAACTTAGAAAAATTCTAAGTTATGAAAAATTCTCATTCCAAACCCTAATTTGCAATTTTTGATTTCTTGGTGAACAAGTTTCATGATTTGGCATGCTTTGATGAAAAATGAATCTTGACCCTTGATTTTGACCAAAAAGTCAAAGTTTGTGGGTCAAATGGTCCATATGAGTTCATAATGTTGATGTGGGTCAATTTTCATGAGGTTTGACTGTCAATTGGCCACAGTTGACTTTTTCCCCAATACAGTTGATTTCTAGGTCAACTGTCCAATTGACTGGGCAAAATTTGGAATCAAGACTTGAAACTTGGTATGGATAAACTTGGGAGTCCAACATGAAGCATGAAAGTCATCTTAGGCATTTTAGGTCAAAATATCTTTGTGCAATCACAAACCCTAATTTGGGTCAACAGTGCAAGGAGAAGTCTTGAGCAGAGGAAACCCTAACTGGATCTTGATCTTCAAGGGTCTTGTGATGAGAAAATGTTGAGGAAATGGGAGGGCAAATTTTGGGGTACAACAGTTGCCCCTGTTCAATCTTCTTGAACCTGAAGAGTTAGATTGGCAAGTTTGCCTTTCGTGACTCGAGGGTAAAAGGAGATTGGACACTAGAGTGCCCGGAAATTTGCACTCGCATGTTGAAGTATCAGCAATATGATGTCGGGAATGGGCTTACAGATGCCATTTGGAGAGATGGTGGATAGGGAGATGGGCTTATAGATGCCATCTGGAGATGCGACAGAACCTTATCGGGAATGGGCTTATAGATGCCATTTGGAAGTGTTGATCGCATAAGAGATTCCTTAGCGAGAACTTGTGTATTTGAGAAAGACAGACGTTTTCCTGGCTTGTTACAGGTGTTTGATCTTCGATCTCCTCATGCAGATATGCCCTGGCTAGATACAGGTGTCGAATCTATAATCGGTTTCTCACAGATGTGCCCTGGCTGGATACAGGAATCGAATCCGGAAATAGTCGTCAATAGATATGCCCTGGCTGGATACAGGAATCGAATCTTCGAACTCTTCAGACGTGCCCTGGCTAGATACAAGAATCGAGTCTGGAAATGTGGTCAACAGATATGCCCTGGCTGGATACGGGAGTCGAATCTGGAATTGTGATAGTTGATAGATATGCCCTGGCTGGATACAGGAATCGAATCTTCGAACTCTTCAGACGTGCCCTGGCTAGATACAGGAATCGAGTCTGGAAATATGGTCAACAGATATGCCCTGGCTGGATACAGGAGTCGAATCTGGAATTGTGATAGTTGATAGATATGCCCTGGCTGGATACAGGAATCAAATCTTTGAACTCTTCAGACGTGCCCTGGCTAGATACAGGAATCGAGTCTGGAAATATGGTCAATAGATATGCCCTGGCTGGATACAGGAGTTGAATCTGGAATTGTGACAGTTGAAGGTAGTTGTCTTTGGGATTGTCTTTTTCCCTGAAAAGGTAAAAACATCAGTTGTATGCAATGTCATGATGTATGAAATGCATGATGTCATGATGTTCAACATGAGATAGTGTTGTATGCACTTTATCATGTATGTAAGCAAGATGTACGAAATATGAAGTGTTTATGAATGTATTTTCGTCTTAGGAAAATAAATCCTTGACGACCGGCCGGGGAATTGCTCTGTGGAAGAGATACTTTGCTGAAGTTTGACGAGAGATTCGCTGAGGATTTCAATGATGGACTCCGCCGGGGATAATGATGATAAACTTCGTTGGGGATACCAAAGATAAACTCCGCTGGGGAATACCAAAGATAAACTCCGCTGGGGATTGAAAGAACTTTGCCGAGGGCGATTTTTCGTGGCAATTAGCTGAGGATAACCCAGTTATAAGCCTTTGTGAGGAATAACTTTGAATAAATCTCGGGAGAGACGTCCGTATTCTGCAGGGGATAAGCTTCCGGAATCTACTGGAGATAAGCTTTAAGACCTGCTGGGGATATGGTTTCCACCTTCCTGGGGAAACTTTTGGAATTGTACTGGGGTACTGATATTCTGCCAGGGAATGTTGCTATCTTGTCTTACTCTGCGGGGAGTTGATATAACTTGATCACATTCTTCAGTTGGGTTCTACCGTGGTACCTTGGCGGACGAAGCAACCAGACTGCATTAGACAACTCTACATTGCCCCTGTTTCTGATGTCACCTGTAATTAGTCTTTTGTTTCATATGCAAATATTTATGAATCAGCAATTTAATGTCAAATGCATATATCGAAAATGAACATTGGACGTTCTTCGCAAGACAAAACAGAAAAAAGAAAAAAAACAATGGCAATTTGTATAAAAAAAAAGTGGATTTGTATTGATTTTGAATTTTGCCTGTGAATAGGCGTTTTTGTACAAGAGGCTGACATCCTAGTAAGAGAATGCCGCCGAATAACATAGAATTTACAATTTTGAAAAGGAAACAAAACATATATGTGAACAATCCCACTGGGTTCCAACTCTGCTATCGCCTTTATGTCTTCAAGCGTCTCATCATTTTGCTGCTTGGTTGAAGATGAAGCTGTTTGATCGATGCCGAGATCTGAGCCAGATAGTTGATGCCGAATTCCGGATGCAAGGTGATCCAATGAGACATAGTGTTACGCTTTATCCCTAACTTTTGCCTGGACCGCCCTTTCGGGTTTTCGATCCATCGGGATACCCGTTTTTGCCCAAACCGCCTTTTCAGGTTTTCGGCTTGCCGGGTGTACAGATTTTTTTCATTTCATCCCTTATTTTTGCCCGAACCCTTTTGGTTCGCCGGGAAGCCCTTATTTTTGCCTAGGTATGTCAACCTAGCGGGTCTTTTATTCATGCGTAGTATCTTTTCACTATGTCTGCATTGGCGGGGTGAGGAAGGTCGTCACCATCCATGGTGGTTAGGATCATGGCTCCTCCTGAGAACACATGTTTAACCACAAATGGCCCTTCATATGTAGGGGTCCATTTGCCCCGGGGATCACTTTGAGGAAGGATGATGCGTTTGATTACCAGGTCCCCAACTTGATACTCTTGTGGTCTGACTTTCTTGTTAAATGCCCTGATCATCCGTTTTTGGTACGTCTGACCATGACAGATAGCGATGAGCCTCTTTTTGTCAATCAGGTTTAATTGATCAAGTCGAGTCTGGATCCAGTCATCTTCACTCAAGTCTGCATCCTTCATTATCCGGAGAGAGGGTATCTGGACTTCAATTGGCAAGACTGCCTCCATGCCATAGACCAAGGAGAAAGGAGTTGCCCCGGTTGACGTCCTTGCTGAGATACGGTACCCATGAAGAGCGAACGGTAACATCTCGTGCCAATCTTTATAGGTCATTGTCATCTTCTGCACAATTTTCTTGATATTCTTATTAGCTGCCTCTACAACCCCATTCATCTTTGGCCGATAAGGAGATGAGTTATGGTGCTGTATTTTGAATTGCTCGCAGAGCTCAATGATCATCTTGTTATTGAGATTGGTACCATTGTCCGTAATGATTCTTTCGGGGACGCCGTACCGACAGATCAGGTTATGCCGGATGAAACGTGCCACAACGCTCTTGGTTACCGTTGCGTAGGAAGCTGCCTCAACCCACTTCGTGAAGTAATCGATCGCCACCAAGATGAAGCGATGCCCATTGGATGCCGTCGGTCGAATCTCCCCGATCATATCAATGCCCCACATTGCAAAAGGCCAAGGTGCCGTCAGGACGTTCAGAGGAACCGGAGGGATGTGCACCTTGTCAGCATAGATCTGGCATTTGTGACAAGTTCGAGAGTGTTGGTAACAATCGGCTTCCATTGTGGACCAGAAATATCCTGCCCGAAGGATTTTCTTTGCCATGGTGTGTCCACTGGAATGTGTTCCGAATGTACCTTCATGCAGTTCTATCATGATCTTCTCTGCTTCAGCCTTATCCACACAACGCAGTAGAGTTGAATCATGATTCCGTTTGTAGAGAATGTCGTTGCTGAGGAAGAATTTTGCCGCAAACCTCCTCATGAACTTCTTGTCATTGACAGATGCACCTTCAGGGTATTCCTGAGCTTCCAAGTACCTCTTCACCTCATGATACCAGGGTTTTTCAGTCAACTTTTCGGCCTCAAGATCGCAGCAGTATGCCGGTTCGTCCAACTTCCAGATAATGATCCGGGGAGCCTCATTGTCCCATTTAACTTTGAACATTGAAGACATCGTAGCTAGTGCGTCCGCTAGCTGATTCTCCTCTCTTGGGAAGTGCTCAAAAGTTATCTCTTCAAAGTGGGGAAGCAAAGTCAACACATACTCCTTGTAAGGAATAAGATTTGGGTGTTTCGTATCCCACTCGCCTTTGATCTGATTGATCACGAGAGCGGAATCTCCGAAGACACTCAGAAATTTGATCCTTAAGTCGATTGCAGCTTGTAGACCCATGATACATGCCTCATATTCTGCCATGTTGTTGGTGCAGTTGAAACACAATCGGGCGGTGAGTGGAGTATGAGTTCCTTTGGGAGATATGATTACAGCGCTGACGCCTTTACCCAAAGCATTGGAGGCTCCATCAAAATGCATAGACCATCGGGATCCTTCCTCAGGTCCTTCATCCGGTCCAGGTACTTCACAGTCAGTTACCACCATGATATCTTCGTCCGGAAAATCAAAGTTCAATGATTGGTAATCGTCCACAGGTTGGTGTGCCAAATGATCTGCTAGTACACTTCCTTTAATTGCTTTTTGAGTTGTATACTGGATATCATATTTTGTCAAGATCATTTGCCATCTTTCTATTCTTCCAGACAGAGCAGGCTTTTCGAATATGTACTTGATGGGATCCATCTTTGAAATCAAAAGAGTAGTGTGAGTCAGCATATACTGTCTCAGCCGGCGAGCAGCCCATACCAGAGCGCATCAAGTTTTCTCAAGCAGTGAGTAACGAGACTCACAGTCGGTAAACTTTTTGCTCAGGTAATAAATAGCGTGCTCTTTTCGGCCAGACTCGTCATGCTGCCCCAACACACACCCCATTGAATTGTCAAGTACTGTTAAGTATAGTATCAGAGGTCTTCCTTCCGCTGGTGGCATAAGAATAGGTGGTTCTTGGAGGTACTTCTTTATCTTTTCAAAAGCAGCTTGACATTCATCGTTCCAACTAACTACTTGATCTTTCTTCAGTAATTTGAAGATTGGCTCACAGGTAGCAGTTAGGTGTGAGATGAATCGGGCTATGTAATTCAGTCGTCCCAGGAAGCCTCTGACTTCTTTCTCTGTCTTTGGAGTTGGCATCTCTTGTATGGCTTTTACCTTGGCAGGATCTACCTGAATACCTTTGTCGCTTACAATGAAACCTAGCAATTTTCCGGACCTTACCCCGAAGGTGCATTTGCTTGGGTTCAACCTCAGCTTGTATAACTTCAGTCGGTCAAACAGCTTCCTCAGATGATCAAGGTGTTCTTCCTCAGTTTGGGACCTTGCAATCATGTCATCAACATATACCTCAATCTCATGATGGATCATATCATGAAATAAAGCAACCATGGCACGTTGGTAGGTTGCCCCAGCATTTTTCAACCCGAACGGCATGACCTTGTAGTAGAAGGTGCCCCACTGAGTCACAAAGGTAGTCTTTTCCATATCTTCCGGAGCCATCTTGATCTGATTATACCCTGAAAAACCATCCATGAAGGAGAACACCTTGTGTTGAGCAGTATTGTTAACAAGGATGTCGATGTGAGGTAAGGGGAAGTCATCCTTGGGGCTTGCCCTGTTTAGATCCCTGTAGTCGACACACATTATGACTTTACCGTCCTTCTTCGGCACTGGCACCACATTGGCAACCCACTGAGGGTAAGAAGTTACTGCTAGAAACCCGGCATCGAATTGCTTCATAACCTCAGCCTTGATCTTTTCGGACATCTCTGGGCGCATACGGCGGACCTTTTGCTTTACCGAAGGGCAGTCTTCCTTGGTTGGCAGGTGGTGAACTACAATGTCGGCATCCAAACCAGGAATGTCCTCGTAGGACCAAGCAAATATCTCCATGTAATCATGTAGCATCTAGATCAATCGTTGCTTCACGCTGAGCTCTAGATTGGCACCAATCTTGACCTCTTTCCTATCTGTCTCAGTACCCAGATTCACTGTTTCCACCGGCTCTTCATGCGGCTGAATGGCCCCCTCTTCCTGGAGTAGAAGTCTTGCGAGTTCTGCAGGCACTTCGCAATCATCTTCACCTTCGTCCTCGGCCAAGTTGATCGGATTCTCGAAGTCATAACTGGTGGTAGCAGAGCTGTTACCAGTGAGATCCAGAGTGGATTGAAACCTGTATGACTGAGTGTGTGTAAATATAGCTGTTTTGCAATATATAACACAGAAAGAAAAAGAGCACAAGATTTGAAATGCAACAAACGTCCAATGTTTTGATTGATGATATATGGAAATGTCATACAAAAAGCCCTCACAAATGGAGCTACGATGCCCCGGGTAGGACACCGAGCCAATAAAAGTTTCAACATATTTGTTTGTTACAAATTGAAAATCAAAAGAATTAATTACTGCGTGACAAATGTGATAGGTGTAAAATCCTTTGCCGTCCAGTTTCTTGGTCCATCGCTGGTGGTTGGATAGATCCAACTGTCAAACTCTGCTTCCTCTACGTCCTCCTCGATAGCATTCACCCTCGGATTGGTGATAAACACCGGAGCCTTTCTGATCTTGTCCTTGCGCGCTGCCCTCTGAGCCTCTGCAGTAAAGCCCAGCCCAAACTTGTCATTCTTTTGAGTGAAGTCAGAAAGCTGACCCCAGTTTGCATAATTGCCTTTCTCGATTACAGCCCGGGCATCTTTCAAGGACGCCATCTTCAACGGAAATTCTTCTTCAACCACTGCCTCAGCCGATGCCAACGTTGGAGGTACTTCCTCAAAATGTTGAAAGGGGGTTTCAATAAATTCCCCGTCCATCTCGATATACCGGAATGAATTCAAGTGACTAACCATTTATTCCTCCTCACCCTACACAGTAACAATCTTCCCTTTGACAGGGTATTTGAGCTTTTGGTGTAGAGTGGATGTTACTGCCCCAGCCTTGTGAATCCAAGGTCGACCCAACAAGCAGGAGTAAGATGGACGAATATCCATTACATAGAACGTTGAGTCAAAGACTTGGGAACCCACACGAATAGGAATGTCTACTTCACCGTGCACCATCCTCTTAGAACCGTCAAAGGCTCTAACAATGATGTTACTAGGCTTCAATTCCAGACCCTCACAATCCAAGCGATCCAATGCCTTCTTGGGCAAAACATTCAGGGAAGAACCGGTATCCACCAACACGTGCGCGAGAGTAGTGCCCCTGCACTCTATAGAGACGTGCAGGGCATCATTGTGATTTTTCCCTTTGGCGGTAAGGTCAGCATCCGAGAACCCCAAGCCATTGTCAGCTGTCAAATTGGCCACACAGTCAGTGAATTGATCTGCAGAGGTCTCTTGCGGCACATGGGCCGTTTTCAGAAATGAAATCAGGGCTTTTGCATGGGCCTCTGAGCATAGCAGCAATGATAGCATAGAGATTTTGGAGGGGGTATGCCCCAACTGTTCAACAACATTTAAGTCACTCTTTTTAATGATTTTAAGGATTTCCTCCATTTCTTGTTGGGAGGCTTCCACAGCAGTCTTTTTTGGTGCCTCCGTCCTGGCAGGCAAATCGGTAACAACTTCTTTGCCCCGAGTATCAGAGGACTCAACGGCAGTAGTAGACACAGGAACTTGAATTGGAACATGCACACTTGCGGGTGTGATGGTGAGGGGTTTTCGGATAACTGGCGGTGCAATGTCAGGCGAGAAGAGCCTGCCACTGCGGGTAATCTTGGCGGGACCAATGATGTTACTGATACTGGTATTGGTGTTAAACTCCTGCTTCACCCCAAGCACATACACGTCTGCCCCATAATGCCATGGGACCGCTTTATCAGACTCATAGGGGAGAGGCCCTGGAACAGTAATAGTAATGGGTGCAACAGACATAATTTGGACTGGCTTCCTCGGAGGAGCTTTGGTAGGATTGTAAATTGTGACAACAGATATTTCTTCAGCGGAAACAAACGGAACAACAGTTTTCTTGAACAAAATTTCTTTGCTATCCATCAGGCTTTGGATGCCTGATTTCAGCAGCGGACAACCGGTAGGGATAACAGCACACAGGAGGCAACCCTTGCTACAACCCAGAAATAAACCGGCTAGTAGTAAGTTCCTCTTAACAGTCAATAGAGGGGTAGCAACATCATTCACCGAAACAACATATAAATCTTCCTCAATGGCATTTACTCTATGCTGGGGCATAGGAGCAGTTACAACATTTGGCCTCTCAGGCGCCTCAAACTGAATTTCCTTTGCATCGATAAGATCTTGCACTTTATTTCTCAAGGCCCAGCAATCATCAGTAGTATGCTCGGGGCTGTCGGAATGATAAGCACAACGGGCATTTGGGTTATACTTAGGAGATGCAGTATTAACAACCTTAGGAGCTTCTTTGATGGTCACCAAGTTGGTTGATAACAGTTGCGGTAAAATTTGTGACAAGGTCATACTCAGCCGAGTATACTGTCTCTTGGGCCTTTCACCTCTTTGTTGATTGTACTGCTGAGGAGCAGTAACAGGCTTTGAAATGACCAAGGCATTGACGGCTTGGCGACTTTCTGGCTTGACTTGTCTTCTAGGACCATAGATGGCACTTGCTTCTTTCTTGAAAGGCCTCTTCTCAGTACTTGTGGAGGCAGCTTTTTGTATCTTTCCTGACCTGATGCCAGCTTCAATTCTTTCTCCTGTCAGAATCAAATCTGTAAACCCGGCGGAGGAGTTAACAACCAAATGATTGAAAAATGGACCAGACAAAGTCCCTAAAAACATATCAACCAGCTCACGATCAGTCAATGGAGGCTGCACCCTGCCAGCCAAATCTCTCCATTTTTGTGCATATTCTTTGAACCCTTCGCCCGTTCCTAGAGACATACCCTGAAGTTGGGTACGCGTAGGAGCGAGATCAGAATTGTATTGATATTGTCTGTAGAATGCGGTTGCCAATTCTTCCCAGTGTCGGATACTAGTTCCATCTAGTTGATAGAACCACTCAAGTTGTGACCCCGAAAGGCTATCTTGGAAGAAGTGAATCCAAAGGTTCTTATCTGCCGTGTAAGGTTGGATCTTCCTTACGTACGACCTTAGATGCAGCTTTGGACAAGAAGCCCCGTCATATTTGGCAAAGGCAGGCGCCTTAAACTTGTGTGGGATTACTACCCCAGAAGATAACCCCAAATCTCCGAAATCCAGCCCCGGTACATTCTGAATCTCCATGGCGCTCAAGCGGTCCTCTAATTGCTTATATCTGTCAGCAGCGGGTGGGTATTGTTCGTCATTGTAGTCCGTCTCGTTGTCAGAGACTGCAGGACTAGGAGCTCCTCCCCCTTGGGGACTGTTTTTCTCAGCAGAAGAAGTAGTTGGATCAGCCTCATTATGGAGTGTGTTCCCAAACCTGCGTCCGGTGTTGAATAACGCAGTCCTCTTTTTCTTCTTCTTCTTCTTCAGGAGTAGGGTCTTCAACTCTTGCTGACCTTGGGCCAGGCTCAGGACCATTTCTTGAAATTGGGCACTTTGGGCCTGAAGGGCCTTGATTGCTTGCTCACTGGATGAGTCTGGATTCATGATGACTGTTCAAATAAACAACGAAGAAGATTAAGCAACCTGTGAAAAAGGGTACCTGCTATGCATATGGTTCAATGAGATGCGTATGTTTTATGTTTTCAAAGACAAACAAGATTCAACTTTGTAGACAAAAGGGAAGCACACTTCATTAGATTCAAATTTTAAATTGTTCAACAACTTGCCCTTAGGCATTACAGGAATGAAAAATACTGAAAAGGAAATAAAAAATTGTAGAAGGAAATATCCAAAGCCCATCAGTGCTCCCATGGCCTCCTCTTCTCAGTGTGGATGTAGTTGTTCATGACCCGTTCTTCCTCCAATTTCTTAGTCAGCCTCTGGATCTTCTGTTCCTGTTCGTTGAACTTTTCCCGATAAAAATCCCGTTCTTCCTTTAGCTGCGCCCAAGATCTCTTCATTGTGTCAAAATCAGTGGGTATCTGAGGAGGGAGGACAGTTGGAGGAACCCCATCTTCATCAGGATATTCAAGAATGATAGGTCGGACAACTTCGTATGGCATTCCTATCTTCTGAGCACGGATGCGGACCCATCTGCAATAGGGTTCCATTGGTAGAGAAGTCTTTGGTCCCAACTCATGTGGGTCAGCTTTGTGAATTCTGTCCCAAGCCTTAATGAATCCATGGCGTAGTTTGTCACTGTCTGCCTGAAACTCAAAATGGAAGTGAGGAACCAACATTTCATGAGGCCCAACACTTCTGGCTCTTCCAAACTGGCGGAGAGCTAAGCATGGATTATAAGAGATTCCTCCTTGGATACCAATCAACGGAACATTAGGGTATTCTCCGCAACGATCAATGACAGCTACCTCATCCAAACCTCTGAGAGTCCAAGTGATGTCATTATCAGTGAGAGACATTAGCCTTTGAGCCCAACCCTTTCCTTCTTCATTCTTTAGCACGAACTTAGGAAGGTGCGAAATAAACCACCTCACTAGCAAAGGAGCACAACACCACGGAGTTCCCCGTTTTCGGGCAGTACGAGCATAGAGTTGTTGCAGGATATCACCCAAAAGAGTGGGTACAGGATTCCGAGACATGAAGATCCTTATGGCATGGATACTGATAAAGGTGTCAGGATTGGGAAACAATACCAGACCATAGATCAAAAGAGCCAGAATATCTTCGTACGCCTTGAAGTCCAAGTCATTCTAGAAATCATTAGCTTTGCCAACCAGAAATTTGACCAAAAAGCCCTTAACTCCACTTCTAGTTTCCCAGTTAGCCAATACCTCTTCTTTGGTCAAGGGGAGAACTGCAGCAACCTCTTCAGGCCTAGGAGTCTTTTCCAAACCAGTGAATGGAGTTTGATCCAAGACAGGGATCCCAAGCAAATAAGAGAATTCTTCCAGGGTAGGAACCAGCTGGAAGTCTTGAAAGGTGAAACAATGATACAGGGGGTCATAAAACTGGGTCAGAACACTTATCAGTTGTTGGTCCCATTTTGCAGTGATCAAGCCAAGGAGAGAACCATGCCTGTGGATGAAGGAAGAAGTGTTTGGAATCCTACCAACCAAATCCTTGAGCAAAGTTGGTGGTTGAACAAAGTTGAGCCGGATAGTATTCCTATGCACGGGCATCATGATGTCCTACAAAACAGAGCAAAGATGAAACTTTTTTGTCTTTGAAATGGGTTAGTCCTTTATACAGGATGCATGCAATGGTATGATGGCATGATGCTATGATGAAGCACACCACAAGTATTCACACAGGCAAGCATGATAAGGCATACAAGTCACACAAGACAACCCTTAGGTTTCAGGCCAGCATGAAGTTTAGGTATTACCCTCTTTTGGTTTCGTTGGTTAAAACCTGTCCTATCAAAAGTAACCGGGTTCTAGAGGATCTCAAATCATTGACTACCCTCAATCGGTCATAACTCCAGCATCGCAATCTTTTCTTGCAGCCAGAACCATCGCGAGAGTTTAGCCTCAATGAGTGTAGCATACTGCTACTGTTCTAATGGCCAAGTTTGGTTAATTTAGGGTTCTAAGGTCGGTTGGTGTTCAATGACTCCTTAGAAGACCTATATTCTCCTCATTGCAACACAAGGGATATAGGTACAGACCAAGGTGCCACACCAATGTAGCCACTGCTTCACCCATTTCGGTCTACGCCGGATAGGTCCCTCACAGATTATGCTACCTAAAAAAGGGTATTCCCCAGATCCGGGTTAGGATCTATGAAACTCCGATGCAAAACCCACAAATATAAAAGCAAACAAGGCAAACAATTGAAAACAAAGGTGATCTAAGCCCTAAGGTTACTCCATTTTTAAATATTCTCCCCAGCAGATTCGCCAGTTCTGTGATACGGTGGGAGAACTGACTATGGTTTTGCGTTTGTTTTCGCAAATGTTTCGGTTGAGTTAGAGTCACCACCGACTTTTTATTTTATCCTAAGGAAAGGTTAAAAAGCACAGCAAAAACCTTTGAGATGTTTTCTTGGGTTCGGGGAGTAGATTATAGAAAGGGAAGGTATTAGCACCCTTTCTATCCATGGTTATCCAGGGGCTCTTAGTTACTTGCTTAGATCACTTGCCTTTTGTTTTCAATTGTTTGAAATGGTGCTTTGTGTGTGTGGGTTTGAAAATGTTTTTGAAAAGAAGCCAATGTGGTGGAAACCTTTGTAATGATCCATGTTGGGATGTATACAAAGGTGTATGTCTTTTGAAAAGGTTTTCATTTGTTTTTGAAAGTGTTGTGAGGTGTGGTTTTAGAAAATAGGCAAGTGTTTTGTTTTTTTTTGCAAGTTTGATTCAAGTAACTAAGAGGTTGTCTACTCCTAAATTTCTCAAAGATTTCTTCTATGTTTTTAACCTTTTTAACAATTTTGTTCCACCATTGCATTTGGTGGACAATCTTGTGTTAGGATGTGAAAGGGACGGGCGCGGGTCATCGTTTAGACCATCATTGCAATGGTGCCAAGTATCTTTGGGCAATTTTCTTTAAAGGGACTTGATCATTTGTTTAGGCAACTTTTTTGAAAGCGTCATCGAGGGACTATGATCATTTGATTTGTGTTTGTTTTGCCCAAAGAGACCTAACATGCAATATGGCCCATTTATTGAAGGCAACAAGTGGAATACCCTAGGGGGTGCAAGTGTGATTTGTGTTGTCCATTTTCATGCTTGTTTATCTTTAAATTAGGTCAAACTATTTTTGTCGTTTTTGATTCGCATACAAACCCTAATTCTAACATGGTATAATTAGAAAGCAATAAAGTGCGAAAAAATAAATTTACTAAGCTATTACAACACAATATATGGGAAGGGGGTACAAATGTTCAAATGGGGATTTTGACAAGGAATTTAAACCTAAACTATTACATCAATATTGAATTATTTACAAGATAATTTAATTGCATAAATTAAATAAAATAAGAATAAATATGCAAGATGCAAAATTGTTTTTGTATGTATGGAAAAAAAGGTATTTTTATATGTCAAAATAAACAAAAATAAAAGTATTATTTTTTGGAGTTTTTTTTTATGTTTAAGGCAAAACCCTAATTTTATTAAATAAAATGTATTATTTATTTATTATGTATAATATTTATTTATTATATACAAAAAAAAAAATGAAGTATATTTGTCAAAAGGTATTTTTATATTAAATATTAATAAGGAAAATAAAAGTTTGTATATTTTGTAATTCAACCTAAATATATTAATATCTATATAAATATTTGTATTATTTACTAATATGTATTATATATGCAAATTAATAATATTTAATATTTAATAAAAAAAGTATTTTTTATATAAAATATTTTCAGAAGATAAAACAAAATAAAAAATGAAAATAAAGATGTGTTTGTATATTTTTAGTATTTTTTTAATAAAAGTGTATCTATTTATTTATGTATAAAAACTAACCTAACCAACAAATACCTAATAAATAGGAAAATAGTGCAAAAAAATATTTTTATATTTTTTATATTATGAGGAAAAATAAACAAGTCAAACCAAAAAAAGAAAAGTCAAAAAATCATTAAAATGAACAAAATGGGCTCAGGGGGTGTAGAAGCAAAATCAGGGTGCAAAAAGAAATGTGAAACAGGCCCAACCCAGAACTAGGTCATCTTCAACCTCAGAACATCTTTGTTCAAGCAAACACGCGTTTTCTATCTTCCAATTCCTGGACTTTCAAGCAAAACTTTCAACATGAAAAATGTAGAGCATGAGAAGACGAATCCAGTGATATAAATAACTTGACTTAACTCTCTAAGATGAGGGAGAATTTCTTCTCCCCCAATTCCTGACCTAGTTTTTCATCAATGTTCAGACTCAAAATTCTCTAAGCATACATAATATAAATGAAATCTAATCATATGGGCATGTTCAGGGCTATGATTGTGGCATGTTTCCTTCACAAACCTAAAGCTAACAATGCCTACATTGAGAGATAGAACTTCATGAATATAACTGTTCAGTTGGAATCGTGCCTTGCAATGGAGGAGCTTTCAGAGCAAGATGATGATTTGTACAGCTTCCTTGAAGTGTGAGGATGCTATTCCAAGTTCTACTTTGTCTTGAAACCTCTTGAATCGTGCTAGAGAACTTCAACTGCAAAACAAGAAAATGAAATGGTGAAGTGGCCTGGGATTGTTACAGGTCGTGTTTTAGGTTTTGGTTAGCTTCAAGGGATGCTATGGAATGTGTTTGATGAGTTTTTAGCAAGAAAGCATGGAAGTTTTGAGCTATGGGATTCAAACTGCAGGGATGCCCTGTTTTGAGCAGTTTGAAGGTGATTCTGGGAATGAGAGGGTTTGGGACTTGGTTTGCTCGTGCTTCAGCTTAGGATGAATGTTTAGAATGTGTTTGATAACTTTCTCTCAGCCCTGGTTAACTGATATGGAAGTTGGTATATGTTATGCTATCTTTCTTGAATGTTAAGCAAGCAATGGTCAAGTTGTGCTTCTAGCCTATACAGGCCCCCATACTATGCTGCTAAACTTCTCCTTGATCAGTGTGATTAACTCATAAACTTGTGCCAATTAGATTTCCTTTGTACCTTCTTGATTTGCTTTAGACATAAAGTGTAACTTTTGCAAAAATGGATATAATGGTTTTTCCAATTTGGGATTAATCCTTTAGGCAATGCTTGAACACATAGAACATGGTCTTGGTACAAGGGATTTGCATTAAATTTATGAGTGTAATTGAGATAAAAGACCTGTAATCAAGTTGTGCAAGCTGAGATTGAAATGCATAGTGTTATGAACATGTAACTTGGCCAATTCAAAAGTGAGTTTTTCCCATATTGCAAAATTCGATTCTCTCTAACCATGAGGTTGTTTGATGAGTTCTTGGACATTTTGGAAAGCTTGGAATGTGTACTACAATCCATATTTGAAGTGAAAATTGAAATTCCAAGTGGAAGTGTATGGAAAATGGTCTTGAAGTTAGGTAAAAAACTTGCCTAAAATAGGTCAAATTTTCACTAAGTTAAGAATGGTTTAGTACCCTTGTTCCAAAAATTGTAACTTGAGATACAAGCCTCTTTTGGGAAAACTTTGTGAATCAAAGTTGTAGATTATGCAATAGGCTACAACTTTCATGTTTTGACTTTTGCTTGAATCCAAATGAATCTTGGTGAGAAAGTGGGGCAAAGTTGGGAAAAAATTAGGGTTTTTCATAACTTAGAAAAATTCTAAGTTATGAAAAATTCTCATTCCAAACCCTAATTTGCAATTTTTGATTTCTTGGTGAACAAGTTTCATGATTTGGCATGCTTTGATGAAAAATGAATCTTGATCCTTGATTTTGACCAAAAAGTCAAAGTTTGACTTTTCAGTATACAGTCAAAATTGATCAATTGACTGGGAAATTCAACTGTCAATCTTGTGCATTTGGGATCTTTTGAACTTGTTGAGCATGTCAAGATAATTCCATGGGGTCCTTGAGTCCATATGTGAGCTTGGTTTGCCATTGGCTAGGTCAAACAGTCAAAAATTGCCTTTGTGCAGTCAAAACCCTAAAAATGACCATTTTGCCCTTTTGGTGATCTGATCAAATTTCTTGTGGAATTGTGATCCAAACTTGATCAAATGGTCCATATGAGTTCATAATGTTGATGTGGGTCAATTTTCATGAGGTTTGACTGTCAATTGGCCACAGTTGACTTTTTCCCCAATACAGTTGATTTCTAGGTCAACTGTCCAATTGACTGGGCAAAATTTGGAATCAAGACTTGAAACTTGGTATGGATAAACTTGGGAGTCCAACATGAAGCATGAAAGTCATCTTAGGCATTTTAGGTCAAAATATCTTTGTGCAATCACAAACCCTAATTTGGGTCAACAGTGCAAGGAGATGTCTTGAGTAGAGGAAACCCTAACTGGATCTTGATCTTCAAGGGTCTTGTGATGAGAAAATGTTGAGGAAATGGGAGGGAAAATTTTGGGGTACAACAATATGCAGCAGTTTCTTCAGTTAGGGCTTCCACGAAAAGCTAGGGTTAATTAGGGTTAACCTCAAGACTTGGTCACAAGACTTTATCAACCAGATTAGGGTTGAGCTAGGTTAACCTAAAGTCCACGTGAGATTCTGTTCTGGAACGAATGAACCAACTTCCTGAAAAATCTCAGAATTAACCAAACTACATAACTGTTAGATCAGTACAGGATGTCTTAACATTTGTTATGACATCAGAATTCCTGTTTACTGATTTTGGTAGAAAGTAATAAATGTGATCATTGCAAAATGCTCAGATACACACTCATAAACAGCAGCTACTATATGCCATACTTTTTCTGCATAAAGTACCTAATAATCCAGAATGTTATGACATCAGTCATGACATTCACACACCTGGTTTTACCAAAAATACATGCCAATTACTAAACACTTACAAACTCCCCCTTTGGCAGATTTTTGGCTAAAACCCCTAAGCAATCAGAGAATAGAGAGCAGCAGAATGAATATGTCTGCAGAAAAATATAATGTCTACCAAGTAATTAACACAAAATATCTCCCCCTCTTTAGCCACAAATAGGCCAAAGATACATGTACTTTTATGTTATACAGTTATCCAAAATGAGTAATAAAAACAAACAAATCTGAAATTACTTGCATCAACAGGAACCAGCATCAAGCTTGTCAACTCCACCAAACTTTAAGCACTGTCATCTTCAGAGGAGGCACTTTCTTCAGCATTGAGCTGCTCTTCAGCAGCATCCTCTTCCCTTCTGTGTCCTTCAGTCTCCTCCTGTTCTAATATGGCAATTAGGTTCTCTAGAGTCTTTTTCCTTGTCTCCAGTTCTTTGCAGGTTTCCTTCAGCACATCTATAACATCCGAATTTTTGGGCTGAGTTTTGACAGTTGATGTTTCAGCTGATGTCATGACAATGTCAAGAACATGAGATCCCTGAAATAGCTTGTAGTGTAACCCAAGAGCAGGAGCTCTTTTGCAAACAGTATCTCTTTCCACCAGGATGTCAGGGTACTGAGCAAGGACAATTCCACATAGGAGGGAGGGAAAGGCAATAGGGCCTTTAACAGCATAGCTTCCAGCATGTTTTAAGGTTTGATCAAAAATATACCTGCCATAGTCAAATTCAGTCCTGGTTCCAACAGCATAAATGAATCTCCCCAATCCTGTGGAGATGGTTGATTTATGGTTGGTAGGGACCCAGTTGGCTGCACCAATCTTGTGCAGGATGGCAAATTTTATGCTTAGCTTGCTAGCATTCAGCTTGCCTTTTAAGGGCCAGCACTTGACTTGTCTTGCTGTGATGGTTTGGCACACTTCATTATTAGTAACTTCTAGTTCAGGGCAAGCCTCATTTGATCTTCCAAGGAATTTGTTAATTTCAGAGGGAGAGAAATTAATCTTTCTTCCTCTCACATAGACACATTCAAAGTCAGCTGACCTTCCATCAACACATTCATCAGACAAATTCACTATGAATTCCTTGACAAGATTTTCATAGAATTTGGTAAACTTTACCACAGTCTTCATTAGTCCAGCAACTTTGATTAGGTCCATGATTTCCTTACAATCCATGGCACCATTGTTTAGTTCTCTTTCCAAGTCTATTTTCTTCAAGCAAACATACTTCCATCTGTTGGCATTTTCAGGGTGGTGAAATGAAATGTTGTCAGTGGGGACTTCAGGAACTCTAGCCATTTTGCTGGAAGGGAATTTCCTTCTGAGAGGAATGTCTTCAGCATCAATTTCAAATTCTGATTCCTCATCAGAATCAGAAGGTTCAGGCTCTTCCTCTTCTTTGCTATTGGTTGTCTCACAGGCTTTGAGAGACTCCCAGCATGTACTCGGGCTTTCACCTTCCCTTTGGACAGTCCAGTCTTCACAGTTTCTACACCAGTCTTGCCTTTAGACCTGGTTTTCTTATCAGCAGGCTTCTCTTTGGTCAGACATTTTGCAGCATCCTAATTACCCTTTCTGTTCATCATTCTCCTAGCTATGTTAGGGTTGATATTTGCAATTAGGTCATTGTCTGAGTATTCCTCATCCACATCAATAACCGGTGGTTCAACATTCTTCTCTGAAGGGTTCTGGATAACATCAATATTTTCAGATGATTTCTGAATGTTGTCATTTGGTGTCTCAACATTCTCAGAGACATTTGGATTTACTTCAACATTTGGGCTTGCTGATTCTTGATTTAATGGAACAGAAATCCCCGGTACAGAGTGGTTCTCACTCAGAATTCTTGTAACAATCCTAGCTATTTCTTGATGTACATAAGCTGAGCCTTCCCTATTTGGAACAGAAGATGAAGGTTGAGAGGGATTACTGGATGAAGTAGCTTGAGACCTTCCTGCATGCCTTGTTCTCAGCTTTTTGACCTTGGATGGGTTAGTTGCCATTTCTCTAAGAGGAGTAATCTCCAGGACTTCAGAATCCATGCATGATGTGATTGCCCGAGAATCTCGATCAGAGGATGAGGATGAAACGGTCGTCTTGGATGAGGATGAAACGGTCGTCTTGGATGAGGATGATGTTTGAGACATTTTGATAGTCTTGGAAAACCAGTAGACTCTAGAGAGAAAACTTTGATTGAGAGAACGGGATTTGTTGCAGAGTCGAGAGAGGAAGGAGGCAAATGAGTGTCTATTCAACTTCTTAATAATTTTGAAAGAAATGGGAAAACATATGTTTAACCCAATCAAAATAGACTTAACAAAAATAACTCCTTCAACCCTTGTTTTAAGCAAAATTAATTGCTACAATTCCTCATGTTGGCAAATACCCAACTTGCCCCTCAAGTTTTCAAATTGATTTGAATCAAGTGCCTTGGTAAAAATGTCAGCCAGCTGTAGCTCAGTGGCAACATGTTCCAGTTTAATCGTCTTCTCTTCTACAAGGTCTCTGATAAAGTGATGTCTTATGTCAATATGCTTGGTCCTGCTATGCTGAATAGGATTCTTGGAAATGTTGATTGTACTCAGATTGTCACAGTACAATGTCATTACATCTTGTGTGACATTATACTCAGTAAGCATTTGTTTCATCCAGATCATTTGAGAACAGCTACTACCAGCTGCAATGTATTCAGCTTCAGCAGTAGAGAGAGACACACAGTTCTATTTCTTGTTGAACCAGGAGACCTGATTATTTCCTAAGAAGAAACATCCTCCAGAGGTGCTTTTTCTATCATCAGCACTTCCAGCCCAATCAGCATCACAATAACCAGTCAGAGTTGGATCACAGCCATGAGAGTATAGCAAGCCATAGTTGTAAGTTCCACTTACATACTTCAAAATTCTCTTCACTTGGTTGATATGACTGACTTTAGGATCAACTTGGTATCTTGCACAAACTCCAACTGCAAAAGCAATGTCAGGTCTGCTGGCTATTAAGTACAGCAAACTTCCTATCATGCTTCTGTACAGACTTTGGTCCACCTTAACCCCACTTGAATCTTTGGATAGCTTTAAATGAGTAGGTGCAGGAGTCCTTTTGTGACTGGCATTCTCCATACCAAACTTCTTGACAATGTTCTTTGCATACTTGCTTTGAGATAGAAAGATTGAGTCCTCCATCTGTGAGACTTGCAGTCCAAGAAAATAAGTCAGTTCTTCCATGAGACTCATTTCGAATTCAGCCTGCATCTGGTCAGCAAAATGTTTAACCATTTGTTCTGACATTCCCCCAAACACTATGTCATCAACATATATTTGAGCTACCATTAACTTCCCTCCTTCATTTTTGACAAAGAGGGTTTTATCCAAGCCTTCTTTTTTGTATCCTTTGTCTGAGAGAAATTTTGTTAACCTGTCATACCATGCTCTAGGAGCTTGTTTTAGGCCATATAGTGTTTTCCTCAATTTGTAGACATGATCGGGGTGGTTTGGATCCACAAAACCTTTAGGCTGTTCCACATAAACTTCCTCATTTAAGTACCCATTTAGGAAGGCACTTTTTACATCCATCTGAAATAGCTTGAACTTCAGGAGACAAGAAATTCCCAATAGGAGTCTGATAGATTCCAGTCTGGCTACAGGGGCAAAGGTCTCATCAAAATCGACCCCTTCAACTTGAGTGTATCCTTGGGCAACAAGTATTTCCTTATTCCTAATGACAACTCCTTCAGCATCTGATTTGTTCTTGTATATCCATTTTGTGCCAATGATGTTTGTTCCCTCTGGTCTAGGAACTAACTCCCAAACTTCATGTTTCTTAAATTGGTTCAATTCATCTTGCATTGCACCAATCCAGTATTCATCAGTTAAAGCCTCCTTAACATTTCTTGGTTCAATTTTAGACACAAAGCAAGAGTTTGAGATGATTTCTCTAGATCTTTTAATGACTCCACTGTTAGGATCCCCTATGATGAGTTCTTTAGGATGATCTTTCTGAATTCTGATGGAAGGGATTTTGCTAGCTTCCTTGGATTCAGAGTCTGCTGTAGTGGTGTTAGAAAGGTCATTTTGTTGAGTTGGAGTCTCAAAGAATGTCTCAACATTACAAGGGACATATGTTTCTTCATGACAATCATCAACTATGACATTTATTGATTCCATCATGACTTTGGTCCTGGAATTGAATACCCTATAAGCTCTGCTGTTGGAGGAGTATCCTAGAAATATACCTTTATCACTTTTAGGGTCCAGCTTTCTCCTTTGTTCACGATCTTCCAGAATATAGCATTTGCTGCCAAATACATGGAAGTACTTCACAGTTGGCTTTCTTCCTTTCCAGAGTTCATAAATGGTGGATGAGGTTCCCTTTCTCAAAGTGACTCTGTTATGGACATAAGAGGCTGTATTCATAGCTTCAGCCCAAAAATGAATAGGAAGTCTTTTGGCATGTATCATAGCTCTGGCAGATTCCTGTATGGTCCTATTTTTCCTTTCTACAACTCCATTTTGTTGAGGAGTTATAGGAGAAGAGAATTCATGACTAATTCCTTCTGAGGAACAGAACTCATTAAACTTACTGTTTTCAAATTCCTTGCCATGATCACTTCTGATTCTGACAATACACCCTTCTTTTGCTCTTTGAATTCTTTTGCACAGTTCTTTAAAAACTTCAAACACATCAGATTTTTCCCTAATGAAGTTAATCCAGGTGAATCTGGAAAAATCATCCACAACAACATAGGCATATCTTTTTCCACCAAGACTTTCCACCTGCATTGGTCCCATCAGATCCATATGTAGAAGTTCTAGAACCTTAGAGGTGGTCAGATGTCTTGACTTTGGATGTGACATCCTAGTCTTCTTACCAACCTGACATTCACCACAAACTCTCCCTTCATCAATTTGCAGTCTTGGAATCCCTCTGACTGCCTCCATAGATATAATCCTTTTCATTCCTCTTAGATGAAGGTGGCCAAGTTTTTGGTGCCACAGTTTCACCTCTTTTTCTTCTTTGGCAACAGAACACACAGTGGAGTAATTAGTGTTCTCAGGTTCCCACAAGTAACAGTTGTCTTTAGATCTGACTCCTTTCATTACAATTTCTTATTTTTCATTAGTTACAAGACATTCAGATTTTGAGAAGTTGACCTTGAATCCTAGATCACATAATTGACTAATACTAATGAGATTAGCAGTCAGGCCTTTTACCAATAGTACTTCATTTAGATTTGGAAGTCCAGGGCAGTCCAAGTTACCAACTCCTTTGATTTCTCCTCTAGCACTATCTCCAAAGGTCACATAACTAGTGGTGTGAGGTTTGACATTTTTGAGAAGGTTCTTGATTCCAGTCATGTGCTTAGAGCACCCACTGTCAAAGTACAAGTCTTCCTTTGCAGAGACTCTAAGGGAAGTGTGGGCTATCAGGGCAGTAGCCTTTTTCTTCCATTGTGGAGTATGTGGTACCTTGTTAGACTTAGGTTTGACACCTGGGTTCTGATTAGGGTATCCATACAATCTGAAGCAGAATGGCTTTATGTGACTAAACCTCCCACAATGATGACATCTCCATCTTTGGTATTTTTTCTTCATATTTCTCTGTTCCCGATGTTGAGTGTTGTGTTGTGACATCTGCTTTGACATTTGTTTATCAGGCCTGATCTTCTTGTCTGCACCAGATTTCTTTGCTGCCACAAATCCTAGACCAAACTTGTTTCCCACATTTTGTCCAAACTGAAGGATTTCTTCCAATTTGTCAGTTCCATTTGTCAGCATCTTGACAGATTTGGTCATCTGGTTCAGTTTTGAGTTCAGCATTTGAACTTCCTCTTCTAGATGACTTATAGTTTCAATGTCTGCCCTTTTTTCAGCCTCCAACTTTATTATGAGTTTTGTTTGTCTCTCATTTTGCAGACAGACTTCAGTACTTCTTATACATAATTTCTTGTAGGTATCAGCCAGTTCTTCAAATGTCACTTCCTCATCACTAGTGTCACTTTCAGAGGTACAAACACCAGTTAGTGCAGTAACTAGTTTGGCAGATTCTTCTTCAGAATTACTTTCTGAATCACAGTCAGACTAGGTAACAGACATTTCTTTCTTTTGTTTCTTAAGAAAGGTAGGATATTCAGCTCGAATGTGCCCATATCCTTCACATCCATGACATTGAATTCCTCTGCTTTGATTTCCCTTCTCTTCAGAGCTTGGTTTTCTGCTGGAGTCATAAGATCTGTTAATGTCAGAAGAAATGTTCTTAACATTTGACCTTGACTTTGGATCCATTCTCTTGATGAGTTTGTTGAATTGTCTTCCAAGCATGGCTATAGCTTCTGAAATACTTTCTTCTTCATCCTCCTTGTTTTCATCTTCAGTGTTGGATACAAGTGCTATGCTCTTGTTCTTCTTGTCAACATTTTCACTGATCCCCATCTCAAAAGTCTGAAGAGACCCAATGAGTTCATCCACCTTCAACTTGCTGATATCCTGGGCTTCCTCTATAGCAGTTACCTTCATTGCAAATTTTTTAGGCAAGGATCTGAGAATCTTTCTCACCAGTTTTTCTTCTGACATCTTTTCTCCCAATGCTCCTGAGGTGTTGGCAATCTCCAAGATGTTCATGTGAAACTCATGAATGGTTTCATCTTCCATCATCCTTAGGTTCTCAAACTGTGTATTCAGCATCTGAAGCCTTGACATTTTTACTTTGGATGTGCCCTCATGGGTAGTTTTGAGAGTGTCCCAAACTTCCTTGGCCAGTTCACATTGATGTACCAGTCTGAATATGTTTCTATCAATTCCATTGAACAAGGCATTTAAAGCTTTGGAATTACCCAGGGCTAACTCATCTTCTTCTTTGTCTATTCTTCCTCAGGCTTCAGACTGATTGTCCCATCTTTCTCAGTTCTGGTGGGATGGTTCCATCCTTTGTCAGCAGCTCTCCAAGCCTTTTTGTCCAGTGATTTTAAGAAGGAAATCATACGAGGTTTCCAGTAGTCATAATTTGATCCATCCAGAATGGGTGGTCTGTTTCCAAAAACTCCTTCTTTGTCCATAGTGCCAGAAAAAGATATCCCTAGATCTCACCCAGTAATACAGGCAGGGTGCCTGCTCTGATACCAATTGAAATTCTGGCAGCAGATACTCAATGTCACAGTGAATGTTATGACACCGTATCTGACTTTCTATAAGACAGTAAATAAAAACAGTAAAGAACACAGTCAATTGTTTACCCAGTTCAGTGTGAAACAACACCTACTCTGGGGGCTACCAAGCCAGGGAGGAAATCCACTATAAGAGATATTAATTCAGGAATCAACCAACCAGTTTATCTCCTTCACTTAAGACTTACCCAATGCAACTTCAATCTAAGTTCAACTTAAACCTGAGTTCCTACTCACTCCCCCTCAATCACAACAGTGATACTTAAACAATTGACTAATGAAATAATGAAGACACTCTTCGGAACATACACTTGATTATGCTTCACAGCTTTTAACCAAGTAACACAAGCACTCGTGCTTCACAGCTTTGAGTGATACATAAACCTAATTTGACTTTGCTTCAAAGCTTTAGTCAAGAGACACAAACACTCTTGCTTCAAAGCTTTGAGTGATACAAAAACCCTTACAATCAAAACCTATTCCAAGTCACTTATCACAATGATACTTGCTTGGATTACAGCAGTTAAAACTATACAACTCCTAATTGATCTTCTGTCTAAGAGTTAATTTCCAATCAGCTTTCCTGTTGAATATATATGCAGTTGTTTCTTCAGTTAGGGCTTCCACGAAAAGCTAGGGTTAATTAGGGTTAACCTCAAGACTTGGTCACAAGACTTTATCAACCAGATTAGGGTTGAGCTAGGTTAACCTAAAGTCCACGTGAGATTCTGTTCTGGAATGAATGAACCAACTTCCTGGAAAATCTCAGAATTAACCAAACTGCATAACTGTTAGATCAGTACAGGATGTCTTAACATTTGTTATGACATCAGAATTCCTGTTTACTGATTTTGGTAGAAAGTAATAAATGTGATCATTGCAAAATACTCAGATACACACTCATAAACAGCAGCTACTGTATGCCATACTTTTTCTGCATAAAGTACCTAAGAATCCAGAATGTTATGACATCAGTCATGACATTCACACACCTGGTTTTACCAAAAATACATGCCAATAACTAAACACTTACAATCTGTGATGATCCTTTCAGGTATGCCATACCGAAAGATAAGGTTATGTTTAATGAACTGAGCTACAACATTCTTGGTAACAGAGGCAAACGAGGCTTCCTCTACCCACATTATGAAATAATCAATAGTGACCAGGATGAAATGATTCCCATTAGAAGCGTAGGCTTAATCTCTCTAATCATATCAATGCCCCGCATTGCAAATGGCCAAGGAACAGTCAAGACATTCAAAGGAACCGTATGCACATGTACTTTATCAGCATAAATCTGGCATTTATGACAAGTTTTAGAATGATGATGGCAATCAGTTTCCATGGTAGAACAATAATAACCCGATCTTATAATCTTCTTAGACATTGTATGCCCACTGGAGTGAGTACCAAAGACTCCTTTGTGCATATCTTCCATAATCTTATCATCTTCCTTCATGTCTACACAACGAAGCAGAATTGAATCGTGATTGCACTTGTACAAAATTCTATTACTCAGAAAGAACTTGGAAGAGAACCTCCGTAGAAATTTATTATCATTAATAGATGCCCCTTCAAGATACTCTTGAGTCTCGAGGTATCTTTTTACTTCGTGGTACCAAGGCTTTTCCTCTACTCCATCAGCATCAACTTTATAGCAATGTGTCAGTTTGTCTAGTCTCTAAATAGTAATTTGAGGAGCCTCATTCTCCCATCTAACTTTGAACATAGATGACATGGTAGCCAATGCGTCTGCCAATTGATTCTCTTCTCGTGGAATATGTTCAAAAGTGAGTTCTTTGAAGTACAAAATTAATGTCAATACATGCTCTCGATAAGGAATGAGATTTGGATGTTTCATATCCCATTCTCCCTTAATCTGACTGTTCACTAGGGCTGAGTCCCCATTAACATTCAAAAACTTAATTCTCATATCGATAGCAGCCTTGATACCCATGATGCATGCTTCGTATTCGACCATGTTGTTCGTAAAGTCAAAACATAATCTGGCGGTGAAGGGCGTATGGCAACCCTTGGGAGAGACAACCATAACACTAATCGTATTGCCAATCACGTCGGAAGCTCCATCAAAAACCATAGTCCATCGGGATCCCGGATCAGGTCCTTCTTACGGTCCAGGTTCTTCATAATCTATAACTAGCATAATATTCTCATTCGGGAACTCAAAATTCATAGATTGATAGTCATTTATAGCTTGATGAGCCAAATAATTTGACAATACACTTCCTTGTATTTCCTTCTGAGTAGTGTACTGAATATCGTATTCTATCAGGATCATTTTCCATGTTACTATTCTTCCGGAAAGAGTGGGTTTCTCGAATATATATTTTATTGGATCCATCTTAGAGATCAACAAAGTCGTATGAGTCAACATATATTGTATTATTCGGCGAGAAACCCATGCCAAAGCGTATTAAGTTTTCTCGAGTAGTGAGTATCTTGTTTCATAGTCAGTAAACTTTTTTCTAAGGTAGTATATTGGATGCTCTTTTCGACCAGGCTCGTCATACTGCCCCCAACACACACCTGTAGCGATAAAAAATGTAGCGGGGTAAATCGGAGATCGAATTATTGATTAATTCGTCTCACAAAAGCAGGAGTCGCCACCGCACTTTATTGTTTCCAAGGGAAAAGGGGAAAGAGCGAAATAAAACCCTAAATATGCAATGTAAATAATACTTTTTTAAAAGTAATAAAAATACAAGGCGTTTTTGAAAAGATCTATGGTTCGGGGGTTGGTTATACAGTGGGAAGGTATTAGCACCCAACGTATCTATAGTACTCTATAGGAACCTTTTGAAATATTTGTTTATTAAAATCGTTCGTTTGATTGAAAAAT
Source organism: Vicia faba (assembly GCA_948472305.1). NCBI lineage: Eukaryota > Viridiplantae > Streptophyta > Magnoliopsida > Fabales > Fabaceae > Vicia > Vicia faba. Next base: position 38,077,600 of record OX451740.1, read on the forward strand.
GAATCGTTTTGGCCGAAAAAGGGGTACGGACGGGTTTTGAAGATGTGACGACCTAATGTCGAAGTTTTTGCTTAAAGGGTATAAGTTTTGAAAAGATTGAATATTTAAGGAAAAATTATCCTAAGTTTTAATGAAATGCGAATGTTTGCGCAATTAGACTTGAGGACATGAAGCCGACAAATTTAATCGTTTTTTCCCTTGGATTTAAACGTAAACAGAATAATCATGTGAATATGAAATGACTAAACAGAGAAATTATGCGGATAAGGATATATAACAATTAAATAAAAGACTAAGTGTGTGAACGTGCATTTTTATGATTTTTTCTGTTTAATATTAATGAAAAGAAAATATTTTAATAGTTTCCATTTTTTACGCATTTTTTACATGGATAAAGGTAATGAGAATTAATTAAAGAAAACAAAAATATTTTTTAAGTTTTTTAAGTTTCTATTTTTATATATTTTTAGAGTTCTATATGAGGCATTATTTTTAAAGAAATATTAAATAATTAACTAGATTAAACTTAAAAGCTATTAAAGAAATATTAACATTACTAAATTAAGCCTAAAGTTAATTAATTAAATGAGCAAATTATTAAAAATTGTTTTTAATTAAATTAACTCTATTTGATTTATTTACTAATTACTAAATTAATGAATTTCTAAAAGAAAAATAAAAGAAATAAAATAGAAAGAAGTATAAAGGAAAATAAAAGGGTGGATAGAGTAGTTATGGGCCAAAGGGGTTTTGAAAGGCCCAAAAGAAGCAAGCAGAAAGGGGGGTGCCTAAGGGGAATTCGTTGGGCTTAAGGCAGAAAAACGGGTGAAGGTCCAATTGCTCATGATTTTTTTTAGGGTTAACATAGTTTGGTAATTGGGATTAGGGTTCTTGGGAGAACGGCACTCATCGTTCATGTTCTTCTTCGTTTATGCTTTCCTCACTGTGAGCTTCTGAATCCTTCGCTCGAACCACCAACGTGTCCTCTTCTAACTTCCCTTTGCCCGAGCCACCAACGTCCACCTTCTTCTTCGTTGAGTTCAGTGAAACGGCGTAGAGGTAATGATCCATCCTTATGATATATTTGGTTTTACGATTTTGTTGTATGTTATGATTTGTTCATGGTTATGAATCTGACTTCGTGTTCTTGCATGATTATTGTTGAGATATTGAAAAGGAAGAAGGAAGCGATGAAACTACCTTTTGAATGAGGAAGGAAGGGCGTTGATGGAGGCTCGTTGGCGGAGGGAAAACGCAGCGAGGTTGTGGGCTTGGAGACCCTGGTACTCTGTACTCTTTATCTCCTTTGTTTCCTTGACGTATGCTTTTCTTCTTCTTTCTCTGCTACTGTATGCTTTCCGTTGCTTTGAACATTTTTGAATGCTATGTTGAAATAACTATTTTTGACTAGCTTGATGATATTGACGCTTTTTCTCTTCTTCTTTCTGATTTCTGTGTATTTGATGCTTTCCGTTGCTTTTTGTTGGCCAGTGATGAGATAATCTGAGGCCTGATGGTATGCTTGTTATTGTTTGGACATTGGTTTTGGTTCTACTGGTTTTGTGCAGTAGGAGGGGTTTTGGAATGGTTTAGGCCATTTATTTTAGGCCATGGTCTTCACAGGTTTATGGTTCTGATATGGTTTGATATTTGAATTGGTTTTTTGGTTGGACAGTATATTGAAGGTTTTGGTAATGGTTATGCAGGTCAATTGTTTTGGGCCATGTGTTTTACTGGTTTTTCAGTAGGCTATGGTATATGGCATTTGGTTTTAGGCCATGATGTTTATTTTGGTTTGACAGTAGATTGAAGGATTAGGCCATGCTGGTTTGATGGTTTATATTGGTAGGAAGGGTTTTTAAGACATGGTTATGGATGGTACTGTTTGATATATGGTTTTGTTATCTGTGATGGTTTTATGGAAATTGGTTTATGGCGTATGTTTGACAGTAGGGATGCTGGTTCCTTGTTTAGGCCATATGGTTTTTTGTTTAGACAGTAGGAATGGTTTATGCAGGTTCTTACTGGTTTTAGGCCATGAAGGTTTTATGGTTTTGACAATGGTTATGTTGATGGTACAGGTTTGGTATTGTTTTAGACTTGGAGAACAAAAAATTTTTGCTTCTTTGTTTTTTCAGTTTTGAACGTGGAAGGCTTGCAGGTTATGAATCCTTTCTTTTGAAGGGGTTTATGTTATCTTATACAATTGTTTGGCATCTCCTCCATGCCACAGGTTTTTTGAATTATTTACTATATCCTTGGCCTTCTGCATATTACTGTTACAGCAGTTTTGTTTTTATTCCTTTCTTATGCTCCTTTTTTCTACTGAGTTACTGTTGTAGCTTTGTTTTATAACTCCTTCTTCCTAAACCAAACTTCTTTCTCTCTTCTCTCTCATGAGTACATTGATGCATAAAAATGATGTGTACTTACTGTTCTGAAATTGCAAACATGCTGGAAAATGATGAAATGGGGAATATATTATGCTTGCAAAATGGTTTTGAACTGCATATTTCTTTTTTGACTTGCAATGGCACAACATGGAGCCTATTTGTTTTGGCTTCTTCTATGTGAATGACATAGGTTTACGTTGGCTTTTGTTTGGAATTGAAATGTTTATGCATATGCTGTTGCTTTTTGTATGCTGTGTATATTTTGAAATATGCATTTTTTGACAAAAGAAATTATGCATATGCAGTTTTGAAAAAATAGAATGAATTTGTGCATGTTTGAAATTGTGCATTCATTTATGAAAATAAAAATTCCCCCCTTTTTTGTGAACCGGGAGAAATCCCGTGATTTGCAAAAAAGGGTAAACTGATTCCAGCTGTTTGCTTTTAATGATGAACACTAATAAATAATTTTCCACTTTTAATTATTTATTCAATTTTTAATTGTTTTTGCAGGTAAAATCAAATGAGCAGACAAAAGCATTGGATAGAAGATTTAGAATTAGAATCTTAGAAATATAGTTCTATTTTACTTTAAACCTTTATGTAATTTGTTATTATAAATATTTTGTAAATAATACAATATTTAAATAACAATTGTAATAAAATAGAATAAAGTGAAATAAAATTCTATTATTTCCCCGTCAATTCTTTTCTTTCCAATTATTTTATTTATCGTTTATAATTCTTTAAATTGTATAATAATTGAAAATCAATTTCAATCACTTAAATTCAGAATAATAAATGCATAAATAAACATCATTGATCAATTAATAATTTCAATTATTTAATTCGTTATTCATAATTTTCTAAATTATAATAATTAAAATAGAATTTCAATTATTTAACTTGGAATGATAAATAATTAAATAATCATTATTGACCAATTAATGAACTTCTTTTCGAATATTTATTATATTATTCATAAATCTTTAAATTATATAATCACTGAAAATAAATTCCAATTATTTAAATTTAAGATAATAAATAATAAATAAACATTGTCTGAACGATTAATATACCTCTTTTCAAATATTTATTTTATTATTTATAGATCTTTGAATTATATAATAATTGAAAATAAATTCCAATTATTTAAATTTAAGATGATAAATAATTAATAAACATCATTTAAGTCTTGATCAGTTAATAAATTTAGCGTTCAAAAATAAACAGCTCTCGACTCGAAAAAGTTATGAATTTTTAAAAATCAAAAGATCAAAACACTTGCAATGTAATGATGCATATGGGAGATGGTATCTTAGGTCAAAATTTGGGGTACAACAACACCCCATTGAGTTCTCTAACACTGTTAGGTACATGATCAGAGGTCTTCCTTCCACCAGTGGCATCACAATTGGAGGTTCCTTAAGATATTCTTTTATTTCATCGAAGGCTATCTAACAATCGTTGTTCCACTTCACTACTTGATCTTTCTTTAGTAACTTGAAGATCAACTCACAAGTAGCGGTCAAATGGGAAACAAATTTGGTAATGTATTTCAATCGTCCCAGGAAACCTCTGACTTCCTTCTCGGTACGGGGAGCTAGCATTTCTTGAATAGCTTTAACCTTGGCAGGATTAGCTTCAATACCTTTACCACTAACGACGAAACCTAGGAGTTTACCAAATCTTACCCAAAAGGTGCACTTGTTTAGATTCAACCTCAATTTGTACTTCTTTAGTCTCTCAAACAGCTTGTGCAGGTGGTCAAGGTTTTCTTCTTCATACTGGGACATGGCTATCATGTCATCAGCGTAAACCTCTATCTCATGATGGATCAAATCATGGAACAAAGATACCATAGCTCGCTGATAGTTGCACTGGCGTTCTTCAAACAAAAAAGTATAACTTTGTAACAGAAAGTGCCCCACTGTGTCACAAAGGTAGTCTTTTCCATGTATTCAGGTACCATCTTGATTAGGTTATAGCCGGAGAAACCATACATAAAGGAAAATACATTGTACTGAGTAGTGTTGTTAACCAAAACCTCAATATACGAAAGCGGAAAGTCATCTTTGGGGATTGCCCTATTTAGATCCATGTAATCTATACACATATGCACCTTACCATCCTTCTTAGGTACCGGCACCACATTTGCAACCCACTGAGGATAGGATGTAACAGCTAAGAAACCTGCAATAAACTACTTCATAACCTCAGCTTTGATCTTTTCATACATCTCGGGACGCATACGACGAAGCTTCTACTTTATAGGAGGACAACCTTCCTTCATCAATAGACGGTTAACCATTATATCAGTATCAAGCCCCGACATGTCTTTGTACGACCAAGCAAATATCTTAACATAGTCACGTAACATTTGAATTAACCTCTTTTTGACATTGTCTTCTAGGTTGGAACCTATCTTGATTTATTTATTGTCCTCTTTAGTACCCAAGTTCACAACCTCAACTAGCTCTTCATGTGTTCGTATGGAATTTTCTTCTTGCATTAATAGCCTAGCAGGCTCTCCATGCATTTCACAATCTTCCTCACTTTCGTCGTCGGCTTGGTAGATCAGATTTTCAAAGTCATAATTGGCAATAGCATGATTGTTATCAATGGGATCCAAGGTGGATATGGGTCTGCAATTTTTTTCATGGGCGTGTGTAAGAATACATAGCTATTTTGAAAACAATAAAGTAAAATAAAGACAAAGAGCGCAAAATTTGAATGCAGACTTAAAATGATTTATTAAATGAAAATATGCTGATGAATAATGACAACCCTAACAAATGGACCATTGTGCCCCGGGTAAGGCATAAGGCTTAAAGTTTATTGTTTAAATTACATATCCAAAAAAATTGAAAGTAAGAAAACAGGAAATAACATTTACTCCTGACTAAAGGAGATTAGGATAAAGTATTCAGTCTTCCAATTATTGAGCCCATTACCGGTAGTAGGGAAGATCCAACTATATATGTCGTAGTCACTATCAGCGTCTTCCACAACTTTAATAGCATTAACGCCCTTGTCATGGTCAAGCATAGGTGCAGTGATCAGATTAGGAGTCTTAGGAGGGTCAAATTCAATTTCCTTAGCGTCAGTCATGTCTTTGATCTTATTCTTCATATCTGAATAGTTGCTAGTGTCATGCTTGGGGCTATCCGAGTGATATGCAGACTTTGCATTAGGATTATAACTGGGAGAGGAAGCGTTAGGATTCTGACGAGGTTCCCTCGATGTAACCAGCCCTGTCTTTGACATTTTTTATAATGCTTGCGCCAATAACATGTTGATTTTTGTTAATTGTCTCCTGGGTGCATCCTGCCTACGCTGATTATTTTGTTGTTGTTGTTGCACTTGTGCAGGATTATAGATCAGTACTGCCCCACAGATTGGCTGCAATCACTCTTATTACGACCCTTCTGGTTGTACACAACATTGGATTTTCTCTTACAATTATAATCCTTCTTCACATTATTTGATGATGCAGCCACCTAGATTTTACGACTTCTGGTTCTATTCTCAACATGTTCCCCTGTCAATATTAGTTCAGTGAAACCAGCCGATGAACTTCCAAGAAGATGATTATAGAAAGGACCTGTCAGTATACTCATGAACATGTCAACCAGCTCTCTATCAGCCAAAGGAGGTTGAACTTTTCCTGTAAGATCTCTCTATCAGCCAAAGGAGGTTGAACTTTTCCCGCAAGAACTGACTTCTTTGGTTTTATCCAAATGTGCGGATAGCAAGAGTCGCCACCGACTTTTCTTTTATCTAATAAGGAAAGGTAAAAAGAATAGGAAAGACCTTGATAGATTTTGAGTTCGGGGGGTAAGTTATGAAAAGGGAAGATGTTAGCACCCTTTTCATCTGTAGTTATCTACGAGCTCTTAATCGATAGCTCACTTTTGAAATTTGCTTTGTGTATGTGATTTGAAAATATTTTGAAAAGCCAAAGTACAACTAACTTTATAATGGTTCTTGTATTAGTCCTGAAGAACGCGTACAAAGTGTTTTTGAAAATATTTTGAAAGTGTGAAGTGTAAAAAATGTTTTTTTAGAAAAGATTGTGAGCAAGCGATTAACAGTTCTTACCCATTCAAGGTCTTCCTTATTATTTTCCTTATCCTTTAGCAATAGCACTATCCGTACCATTAGTTGGTAGGTAGACCTATCTATTGGATGTGAAGGGACAGGCGAAGGGTCATCGTATGGTCATTGAAGGCAACATATAGAGATACTTTAGCAATTTTTCGAAGTGACTAGATCATCTTTCGTAGGCAACATCGAAGGATCATCGAGGGACTATAATCTTTTTTTCGAGGGTCTTTCACTAAAGTATCCCAATTTTGAGGGACATGACCATTATTTCCTAAGGAAACAAAGAGAGGTTACCCTAGAGGAGTAAAGTGTGAATGGTGTGTTCAGTTCAATTACTTATCTTGTATTAGGGTTGTCTATCGAGTGTTTTTAGATCTTGCCATACATGCCTAATTACTAGCAGTCTAATATATACATAAAATTAAAGGTGCGGAAAGTAAATACCTAAGCTATTACAGGGCTTTGGGGCAACTTCAGAAAAAAGACGTGGGAAAGTAAAGTGCGGAATTTAAACCTAAACTATTAAATCCCGTAAGAAGTTACATAATAGAAAAAATGCGGAAAGATAAATATAAGCTATTACAAGAAAAAGTTGTGCAACCTATACAATTTATTTAAGAAAATAAATAGCAAAAGAAAATAAGAAAATAATTTGTTTATGTTTTTTCAGAACACAATTTGAAGTTAATTAAATAGTTAAAGCCCTAAATCTAATTAATTTTAATTAATAAAAATGCCTAAAGTTTATTTAGTTTTATTATTTAAGAAAATGTTAACTAACCTAATTAATTAGTAAATAATAAAAAAATGTCAAAATTAATTATCGATTAAAACCTAAATCTAATTTATTAGGGTTTTGAAAAAAAGAATTTAATTAATTAATGGTTGATTAAGGAAATAATTAAGAAAAAGGAAAAAGTTAGGGTTAGAAAATCAAAGAAATTAGGTAAAACAAGAAAAAGAATAAAACTGCATGGGGTGGGTGTTGAACCCACACCCTCCTGCCTTGATCCTGCATCATTTACCACCAGGCCAAACGCTCGTTTGTGTTTGGAGATAGGCTTTAATTTAAATATATGAAACCTGCATAAATTGGAAAAATAGAAGAAAAAAAGTTACAAAAGGCAGGGATTGAATCCACGTGTGATCGGTGGAAATAGAACTGACTGTTTTTTAGCTGGTTTCGCGAAATGTCGCAGTAAGCAAGAGTCGCCACCGTCTTTTATGTTCTCCAACATGGAAAGGACAAAAGCACAACAAAATTCCTTATTCGAGAATGTTTCTCGGTTCGGGAGGTAGATTTATAGAAAGGGAAGGTGTTAGCACCCTTTCTCTCTGTGGTTATCCATGGGCTCTTAGGTACTTGCTCTTATGTTTTCAAAAAATTGTTTGCTTTTCAAGTGTGTGTGGGTTTTGAAAAAGTTCGTTTGAAAACTTCTAGGTAACTCTTGTATCAGTCCTCAAGAGTGTATGAAGTATTGTTTGAAAACTTTTTGAAAGTGTAAGGTGCGAAAAGTTGTTTTTTGTTTTGTTTTGAAAAATAACAAGTACCCATGAGTCATCTACCTACCCTAAGGAATTAAGATGTGTAAGAGTCCTTTAGATAGTGCTATCCCACCATTGAGAGGTAGGTAGCACCATCGTTGGAGTTGTTCGGGTCAATTCGATTATCGGGACAGTGTGGTCACCGAAGCAATGATAGGACATCTTAGAAGTAACCCTAATGTCCTAGATCCTTTTATCCGAGGCAACCGTTTCGAGGCAACTGGATCTTTTGGACAAAAGGGCGACCTCTAAGACACCCTATACTTGATGACCACATTCGAGGCAACCAGTGAGGCGTACCCTAGAAGTGGCATGTGCTTTGTGTGTTGTTTTTCAGTTAATTGTCTTTGTACATGTTATTTGTGAGCTACGGATTGATTTTATTTACATACATTCTTTCATGCATTTAACAGTTAGGGGTACGGAAAATAAATTGCAGAAAGATAAATTCTACGCTATTACAAGGCGCGGGTCTATACATCGCTAAAAAACAAAGACCCATTTTGTAAATAAGTACGAGAAATTAAATAAAAACGGTAAAAACCTATTTAACTATTATATATCTAGAGGCAGTTACATAAATAATCAAAAATAAGTAAATGCGCGCGAGAATTAAATTGGAACGTCCTAAGGGTTTTGACCCTTTTAAGAAAAGAAATGAATTTTTTGTCCTTTTTTGTGATTAAATGAAATTAAAATTAATAACTAATCTAGTTAATTAATTAATTAAACAAATAAAAGTTTTTTTTTGTATTTTTATGTTTTTTATGAAAATAAAATAAAAGAAAATAAAATTAAAAGTTAATAAAAACCTAATTCTAAATTTATTTTAGTTATTAAAAAAAAGGTTAAAGTTACCTAATTAAAATTAATTCAATTTATTAGTATTTAATTACAAAAATAAAATGAAATTAATAATAATAATAATGTTAGTTCTTTTTTTTGATTTTTTATAAAAATGTCAATTATGTTAATAATTAATAAAAGGGAAAAAATAAAAATGAGACAAATAAAAATATAAAATGACAAAATAAAATTGCAAACCCCAGGGGGGTTTTGGGCCAGATTGGAGTGTGTATTCAGAAATTCCAGCCCATTAAGCTTCCAAGCCTGTTGACTTTCTGGAATCCAATGCTTGTTGGTTGACTGGGCGCATGGTGAGGACCACCTCCTGGCATTCAGATCTATGAGAGAGGCCACTTGGCGCTTGGATCTGTGAGGTGTATGGTGCTCAACATTTGGGAACCTACACAAGAACGCTTTAGAAAAAATAACATGGAATTATGGGGGGACCTGGGAATCGAACCCAGGTCCCAACGATTGCAAGCCACGTCCCTCTCCACTGAGCCAAGCGCTGAATCTTGTTATTATAGTGGATAAAGAAAATAATATGAAAAACAACACGCATATGCTAAAACAAGAAGGCGCGCGTATTATATTTGAATGGGCCACCCACATTCTTCCACGTAATCATCTTCTTCATTCCTGAAACAGAAAAAAACAGACAAATAACGGGGGTTTTAAACCCCCACAAAATGACAATGTCCAAAATAGCGATTAGGCCCATGAGCTATATAAAAAGGGCGCGAGGTGTCCAATGGATTCGTCTTGTCCTGACGATTTTGACCATATATGTCTTGAGGTCTAATTTTACGCTATGTGAAAAACCCCAATTCAAAAGCTTTGAAACCCTAGAACTTAGCAATGGTGTTTTGCGTTTCAGGGGCTCTCAGAGCAATTGAACCCTACCATTAGCTTCCTGTGAGTTCTATAGACATGAAACAATCCACAAAACACATCAAACGCGCATGAATAATGATATGTAATTCAAAAAAAACATGTGCAAACCGTACGATGGTGATGGACGATTCCTTGAGTGCTGGGATTGGTTTATGACTGCAAATCGTTCCTGGGAGTGTTGGGAGTGTGTTTGGATCAAAGAAAGTGTCTGAATTGCACTGGAAGATTGATTTCAGTTTGTGACTTTTCTTCAAGTTTTTTGAATTTGGTTCTGATGTTTCAGGAGTCTCTCGGTCGTGAATGATGTATGAGAGGCTTATACATGTATGCTTGAATGAGAATCAATCACTATTATGAGCTCTTAACCAATGCAATTATGTTTTGAGATTTCCATAACCACCATTGAAGAAACTTGCCTTTTTTTGTCCAAATTTGAATTTTATGCTTAAAATGGACCTTACATGAATTTGGTAGATGGATTATGATGTATCAAAGTCATTCAAGCCACAAGATATCCATTAATTAATTTTTTTTTATTTTTATTTGAATTTTATGGATTTAAAATGAATTAAATCAATAAAATTAAATAAAAATAGAAAAAATAAATGTTTAATCTTGAATTTAATCATGGGACACGTGGGTGGCATGACAAGGATGAATCAAGTGGAGAAAAGTGGGCCCTTTTGTCAAAAATTGAAGTTTCAAGGATAGTTGACTTTGGCCATTTCACAAAAATTTCCCAACTTCTCCAATGAATATCTTGCTCAATTTTGATCATATGAACATGTTCTTTGACATTTTGGAAAGGTCTTGAAGTCCTCTAACCAATGCCTTTGGTCCCATGTCATTTTGATTTACCAATCTCAAGTTATGGTCTTTGAATTAAAGTGCCTTTTTGTTGACTTTTGAAAATGACCTATAATGTTGAAATTTATAACTTTTTGTGAGAGCATTTCTTGGACTTGGAATGTGAAGATGAGTTTTAGGAAATGTCCTCCCCTTCGAAATGAGCATTGGATGGGATTTTTCTGATGAACCATGAAAAAGTTATGCCTTGGTCAAGTTACAGTTGACTTTTCAGCTGTCCAAAAATGGAAACTATTGCATCTTGATGATTTTTGAGCCATGCTTGTGAAATCATGGTCAAGATTTGACCAAATGATGATTGTGGCTTCAAAATAAGATGTTGACCAAAAATTTTGACTTTTGACTGCCAAATGACCATTTTGCTCCTACAGTTGATTGTGAAGCAATTAGGGTTTTTGACTGTGCAACTTGACCTTGTGAGCCTTGAAACTTGATATGTAGGTGCTTGACAATGTATATAGGCATATGTGACTGGATTGAGCCCTTGAAAACCTCAACTTCCTTGCAAGAACCAAAACCCTAATTTGACTGGCTTAGGAGGGTGGTTGATTGTGCAACCCTTGAGTAGACTTGAGCAAATTGAGATGATGCTTGTCAAAACTTTGAAGAATATGGGAGGGAAAATTTTGGGGTACAACAGTTGCCCCTGTTCAATCTTCTTAGACCTGAGGATGTAGATTGGCTTGTGTACCTTTCGTGATCCGAAGGTGGAAGATGATTGAACACTAGAGTGCCCAGAAATTTGCACTCACATAGTAGAGTATCAGCAGTGTGATGTCGGGGAATGGGCTTACAGATGCCATTTGGAGAGATGGTGGATAGGAGGATGGGCTTATAGATGCCATCTGGAAGTGTGACAGAACCTTGTCGGGAATGGGCTTATAGATGCCATTTGGAACTGTAATGGATGGTTGTGGAGATGGGCTTATAGATGCCATCGGGAGGTGTCGATCGCGTAAGAGATTCCTTAGCGAGAACTTGCGTACCTGAGAAAGAAAGATAATTACCTGGCCTGTTATAGGGGTTGATCTTCAAACTCTTCATGCAGACATGCCATGGCTGGATACAGGTATCGAATCTACAATTGGTTGCTCACAGATGTGCCCTGGCTAGATATAGGAATCGAATCTGGAATTAGTTGTCAACAGATATGCCCTGGCTGGATACAGGAATCGAATCTTCAAACTCTTCAGACGTGCCCTGGCTGGATACAGGAATCGAATCTGGAATTAGTTGTCAACAGATATGCCCTGGCTGGATACAGGAATCGAATCTTCAAACTCTTCAGACGTGCACTGGCTGGATACAGGAATCGAATCTGGAAATAGTCGTCAACAGATATGCCCTGGCTGGATACAGGAATCGAATATTCAAACTCTTCAGACGTGCCCTGGCTGGATACAGGAATCGAATCTGGAAATAGTCGTCAACAGATATGCCATGGCTGGATACAGGAATCGAATCTTTAAACTCTTCAGACGTGCTCTGGCTGGATACAGGAATCGAATCTAGAATTAGTCGTCAACAGATATGCCCTGGCTGGATACAGGAATCGAATCTTCAAACTCTTCAAACGTGCCCTGGCTGGATACAGGAATCGAATCTGGAATTAGTCGTCAACAGATATGCCCTGGCTGGATACAGGAATCGAATCTTCAAACTCTTCAGACGTGCCCTGGCTGGATACAGGAAACGAATCTGGAATTAATCGCTCACAGATATGCCCTAGCTGGATACAAGAATCGAATCTTCAAACTCTTCAGACGTGCCCTGGCTGGATACAGGAATCGAATCTGGAATTAGTCGTCAACAGATATGCCCTGGCTGGATACAGGAATCGAATCTTCAAACTCTTCAAACGTGCCCTGGCTGGATACAGGAATCGAATCTGGAATTAGTCGTCAACAGATACACCCTGGCTAGATATAGGAATCGAATCTGGAATTGCGACAGTTGATAGTAATTATCTTTGGGTTGACCTTTTTCCTGACAAGGCAAAACATCAGTTGTATGCAATGTCATGATGTATGAAAAGCATGATGTCATGATGTTCTCAAAAATAGATGAGATTGTGTGATATGATGCGTATGTGCATGCATTGTGTATGTAAGCCGAATGTATGAAATGTGATATGTTTATGAAAGTATTTTCTTCTAGGAAAATAAATCCTTGACGAATGCCGGGAAGTGGAATCCTGGGCTGATGTTGGGGAGTAGCGTTCTTCGTTTCCACTTGGGATGATGGTTGCAAGAATAAACCGGTAGGAGACGATGACTCAGTTTGGGGAATGAACTTGTTGGCGAGATTACTCTGCGGGGAATACTCTGTGGGAAGAGATACTTCGCTGAGGTTTTGAAATTGATGATAACTCCGCTGGGGATACCGTTGATATGTTATGTTGGAAGATTTGATGAACTCCGCTGGGGAATAGGAAGAACTTTGCTGAGGACGATCTTTCCGTTGCAATTTGCTGAGGATAACCCAGTTAGACTCTGGTGGGGAATAACCTTTGAATAAAGTTGGGGAAACGCGTTCGTACTCTGCAGGTGATAAGCTTCTAGAATCTACTGGGGATAAGCTTCCTACTGGGGAGATTGATTCAACTCTCCTGGGGAGGCTTTTTGGATTGTACTGAGAATGGCTCCACTGGGGTGTCTGTATTTCGCCGGGGAACAATCTTAGATCAAGACTGTCGGGGATGCTTGTTTAGGAACATCTGTATATTCCGCTGGGGAATATTGAGATCTTCTGGGGTACCCAACTTCCTTAAGGCTGACAGTAGACTGACTCTGCTTGGGGAGAGTGTCGCTGACTTGCTGGAGATACTGTGCCTTTTCATGGCTGATGGGGAGACCAACTCTGCTCGGAGGAGAGTACTGTTGAATCTGGTCTTACTCTGCGGGGAGTGAAGATATCTTGGTTACGTTCTTCAGTCGAACCTACCTTGGTACCTCGGTGGACAGAGCAACTAGATCGCTTAGACAACTCATTATTGCCCCTGTTTCTGATGTCACCTGTAATTAATCCTTTGTTTCGTATGCAAATATTTATGAGTTAGCAATTAGTGTCAAATGCATATATCAAAATTGAACATTGGACGTTCTTTGCAAAACAAAACAGAAAAAGGAAAAACAATTGGCAATTGGTCTGAAAAGTGAATTTGTATTGATTTTTGAATTTACCTGTAAATAGGCGTTTATGTACAAGAGGCTGACGTCCTAGTAAGAGAACGCCGCCGAACAAAAGAGTTTATACATTTTGTGAAAAGGAAAACAAAACAACTATGTGAAAAAGTCCCACTGGGTTCCAACTCTGCTATCGCTTTTATGTCTTCAAGCGTCTAATCACTTTGCTGCTTAGTTGAAGATGAAGCTGATTGATTGATGTCGTCTGAACCTGATAGTTGATACCAGATTCTGGATGCAAGGTGATCCAATGAGACATAGTATTACGCTTATCCCTAACTTTTGCCTGGACCGCCCTTTCGGGTTTTCAGTCCCCCGGGATACCCATTTTTTCCCAAGCCGCCTTTTCAGGTTTTCGACTTGCCGGGTGTACAGATTTTTTCATTTTTCATCCCTTATTTTTTCCCGAACCCTTTTGGTTCGCCGGGAAGCCCTTACTTTTGCCTAGGTGTGTCAACCTAGCGGGTCTTTAATTCATGTGTAGTATCTTTTACTATGTCTGCATTGGCGGGGTGAGGAAGGTCGTCACCATCCATGGTGGTTAGAATCATGGCTCCTCCCGAGAAGACATGTTTAACCACAAATGGCCCTTCGTACGTAGGGGTCCATTTTCCCCTGGGATCACTTTGAGGAATAATTATGTGCTTGATTACCAGGTCTCTGACTTGATACTCTTGTGGCCTGACTTTCTTGTTAAATGCCCTGATCATCCGTTTTTGATACGTTTGACCATGACAGATAGCAGTGAGTCTCTTTTCATCAATTAGGTTTAACTGATCAAGTCGAGTCTGAATCCAGTCATCTTCGCTCAAGCCTGCTGTTGTACCCCAAAATTTGCCCTCCCATATTCTTCAAGATTTGCCAAGATCATGCTTCAAAATCCCCCAAGGGTTGCACAGTTCAAGGGCCTCCTAACAGTCAAAAATTAAGGTTTTGGTTCTGGCAAAGAAGTTGAAGTTTCCAAGGGTCCAAACAAGTCCCACATGCCCATAAACATTGTCAAGCATCGGCATGCCAAGTTTCAAGACTTACAGCACAAAATTGCACAGTCAAAAACCCTAATTGCTCGACAGTCAACTATAGGGGCAAAATGGTCATTTGACAGTCAAAAGTTCAAATTTTTGGTCAACATCTTATTTTGAAGCCACAAACATCATTTGATCAATTCTTGATCATGATTTTCAAGGCAAGGCTCAAAAAGTCTCAAGATGCAAAAGTTTCCATATTTGGACAGTTGAAAAAGTCAACTGTAACTTGACCAAGGCATAACTTCCACATGGTTTATCAGAAAAATTCCATCCAAATCTCATTTTGAATAGAATGACATTTCCTACAACTCATCTTCACACTTCAAGTCCAAGAAATGCTCTCACAAAAAGTTATCAATCTCAACATTATAGGTCATTTTCAAAAGTCAACAAAAAGGGACTTTAAGTCAAAGACCATAACTTGAGATTGGTAAATCAAAATGACATGGAACCAAAGGCATTGGTTAGAGGACTTCAAGACCTTTCCAAAATGTCCAAGAACATGATCAAAGCTTAAAAATTGAGCAAGATATGCCTTGTGGAAGTTGGGAAAATTTTGGGAATTTTGAAAAGTCAACTTTGCTTCAAATGCCTCAAAATTGCTAATGGGCCTCATTTTCTTCCAAGAATCATTATGCAAAAGTTATGCACGACCCATTGACCCAAAGGGGAGTTATTTCATCATTTTTTATTAATTATTTGAATTTTTAATGTTATTAATTCATTTAATTAAAATTAAATATGAAAAAATACTCAAGCATGTATTTTAAATCTTTTTATGCAGCTAATAGGTCTATCATAACCTCAAGATTTCGTGCATACTCAATATGGAAAGAATTGGCAATGATTGGCATGATCTTCACATGGAAAAGATTGGAAAAGATAACATTAAAAATCAAATATTTGATTCATGAATGCAAAGGTTTTTGGTTGAGATTTCTACCCTAATTCGTTCCATATACATACACAAACACAACCCTAATGCTGAAGACCTGAAACCTGCGCCTCAAACAAAAATACAAACTTTGCATTTTTTGTCAAAAAGTTCAAAACTGAAAACACAGCTAGAGGGTGTTTGAAGGCCAAAGAACAATTCCATTACCTTCCTGACGCATCAAGGAAGCTTTCTGAATCAAAACCACAGCCTCTCACCTCAAGAATCGGTAGAACGAAGCCGTCCTGTTCTTGATATTTTGCATATTCGTGTTTTGATTTATATGCCATATTCATACATTCTAATGATCGTTTTGTACTAATATGAACTCAACAAAGCTAATGGTGCCATTGAATTGGATTAATAGTGCTTGTATAGAAAAATGTCATTGATGTTTTCTAGGTTTTCAGAGGTGTGAATTTGGGGCTTTCCTCTTCTGGAAAAATCAGGCAACAAGACTTATGCCATTAGAATCAGAAGCTTCATACGAATTAATTCCACATGTCGCGCTTAATTTATGATCAACGGTGTCCTATTCGCTATTTTTGTGTTCTTCACTTAGTGGGGGTTTAAAACCCCCGCTATCTATCTCATATTTGCAGGTAAAATGAAGCAACCATGAAGGAGACGCTGATTTGTCTCAACCAGACTGGACTATTCAAACGTTCGCGCTTAATTTTCGTTTTACACCAATAGAACTTGTTCTCTCTCATATGAATCAGGTTCCACTAATATTACAAACGGACGCGCTTGGCTGGTTGGTAAGTGAGGTGTCCTTCAAGCATTGGGACCTGGGTTCGATTCCCAGGTCCCCTCCCTTCTCAATATCAATTTGTTTAATGTATTCCTACGCAGCTTGCATCCTAAGGTCCACTATACAACTCCATGCCTTGGCTTGCCACATGTCCCAGGAGACGAATCTGAAGGTCAGGATGAGAGGTCCATCATACACATCAGTTGACCATGCCACACACGCGCTGAAAAAGTCAAACAAGGCCAGAAATCAGTGGGCCTAATTGCTTGCTACAAACCTCCATAATTGGGTCTACCACCCCTTTTGTTTGTATTTCTCTCCTTCATTCTTTGTTCTATTTTTTTTATTTGCTTTAATTTAATTGCTTTCTTTTTTTTTTAAATTCCACAAATTAATTTTAAATAATAAAAATACAAAAATCAGAAAAGACAAAAAATAAAAATATATTTTATTTAATAGTTTTTGTAAATAAATTTTATTAACTAATTTAGTTCTAATCTTAGGTTTAATTTTAATGTTTTTTTTAATAAATTAAAAAATGTAGAAATTAGGGTTTTAACGCTTTTATTCTTTTTTTCTTTTCTTTTACCATATTTAATTATTAATTATTTTGTAAATAAATTTATCATTAAATAATTAGGTTAAAACTAGGTACAACTTAAACATTTTTTTAATAAATTAAAAATAGTTTAGAATTAGGGTTTTTAATTCCAATTTAATTTTCTCATTAAACTCCATAAATACAAAAAACTCCAAAAAAATTCTTTCTTTTATTTAAACTTAATTAATTTATTAATTGTAATGTAATTTCTTTAAAGGGTCTAACGCCCTCGCATTCGATTATAATTCCCTTTCGCACATTTACTTTCATTTCCCTTTTATAAATTTCATGTACTTGCCCCAAAGCCTTGTAATAGATTAATTAGGATATTTATCTTTCCGCATTTTTATTTTATTCAAATCGGGTCTTGGATTAATTTGGCGATGTAGACCCGCGCCTTTGTAATAGCGTAGGACTCTTAATTCCGCACCTTTTAACTGCTAATAATTTGCATGAAAGAATGAATTCCAAAAATAAAAACAAAGCGTAGATCACAAATGCATGAACAAGACAAATATAACTGAAAATGACACACAATTCACACACCACCCCTAGGGTACGCCTCACTGTTGCCTTGCCCCTCGAAAAGTGGTCGTCGAGTAGAGGACGTTTTAGTAAGTCCTCATGTCCATGAACATGGCATGAGGGTAGCTTCTAAGGTGTCTTCCTATTGCTCTGGTGACCACAATGTCCCTAAACCTCGAATTGACCCGAACACCTCCAACGGTGGTGCTACCTACCTCTCAATGGTGGGATGGCACTACTTTAAGGACATTTACACAGACGAATTCCTTAGGGTAGGTAGACGACTCGTAGATACTTGCTCTAATTCAAAAACAAATCAAAAAACTTCTTTTCACACCGACACTTTGCAAAAAGCTTTCAAAAACAACTTTTCAAACACTCTTGAGGACTGATACAAGAGTCGAACTGAAATTTTAAACGAAACTTTTTTTAAAAACCCACAGTTGAAAAGCAAACAAACATTTTGAAAACACAAATGAGCAAGTATCTAAGAGCCCATGGATAACCATGGATAGAAAGGGTGCTAACACCTTCCCTTTCTATAAATCTACCTCCCGAACCGAGAGCAATCTCAATAAGGAATTTTTTTGTGCTTTTGTCCTTTCCATTTGGAGAAAATAAAAGACGATGGTGACTCTTGCTTCCGCGACATTTCGCGAACCAGCGTTAAACAGTCAGTTCCAGATCCACCGATCACAGAACTGGCGACTCTGATGGGGACTCTTTTAAAGTGAGGTGTACCTTAGGACTAAGATCACTGTGTTTTCAATTGCTTTGACTTATTTGCTTTAAATTGTGGGACTGTCTTGGGAGTTCTATAGATCCTAACCCGGATCTGGGGATACCTTCTTAGAAAGTAGAAACAAGGCTGTGAGGGAACTGTGCGGGGTATACCGACATGGTTGAAACAGTCTTCTATGTTGATGTGGCACTTTGGTGTGTACCGGTAACCTTTGAGTTCAGTCAAGGAGAGTACGGGGCCTCCATGTGGTATCGTGAAGCATCAACTGACCTTAGGAACCTTAATTGAACCATCTTGGCCTCTTTAGGGTAGTGAGATAACTGACTTTGGTGCAGTCCGAGGTTGGTTGATACTCGATACTACACTAAATTGAGGGTTGCTTTCCTGGAATATTTCGGTCGCCAGTTCAGTGGCTAAATCGAAACGATGAACAATGAAAGCAATCCAGTGATATTGGGACCCTTAGAACCCGGTTACTTCTAATAGGACAGGTTGAGCCCACCAACTTCAAGAGGGTAATACCCAGACCCCATGCTGGCCTAAACTCTAAGGGTCTGTCTTGTGTGACTTGTGTGACTTACATGTTTGCCTTTGTAAATATTTGTGGTGTGTTTAATCATAGCATCATGACATCATCCAACATCATATGCATTGACTAACCATTTCAGGGGTTCGAATCTTCATCTTTGTTCTTGTTTTGTAGGACATGGAAACTGTTCGCAGAAAGACAATTCAAATCAGCCTTGTAAGGATCCCTCCTCAGCTTAAGGAGCTTATATCCAGGATTCCCGAAAGCTCTTCATTCAGTGAAAGACATGGAAGATTCATTAGCTTGGTCAACACCAACATTGAGGAAGACATGATAAAGGTCATGTTCCAATTCTTTGACCCTCTGCATCACTGTTTCACTTTCCTGGATTATCAACTGGTGCCTACATTGGAAGAGTTCTCCCGGCTTCTGAAGATCCCTATCCTTGATCAACTACCCTACAACGATACGGAAAAGGAACCCAAGCTTGAAGAGATTGCTAAAGCCTTACACCTGCAATCATCTGACCTCAAGGGACATTGGGAGGTTAGAAGTGGCATCAAAGGGTTCTTAGTCAGGTTTCTGTTTGAAAAGGCCCAGGAATGTTGGAACTCCCTTGACTTACAAGCTTTTGAAGAAGTTGTGGCCCTCCTTGTCTATGGTTTGGTGTTATTCCCTAACCCAGATCAGCTTATAGATATCAGTGTTGTCCAGATCTTCATGTTCAGGAATCCTATATCTACGTTGCTGGGGGACATCCTTCACTCATGTTACACTCGAACCATGAGAAAAAGAGGTGTCCTTATGTGCTGCACTCCTCTCCTGGGAAGGTGGTTTATTTCGCACCTTCCACAATCAGTTTTGAAGAACGAGCGGGGTTTGAGATGGTCACAACGGTTGATGACTCTTACGCATGCAGATATACATTGGTGCCCTCGGTCCAGAGAGGATGTCACTATCATTGATCGTTGCGGGGAGTACCCTAATGTTCCTTTACTTGGAATCAGAGGAGGTATTAATTACAACCCATGCCTGGCTTGGAGACAGTTTGGTTATGCCCGGAGGGATGGCCCTCATGACATGTTAATTCCTGACATAGTTTTTGACTTCGACAATGATGCACAAGGACTTCGCCAGAGATTTATCAGAGCTTGGAGGATGCCCAGTAAGATAGACAGCAAGACACTGGGGCACAAGAATTCCATCCCATTGGAACCTTATCTCAAGTGGGTATGAGCCCGCTCCCAGAAGTTAATAATGCTTTATCCTCATGTGCTCCCTGTGATCAAAGAGCCAGTCGTGGAAGGAGAGGTGTCCTACACCATTCAACATCCTGACATGCCCACGTCCTGGGAAGAGATGCAGAAGAGCTGGATCCAGCTTAAGGAAGAACGGAATTCTCTTGAGACCAGTCTACATGCTAGTGAAAAGAAAGTCTTGGAGCTCACCCGCCTATTGCACGAGGAGAGGAATCTCAACACCTACATAGCTCCAAAGAGGATGCGTAGTGTCTTTTGGGATTGATTTGCTTTGTAATATGTGCCCATGAGGCTTTGATGTACTGAACAATTATTTCCTTAATGATAATGTGTGTTCCTTTTTGTCTACAACAAATTTGAATTTTCGAACCCCTGAATGCATTGCATAAACACATATCATTCATCATGTGCATAGCAGGTTTTCTTCTTTTCAAGTTGCTTACTGTTCTTCGCTGTTTATTTCAGCATCATGAACCCTGACTCATCATCAACTGAGATGTCTATCAAGGCCCTTCAGGCGCAGAACGCGCAATTTCAGGAGCTGATCATGGGTTTGGCTCAAGGCCAAGAAGAGCTGAAGGCTTTACTCCTGAAGAAGGAGAAGAAGAAGAGGAAGAAAATTGTTCTTTTCAACTCGGGCCGAAGGTTTGGCAACACTCTGCAGAATGAAGAAGCTGGTTCTTCTGTAGGAAAAGGCAGTCCCCAGGGGGGAAAGGCTTCAAGTCCAGTAGTCTCTGACAACTAGACTGACTTTAATGAGGAACAGTATCCTCCTGCTGAAGACCGGTACAAGCAGTTGGAAGACAGACTGAATGCAATGGAGATCCAACAAGTGCCTGGGCTGGATTTCGGAGACTTGGGCTTATCTACTGGTGTGATCATTCCTCACAAATTTAAGGCACCATCTTTCACCAAGTATGACGGGGCGTCTTGCCCTAAGCTACACCTCAGATCTTATGTGCGGAAGATTCAGCCGTACACTATGGATAAGAATTTGTGGATCCACTTCTTCCAGGAGAGTCTTTCAGGGACTCATCTCGAATGGTTCAATCAGCTGGATGGGACCAAAGTTCGTAACTGGGAGGAGTTGGCTACTGCTTTTTATAAGCAGTATCAATATAATGTCGACCTTGCTCCTACACGTACCCAACTCCAGGGTATGTTGCTAGGATCAAGCGAAGGTTTCAAAGAGTATGCACAAAAGTGGAGGGATCTGGCTGGCAGGGTGCAGCCTCCGTTAACTGACCGCGAGTTGGTAGATATGTTCTTGGGGACCCTATCTGGGCCATTTTTCAATCATCTTATCAGTAACTCATCTGCAGGGTTTACTGATCTTATTCTGACTGGGGAGAGAATAGAGGCTGGAATGAAGTCCGGAAAAATTCAGAAGGGTGCATCTTCAAGTTCTGAGAAGAAACCCTTTAAAAAGGAGGCCGGTGATGTGTATGGGCCTAGGAGGCAAGAGAAACCAGAACGCCGCCAATCTGTCAACGCGGTGATGATTGCTAAGCCTGTTGCCGCTCCTCGGCAAACCAATCCGCAAAGGGATGAAAGACCCAGAAGAGAGTTTACCCGGATGAGTATGACCCTATCGCAAATCTTGCCGCAGTTGCTATCCACCAACTTGGTGACTGTCAGAGAGGCCCCGAAGGTTGTGAATACTGCCTCTCCCAAGTATAATCCAAATGCCCGTTGCGCTTATCACTCCGATAGCCCGGGGCATTCTACTGATGACTGTTGGGCCTTAAGGAATAAGGTGCAAGACCTTATTGACGCAAAAGAGATACAATTTGAGGCGCCTGAGAGGCCAAATGTGGTGACTGCTCCTATGCCCCAGCATGGAGTGAATGCCGTTGATGAAGATGTGTATGCCGTTTCTGTGAATGATGTAGCTACTCCTCTGATGACTGTTAAGAGGAACCTACTGCTTGCCGGTTTATTTCCAGGTTGTAGCGAAGGTTTCCTTTTCTGTGCTGTTTCCCTTTCTGGTTGTCCTTTGCTGAAGTTGGGCATCCAAAGCCTGATGGACAGCAAAGAGATTCTGTTCAAGAAGACCGCTGTTCCGTTTGTTCCTGTGGAAAATGTATCTGTTGTTACAATTTTCAATAATCCAATCAAGGCTCCCCCGAGGAAGCCAGTTAAAATCATGATTGTCGCACCCATTGTGATTACTGTTCCGGGGCCTCTCCCCTATGAATCTGATGAGGCTGTCCCATGGCACTATGGGGCAGATGTATATGTACATGGTATAAAGCAAGAGTTCAACACTGGTACCAGCATCAGCAATATCACTGGTCCAGTAAAAGTTACCCGTAGTGGCAGGCTCTTCTCGCCTGACATTGCGCCACCAGCTATTCTAAGACCTCTCGTTATAACACCTGCAAGGGCACCTGTTCCCATTTCTGATCAAGTTGTTTCCCCTACCGCCGAGTCATCTAATGCTCGGGGCAAAGGGATTGAAGATGAGCCTGCCCGAATGGAGGCACCAAAATCTGTGAATGCTGAGGCCTCCCAACAAGAGATGGAGGAAATTCTTAAAATAATCAAGAAGAGTGACTTTAATGTTGTTGAGCAGCTGGGGCATACCCCCTCCAAAATCTCTATGCTCTCCTTGTTGCTGTGCTCAGAGGCCCATGCTAAGGCCTTGATTTCATTTCTCAAGACGGCCCATGTGCCACAGGAGACATCTACAGTCCAGTTTACTGATTGCGTAGCCAATTTGACAGCCGACAATGGTTTGGGTTTCTCGGATGCTGACCTTACTGCTAAGGGAAAGGACCACAATGACGCCCTGCATGTCTCTATTGAATGCAGGGGCACTACTCTTGCGCATGTGCTGGTGGACACTGGTTCTTCCTTGAATGTGCTACCCAAAAAGGCCTTAGACCGGTTGGATTGTGAGGGCCTGAAGCTGAAACCTAGCAACATCATTGTCAGAGCCTTTGACGGTTCTAAGAGGATGGTCCATGGAGAGGTAGACATTCCTATTCGTGTGGGTTCTCAAGTATTCGACTCAACTTTCTATGTGATGGATATCCGTCTATCTTATTCTTGTTTACTGGGCCGACCTTGGATTCACAAAGCTGGGGCAGTGACCTCTACCCTACACCAGAAGCTCAAGTACCCTGTCAGATGGAAGATTGTCACTGTGCAGGGAGAGGAGGAGTATATGGTTAGTCACTTGAATTCCTTCTGGTATATCGAGATGGACGGGGAGTTTATTGAAACCCCCTTTCAGCATTTTGAAGAGGTACCTCCAACATTGGCAGCGGCAGAAACAGTGGTTGAAGAGGATGTTCCTTTGAAGATGGCTTCCTTGAAGGACGCCCGGGCCGTGGTCGAGAAAGGTGAATGTGCTAACTGGGGCAGGCTCCCTGATTTCACTCTTAAAACTGACAAGTTTGGACTGGGTTTTACTGCAGAGGCTCAGAAGGCTGTGCGCAAAGCTAGAACCAGAAGACCTCCTGTGCTCATCACCAATCCAGGAGTGAATGCCATTGGGGATGAAGATGAAGTAGAAGAGTCAGAGTTCGATAGCTGGATTTACCCGACGACTGATGGTGGATTGACCAATTGGATTGCTAAAGATCATACTCCTGTTACTTTTGTTACGCAGTAATAAACTCCTTTGTTTTTGTTATTTGTAATAAACAATGAATTAAAACTCTATGGCCCGGTGTCTTACCCGGGGCACCGTGGCTTCATTTGTGAGGGCATATTAATTGTCATTTCATATATCATGAATAAAGACCTTGGACGTTTTCTCGTATTTCAAATCTTATGCTCCTTTTCTTTCTTTCCTTTCTTTATATATTGCAAAAGAGCTGTATTTCACACACTCACTCATACAGGTTCCAATCCACTCTGGATCTCACTGGTAACGACTCTGCTACTACCAGTTATGACTTCGAAAATCCGATCAACTTAGCCGAAGACGAAGGTGAAGATGATTGCGAAGTGCCTGGCGAGCTTGCAAGACTGTTACTCCAGGAAGAGAGGGCAATTCAACCACACGAAGAGCCGATGGAAACAATAAATCTGGGTACTGATACAGATAGGAAAGAAGTCAAGATTGGTGCTAACCTAGAGCTCAGCGTGAAGCAACGGTTGACTCAGATGTTACATGATTATGTGGAAATCTTCGCCTGATCCTACGAAGACATGCCCGGGTTGGATACTGACATTGTGGTCCATCACTTGCCTACCAAGGAAGACTGCCCTCCGGTCAAGCAAAAGGTCCGCCGTATGCGTCCAGAGATGTCTGAGAAGATCAAAGTCGAGGTTATGAAACAGTTTGATGCCGGGTTCCTTGCAGTGACTTCTTACCCTCAGTGGGTTGCTAATGTAGTGTCGGTACCTAAGAAGGATGGTAAGGTCAGAATGTGTGTCGACTATAGGGATCTGAACAGGGCCAGCCCCAAGGATGACTTCCCTCTACCTCATATTGATGTCCTTGTTGACAATACTGCTCAGCACAAGGTGTTCTCCTTCATGGATGGCTTTTCAGGTTATAATCAGATCAAGATGGCTCCTGAAGACATGGAGAAGACTACCTTCGTTACTCAGTGGGGCACCTTCTGCTACAAGGTCATGCCTTTTGGACTGAAAAACGCTGGGGCAACCTACCAACGTGCCATGGTTGCTTTATTTCATGACATGATCCATCATGAAATTGAAGTGTATGTTGACGACATGATTGCAAGGTCCCAAACTGAGGAAGAACACCTTGATCATCTGAGGAAATTGTTTGACCGTCTGAAGTTGTACAAGCTGAGGTTGAACCCGAACAAGTGCACCTTCGGGGTAAGATCTGGAAAGTTGTTAGGCTTCGTTGTAAGTGACAAGGGTATTCAAGTGGACCCTGCCAAGGTTAAATCTATTCAAGAGATGCCAGTTCCCAAGACAGAGAAAGAAGTCAGAGGCTTTTTAGGACGCCTGAATTACATTGCTCGATTCATCTCGCATCTAACCGCTACTTGTGAACCAATCTTCAAGCCGCTGAAGAAAGATCAGGTAGTACGTTGGAATGATGAATGTCAGGCTGCCTTTGACAGGATCAAGGAGTATCTCCAAAAACCACCTATTCTTATGCCACCGGTTGAAGGGAGACCTCTGATACTATACCTGACAGTACTTGACAACTCAATGGGGTGTGTGCTGGGGCAGCATGACGAGTCAGGCCGAAAAGAGCATGCCATTTATTACCTTAGCAAAAAGTTTACCGACTGTGAGACTCCATACTCACTGCTTGAGAAAACTTGCTGCGCTTTGGTATGGGCTGCTCGCCGGCTGAGACAGTATATGCTGACTCACACTACCTTGTTGATCTCAAAGATGGATCCTATAAAGTACATATTTGAAAAGCCTGCTCTATCTGGGAGAATAGCAAGGTGGCAAATGATCTTGACAGAATACGACATCCAGTACACAACCCAGAAAGCCATCAAAGGAAGTGTATTAGCAGACCACTTGGCACATCAGGCAGTAGACGACTATCAGTCAATGAACTTCGAGTTTCCAGACGAGAGTATCATGATAGTGACTGATTGTGAAGTACCTGGACCGGATGAAGGACCTGAGGAAGGATCCCGATGGTCTATGCACTTTGACAGAGCCTCAAATGCTTTGGGTAACGGTATCGGTGCTGTGATAATATCCCCCCAAGGCACTCATACTCCACTTACTGCCCGGCTATGTTTCAACTGCACCAACAACATGGCGGAGTATGAGGCATGCATCATGGGTATCCAAGCTGCGATCGAATTAAGGATCAAGTTTCTGAGTGTCTTCGGAGATTCCGCTCTCGTGATCAATCAGATCAAAGGGGAGTGGGATACGAAACATCCGAATCTTATTCCTTACAGAGAATGTGTATTGACATTGATCCCCCACTTCACAGAGGTAACCTTTGAACATTTCCCAAGAGAGGAGAATCAGTTAGCGGACGCGTTAGCTACGATGTCTTCCATGTTCAAAGTCAAATGGGATAATGAGGCTCCCCGGATCATCATCTGGAAACTGGACGAACCGGCATACTGTTGTGATCTCGAGACTGAATTGGTGACTGAGAAGCCTTGGTACCATGAGGTGAAGAGATACTTGGAAGCTCAGGAATAACCTGAAGGTGCATCTGTCAACGATAAGAAGTTTCTGAGAAGGTTCGCAGCGAAATTCTTCCTTAGCAACGGCATCTTGTACAAGCGAAACCATGATTCGACCTTACTGCGTTGTGTGGATAAGACCGAAGCAGAAAGGATCATGGAAGAGCTACATGAAGGGACCTTCGGAACACATTCCAGTGGACACACTATGGCAAAGAAGATCCTTCGGGCAGGGTATTTCTGGTCCACAATGGAAGCCGACTGCTACCAACATTCTCGGACATGTCACAAATGGCAGATTTATGCAGACAAGGTGCATGTTCCTCCAGTTCCTCTGAATGTTCTGACTGCACCTTGGCCTTTTGCAATGTGGGGCATAGACAAGATCGATGAGATTAAACCTACGACATCCAACGGGCATCGCTTCATCCTGGTGGCGATCGACTACTTTACAAAGTGGGTTGAGGCAGCTTCCTACGCCACAGTAACCAAGAATGTTGTGGCACGGTTCATCCGGCACAATCTGATATGTCGGTACGGCGTCTTTGAAAGGATCATTACAGACAACGGTACCAACCTCAATAACAAGATGATCACTGAGCTCTGCGAGCAATTTAAGATACAACACCACAACTCTTCTCCTTACAGATCGAAGATGAATGGGGCTGTAGAAGCAGCGAATAAGAACATTAAGAAAATTGTGCAGAAGATGACAGTGACCTATAAAGATTGGCACGAGATGTTACCGTTCGCTCTACATGGGTACCGTACCTCAGCCAGGACGTCAACCGGGGCAACTCCTTTTTCCTTAGTCTACGGTATGGAGGTAGTCTTACCGATCGAAGTGCAGATACCCTCTCTCCGGATAATGAAGGTACAGACCTGAGCGAAGATGATTGGATCCAGACACGACTTGATCAATTAAATTTGATTGACGAAAAGAGACTTGCTGCTATTTGTCATGGTCAGACGTATCAAAAATGGATGATCAGGGCATTTAACAAAAAGGTCAGACCACAAGAATATCAAGTTGGGGATCTGGTAATCAAACGTATCATCCTTCCTCAGAGTGATCCAAGGGGCAAATGGACCCCTACGTACGAAGGTCCATTTGTGGTTAAACATGTGTTCTCAGGAGGAGCCATGATTCTAACCAACATGGATGGTGACGACCTTCCTCACCCCGCCAATACAGACATAGTAAAAAGATACTACGCATGAAAAAAGACCCGCTAAGTTGACATACCTAGGCAAAAATTAGGGCTTCCCGGCGAACCAAAAGGGTTCGGGCAAAATGAAGGGATGAAATGAAAAAAATCTGTACACCCGGCAAGTCGAAAACCTGAAAAGGCGGCTTGGGCAAAAATGGGTATCCCGGTGGACTGAAAACCCGAAAGGGGCGGTCCAGGAAAAAGTTAGGGATAAAGCATAATACTATGTCTCATTGGATCACCTTGCATCCAGAATCCGGTATCAGCATCAAGTTCAGACGGCATCGATCGATCAGCTTCATCTTCGACTAGGTCATCAAGTGATGAGACGCTCGAAGATATAAAGGCGATAGCAGAATTGGAACCCAGTGGGATTATTCTTTTCACACAGCTGTTTTATTTTCCCTTTGTACAAATTGTATAAACTCTTTTATTCGGCGGCGTCCTCTTACTAGGACGTCAGCCTCTTGTACATAAACGCCTATTTACAGGCAGATTCAAAAATCAATATAAATTCACTTTTCAGCTACAAATTGCCTTTTGTTTTTCTTTTCTGTTTTGTTTTGCGAAGAACGTCCAAGGTTCAATTTGTGATATATGCATTTGACACTAATTGCTAAACTCATAAATATTTGCATACGAAACAAAGGATTAATTACAGGTAACATTAGAAACAGGGGCAATAAAGAGTTGTCTAAGCGATCTAATTGCTCTGTCCGCCAAGGTATCAAGGTAGGTTCAGCTGAAGAACATAACCGGTATATCTTAATTCCCCAGAGAGTGAGCCAGTAAGTCAGTGCACTCTCCCCAAGCACAGCTATACTATCAGTCTTAAGGAAGTTGGGTATCCCCAGCAGACCTCAACATTCCCCAGTACAATATACGAACATTCCTAACAAGCATCCCCAGCAGTCTTGACCTAAAGATTGTTCCCCGGCGGTATACCAGGAATTCAGTGGAGTCACTTCCGGTATATCTCAACAATTTCCCAGGAGAGTCCAATCAAGATTTCCCCAAGAAAGGTTGAATCATCTCCCCAGCAGTAAGCTTATCCCCGTAGAGCACGAACGCGTCCCCCGGCTTTATTCAAAGGTTATTTCCCTACCAGGGTATAACTGGGTTATCCTCAGCCAAAAGCCACAAGAAGATCGTCCCCGACGAAGTCTTCCTATCCCCAGCGAAGTCTATTAACACTTCCAACGTAACAACGGTATCCCCAGCGAAGTTACCATCAATATCCCAGCAAATACCTCTCTTCCCACAGAGTATTGCTCCCCAGCAAGATCACTAGAGTAATTTTCTCCCCGCAGAGTAATTCATTCGTCAAAGTTTATTCCCCAACGGAGTTATCTTCTCCTACCGGTATTCTTGCAACTATCACCCCTAGCGGAGACAACAAAACACTATTCTCCAACATCAGCCCAGGATGTGACTTCCCGGCACCCGTCAAGGATTTATTTTCCTAGACAAAAAACATACGTTCATAAACATCACATTTCCATACATTATAGCATGCACATACGCATCATATCTTACAAATCTCATTTTTGTTGAGAACATCATTGCTTGATCCATATCATGCATTGCATATGACTGACCTTTACCTTTCAGGAAAGATCCAGTTAAGTTCTCAGCTATATTTCAAGACTTTAGTCTGGTTCAGTTAAATCGACCCTAAGATTTTCCTGATTCTTATCCAGTCAAAGGCCTTCTCTGGTTCAGTCAGATCGACCCCAAGATCTCCCTGATTCTTATCCAGTTGAAGATATTCCAAGACCTTGTCCGATTCAGTTAAATCAACCCTAAGATTTTCCTGATTCTTATCCAGTCAAAGGCCTTCTCTGGTTCAGTCAGATCGACCCTAAGATCTCCCTGATTCTTATCCAGTTGAAGATATTCCAAGACCTTGCCCGGTTCAGTTAAATCGACCCTAAGATTTTCCTGATTCTTATCCAGTCAAAGGCCTTCTCTGGTTCAGTCAGATCGACCCTAAGATCTCCCTGATTCTTATCCAGTTGAAGATATTCCAAGACCTTTCCCGGTTCAGTTAAATCGACCCTAAGATTTTCCTGATTCTTATCCAGTCAAAGGCCTTCTCCGGTTCAGTCAGATCGACCCTAAGATCTCCCTGATTCTTATCCCAGTAGAAGACATCCAAGATTCTCTCAGCATTCCTGTTGAGGTAGTAATCGCTCCAAGATTCTCTCAGCGTTCCTGTTGAGGTAGTAATCGCCCAAGGTTCTCTCAGCATTCCTGTTGAGATAGTAATCGTCCAAGGTTCTCTCAGCGTTCCTGTTGAGGTAGTAATCGTCCAAGACTCTCTCATCGTCCCGTTGAGGTAGTAACCATCCCTGGTTCATTCATCACCTTTTGAAGCTCCAGATTCAATTCCTGTAACCAGTCAGGGCACATCTACACAAAGAATTTGAAGACCAGCTCCTGTAACAGGCCCGGTAATCATTTTCTTTTTCAGGTACGCAAGTTCTCGCTAAGGAAACTCTTACGCGATCGACACCCAGATGGCATCTATAAGCCCATCCACTCATCCATCATCTCTTAGCATGGCATCTATAAGCCCATCATCCTATCCATCAATCTCCAAATGGCATCTATAAGCCTATTCCCACCATCACACTATTATGTGAGCGCAAATTTCTGGGCACTCTAGTGTTCAATCATCTTCCACCTTCGGATTACGAAAGGCACGTCAGCCAATCTGCATCCTCAGGTCTAAGAAGATTGAACAGGGGCAACTGTTGTACCCCAAAATTTTCCCTCCCATATTCTTCAAGATTTGCCAAGATCATGCTTCAAAATCCCCCAAGGGTTGCACAGTTCAAGGGCCTCCTAACAGTCAAAAATTAGGGTTTTGGTTCTGGCAAAGAAGTTGAAGTTTCCAAGGGTCCAAACAAGTCCAACATGCCCATAAACATTGTCAAACATCCTCATGCCAAGTTTCAAGACTTACAGCACAAAATTGCACAGTCAAAAACCCTAATTGCTCGACAGTCAACTGTAGGGGCAAAATGGTCATTTGACAGTCAAAAGTTCAAATTTTTGGTCAACATCTTATTTTGAAGCCACAAACATCATTTGATCAATTCTTGATCATGATTTTCAAGGCATGGCTCAAAAAGTCTCAAGATGCAAAAGTTTCCATATTTGGACAGTTGAAAAAATCAACTGTAACTTGACCAAGGCATAACTTCCACATGGCTTATCAGAAAAATTCCATCCAAAGCTCATTTTGAAGAGAATGACATTTCCTACAACTCATCTTCACACTTCAAGTCCAAGAAATGCTCTCACAAAAAGTTATCAATCTCAACATTATAGGTCATTTTCAAAAGTCAACAAAAAGGGACTTTAGGTCAAAGACCATAACTTGAGATTGGTAAATCAAAATGACATGGGACCAAAGGCATTGGTTAGAGGACTTCAAGACCTTTCCAAAATGTCCAAGAACATGATCAAATCTTAAACATTGAGCAAGATATGCCTTGTGGAAGTTGGGAAATTTTTGAGAATTTTGAAAAGTCAACTTTGCTTCAAATGCCTCAAAATTGCTAATGGGCCTCATTTTCTTCCAAGAATCATTATCCAAAAGTTATGCACGACCCATTGACCCAAAGGGGAGTTATTTCATCATTTTTTATTAATTATTTGAATTTTTAATGTTATTAATTCATTTAATTAAAATTAAA
This sequence comes from Vicia faba, assembly GCA_948472305.1. Taxonomy (NCBI): domain Eukaryota; kingdom Viridiplantae; phylum Streptophyta; class Magnoliopsida; order Fabales; family Fabaceae; genus Vicia; species Vicia faba. Next base: position 38,108,825 of record OX451740.1, read on the forward strand.
TATGAAAAAAATACTCAAGCATGTATTTTAAATCTTTTTATGCAGCTAATAGGTCTATCATAACCTCAAGATTTCGTGCATACTCAATATGGAAAGAATTGGCAATGATTGGCATGATCTTCACATGGAAAAGATTGGAAAAGATAACATTAAAAATCAAATATTTGATTCATGAATGCAAAGGTTTTTGGTTGAGATTTCTACCCTAATTCGTTCCATATACATACACAAACACAACCCTAATGCTGAAGACCTGAAAGCTGCGCCTCAAACAAAAATACAAACTTTGCATTTTTTGTCAAAAAGTTCAAAACTGAAAACACAGCTAGAGGGTGTTTGAAGGCAAAAGAACAATTCCATTACCTTCCTGACACATCAAGGAAGCTTTCTGAATCAAAACCACAGCCTCTAACCTCAAGAATCGGTAGAACGAAGCTGTCCTGTTCTTGATATTTTGCATATTCGTGTTTTGATTTATATGCCATATTCATACATTCTAATGATCGTTTTGTACTAATATGAACTCAACAAAGCTAATGGTGCCATTGAATTGGATTAATAGTGCTTGTATAGAAAAATGCCATTGATGTTTTCTAGGTTTTCAGAGGTGTGAATTTGGGGCTTTCCTCTTCTGGAAAAATCAGACAACAAGACATATGCCATTAGAATCAGAAGCTTCATACGAATTAATTCCACATGTCGCGCTCAATTTATGATCAACGGTGTCCTATTCGCTATTTTTGTGTTCTTCACTTAGTGGGGGTTTAAAACCCCCGCTATCTATCTCATATTTACAGGTAAAACGAAGCAACCATGAAGGAGACGCTGAGTTGTCTCAACCAGACTGGACTATTCAAACGTTCGCGCTTAATTTTCGTTTTACACCAATAGCACTTGTTCTCTCTCATATGAATCAGGTTCCACTAATATTACAAACGGACGCGCTTGGATGGTTGGTAAGTGAGATGTCCTTCAAGCATTGGGACCTGGGTTCGATTCCCAGGTTCCCTCCCTTATCAATATCATTTTGTTTAATGTATTCCTACGCAGCTTGCATCCTAAGGTCCACTATACAACTCCATGCCTTGGCTTGCCACATGTCCCAGGAGACGAATCTGAAGGTCAGGATGAGAGGTCCATCATACACATCAGTTGACCATGCCACACACGCGCTGAATAAGTCAAACAAGGCCAGAAATCAGTGGGCCTAATTGCTTGCTACAAACCTCCATAATTGGGTCTACCACCCCTTTTGTTTGTATTTCTCTCCTTCATTCTTTGTTCTATTTTTTTATTTGCTTTAATTTAATTGCTTTATTTTTTTTTTAAATTCCACAAATTAATTTTAAATAATAAAAATACAAAAATCAGAAAAGACAAAAAATAAAAATATATTTTATTTAATAGTTTTTGTAAATAAATTTTATTAACTAATTTAGTTCTAATCTTAGGTTTAATTTTAATGTTTTTTTAATAAATCAAAAAATGTAGAAATTAGGGTTTTAACGCTTTTATTCTTTTTTTCTTTTCTTTTACCATATTTAATTATTAATTATTTTGTATATAAATTTATCATTAAATAATTAGGTTAAAACTAGGTACAACTTAAACATTTTTTTAATAAATTAAAAATAGTTTAGAATTAGGGTTTTTAATTCCAATTTAATTTTCTCATTAAACTCCATAAATACAAAAAACTCCAAAAAAATTCTTTCTTTTATTTAAACTTAATTAATTTATTAATTGTAATGTAATTTCTTTAAAGGGTCCAACGCCCTCGCATTCGATTATAATTCCCTTTCGCACATTTACTTTCATTTCCCTTTTATAAATTTCATGTACTTGCCCCAAAGCCTTGTAATAGATTAATTAGGATATTTATCTTTCCGCATTTTTATTTTATTCAAATCGGGTCTTGGATTAATTTGGCGATGTAGACCCGCGCCTTTGTAATAGCGTAGGACTCTTAATTCCGCACCTTTTAACTGCTAATAATTTGCATGAAAGAATGAATGCCAAAAATAAAAACAAAGCGTAGATCACAAATGCATGAACAAGACAAATATAACTGAAAATGACACACAATTCACACACCACCCCTAGGGTACGCCTCACTGTTGCCTTGCCCCTCGAAAAGTGGTCGTTGAGTAGAGGACGTTTTAGTAAGTCCTCATGTCCATGAACATGGCATGAGGGTAGCTTCTAAGGTGTCTTCCTATTGCTCTGGTGACCACAATATCCCTAAACCTCGAATTGACCCGAACACCTCCAACGGTGGTGCTACCTACCTCTCAATGGTGGGATGGCACTACTTTAAGGACATTTACACAGACGAATTCCTTAGGGTAGGTAGACGACTCGTAGATACTTGCTCTAATTCAAAAACAAATCAAAAAACTTCTTTTCACACCGACACTTTGCAAAAAGCTTTCAAAAACAACTTTTCAAACACTCTTGAGGACTGATACAAGAGTCGAACTGAAATTTTAAACGAAACTTTTTTTAAAAACCCACAGTTGAAAAGCAAACAAACATTTTGAAAACACAAATGAGCAAGTATCTAAGAGCCCATGGATAACCATGGATAGAAAGGGTGCTAACACCTTCCCTTTCTATAAATCTACCTCCCGAACCGAGAGCAATCTCAATAAGGAATTTTTCTGTGCTTTTGTCCTTTCCATTTGGAGAAAATAAAAGACGGTGGCGACTCTTGCTTCCGTGACATTTCGCGAACCAGCGTTGAACAGTCAGTTCCAGATCCACCGATCACACCTGCATCCTTCATTATTCGGAGAGAGGGTATCTGGACTTCAATCGGCAAGACTGCCTCCATGCCATAGACCAAGGAAAAAGGGGTTGCCCCGGTTGACGTTCTTGCTGAGGTACGGTACCCATGAAGAGCAAACGGTAACATCTCATGCCAATCTTTATACGTCATTGTCATCTTCTGCACAATCTTCTTGATATTCTTATTAGCCGCTTCGACAGCCCGTTCATCTTCGACCGTTAAGGAGAAGAGTTGTGGTGTTGTATCTTGAATTGCTCGCATAGCTCAGTGATCATCTTGTTGTTAAGATTGGTACCATTGTCTGTAATGATCCTTTCCGGGACGCTGTATCGACAGATCAGGTTGTGCCGAATAAACCGTGCCACGACGTTCTTGGTTACCGTAGCGTAGGAAGCTGCTTCAACCCACTTTGTGAAGTAATCAATCGCTACCAGGATGAAGCGATGCTCGTTGGATGCCGTAGGTCTGACCTCACCGATCATGTCAATGCCCCACATTGCAAAAGGCCAAGGTACTGTCAAGACATTCAGAGGTACGGGAGGAACATGCACCTTATCAGCATATATCTGGCATTTATGACATGTCCGAGAATGTTGGTAACAGTCGGCTTCCATTGTGGACCAGAAATATCCTGCCCGAAGGATTTTCTTTGCCATGGTATGTCCACTGGAATGTGTTCCGAAGGTACCTTCATGTAGTTCTGCCATGATCCTTTCTGCTTCAGTCTTATCCACACAACGCAGTAAAGTTGAATCATGGTTTCGTTTGTATAGAATGTCGTTGCTGAGGAAGAACTTTGCTGCGAACCTTCTCAGAAACTTCTTGTCGTTGACAGATGCACCCTCAGGGTATTCTTGAGCTTCCAAGTACCTCTTCACTTCATGATACCAAGGTTTTTCAGTTACCTCTTCAGCCTCAAGATCACAGCAATGTGCAGGTTCATCCAATTTCAAGATAATGATCCGGGGAGCCTCGTTGTCCCATTTGACTTTGAACATGGAAGATATCGTAGCTAACGCGTCCGCCAACTGATTCTCCTCTCTTGGGAAGTGTTCAAAAGTTATCTCTTTGAAGTGGGGAATCAACATCAACACATACTCTTTGTAAGGAATAAGATTTGGGTGTTTCGTATCTCGCTCGCCTTTGATCTGATTGATCACGAGAGCGGAATCTCCGAAGACACTCAGAAACTTGATCCTTAAGTCAATTGCAGCTTGAAGACCCATGATGCATGCCTCATACTCTGCCATGTTGTTGGTGCAGTTAAAACATAGACGGGTAGTGAGTGGAGTATGAGTTCCTTTTGGAGATATGATCACAGCTCCAATACCGTTACCCAAAGCGTTTAAGGCTCCATCAAAGTGCATAGACCATCGGGATCCTTCCTCAGGTCCTTCATCCGGTCCAGGTACTTCACAATCAGTCACTACCATGATATCCTCGTCTGGAAATTCAAAGTTCATAGATTGGTAGTCGTCCACTGCCTGGTGTGCCAAATGGTCTGCCAATACACTCCCCTTGATTGCTTTCTGAGTCGTGTACTGGATGTCGTATTCTGTCAAGATCATTTGCCATCTTGCTATTCTTCCGGACAAAGCAGGCTTTTCGAATATGTACTTGATTGGATCCATTTTTGAAATCAACAGAGTAGTGTGAGTCAACATATACTATCTCAGCCGGCGAGCAGCCCATACCAAAGCGCAGCAAGTTTTCTCAAGCAGTGAGTATCGGGTCTCACAGTCGGTAAACTTTTTGCTAAGGTAATAAATGGCATGCTCTTTTCGGCCAGACTCGTCATGCTGCCCCAGCACACACCCCATTGATTTGTCTAGTGCTGTCAAGTATAAGATTAGAGGTCTCCCTTCAACTGGTGGCATAAGAATGGGTGGTTCTTGGAGATACTCTTTGATTCTTTCGAAAGCGGCCTGACATTCATCATTCTAACGTACTACCTGATCTTTCTTCAGCAGCTTGAAGATTGGTTCACAGGTAGCAGTTAGGTGCAAGATGAATCGGGCAATGTAATTCAGTCGTCCTAGAAAGCCTCTGACTTCTTTCTCTTTCTTGGGAGCCGACATCTCTTGTATGGCTTTCACCTTGGTAGGGTCCACTTGAATACCTTTGTCGCTTACGACGAAAACTAGCAGTTTTCCAGATCTTACCCCGAAGGTGCACTTGTTCGGGTTCAACCTCAGCTTGTACAACTTCAGACGGTCAAACAGTTTTTGTAGATGGTCAAGGTGTTCTTCCTCAGTTTGGGACCTCGCAATCATATCGTCGACATATACTTCTATCTCATGATGGATCATGTCATGAAATAAAGCAACCATGGCACGTTGGTAGGTTGCCCCAGCATTTTTCAACACAAAAGGCATGACCTTGTAGCAAAAGGTGCCCCACTGAGTAACAAAAGTGGTCTTCTCCATGCCTTCAGGAGCCATCTTGATCTGATTATAACCTGAGAACCCATCCATGAAGGAGAATACCTTATGTTGAGCAGTGTTGTCCACTAGAACGTCGATGTGAGGTAGAGGAAAGTCATCCTTAGGGCTGGCCCTGTTCAAATCCCTGTAATCAACACACATTCTGACTTTACCATCCTTTTTCGGCACTGGAACTACGTTGGAAACCCCTTGAGGGTAAGAAGTCACTGCTAGAAACCCGGCATCAAATTGTTTCATAACCTCAGCTTTGATTTTCTCGGACATCTCTGGGCGCATACGGCGGACCTTCTGTTTTACCGGAGGGCAGTCTTCCTTGGTGGGCAAATGATGGACCACAATGTCGGTATCCAACCCAGGCATGTCTTCGTAAGACCAAGCGAAGATTTCCACATAGTCATGCAGCATCTGAATCAACTGTTGCTTCACGCTGAGCTCTAGATTGGCACCAATCTTGACTTCCTTTCTGTCTGTCTTAGTACCCAAATTTACTGTTTCCACTGGCTCTTCATGTGGCTGAATGGCCCTCTCTTCCTGGAGTAACAGTCTTGCAAGCTCACCAGGCACTTCGCAATCATCTTCACCTCCGTCTTCGGCTAAGTTGATCGGATTTTCGAAGTCATAACTGGCAGTAGCAGAGTCGTTACCAGTAAGATCCAGAGTGGATTGGAACCTGTATGAGTGAGTGTGTGTAAATATAGTTGTTTTGTAATATATATAAAGAAAGAAAGGGAGCACAAGATTTAAAATGTGAAAAACGTCCAATGCTTTTATTCATGATATATGGAAGTGACAAATAACAAGCCCTCCCAAATGAAACCACGGTGCCCCGGGTAAGACACTGGGCCATAAAGTTTAGTAATATTGTTCGTTACAAATTCGAAACAAAGAAGTTCATTACTGAGTGACAAAAGTAATAGGTATACAGTCTTTTGCAGTCCAGTTGCTTGGTCCACCATTGGTCGTCGGGTTGATCCAGCTGTCGAATTCAGATTCGTCCGCTTTGTCCTCAATAGCATTCACTCCCGGATTGGTGATGAGCACAGGAGGTCTTCCAATCCTTGCCTTGCGCACAGCCTTCTGAGCTTCTGCAGTGAAACCCAAGCCAAATTTGTCAGTCTTTGGAGTGAAATCAGGAAGTCTGCTCTAGTTTGCACACTCACCCTTCTCAATCACAGCCCGGGCATCCTTCAAGGAAGCTATCTTCAAAGGGGAGTCTTCTGCAGTCACTGTCTCTGCTGCTGCCAATGTCTGAGGCACCTCTTCAAAGTGTTGAAAGGGGGTCTCAATGAACTCCCCATCCATTTCTACGTATCGGAACGAGTTGAGGTGGTTGACCATGTATTCCTCCTCCCCTTGCACTGTTATGATCTTCCCTCTGACCGGGTATTTAAGCTTCTGATGTAGAGTTGAGGTCACAACTCTTGCCTTGTGGATCCAAGGACGACCCAGCAAACAAGAATAGGATGGACAGATATCCATCACATAGAATTTTGAATCAAAGACCTGTGAACCAACCCTGATTGGGATGTCAACCTCACCATGTACCATCCTTTTGGACCCGTCAAAGGCCCGGACAACAATGTTACTTGGTTTGAGCTCTAAACCCTCACAGTCCAGCCTGTCTAGAGCTTTCTTGGGTAGTACGTTTAATGAAGAACCAGTGTCAACCAGCACATGGGCAAGAGTAGTGCCCATGCATTCAATGGAGACATGCAGGGCATCATTATGGTTCTTCCCCTTGGCCGTCAGATCAGCGTCAGAGAAACCCAGACCATTATCAACAGTTAAGTTGGCCACACAGTCGGTGAATTGATCAGCAGACGTTTCTTGTGGCACGTGAGCCGTCTTCAGGAAGGCAATCAGGGCCTTGGCATGGGCCTCTGAACACAGTAACAGTGATAGCATGGAGATCTTAGATGGGGTGTTCCCCAGCTGTTCAACGACGTCGAAATCACTCTTCTTGATAATTTTGAGGATCTCTTCCATATCTTGCTTGGAAGCCTCAACAATGGTCTTCGGTGCCTCCGTTTGGGAAGGCACATCAGTAGCAATCCCCTTGCCCCGAGTGTCAGATGACTCGGCAGCAGGGGTAGAAACTTGATCAGGAGGGGAAACAGGCACACTGGCAGGTGTGATGACAAGAGGTCTCTGAATTGCTGGAGGTGCAATGTCTGGTGAGAACAGTCTTCCACTACGAGTGACTTTAGCAGGCCCGGTGATGTTGGTGACACCGGTACTAGTATCGAACTCTTGTTTCACTCCCAGAACATAAACATTTGCCCCATAGTGCCAAGGGACAGCTTTGTCGGATGTATAGAGGAGGGGCCCCGGAACAGTGATGATGATAGGAGCAACCTTGTGAACAGGCATGATCTTGACAGGCTTCTTTGAGGGAGCCTTGGTAGGGTTATTGAAAATGGTGACAATTGAAACTTCTTCGACAGGGGCAGCAGGAACGACAATCTTCTCGAACAAGATCTCCTTATTATCCATCAGGCTTTGGATACCTGACTTCAATGAAGGGCAATCAGCAGGTGAAACAGAACACAGAAGGCAACCTTTACTACATCCCGGAAATAAACCGGCTAGTAACAGGTTCCTTTTAACAGTCAGCAGCGGGGTAACCATATCATCAACGGAGGCTATATACCGGTCTTCCTCAACAGCATTCGCTCCATGCTGGGGCATGGGAGCAGTCACAACATTGGGCCTTTCGGGCACCTCAAACTGTATTTCCTTAGCATCAATAAGGTCCTAAACCTTATTCCTTAGGGCCCAACAATCATCAGTAGAATGCCCCAGGCTATCAGAGTGATAAGCGCAATGAGCGTTGGGGTTGTACTTCGGAGATGCTGTGTTTACCACCTTCGGAGCTTCCTTGACAGTTACCAGGCTGGTTGACAGCAGTTGCGGCAGGATCTGTGAGAGAGTCATGCTGAGCCGAGTATACTGTCTTTTAGGCCTATCAACTCTTGCTTGGTTGTATTGCTGAGGAGCAGCAGCGGGCTTTGAAATTACCACCGCGTTGACAGCTTGGCGGCGTTCCAGTTTGTTCTTTCTCCTTGGACCATACACAGCACTAGCTTCCTTCTTGAAGGGCTTCTTTTCAGTATTTGAGGAGGCACCCTTCTGTATCTTCCCCAATTTTATACCAGCTTCGATCCTCTCACCAGTCAGGATCAGGTCTGTAAACCCAGCAGAGGAATTACCAATGAGATGGTTGAAGAATGGACCAGATAGGGTCCCCAAGAACATGTCCACTAGTTCACGATCCGTCAACGGCGGCTGCACCATGCCAGCCAGGTCTCTCCATTTCTGCGCGTACTCCTTAAAACCTTCACCCGTTCCCAGTGACATACCCTGGATTTGGGTATGCGTGGGAGCGAGGTCGGAATTATACTGATACTGCTTATAAAAAGCAGTAGCTAAGTCCTCCCAGTTACGAATGTTGATTCCATCCAGCTGATAGAACCATTCGAGATGAGTCTCTGAAAGACTCTCCTGGAAGAAATGGATCCATAAGTTCTTGTATGCAGTGTAAGGCTGTATCTTCCTTACATAAGAGCGGAGGTGCATTTTAGGACAGGAAGCCCCGTCGTACTTCACTAAGGCAGGCGCCTTGAACTTGTGTGGGATTACCACCCCAGAAGATAGCCCTAAGTCTCCAAAATCCAACCCAGGCACACGTTGAATCTCCATAGCATTTAACCTGTCCTCCAGCTGTTTGTACCGGTCCTCAGCAGGAGGGTACTGTTCGTCATTGAAATCTGTCTCGGTGTCAGAGACCACAGGACTAGGGACCTCTCTCCCTTGGTGACTGCCTTCCCCAACAGATGGAGTAGTCCTCTCAGCTTCATTATGTAGTGTATTCCCGAGTCTGCGTCCAGTGTTGAATAGCACAGTCCTCTTCTTCTTCTTCTTCAGGAGCAAAGCCTTCAACTCCTGTTGTCCCTGGGCCAAGTTCATGACCATCTCCTGAAACTGGGTGTTCTAGGCCTGGAGGGCCTTAATAGCTTGCTCGGTAGTTGGTTCAGGATTCATGGTGACTGAGTGAGTGCTGAAATAAACAGCGAAGAAGATTAAGCAACCTGTATAAAAAAGGGTACCTGCGATGCATATGATGAATGAAATGCGTATGAATTATGTTTTCAAACACAATCGGGTATCAACTTTGTAGACAAAAGGAACACACTTTATTAGATTTAAACTTTGGAATTTAAATTGTTCAACAAATTGCCCTTAGGCATTACAGGAATGAAAAATACTGAAAAGGAAATAAAAGCTGTAAAGGAAACATCCAAAGTCCATCAGTGCTCCCATGGCCTCCTCTTCTGTGTACGGATGTAGTCATTCATGATCCGCTCGTTCTCCAATTGCTTGGTCAGCTTCTGGATCTTCTGTTCCTGTTCGTTGAACTTTTCCCGATAATAATCCCGCTCTTCCTGTAGTTGCGCCCAAGACCTCTTTAGGGTATCAACATCAGTGGGTATCTGAGGAGGGAGGAACCCCGTCTCTATCAGGACATTAAAGAATGACAGGCCTGACAGCTTCATATGGCATACCTAACTTCTGAGCACGGATGCGGACCCATCTGTAATAGGGTTCCATTGGTAGAGAAGTCTTCGGTCCCAACTCATGTGGGTCAGCTTTGTGAATTCTGTCCCAAGCTTTGATGAATCTATGGTGCAGTTCGTCACTATCTACCTGAAACTCAAAACTGATGTGAGGCACCAACATCTCATGAGGCCTTGCTCTTCTGGCTCTTCCGAACTAACGGAGAGCTAAACATGGATTATAAGAGATTCCGCCCTGAGTACCAATCAAAGGAACATTAGGATATTCTCCGTAACGATCAATAACAGCCACCTCATCTAAACCTCTGAGAGTCCAAATGATGTCATTATCAGTGAGAGACATTAACCTATGAGCCCAGCCTCTTCCTTCTTGGTTCTTCAGCACGAACTTGGGGAGGTGCGAAATAAACCACCTCACTAACAAAGGATTACAACACCACATGGTTCCTCGTCTTCGGGCAGTACGAGCATAGAGTTGTTGCAGGATATCACCCAAGAGAGTGGGTACAGGGTTCTGAGACATGAAGATCCTTATGGCATTGATATTGACAAAGTTATCAGGATTTGGAAACAATACTAGACCATAGATTAAGAGATCCAGAATGTCCTCGTACACCCTGAAGTCTAAGTCATTCCAGAAACTGTTAGCTTTACCAATCAGAAACTTAGCTAAGAAGCCCTTAACTCTGCTTCTAGTCACCCAGTTGTCCATTACCTCCTTGTTGGTCAAGGGAAGGGCTGCAGCAATCTCCTCAAGCCTAAGAGTCTTTTCCCAACCAGTGAATGGGGTCTGATCCAAGATAGGGATACAAAGCAAATCAGAGAATTCTTCCAGGGTAGGGACCAGCTGGAAGTCTTGAAAGGTGAAGCAATGGTATAGTGGATCATAAAACTGGGTCAGGACGCTCATCAGCTGTTGGTCCCACTTTGAAGTGATTAAACCGAGAAGAGAACCATGGCTCTGAATGAAGGAAGTGGTATTTGGAATCCTGTCAACCAATTCTTTGAGCAAATCAGGTGGGTGAACAAAATTGAGCTGGATAGTATTCCTTCGCACAGGCATCATGATGTCCTACAAAACAGTGGCAAAGATGAAACCCTCTTGTCTTTGAAATGGGTCAGTCCTTATGCAGGATGCATGCAATGTTTATGATGGTATGTTGTTATGATAAATCACACCACAAGTATTCACAAAGGCAAACATGATAAGGCACGCAAGTCACACAAGACAACCCTTAGAGTTTAGGCCAGCATGGAGTTCAGGTACTACCCTCTTTCAGTTTGTTGGTTAAGACCTGTCCTATCAAAAGTAACCGGGTTCTAGAGGATCCCAATATCATCGACTACCCTCAATCGGTCATAACTCCAGTATCGCAATCTTTTCTTGCGGTCAGAACCATCGCGAGAGTTTAGCCTCAATGGGTGTAGCATACTGCTACTGTTCTATGGCCAAGTTGGGTCAATTTAAGGTTCTAAGGTCGGTTGGTGCTTAATGACTCCTTAGAAGACCCATATTCTCCTCGTTACAACACAAGGGATATCGGTACAGACTAAGGTGTCACACCAACGTAGCCACTGCTTCACCCATGTCGGTCTACGCCGGACAGGTCCCTCACAGCTTATGCTACCTAAAGGAAGGTATCCCCAGATTCGGGTTAGGATCTATGAAACTCCAATGCAAAGCCCCATAATATTAAAGCAAACAAATCCGGCAATTGAAAACATAAGTGATCTTAGTCCTAAGGTACACCTCACTTTTAGAGTCCCCAGCAGAGTCGCCGGTTCTGTGATCGGTGGAAATAGAACTGACTGTTTTTTAGCTGGTTTCGTGAAATATCGCAGTAAGCAAGAGTCGCCACCGTCTTTTATGTTCTCCAACATGGAAAGGACAAAAGCACAGCAAAATTCCTTATTCGAGAATGTTTCTCGGTTCGGGAGGTAGATTTATAGAAAGGGAAGGTGTTAGCACCCTCTCTATCCGTGGTTATCCACGGGCTCTTAGCTACTTGCTCTTATGTTTTCAAAAAATTGTTTGCTTTTCAAGTGTGTGTGGGTTTTGAAAAAGTTCGTTTGAAAACTTCTAGGTAACTCTTGTATCAGTCCTCAAGAGTGTATGAAGTATTGTTTGAAAACTTTTTGAAAGTGTAAGGTGCGAAAAGTTGTTTTTTTGTTTTGTTTTGAAAAAGAGCAAGTACCCATGAGTCATCTACCTACCCTAAGGAATTAAGCTGTGTAAGAGTCCTTTAGATAGTGCTATCCCACCATTGAGAGGTAGGTAGCACCATCGTTGGAGTTGTTCGGGTCAATTCGATTATCGGGACAGTGTGGTCACCGAAGCAATGGTAGGACATCTTAGAAGTAACCCTAATGTCCTAGATCCTTTTATCCGAGGCAACCGTTTCGAGGCAACTGGATCTTTTGGACATAAGGGCGACCTCTAAGACACCCTATACTTGATGACCACGTTCGAGGCAACCAGTGAGGCATACCCTAGAAGTGGCATGTGCTTTGTGTGTTGTTTTTCAGTTAATTGTCTTTGTACATGTTATTTGTGAGCTACAGATTGATTTTATTTACATACATTCTTTCATGCATTTAACAGTTAGGGGTACGGAAAATAAATTGCAGAAAGATAAATTCTACGCTATTACAAGGCGCGGGTCTATACATCGCCAAAAAACAAAGACCCGTTTTGTAAATAAGTACGAGAAATTAAATAAAAACGGTAAAAACCTATTTAACTATTACATATCTGGAGGCAGTTACATAAATAATCAAAAATAAATAAATGCGCGCGAGAATTAAATTGGAACGTCCTAAGGGTTTTGACCCTTTTAAGAAAAGAAATGAATTTTTTGTCCTTTTTTGTGATTAAATGAAATTAAAATTAATAACTAATCTAGTTAATTAATTAATTAAACAAATAAAAGTTTTTTTTGTATTTTTATGTTTTTTATGAAAATAAAATAAAAGGAAATAAAATTAAAAGTTAATAAAAACCTAATTCTAAATTTATTTTAGTTATTAAAAAAAAGGTTAAAGTTGCCTAATTAAAATTAATTCAATTTATTAGTATTTAATTACAAAAATAAAATGAAATTAATAATAATAATAATAATGTTAGTTCTTTTTTTTGATTTTTTATAAAAATGTCAATTATGTTAATAATTAATAAAAGGGAAAAAATAAAAATGAGACAAATAAAAATATAAAATGACAAAATAAAATTACAAACCCCAGGGGGGTTTTGGGCCAGATTGGAGTGTGTATTCATAAATTCCAGCCCATTAAGCTTTCAAGCCTGTTGACTTTCTGGAATCCAATGCTTGTTGGTTGACTGGGCGCATGGTGAGGACCACCTCCTGGCCTTCAGATCTATGAGAGAGGCCACTTGGCGCTTGGATCTGTGAGGTGTATGGTGCTCAACGTTTGGGAACCTACACAAGAACGCTTTAGAAAAAATAACATGGAATTATGGGGGGACCTGGGAATCGAACCCAGGTCCCAACGATTGCAAGCCACGTCCCTCTCCACTGAGCCAAGCGCTGAATCTTGTTATTATAGTGGATAAAGAAAATAATATGAAAAACAACACGCATATGCTAAAACAAGAAAGCGCGCGTATTATATTTGAATGGGCCACCCACATTCTTCCACGTAATCATCTTCTTCTCTCCTGAAACAGAAAAAAACAGACAAATAACGGGGGTTTTAAACCCCCACAAAATGACAATGTCCAAAATAGCGATTAGGCCCATTAGCTATATAAAAAGGGCGCGAGGTGTCCAATGGATTCGTCTTGTCCTGACGAGTTTGACCATATATGTCTTGAGGTCTAATTTTACGCTATGTGAAAAACCCCAATTCAAAAGCTTTGAAACCCTAGAACTTAGCAATGGTGTTTTGCGTTTCAGGGGCTCTCAGAGCAATTGAACCCTACCATTAGCTTCCTGTGAGTTCTATAGACATGAAACAATCCACAAAACACATCAAACGCGCATGAATAATGATATGTAATTCAAAAAAAACATGTGCAAACCGTACGATGGTAATGGACGATTCCTTGAGTGTTGGGATTGGTTTATGACTGCAAATCGTTCCTGGGAGTGTTGGGAGTGTGTTTGGATCAAAGAAAGTGTCTGAATTGCACTGGAAGATTGATTTCAGTTTGTGACTTTTCTTCAAGTTTTTTGAATTTGGTTCTGCTGTTTCAGGAGTCTCTCGGTCGTGAATGATGTATGAGAGGCTTATACATGTATGCTTGAATGAGAATCAGTCACTATTATGAGCTCTTAACCAATGCAATTATGTTTTGAGATTTCCATAACCACCATTGAAGAAACTTGCCTTTTTTTGTCCAAATTTGAATTTTATGCTTAAAATGGACCTTACACGAATTTGGTAGGTGGATTCTGATGTATCAAAGTCATTCAAGCCACAAGATATCCATTAATTAATTTTTTTGATTTTTATTTGAATTTTATGGATTTAAAATGAATTAAATCAATAAAATTAAATAAAAATAGAAAAAATAAATGTTTAATCTTGAATTTAATCATGGGACACGTGGGTGGCATGACAAGGATGAATCAAGTGGAGAAAAGTGGGCCCTTTTGTCAAAAATTGAAGTTTCAAGGATAGTTGACTTTGGCCATTTCACAAAAATTTCCCAACTTCTCCAATGAATATCTTGCTCCATTTTGATCATATGAACATGTTCTTCGACATTTTGGAAAGGTCTTGCAGTCTTCTAACCAATGCCTTTGGACCCATGTCATTTTGATTTACCAATCTCAAGTTATGGTCTTTGACTTAAAGTGCCTTTTTGTTGACTTTTGAAAATGACCTATAATGTTGAAATTGATAACTTTTTGTGAGAGCATTTCTTGGACTTGGAATGTGAAGATGAGTTGTAGTAAATGTCATCCCCTTCAAAATGAGCATTGGATGGGATTTTTCTGATGAACCATGAAAAAGTTATGCCTTGGTCAAGTTACAGTTAACTTTTCATCTGTCCAAAAATGGAAACGTTTGCATCTTGATGATTTTTGAGCCATGCTTGTGAAATCATGGTCAGGATTTGACCAAATGATGATTGTGGCTTTAAAATAAGATGTTGAACAAAATTTTTGACTTTTGACTGCCAAATGACCATTTTGCCCCTACAGTTGATTGTGAAGCAATTAGGGTTTTTGACTGTGCAACTTGACCTTGTGAGCCTTGAAACTTGATATGTAGGTGCTTGACAATGTATATAGGCATATGTGACTTGATTGAGCCCTTGAAAACCTCAACTTCCTTGCAAGAACCAAAACCCTAATTTGATTGGCTTAGGAGGGTGGTTGATTGTGGAACCCTTGAGTAGACTTGAGCAAATTGAGATGATGCTTGTCAAAACTTTGAAGAATATGGGAGGGAAAATTTTGGGGTACAACACCACGCCCTTAGAGACAAAAGCCTTAGCACACACATTCCTGCCATTGGGGTGGTTGTGTCATCTGATATCATAACTGAAACGAATAAATATATTATAAACAAAAACAGAGGGACCGGAGAGGCACCGGAGCCCTAGCTCCGGTCGTCTTCTCTGGTGAGTTTATTTTTCCAACCTGCAAAAATAACGCACGTTAGTGATCAAAATAGACCCTACCCCCCTAAATCAACCTTTGTGAATCCATTGGTGGCCTTAGTTTTGGCTAAATCATCATGCATAATGAGATATGAACAAAATATTTCAAATCGGTTCAAACATGGTGCTAGGTTATCCAGGCGTTATGGGCCTCATGGAAGGGGTCAATCATGTATCATTTTGTCTCAGAAACACATTAGAATCATTAGTATGAATCAAAGCATGGTAAAAATTAAAAATTAAAATTCATTAAAATATGGAAAACGGTGATGCTTCATGTACATGTCTCAATCCTCTTTGATCATCAAGAAAGATCAAGTCTTACCCTATAACACCTCAGGGATTGATTTGAACAGTTACTTTGCTTTGAGAAGGGCTGGAACAATGATTTCGAGTTTGCCCTAGTTTTGGACAAAATTTGAGATTTTTAGATAGGGTTCTTGCAGCCTTTTTTTGTGTCTTGAGTGTATGAATGAGTTGTGCTTATATAGATGGAGCAATTAGGTTAATACATGGGCTTGGACCTCATGTAAAACAATCTTTTGATTTTGTTCGAAAATAAGATTGGAATAAGACAAAACATGAAGATTTGTTTTGAGAACAAATTCACGCGGTTTACAACATGTCTTTAGGCCTCCAAAATATTTGAATCAAAAGCCTTTTATGCCTTACACCTCCACTTAATATTTATTTGATTTAATTTGCATTTAAATGAATACAAATTCAAATAAAAGAAATAAAAAATCATAAAAAATATGTGAATGGTTTTGTGGGTCCCCTAATATGTCATGAACACATTTGAACTTCAAAAACTAGGCCCATTAGTCCAAAATCCCAAAATTATTCAATTGAGGTTTCATGCAATTTCAAAAAATTACCCAACTTGTGTAACTCATAACTTGCTTAATTTTTGTCATATGAAGGTGGCCTTGGTCTTTTTGGAAAGCTCAAGATGTCTCCTACAACTCTCATGTTGGTCATTTTTCCATTTGAAGAGTTTATCTTAATGTAAATTTCTTTGACAAAAAGTATCTTTTTGTTGACTTTTAAAATGACCTGTAATGTTATAGCTCATATCTCTCAAATGAAGCATTTTTGGGCTTTGATCTTAGAGATACAAAGTTTTAGAGAATTGAATTTTCTTCAAAATGAGCTTTGGTTGAGAATTTTTTGATGAAGCATGTGAAAGTTATGCTTGGTCAAAGTTCAGTTGACTTCTCCTAAAGAAAGCCCTAATTTAGCAACTTTTGACTTTTGATGAATCTTAAGTTTTCTTGATGAATCATGATCAAACCTTGATAAAATGATGAATGTGAGTTCAAAATGTTGATGTTGACCAAAAATATTGAAGTTCGAGTGTAAGTTGACCAGAATTGACTTTGTATCCAATATAGTTGATTTCCAACCATTTGAATAATTGACTAAGCAAATTTGTGATGTAATGCTTGAAAATTAACATGAGGATTGTTTGAAGCATATGAGGAACCATGAAACTCACTTGAGGCATTAGAAGTCCAATTTCTTTGTGAAAACCAAAACCCTAGTTGTAGGCCATTACTTAGGAAGAGGGTTTGTTTGATCAACCTTTGAGTAGTCTTAAGCAATTGAGAACCATAGGAGCATGAGAAGATATCTTGAATCATATTGTCTTGAAAATGGGACGGAAAATTTTTGGGTACAACAGCTGCCCTTGTTCAATCTTCTGAAACCTGAGGAATTAGATTGGCATGTCTGTCATTTGTGATCTGAAGGTGGAAGAGGATTGAACACTTAAGTGCCTAGAAATTTTCACTCGCCGCTGCACGAAGTAATGTTGTTGTTTGATTGTATTGCTTGAATGGGCTTAAAGATGCCATTCAGAGAGGTGACAGAGTATATCCAAGGATGGGCTTTAGATGTTCTCCAAAGTAACTGTTGATAGAAGTATTAGAATCAGTCTACGCTTGACTGTATCTGAAGAATGCTTTTCAGAAAATATCTGAAGGGAATTGATTTTCATAATGAAGCCCTGAAGGAGATGATTTTCAGAATAAACTTCTGAAGGAGAATTCTTTTTAGAATAAACTTCTGAAGGGGAATGCTTGCCAGAACTCGGTCTCTAAGGGGAATGCTTTTCAGAATTCAATCTCTGAAAGGGAAATGCTTTTCAGAACGAAGCGCTGAAGGAGGTGTTTTTCAGAATAAACTTCTGAAGGGGAATGCTCGCCATAACTCAGTCTCTGGGGGGAATACTTTTCAGAATTTTTTCTCTGAAGGGGAAATGCTTTTCTGAATGAAGCACTGAATGAGGTGCTTTTCAGAATAAACCTCTGAAGGAAATGCTCGCCAGAATTCGGTCTCTAGGGGGAATGCTTTTCAGAATTCCATCTCTGAAGGGGAAATTCTTTTCAGAATGAAGCGCTGAAGGAGGTGCTTTTCAGAATAAAATTTTGAAGGAAATGCTCGCCAGAATTCGGTCTCTAGGGGGAATGTTTTTCATAATTCCATCTCTGAAGGGGAATTTTTTTTCAGAATGAAGCGTTGAAGGAGGTGCTTTTTAGAATAAACTTTTGAAGGAAATGCTCTCCAGAATTCGGTCTCTAGGGGGAATCACTTGGTCATGCAGATAGTCGCCCTGTCTTATTTCAGGAATTGGTCCATAACCTGTCTATAAATTACTAGTAGTATATGTCCATTTGTGAACTTAACCTTATAAGGTAAAGTTAGATTTGTGCAATGTCATGATGTATGGAATGCATTTTGTAATGATGCTCTCAAAATAAAAATGAGAATGTTATATGCGTTTAGTATGCATATGTCATGATTTTTTTATGAATGATGTATAGATGTAATATGTTGCTGGAGCACATCAATAGCTTCGTATAATAATGTTTGGCTGGGGGAAAATAAATCTCTGACTTCTGCCAGTAATGGAGACAATAGTTCTTCAATTTTTTTAGAATGACTTTACCGGGTTTTCCCGCTTTCTATTTGAGGATATTCTGTTAGGGCTCTTCGACTTTTGTTTGGGGACAAAAGCATTCAAGGACATACAGTCGTTTGTAGTTCTTTGAAAGATTTGATTCCTAATTAGGGATAAAAAGAGATGAAACTTCTATGATGTGCTGTCTGTCCAGGTTTTAGATATGAATATTAACTCTTCTAGGGAGGACGACGTTGAATGTCATCTGGCCGGAGAAGAGAATCTTGTCGGGGAATTTGCAATATTAGGGAAATAAACTTCGTTATGGAAATAAACCCTATAGGATGTTCTGGGGAGATAAACTCTAACGGGGATTAGTTTGTGAAAATTTTTTGTGGGAATTTATAGTCAACTTTGAACGTTATCCCAACTCCTGGAGCCTCTCATAAATGCTAATCATGTTTTCATGCATATATTTATAAACAGTAATCATATTCAAATGCATATGTTCATTAAATATAATCATGGGACGTTTTTGCAAACAAAATAGTGAAAGTAAAAATGGTTTTTGAATTTGAAATTGATTGCATTTATTTGGAAAATTTGCCTATAAACAGACAATTTTACGAGACAGAAATCCTAGTAAGAGGAAATCATCGTAAAAGAAAAGTTGTACAAAGAGAAACAAAGAAAAAGAGCTATGTGGAAATGATCCCATCGAGTTTCAACTCTGATATTCCCCTTATATCTTCAAGCATCTAATCTCTCCTTGTGGGAAGAAGTTGATTGAATTGATATGTACCATTTTAACTTTGACGTTGGTAATCATGTTAGCTGTAAGTAGATGGGTGATCCAATGGGACATAGTCGTACATTTTAATCCCTAACTTTTTCCTGGACCTCCCTTCTGGGTTCTCAGTCCACCGGGATATCCTTTTTTTCCCAAGCCTCCCTTTCCAGTTTTCAACTTGCCGGATGTACATTTTGTTTATATATATCCCTAATTTTTTTCCCGAATCCTTTTGGTTCGCTGGGATGCCCTTATTTTTTACTAGGCCAATCAACCTAGCAGGTGTCTTTTATGCGTAGTATTTTTTAACTATGTCCACGTTCACATGGTGTGGAAGATCTTCACCTTCTGTGGTGGTAAGTTTCATAGCACTGCCAGAAAATATCTTCTTAATCACAAATGACCCTCCGTATGTGAGAGTCCATTTTCCCTTGGGATCACCTTGTGGAAAGATGATGCACTTTATTACCAAATCACCAGCCCGGTACACCTGATGTTTGACTTTCTTATTAAAGGCCTTGATCATGCGCTTCTAATACATCCGACAATGACAAACAACTATAATCCTTTTGTCATCAATTGAATTCATCTGGTCAAGTCTAGTCTGAACCCAATCGTCTTTGTCCAAACCTGTATCTTTCATAATCCTCAGGGAAGGAATATGGACTTCGACAGGTAAGTCAGCCTCCATACCGTAGACGAGAAAGAACGGGGTTTCCCTAGTTGATGTATGTGCTGAAGTGCGATAACTATGAAGAGCAAACGGTAACATCTCATGCCAATCTTTGTATGTCACGGTCATCTTCTGCAAAAACTTCTTGATGTTCTTATTAGCGGATTCCACTATGCCATTCATCTTTGATCGATACGGAGAAGAATTGTGGTGCTTAATCTTGAACTGCATGCAGAGTTCCGTGATTATAGTATTTTTGAGGTTGGTACCGTTGTCTGTGATGATCCTTTCAGGTATGCCATACCGACAAATGAGATTATGCTTAATGAACCGGGCCATAACATTCTTGGTAACGGAGGCAAACGAGGATGCTTCAACCCACTTCATGAAATAATCAATAGCGACCAGGATGAAACGATGCCCATTATATGCAATAGGCTTAATCTCTCACATTATATCAATGCCCCACATTGCAAACGGCCAAGGAGAAGTCAAAACCTTTAGAGGAATCAGAGGCACGTGTACTTTGTCAGCATAAATCTGGCATTTGTGACAAGTTCTGGAATGACGATGGAAATCATTTTCCATGATCGACCAATAATAACCCGCTCTCATTATTTTCTTAGCCATCGTATGCCCACTGGAGTGAGTTTATTCATATATTACATAACCTTCTCAGCTTACTTCTTATTTACACAACAAAGCAGAGTCGAATCACGATTATGCTTGTACAAGATTGTGTTACTTAGAAATAACTTGGCTGAGAACCTCCATAGAAACTTCTTATCATTAATAGATTCCCCTTCAGGATATTCTTGAGTCTCGGGGTATCTGTTCACTTTGTGGTACCAAGGTTTTTCCTCTACTCCGCCAGTATCAACATCGTAGCAATGTGCTGGTTCATCTAGTCTCTCAATAGTAATTTGAGGAGCTTCATTATCCCATCTGACTTTGAAAATAGATGACATGGTAACCAATTCGTCTGCCAATTGATTCTCTTCTCGTGGGATATATTCAAAAGTGATTTCTTCGAAGTATGGAATTAATATCAATATAGGATCTCGATAAGGGATGAGATTTGGGTGCTTCGTATCTCATTCTCCCTTAATCTAACTGATTATTAGGCCCGGGTCCCCATATACCTTCAAAGATTTTAATTCTCATATTGATGGTAGCCTTGATACCTATGATACATGCTTCGTACTCTGCCATGTTGTTGGTATAGTCAAAACATAATCTGGCAGTGAAGGGTGTATGGCAACTCTTGGTAGAGATAATCACAACACCAATTTCATTACCAAGCGCATTGGAAGCTCCATCAAACACCATAGTCCATCGGGATCCTGACTCAGTTCCTTCATATGTTCCAGGCTCTTCGCAATCAGTAACTAGGATAATATTCTCATTTGGGAACTCAAAATTCATAGACTGATAGTCATCTAAAGTCTGATGCGCCAAATGATATGCCAATACACTTCCTTTGATTGCCTTATGAGTAGTATATTGAATGTCATATTCGGTCAAGACCATTTTCCATCTTGCTATTCTTCCAGAGAGAGCGGATTTCTCGAATATATATTTTATTGTGTCCATCTTATAGATCAACAAGGTAGTATGAGTAAACATATAATGTCTTATTTGACGAGTAGCCCATGCAAAAGTGCATCAAGTTTTCTCGAGCAATGAGTATCTTGTTTCACAGTCGGTAAATTTTTTGCTAAGGTAGTATATTGCATGTTATTTTTGACTAGACTCGTCATGTTTCTCCAATACACACCCCATTGAGTTCTCTAACATTGTTAGGTACATGATCAGAGGTCTTCCTTCAACTGGTGGCATCAGAATTGGAGGTTCCTGAAGATATTCTTTGATTTTGTCGAAGGCTATCTGACAATCGTCATTCCACTTCATTGCTTGATATTTCTTTAGTTACTTGAAAAGTGGCTCACATGTAGCGGTCAAATGGGAAATAAATCTGGAAATATAGTTCCATTATCCCAGGAAACCTCTTACTTCCTTCTCAGTATGGGGAGCTGGCATTTATTGAATAAATTTAACCTTGGCAGGATCAACTTCAATACATTTACCACTAACGACGAAACCTAGGAGTTTACCAGATCTTACCCCAAAGGTGCACTTGTTTGGATTCAATCTCAGCTTATATTTCTTCAATCTCTCAATCAGCTTGTGTGGGTGGCTAAGGTGTTCTTCTTCAGTCTGAGACCTAGATATCATGTCATCAACGTAGACCTCTATCTCTTGATAGATCATATCATGGAACAAGGCTACTATAGCACACTAATATGTTGCATCGGCGTTCTTCAAACCAAAAGGCATAACTTTGTAACATAAAGTGCCCCACTGTTTGACAAAAGTAGTTTTTTCCATATCCTCGGGTGCCATCTGATTTGATTATAACCGGAGAAACCATCCATGAAGGAAAATACTTTGTGTTGAGTGGTGTTGTCAACCAGAACATCAATATATGGAAGCGGGAAGTCATATTAGGGGCTTTCCCTATTCAGTTCATGTAGTTTATACACATACGTACCTTTCCATCTTTCTTAGGTACTGGAACCGCATTTGTAACACACTAAGGATAGGACGTCACATCTAGGAAACCTGCATTGTATTGTTTCATAACCTCAGCATTGATCTTTTCAGACATCTCGGGATGCATACGATGAACCTTCTGCTTTATAGGAGGACAGCCTTCCTTCATTGGTAAACATTGAACCACAACATTAGCATCAAGCCCTGGTGTTGTACCCTAATTTTTCCCCCTAATATTCCCCTATCATATAATATCAATTCGATCATAACAAGATCACATTAGGTTTGGTTCTTCCTCTTTTTCTGTCTCCTATCTTTGAGTTTGATCTTGAGGAATCTCCAAGCAACTTAGTTTTGTATTATGTATATGTGTGGTCGACTAACTTCTAATCAAAATACAAAAAAAATATTTGTCTTTGAATTTTTTGTTTTGTAGGTATCGAGTCAAAGCATCTGACAAATAAGGTTTTCCGGTATTATTTCCCTAAAATCACTATTTGCAACAAAAAAAAAAGAATATAAAAAAAGAAGAAGGCATGTTTTCACTGTACAATCGATTGCTCTTAGAGTGCAATCGATTGCACATAGTGCATTTTGCGCCATTTTTGAAAAAATACATTGATACAATCGATTGAACCTAGAGTGCAATAGATTTCACAGAGTGAAAAATTGAAATAAAATCAGCAATTTCAAGCTTTCCAATTTTGGCTCCAATTTTTTTTCATTTTTGAAATATATATCATTAATTCAAATGTTGGTGCCAATTTTTCATTTTTGAGATATATATCATTAAATCAAATTTTGGCTCCAATTTTTCATTTTTTGAAAGATATGTCATTAATTCAAATTTTGGCTCCAAAAATTAATTACCAAATCACCACTAATCCCAAGCCTAAAATCTATAAATAAAGCCCTCATTTACTTCAAATCTAAACCTTTTGATAGCCAAATCTACCTTGCTAAAAAATCTCTCAATTCTCTCCATCTACCAAATTCACTCAAAGCTCCATTTTCAAAAAAAGTTAGTAAGCTTTTCATTGGATCTTACTAATATTTGAGCTAAACCTTCATCCAAACACTTTTTCTTCATCAATTTTCTACATCCAAGCTTGGGAAATTGATTCTTGGGGCTGAATTGAAGCAAATTCTTGAAGTTATTTTGATAATTCTCTAGATCTACCTTTGGTAAGTTGGATTTTTCATCTTTCATAATATGATCTCTTGTTGATCTTTGGGCTTGATTAACTGAGCAATGTTTTGTGATTCCATTGGTGCTATTTTCTGATAATTTGATGGAATTTTCATGCTCAATTGAATCCATGATCATAAGGTGTTTGATGGAAAGTTTAAATAAGAATTTGGCCTTTTAAAATGTTGTTTTTCTGTTTTTAACAGGGTGCAATCAATTATTGTAATAGTGCAATCGACTGTCACATCAAATTTTCATGTCTTTTTTTGAAAAAGTGCACTGATGCAATCGAATATTGCCAAAGTGAAATCGATTGCAACAAAACAAAAATTCTTTTTCAGCCTTGTTTTGGGGTTGTTTTGATCCATCTACCTTTTTCTACTCACTCCTTTTGATTGTTGATTTGGATTGCAATTTTAAATGTCCAATTTCTATTTAAATTCAATGGACTTTGGGTGTAGATAAAGTTGGATAAATGTTAATTAACTCAAATCTACCAAAGAGTGAATTATTTAATTCATTCTTGGTGCTTTGGATTAATGATATGTTTAGTACTTTAATCCATCTAGATGAGTGATTGAATTTAAAGATGAAAGAAATTTGAGGTAGTGATCCAAATTAGCTTATCATTCCCTTCCCTCTTCATCTTATCCCTTTCTTTTTTATTTGTGCTACATGTTATGGGATGATGATCTCTATATCATTTATTCAAACATGAAGTATGTAGATTTCTATTGATCGGCCTCAAAATAGGTGTGTCTTCTACATAAGTCCACTTATGATTGGTTAACATAGCGCTAAATTTTGTCCCGATTCAAGAAAATGATTATTCATGGCCCAAACTTATGTTTGCAAGCCCAAGTATGTTAATTTGAATCCTTTGATCCAATAACCTTTAGATTCGTTGTTAGGAGGCTTTGGTTCTACCAATCCACCAATGGATCTTCGTCAATTTTGGTCAACACGGATCACTTAAATATCGTTGATCATTAAATGTTGCTTTGAGGATTCTTAAATAGATGATATACTTGAAAAAAAAGCAAATGCAACTTGTTGTTGAGAGGCTTTGGTTCTACCAATCCTATAATGAGTTCCAAATGCAAGTTTCAAGATGGTCATCCAACTAACCATTAACTTTTAACAATTGACTTTATTTTATACTTTTATTTTATGCTTTTACTTTATGTACCATTTACTTTAGCATTTACATTCCGTGCTATTTTTCATCTTTTCTCACTTGAGCATTTACTTTTATGCCATTTTTATTTTTGCTTTGAACTTTTCTTTTCTTTTTGAAGATACTTAATAATCAACATGAACCATAAAAAAATTTAATGATACTTGGACTATTTGGTTACTATCCTTGGCATTATGTAGTATTGGACTTCTTTGACTTAGGAATAGAAACCTTTGCCTATATCGGAGACGTTGTGACCTTAATTGATATTTTTGTCTGGGGTTCTTGAGGTTTACCTCAAGACATTGGGTTGTTTGTTTATTTTGTGTGAAGGTTATTGTGATTACATACTTTGTTTATAATATGGAATTCACCCGTATACAGCCGTTACTCTGCCCAATTTTTGTGAAGACTTAATACACTTGAAGTTTGGTTCTCTCAAGAGGTCCAGTATCTTTGCTTGCCTGGTTTCAATCCAAAGAATGGGAATTCTATCTTGACTCATAATGTCAAGTGTTGGCTTCTTGTTGGTTAGATGGTTCTTCTCCTTATCTTTTACCTTATGCTTTATGATAGTCCCTTCTTCTCCTCCCATCTTCTTTAATTTCAAAAATCTTCTCCCTCCTTTTGAAAACTCATCTTGTTTCTAAACTTGATCCACTTTCATAATAAACTTGGACTTAGATCCATACATTTTCAAAACATTTTCTTAAATAAACTTTAATCAACTTAAAAATACCTTGACATTTTTGTGAGAAGACTAAAAGTCAATCAATCTCATTCAAACCATTTAGCCACTTTGGCTTTTATATTTAAAATTTTCTAAAAAGATTATACTCTTGTCAATCCTTGTATTGATGCAAACAACTATACTTCTACAATATGTAGTGAAGAGAGATATTTTCCACTTGGGTATCGAGTGAGGCATTGTCGATTTTAAAATCCAATCCATATCCTCCACTTTGATATGATGCAAATTCTCCTTTCTCATGATTGTGGATAGTAAGTATATTTTCCACACGGACAATGACAATGATGCCTTATCTCATAAAATTAACCAACACACTTATGTTTTAAAAATTTTAAAAGAGGAACTATGTGTACCCGGATCCCCTATTTCACGGAAGGTGGTACGTAGGCACTAAAGGTTCACAACCACGGCGGGTGCAAAAATCATAAAAAATATTTCTTTTCTCACCTCCACCATCTATTTTACATACAACATTTTATAGCCAAAATACATAGATTTTACAAAGAGGTTCATGCGGGGTACCGTAGATGTTTAGGGTACTAATACCTTCCCTTTGCATAACCAACCCCCTTACCTTGAATATTTCCCCCTCTTTTTAGGTTATTCACTCTTTTCCCATTCCTTTGGAAAAAATAAAGCGCGGTGGCGATTTTTATTTTGATTTGTACAAGTCTAGTCAATCCAATGGCTTAATCTTAAACATTTCCACTGCAACAGAGAAAAATTGGCGACTTCACTGGGGAAAGATTGACCTCTTGCTGGTCCATCCCTAAGTGGGTTGAGCCTATCTTTGTCTATATCTGTATATGTGCTATTGTTGTTTATATATTATATGTTGTATATATGCTTGTCTGGATTTTCCTGGTTTTCAGGGTACTTGATGATTTCACATAAGTCCTATACCCGGACTTGGGAAAACTTAAGATAGGACGGGTGGTATAGTCATGTTAACTTTGAGGGAGTAATCCCAAAAAATGAGACATGAGTCCCCCACTCAGTGGAGGCCCCTTTGACTGTAGTGTCATTTACCGAGTAATCGGGAAGACGTACTGCTTTCAACCTGGGAGCCTGCTGAAACTCGGGACCGTAGATTACCTAACCCATCTTGGCCTTTTAGGTGTAATGAAAAAGCTATGACGGAGTAATCCAGAAATAGTTGTCATGCGATACTATGCTCGGACGAGTTTTTCTTGAGAATATTACTAATTACTGAGTTAATCGGGAAGTTGATAATATCCGAAGGAAGGATGTAGACTCTGGGAATCTCTAGAACCTTGTTCGGCAGGTGATAACTCTTAGACCAATACCTTATGGGTAGTACCTTCGACCTCATGCTCGTGACGTTTAACCTATAAACCCTATGCTAGTGATCTTGTGTGTGATTGTTGCATCATGCATCCATGCACTCATAAGCATCTTTTGAAGAAATTTTATTTCAAGGGACTTAAAAGTTGACCATTTGTGAATATCTCAGGTACTTTTTGACTATGGATTCTGGAAAAAGAAAGACCATAAAATACAGTTTCAAAGATCCCAAGATATATGAGTTGATGAGTTTGATTCCCAAGATTGAGTGTTCTGTAGGTTTTTGGAAGAAGTATGGGTCCATCATTTCTCTCATGAAGCATAGGATGAAGGAGGGTACTCTCTCGACCTTGGTCTAGTTCTATGATCCGATGTATCGCTGCTTTACTTTTCCTGACTATGAGTTGATGCTTACACTAGAGGAGTATTCTTATCTACTGTTTTTGCCTATTATCGATCATATTCCTTTTACTTGTTTGGAGGGCGAGCCAAAACCACATGAGATTGCTGCTTTGATCGATCTGGGGAAGTCTGAGGTTGAATCCCATATGACTACTAAAGGAGGGATTAGAGGATTACTAGCTCAGTTCTTGTTAGAGAAAGCTCGTTACTTTGCCAGGATGAAGAGCACAATCGCTTTTGAGGCCATCTTTGCTCTACTTGCTTACGGGTTGTTCTTATTTCCTAATGTAGACAAATTTGTTAACATCAATGCCATCAGGATCTTCATGATTGGAAACCCAGTTCCTACATTGTTGGGTGATACTTATTACTCTATTTATCTTCGGGATTCGTATCATGGGGGATGATTATCTGATGTACGCCTCTATTGTACTGGTGGTTTACTTCTCATTTGCCTCAGTCTGATGCTTTTTGGCATGTCAGGAAGGAACCCTGTTGGGCTCCTAAGATCATGGCACTTACTGACTCAGATATTGTTTGGTATCGTCATGCTTACCATGATGTAGATATTTTCGACAATTGTGGTAGTTTCCCTAGTGTACCTCTTCTTAGTACAAAGGGAGGAATTAACTATAACCCTGTTCTTGCACGACGACAACTTGGTTACCCGATTAGGGATAAACCAAATAGTATTCATTTGAGTAGTTTCTTCATGAAAGAGGTAGAAGACCATAAGGAAGCTAGGGAGTAGATTGCAAAGGCTTGGCGTCACATTCATAGGAAGAGTATGAAATACTTGGGACCTATAGGGGTTGTTTCTTTGGAGCCTTATCTTTTTTGGGTACAAGCCAGAGCTATTCGGTTGAAGATGTCATATTCTCGGGAAGAACCTATGATTGATTTGTTTGTGAAGACCACTCCTCCCTTATTGGATGATGTGGAAGATATACAACTTTCCTTAGTCAGGATGCAGTAGGAAAAGGAAGCTTGGAAGAACAAGTGTCAAACTCTAAAGATTTCCTACAGATCAGACTTGAAGGAGAAAGACGACTTGATTGAGATTCTCGAGAGTCAGGTTGTAGAGACGATGGAGAGGAAAGGGGATTTATTTTCTCCTAAGCCCCGGTCAGATGTTAGTTGCTCACTTCCTGATTCAGGTGATTAGAAGGAGGTCGCCACCAGATATATGGAAGAAAACCAGAGGTTGAAGGCTCAAATTGCCAGACTTACACGGAAGTGCCAGCGTATAGAGTGAACTCCATCATCTTTGCTTTTTAAGGTTTTAGACTTTATTTTCATCTTGTACTTGGGATTATTGAAACTTGTAACTCCATTTTGAAGTTATTATAATATAAAAAAATCAGTATTTCAAATGTGTTATTACTTTGATATTTGCAAATTGTCTATAAAATCTTTAAGTCCCTTGAAATAATAATAATAAAATAAATCATGTGCATTGTACATCATGCATCATATTGTACATATTTCTTGCATCTTCTATGTATATCCAGGTGTCTTACTGAGCTTCTTTACTTTGTTCAGCAAGCTGTCTCACCACTACAATACCTAGGCTAATTTCAGAAGGAAGATGGACAACTTAGAACAAGAGAATCGCGAGCTGCGTGAGGATGTTTCTGCTTTGAAGGCCGGTATGGCCAATGTCACTACTCTGATGGAATCATTGGTGGCTTCTCAGAATCAGCCACTGACTGCTCAGCCTCAACAGACAATGTTTACTACTGAAGCTCTGATTGTTCCTGTGACTATTACTCCAGCTGTTGTTCAGAATCGCATGCCTTAACGTTATCCATGAGGAATTCTAGAGAACTTTATGCCTAAAGGTTTCAATCTTGGTCCTCAAGTTACTCCAGTTGTCCATACTACTGTTACCCCTGCACCTACTATGGTGCATGTTACTCCTGCTGCACCTCCTTTGGTGAATGTCGTGCCTTTTGTTAATGACGAAGCTTATCCTCCTTTTCTTCTACCTAGTGAAGGCTTGGGTCTCTATGATCGAATGGATGATTTCCAAGATCAGTTTGGCAAGATGCAGAGGGAGATGAAGGCCCTCAGAGGAAAGGAATTGTTCGAGCAGAACGTGAATGATTTGTGCTTGGTCCCGAATGTCAAGATACCTAAGAAGCTTAAAGTTCCGGAATTCGATAAGTACAAGGGAAATACTTGTCCTCGTGCTCATACTATGATGTATGTAAGAAGAATGTCTACCCACACTGATGATCAGTGTCTGCTGATTCACTTTTTTCAAGATAGCTTGATTGGTGTTGCGTTGAAGTGGTACATGAGTTTGGACAGTGCCAATACTCATACTTTCAACGACTTGGGAGAAGCATTTATTATACAATACAAATATAATGTGGACATGGCGCCTGACCGTGATCAACTCAAGGCAATGATCCAGAAATACATGGAATCATTTAAAGAATATGCACATAGATGGCGTGAGGTAGCTGCCCAAGTGATTCCTCCGATGGAAGAAAAGGAGATGACTAAGATTTTCCTGAAGACTTTGGGTGTTTCTACTATAATAGGATGGTAGCGAGTACGCCAAGTGACTTTACTGAAATGGTAGGCATGGGTATCCGCTTGGAAGAGGCTGTAAGAGAGGGCCGTCTAACAAAAATCGAAAGTTCTGGAAGTATAAATAATCCATCCTATGGGTTTGCCAAAAAGAAGGAAGGAGATACAAACGCTGTTATGCAAGAGAGAAGGGTTAATCCCCCCGGAAGAAATTATCAGTGTCATCAACAGGTCGCCTCAGTAACTCCAGTTGTTGGTGTAGCTCCAACCACTATTGCTTATCAGAGACCATCCCACCAGGGGAATCAAGGGTATAACTAGAGGAGAGAGAATTATGACCATATCCCTATGAGCTATGCAGAATTACTCCTGGCGTTAATTCAAAAGAAGTTGATTCAGACCAGACCACCTCCTGCTATCCTTTGAAAACCAAAGTACAAAAATCGGTGAGGACTGGTATCTTATCCTTTAAAGATGGTGGTCCGAACGTGAAAGATAATCCTATACCAAAGCATGGGGCAGCAAATGATATGAACATGGTGGCTGGTTGTCCAGGCGACTTCCGGATTTTCGATATTAATTTGGTTAGAGGAGATTTGGTAAAAATGCATACTGATCTCTGCGAGTTTAACTACTATACGTATGACCATGTTGGTTGTGGTATTTGCAGCATAGATATAAAGGGTTATGACAAGATAAAGGTTGATTTGCAAGAGATGATGGATGAGGGCCTCAACCATATAATCAGGCCTAGGGAGGAGTATGAGGAGGAAGTAAATATGGTTTCTGGATGTCTTGGAGAGTTTAGAATCTTTGATGTGGAATATATGAACGATGACTTGGTGCAGTTGCATGCCACCTTCTGTCATATGAAAGGTCGAGAAAGGCACCATTATGGATCTTGCCAGATCTACTGCAGAGATTCGCATGGTTGTTCCATTGTGAGAAAATTGTATTCAGTTACTGTTGGAAAATGGTACCATCAAGGTTTCAGGAAATAGGGATGATTATATTAATATGATTGAAGTTTGTTTGGATGAGATTGCGTCAGATGATGAGTATGAATCTACAGATGAGTTCTTCTCCTCAGATGAAGGTACATTTTCCAGAGTTGACTCTGTAGTGACTAAATGTGTTGAAGAGGGATTAAATGTTATTGTGCCTTATTTTGGTACGCCTAACCCTTTTGAAGTTGAATATCATGGCAAGCTAGCTATTGCTCCATTAGTGATTATCTTGTTGAGTCTTGTTCCTTACAAGTCAGACAAGGTTGTACCCTACAAGTATAATGCTACAATTTAGAGGATGGTGTGGAAGTTCCCATCCAGCCTATGTCTAATGTTGGAAATATTGCTGAGACTAGTAGAGTGACCCGCAGTGGTCGTGTATTTGCATCAATTGTTCGTGGAAATGATAATGCTGGAAAGAGAATTGTTGAAGATGTTACACCCAAGAAGGCTACAGGTGAATCTAGTGGGGCTACGCTAGAAAAGGAGGTGGATGATATTTCGAAGATTATAAAGATAAGTGATTACATGATCGTAGACCAATTATTTCAAACTCCGTCAAAAATATATATTCTGGCTTTACTTATTAACTCCTCTACTCACAGAGAATCTTTGATGAGGGTATTGGACCAAGCTTTCGTAGAAAGTTATATGCCAGTAGACCAATTCAGTAGTGTGGTAGGGAACATTAAGTCGTGTAATAACCTGAGTTTCTGCGACGATGAATTGCTCGATGAAGAGAGGAATCACAATTTGGCCCTCCATATCTCTATGAACTGAAAGAATGATTCATTTACCAATGTGTTGATTGATAATGGATCCGTATTGAGCGTCATATCGAGGAGAACGCTTATGAAGTTTAAATATCAAGGAATGCCCATGCGCCCGAGTGGCATTATCGTGAGAGCGTTTGATGGATCAAGGAAATATGTTATTGGTGAAGTGGACTTGCATATTCATATAGGCCCACATTTGTTCCAGATTACTTTCCAGATCATGGATATTATATTTGCTCATAGTTGTTTGGTGGGACGGTCGTGGATACATGAGGCAGGGGTTGTCACTTCGACTTTACACTAGAAGTTGAAGTTTGTGTGTGAAGGAAAAGTGGTAATAATAAATGGAGAACAAGCGTTATTGATATCTCATTTGTCCACTTTCAATATTGTGGAGGCGGATGAAGCTGTTGTTGGAACCCAGTTCCAAGCTTTATCCATTGATAATATAAGAGGAAATGAGAATTCTATAGCTTTGTTTAAAGATGCGCAGCAGGTTGTGCACAATGGCCATAGTGAAGTATGGGGACAAATTGTTGATCCACCTGTAAACAAGAATAAAGTTGGCTTGGGATTCTCTGTGAAGAATGATAAAGGCAAGAGTGTGAAGCTGAAGTCTGTTGCAGACAAGTATCAGGATATCTTTCATAGCGGGGGTTATCTTCATCCAACTGTCTCTGGGGTTAATGCCATTGTGGAAGATGAAGCAGAGCCAGAAATGCCAAATTATGTGACGCACGGAGTTAGGGTTCAGAACTGGATCACCATTGATGTTACCTCTTGCATACATGTCTCAAAGTAATTTTTTTTTGTTAATCTTTTTGAAAAGCTTTCACTCTGCCCAAGGTGAAAGTATTGACATTGTATGGGCTTATTTGTTTGCTTTGATCTTTAAAATCAATAATAAAAGTTGTCTTTGTTTCCCAAATTATTTTTTTTATTTTTCTGCTTTTTCTTGGAAAATGGTATTCTGAAAAAAAATACCTTTCAAAATAAATAATAACTGAAATTGAATATGCATAATCACTTGTTATATGTGTTAGTTTCTAAAAGCAATCATAAATCATATGTGCAGATTAATTAAAAAAACTCGTTGAATACAATGACCATGCACCCTCTCCCAACTTTTAATGTCCAGTGTACGGGGCCAAAGAATAAGACTATGAAGAGATTCCATAAGAGGTCTCACAGTTGCTTGAGCACGAGGAGAATGTCATTCAGCCATATAAAGAGCCATTGGAAGTAATCAATTTGGGTTCAGAAGAAGATCCGAAGGAAGTCAAGATTGAAGCATTTATGCATCCCGATGTGAAGAGTAGGTTGACTGAGATGTTGAAAGAGTATGTGGATATCTTAACTTGGTCTTACCAAGATATGCCTGGTTTGGATACAGATATTGTAGAGCACCATTTATCGTTGAAGCCAGAGTTCCCGCCAATCAAACAGAAGTTGCAAAGAACCCACCCAGATATGGCAGTAAAAATCAAAGAAGAAGTTCTAAACTAGATTAATGTCGGTTTTCTTGTGACATCAGTGTACCCTCAGTGGATTGCCAATATTGTCCCAGTATCGAAGAAATACAGAAAAGTTTGCATATTTGTAGATTACAGAGATCTAAATAAAGCTTGTCCAAAAGATGATTTTCCATTGCCATACATTGATATGTTAGTGGATAGCACAGCAAAATTCAGAGTTTTTTCGTTCATGAACGGATTTTACGGATATAATCAAATAAGGATGGCTCCTGAGGACATGGAAAAAACAATGTTTATCACACCCTGGGGAACATTCTGTTACAGAGTGATGCCCTTCGGGTTGAAGAACATTGGTGCAACGTACCAGAAGGCTATGACAACCCTATTCCATGATCTGATGTACAAGGAATTTGAGGTATATGTTGATGATATGATTGCTAAATCCTGGACTGAAGAAGGGCATGTAAAAGATTTGTTGAAACTGTTTCAGAATTTGAGGAAGTATCATCTTTGCTTGTATCCAAATAAATGTACCTTCGGTGTTTGATCAGGGAAATTTTTGGGTTTCATTGTCATCCAAAGAGGAATTGAAGTTGACCTTAATAAAGTCAAAGCAATTCAAGAAATGCCAACACCTAGAACTGAAAAGCAAGTCAGAGGTTTCCTCGGGCGTTTGAATTACATCTCCAGATTCATGTCGCACATGACTGCAACGTGTGAACCGATATTTCAGTTGTTAAAGAAAGATCAAGGTTGTGTGTGGACATATGACTGCCAAAGGGAATTTGAAAGTATTAAAGAATATTTTCTTGAACCTCTTATCTTGCTCCCTCCTGTTGAAGGAAGACCACTGATTATGTATCTAACAGTGTTAGATAATACCATGGGTTGTATTCTGGGACAACAAGATGAAATAGGGAAGAAAGAGTATGCCATTTATTTTCTCAATAAAAAGTTTACTGACTGTGAGTCACGGTATTCTATACTCGAAAAGACATGTTGTGCTTTGGCCTGGGCGGCAAAACATTTACGACAATATATGTTGAATCACACCACTTGGTTTATCTCTAAAATGGATCCAATAAAGTACATTTTTGAAAAGCCTGCTCTCACTGGGAGAATTTCCCTTTGGCAGATGTTGTTATTTGAATATGACATTGAATACCACACTCAAAAGGCTATCAAAAGCAGTTTGTTGGCAGATTATCTTGTTCACCATCCAGTTGATTATTATCAATCTGTAAAGTATGATTTCCCTGATGAGGATGTGATGTTTCTGAAAGTGAAATATTATGATGAACCATTACTTGAGGAAGGTCCTAATCCTGAATCTCATGGAGCATGATATTTGATGGAGATGTGAATGCTTATGGTAAAGGAATTGGTTTTGTGATTGTCACTCCTCATGGATCGCATATACCTTTTACTGCAAGGTTGATGTTCGATTGCACCAATAATATGGCAGAGTATAAGGCTTGCATCATTGGTCTCAAAGAAGATATTGATCTGAGAATTAAAATTCTAGATGTATATGGTGATTCATCTTTGGTAGTAAATCAGATTAAAGGAGAGTGGGATACTCGTCACCCCGATTTGATCCCTTATAAAGATTATGCTAGAAGATTATTACCCTTCTTTAACAAGGTTGAATTCTATCACATCTCCAGAGATGAAAATCAAATGGCGGATGCTTTGGAAACTCTTGCTTCTATGTATCAAGTGAATACTTGGAATGGTATACCTCGAATTATAGTTCGGCGACTAGATAGGCCTGCTCATGTGTTTACAACAGAGGAAGTATCAGATGAGAAACCTTGGTATTACGATATTAAGCATTTTCTCCAGATTCAGGAATATCCGATTGGTGCATCGAATAAAGATAGAAAGACATTGAGAAGATTGGCTGACAGCTTTTCCTCAGCGAAAATGTGTTGCACAAGAGAAATTATGACATGTCCTTACTCAGATAAGTGGATAGACACGAAGCATACATGTTGATGCATGAGATTCATGAAGGTTCCTTTGGCACTCATGCCAATGGACATTCGATGGCTAAGAAGATGCTAAGGGCAGGTTACTATTGGTTGACAGTGGAATCTGACTGTTACAAATTTGCAAAGAAGTG
This sequence comes from Vicia faba, assembly GCA_948472305.1. Classification (NCBI taxonomy): domain Eukaryota; kingdom Viridiplantae; phylum Streptophyta; class Magnoliopsida; order Fabales; family Fabaceae; genus Vicia; species Vicia faba. The sequence goes on from OX451740.1 coordinate 38,143,923, forward strand.
CCATAAACGCCAGATTTATGCGGACAAAATTCATGTGCCTCTGACACTTCTCAATGTTATTTCTTCCTCGTGCCTATTGTCTATGTGGGGTATTGACTTGATTGGAATGGTTGAACCCAAAGCTTCGAATGGACACCATTTTATCTTGGTAGCAATTGATTACTTCACCAAATGGGTGGAGGTTGTTTCATATGCTTATGTTAATAAGCAGGTGGTAGTGCGCTTCATTAAGAATAATCTCATATGTCGGTATGGTGTGCCAAGCAGAATTATCACTGATAATGGGTCGAATCTAAATAACAAGATGATGATAGAACTTTGTGAAGAATTCAAGATTTTCCATCATAATTTATCTCCATACAGGCCGAAGATTAATGGGGCTATTGAAGCTGCCAATAAGAATATCAAGAAGATCATCCAGAAGATGGTTGTTACTTATAAAGATTGGCATGAAATGCTCCCTTTTGCTTTACATGGATATCAGACATTTGTCTACACTTCAACAAGAGCAACCCTGTTCTCCCTTGTGTATGGTATGGAAGCGTTGCTCCTAATCAAAGTTGAGATTCCCTCTTTGCGTGTGATAATGGAAACTAAGTTGTCAGAGGCTGAATGGGTCCAGAACAGGTTTGACCAATTGAATTTGATCGAAGAGAAGAGAATGACGACTTTGTGTCATGGGAAATTATATCATAAGAGAATGAAGAAAGCATTTGATAAGAAAGTCAAACCTCGTGAATTCAGAGAAGACAACCTCGTGCTCGAGAAGATCATGTCTTTTAACACTGATTCTAGGGGAAATTTGACTCTCAAATTTGAAGGCTCATATGTTGTCAAGAAAGCCTTCTCTGGTGGTGCATTAATTCTTGAAACTATGTATGGCGAGGAGCTCAAACGTCCCATGAATGCTTATTCAATCAAGAAATACATCTCCTAAAGAAATAAAAGAACAGCTTGCTAAGTTAAAAACCCGAAAGGGAGGATTAGGCAAAAAGGAGCGTCTCGGTAGGCCGAAAACCCAAAAGGGCGGTTGTGATCGGTGGATCTGGAACTGACTGTTTAACGCTGGTTTCGCGAAATGTCGCGGAAGCAAGAGTCGCCACCGTCTTTTATTTTCTCCAAATGGAAAGGACAAAAGCACAGAAAAATTCCTTATAGAGATTGCTCTCGGTTTGGGAGGTAGATTATAGAAAGGGAAGGTGTTAGCACCCTTTCTATCCATGGTTATCCATGGGCTCTTAGATACTTGCTCACTTGTGTTTTCAAAATTGTTTATTTGCTTTTCAACTGTGGGTTTTAAAAAGTTTCTTTGAAAATTTCAGTTCGACTCTAGTATCGGTCCTCAAGAGTGTTTGAAAAGTTGCTTTCGAAAGCTTTTTGAAAAGTGTCGGTGTGAAAAGTATTTTTTGATTTGTTTTGAAATTAGAGCAAGTATCTAGAGTCTTCTACCTACCCTAAGGAATTCGTCTGTGTAAATTTCCTTAAAGTAGTGCCATCCCACCATTGAGAGGTAGGTAGCACCACCGTTTGAGGTGTTCGGGTCAATTTGAAGGTTCAGGACATCGTGATCACCGGAGCAATGGGAAGACACCTTAGAAGCTACCCTCATGCCATGTTCATGGACATGAGGACTTACTAAAACATCCTCTACTCGACGACCACCTTTCGAGGGGCAAGGCAACAATGAGGCGTACCCTAGGGGTGGTGTGTGATTTGTGTGTCGTTTTCGATTATTTTTGTCTTGTCATGTATTAGTTATCTACGCGTTGCTTTTATTTTGACATTCATTCTTTCATGCAATAGTTAACAGTTAAAAGTTGCGGGAAGGTAAAAGTCCTACGCTATTACAAAGGCGCGGGTCTACATCGCCAAATTAATCCAAGACCCGATTTAAAATAAAATAAAGTGAGAAAGATAAATACCTAATTAAGTTATTACATGGCTTTGGGAGAATTACATTATATTCACAAAAGGAGGAAATAAAAATAAAATGCGAGAATAAGTAAAATCGGGAATGCGAGGGCGTTGGACCCTTTTTAAAGAAATTAAATTACAATTAAATTAATTAAGTTAAAATAAAAAGAAAAGATTTTTTTTGGAGTTTTTTTGTATTTATGGATTTAATGAGAATTAATTAAACCTAATTCTACCATTTTTAATTTATTAAGAAATATTTTTAGTTTGACCTAATTTTAATTAATTATTTACAGGGTAAATTTTATTTACAAAAATAATAATTAATAATTAATATGGTGGAAAGAAAAAAAAAGGATAAAAGTATAAAACCCTAATTCTACATTTTTTTTTAATTTATTAAGAAAAACATTAAAATTGAACCTAAAATTAACCTAAATTAATTAATAAGATTTTTTACAAAATAACATTAAATGAAAATATATTTTATTTTTTGTCTTTTCTGATTTTTTTGGGTATTTTTTATATTAGGAAAATATTAATTTATGAATTAAGAAGAAATAATTAAATTAAAACAAATAATAATAAAAATAGAAAAAGAAAGGAAATACAAACCCTAGGGGGTGTTGACCCTAGTTTGGAGGTGTTTGGCCAGTAATTAGGCCCAATGTTTTAAGGCCTTGTTTGACTTTATTGGACCCTTGGAAACTTCAATTTCTTTGCCATAACCAAAACCCTAGTTTTTGACTGTTAGGAGGCCCTTGAACTATGCAACCCTTGGGGAGATTTTGAAGCATGCTCTTTGTAAATTTTTAAGAATATGGGAGGGCAAATTTTGGGGTACAACAGTTGCCCCTATTCAATCTTCTTAGACCTGAGGATGCAGATTGGCTGACGTGCCTTTCGTAATCCGAAGGTGGAAGATGATTGAACACTAGAGTGCCCAGAAATTTGTGCTCACATAGTAGTGTGATGGTGGGAATGGGCTTACATATGCCATTTGGAGACTGATGGATAGGATGATGGGCTTACAGATGCCATGCTGAGAGGTGATGGATAGGTGGATGGGCTTATAGATGCCATCTGGATGTCGATCGCGTAAGAGATTCCTTAGCGAGAACTTGCGTACCTGAAAAAAGAAAATGATTACCTGGCTTGTTACAGGAGCTGGTCTTCAAATTCTTTGTATAGATGTGTCCTGACTGGTTACAGGAACTGGGTCTGGAGCTTCAAAAGGTTATGAATGAAGCAGGGATGGTTACTACTTTAACGGGACGGTGAGAGAACCCTGGACGATTACCACCTCAACAGGAACGCTGAGAGAATCTTGGGGCGATTACTACCTCCACAGTAACGGGGAGAGAACCATAGGCGACTTCAACCTCAACAGGAACACTGAGAGAATCTTGGGGCGACTTCAACCTCAACAGTAACGCTGGGAAAATCTTGGGGCGACTTCAACCTCAACAGTAACGCTGAGAGAATCTTGGATTTCTTCTACTGAGTCTTCATCAGGAAAATCTTAGGGTCGATTTAACTAGACTAGAGAAGGCCTTTGACTGGATAAGAAACAGGAAAATCTTAGGGTCGATTTAACTGAACCGGTCTAGGTCTTGGAATCTTCAACTGGACAAGAATCAGGGAGATCTTAGGGTCGATCTGACTGAACCAGAGAAGGCCTTTGACTGGATAAGAAACAGGAAAATCTTAGGGTCGATTTAACTGAACCGGTCTAGGTCTTGAAATCTTCAACTGGACAAGAATCAGGGAGATCTTAGGGTCGATCTGACTGAACCAGAGAAGGCCTTTGACTGGATAAGAAACAGGAAAATCTAAGGGTCGATTTAACTGAACCGGTCTAGGTCTTGAAATCTTCAACTGGACAAGAATCAGGGAGATCTTAGGGTCGATCTGACTGAACCAGAGAAGGCCTTTGACTGGATAAGAATCAGGAAAATCTTAGGGTCGATTTAACTGAACCAGACTAGGTCTTGGAATGTAGCTGAGAACTTAACTGGATCTTTCCTGAAAGGTAAAGGTCAGTTATGCAAGGCATGATATGAATCAAGCGATGATGTTCTCCACATAAATGAGATTTGTAAGATATGATGCGTATATGCATGCTATAATGCGATGTTTATGAATGTATGTTTGTCGTCTAGGAAAATAAATCCTTGACGGGTGCCGGGAAGTCACTCCTGGGCTGATGTTGGAAAATAGATTTTGCTTCCGCTGGGGAGTGATGGTTGCAAGAATACCGGTGGGAGGAGATAACTCCGTTGGGGAATAAACTTGGCGAATGGATTACTCTGCGGGGAGAAAAGTACTCTAACAATCTTGCTGGGAAACAATACTCTGTGGGGAGAGAGGTACTCTGCTGGAATGTTGATGGTAACTTTGTTGGGGATACCCTTGTTGTGTTGGAAGTATTAATAGACTTTGTTGGGGATAAGAAGACTGCGTCGAGGACGATCTTTCCGTGGCTTTTGGCTGAGGATAACCCAGTTATACCCTGGTAGGGAAATAACTCTTTGAATAAAGCCGGGAGACGCGTTCGTGCTCTGCGAGGATAAGCTTCCAGAATCTACTGGGGATAAGCTTACTGCTTGGGGAGATGGATTCCAACTTTCTTGGGGAAACTGGATTGGACTCCCCTGGGGAAGTTTTAACTATATTGGGGGAAATGACTCCGTTGAATGTTTGATATACCGCCGGGGAACAATATTTAGGTCAAGACTGCCGGGGATGCTTGTTAAGAATACATGTATATTGCTGGGGAATGTTGAGATCTGCTGGAGGATATCCAACTTCCTTAAGGCTGATAATAGCTTTGCTTGGGGTGAGTGCACTGACTTGCTGACTCACTCTTTGGGGAATTAAGATATACTGGTTGTGTTCTTCAGCCGAACTTACCTTGGTACCTTGGTGGACGGAACAATTAGATCGCTTAGACAACTCTTTATTGCCCCTATTTCTAATGTTACCTGTAATTAATCCTTTGTTTCGTATGCAAATATTCATGAGTTAGCAAATTATCGTCAATGCATATATCACAAATTGAACCTGGGACGTTCTTCGCAAAACAAAACAGGAAAGGAAAAGAAAAACAAATGGCAATTTGAGCTGAAAAGTGTATTTGTATTGATTTTTGAATTTGCCTGTAAATAGGCGTTTATGTACAAGAGGCTGACGTCCTAGTAAGAGAACGCCGCCGAACAAAAGAATTTATACAAGTTTGTACAAAGGAAAATAAAACAGCTGTGTGAATAGAATGATCCCACTGGGTTTCAACTCTGCTATCGCCTTTATGTCTTTGAGTGTCTCATCACTTGATGACCTTAGTTGAAGATGAAGCTGACTGATCGATGCCGTCTGAACATGATGTAGATACCAGATTCTGGATGCAAAGTGATCCAATGAGACATAGTATTACGCTTTATCTCTAACTTTTTCCTGGACCGCCCTTTCGGGTTTTCAGTCCACCGGGATACCCATTTTTGCCCAAGCCGCCTTTTCAGGTTTTCGACTTTCCGGGTGTACAGATTTTTTCATTTCATCCCTTCATTTTGCCCGAACCCTTTTGGTTCGCCGGGAAGCCCTAATTTTTGCCTAGGTATGTCAACCTAGCGGGTCTTTATTCATGCGTAGTATCTTTTTACTATGTCTGCATTGGCGGGGTGAGGAAGGTCGTCACCATCCATGTTGGTTAGAATCATGGCTCCTCCTGAGAACACATGTTTAACCACAAATGGCCCTTCGTACGTAGGGTCCATTTGCCCCTTGGATCACTCTGAGGAAGGATGATTCGCTTGATTACCAGATCCCCAACTTGATATTCTTGTGGTCTGACCTTTTTGTTAAATGCCCTGATCATTCGTTTCTGGTACATTTGACCATGACAAATAGCAGCAAGTCTTTTTTCGTCAATTAAGTTTAGCTGATCAAGTCGTGTCTGGATCCAATCATCTTCACTCAGATCTGCATCCTTCATTATCCGGAGAGAGGGTATCTGTACTTCGATCGGTAAGACTGCCTCCATACCGTAGACCAAGGAGAAAGGAGTTGCCCCGGTTGACGTTCTGGCTGAGGTACGGTACCCATGTAGAGCGAACGGTAACATCTCATGCCAATCTTTATAAGTCACTGTCATCTTCTGGACAATTTTCTTAATGTTCTTATTTGCTGCTTCTACAGCCCCATTCATCTTCGGTCTGTAAGGAGAAGAGTTGTGGTGCTGTATCTTAAACTGCTCGCAGAGCTCAGTGATCATCATGTTATTAAGATTGGTACCGTTGTCTGTAATGATCCTTTCAGGGACGCCGTATCGACAGATCAGATTGTGCCGAATGAACCGTGCCACAACAGTCTTGGTTACCGTAGCATATGAAGCTGCTTCAACCCACTTCGTGAAGTAATCAATTTCCACCAGGATGAAGCGATGCCCATTGGATGCCGTCGGTTTAATCTCACCGATCATATCTATGCCCCACATTGCAAACGGCCAAGGCGCAGTCAGAACATTTAGAGGAACTGGAGGAACATGCACCTTGTCTGCATATATCTGGCATTTATGGCACGTCCGAGAGTGTTGGTAGCAGTCAGCTTCCATTGTGGACCAGAAATACCCTGCCCGAAGGATTTTCTTCGCCATATTGTGTCCACTGGAATGTGTTCCGAAGGTCCCTTCATGTAGCTCTTCCATGATCCTTTCTGCTTCTGTCTTGTCCACACAACGCAGTAAGGTCGAATCATGGTTTCGCTTATACAGGATGTCGTTGCTAAGGAAGAACTTCGCTGCGAACCTTCTCAGAAACTTCTTATCGTAGACAAACGCACCTTCAAGGTATTCCTGAGCTTCCAAATATCTCTTCACCTCATGGTACCAAGGCTTCTCAGTTACCAATTCAGTCTCGAGATCACAACAGTATGCCGGTTCGTCCAGTTTCCAGATAGTGACCTGGGGAGCCTCATTGTCCCATTTGACTTTGAACATGGAAGACATCGTAGCTAACGCGTCCGCTAACTGATTCTCCTCCCTTGGGAAATGTTCAAAGGTTATCTCTGTGAAGTGGGGGATCAATGTCAACACACTTTCTCTGTAAGGAATAAGATTCGGATGTTTCGTATCCCACTCTCCTTTGATCTGATTGATCACCAGAGCGGAATCTCCGAAGACACTCAGAAACTTGATCCTTAAGTCGATCGCAGCTTGGAGACCCATGATGCATGCCTCATACTCCGCCATGTTGTTGGTGCAGTTGAAACATAGCCGGGCAGTGAGTGGAGTATGAGTGCCTTGAGGAGATATGATCACAGCGTCGATACCGTTACCCAAAGCATTGGAGGCTCCGTCGAAGTGCATAGACCATCGGGATCCTTCCTCAGGTCCTTCATCTGGTCCAGGTACTTCACAATCAGTCACTATCATGATGCTCTCGTCAGGAAATTCAAAGTTCATTGACTGATAATCGTCTACTGCCTGATGTGCCAAGTGGTCTTCCAATACACTTCCCTTGATGGCTTTCTGGGTCATGTACTGAATGTCGTATTCTGTCAAGATCATTTGCCATCTTGCTATTCTCCCAAACAGAGCAGGCTTTTCAAATATGTACTTTATCGGGTCCATCTTTGAGATCAACAAGGTAGTGTGAGTCAGCATATACTGTCTCAGCCGGCGAGCAGCCCATACCAAAGCGCAGCAATTTTTCTCAAGCAGTGAGTATCGGGTCTCACAGTCGGTAAACTTTTTGCTAAGGTAATAAATGGCATGCTCTTTTCGGCCAGACTCGTCATGCTGCCCCAGCACACACCCCATTGAGTTGTCAAGTACTGTCAGGTATAGTATTAGAGGTCTCCCTTCAACCGGTGGCATAAGGATAGGTGGTTCTTGAAGATACTCTTTGATTCTGTCAAAAGCAGCCTGACATTCATCATTCCAACGTATTACCTGATCTTTCTTCAGCAGCTTGAAGATTGGTTCACAAGTAGCAGTTAGATGCGAGATGAATCGGGCAATGTAATTCAGGCGTCCTAGAAAGCCTCTGACCTCTTTTTCTGTCTTAGGAACTGGCATCTCTTGAATAGCTTTAACCTTGGCAGGGTCCACTTGAATACCCTTATCACTTACAACAAAGCCTAGCAACTTTCCAGATCTAACCCCGAAGGTGCACTTGTTCGGGTTCAACCTCAGCTTGTACAACTTCAGTCGTTCAAACAATTTTTGCAGATGATCTAGGTGTTCTTCCTCAGTTTGGGACCTTGCGATCATGTCGTCAACATACACTTCTATCTCATGATGGATCATGTCATGAAATAAAGCAACCATGGCACGTTGGTAGGTTGCCCCAGCATTTTTCAATCCAAAAGGCATGACCTTGTAGCAGAAGGTGCCCCACTGAGTAACGAAGGTAGTCTTTTCCATGTCTTCAGGAGCCATCTTGATCTGATTATAGCCTGAAAAACCATCCATGAAAGAGAACACCTTATGCTGAGCCGTATTATCAACAAGGACATCAATGTGAGGCAGAGGGAAGTCATCTTTGGGGCTGGCCCTGTTCAGATCCCTGTAATCGACACACATTCTAACCTTTCCATCCTTCTTTGGTACCGGCACCACATTAGCAACCCACTGAGGGTAAGAAGTCACTGCAAGGAACCCGGCATCAAACTGTTTCATAACCTCGGCATTGATCTTTTCAGACATCTCTGGACGCATACGGCAGACCTTTTGCTTGACCGGAGGGCAGTCTTCCTTGGTAGGCAAATGATGGACCACAATATCAGTATCCAAACCGGGCATGTCTTCGTAGGACCAGGCAAAGATCTCCACATAGTCATGTAGCATCCGAGTCAACCGTTGCTTCACGCTGAGCTCTAGGTTGGCACCAATCTTTACCTCCTTTCTGTCTGTATCAGTACCCAGATTTATTGTTTCCACTGGCTCTTCGTATGGTTGAATTGCCCTCTCTTCCTGGAGTAATAGTCTTGCAAGCTCGCCAGGAACTTCGCAATCATCTTCACCTTCGTCTTCGGCTAAGTTAATCGGATTTTCGAAGTCATAACTGGCAGTAGCAGAGTCGTTACCAGTGAGATCCAGAGTGGATTAAAACCTGTATGAGTGAGTGTGTGTAAATACAGTTGTTTTGCAATATATAAAGAAAGGAAAGAAAGAAAAGGAGCATAAGATTTGAAATGCGAGAAAACGTCCAAGGTCTTTATTCATGATATATGAAATGACAATTTAATATACCCTCACAAATGGAGCCACGGTGCCCTGGGTAAGACACCGGGCCATAGAGTTTTAATTGTTTATTACAAATAACAAAAACAAAGGAGTTTATTACTGCATAACAAAAGTAACAGGAGTATGATCTTTAGCAATCCAATTGGTCAATCCGCCATCAGTCGTCGGGTAGATCCAGCTATTGAACTCTGACTCTCCCACTTCATCTTCATCCCCAACAGCATTCACTCCTGGATTGGTAATGAGCACAGGAGGTCTTCTGGTCTTTGCCTTGCGCACAGCCTTCTGACCCTCTGCAGTAAAACCCAGTCCAAACTTGTCAGTTTTAGGTGTAAAATCAGAGAGCCTACCCCAGTTAGCACATTCACCTTTCTTGATCACAAACCGGGCATCCTTCAAGGAAGCCATCTTCAAAGGAACATCCTCTTCGACCACTGTTTCCGCTGCTGCCAATGTTGGAGGTACCTCTTCGAAATGCTGAAAGGGGGTTTCAATAAACTCCCCGTCCATCTCAATATACCTGAAGGAATTCAAATGGCTCACCATATACTCTTCCTCCCCCTGCACAGTGACAATCTTCCCTCTGACGGGGTACTTAAGCTTTTGGTGTAGGGTAGAGGTCACTGCCCCAGCTTTATGGATCCAAGGTCGACCCAGTAGACAAGAATACGATGGACGGATATCCATCACATAGAAAGTAGAGTCGAATACTTGAGAACCCACACGAATAGGAATGTCTACCTCTCCATGAACCATCCTCTTAGAACCGTCAAAGGCTCTGACGATGATATTGCTAGGTTTCAGCTCCAGGCCTTCACAATCCAAACGGTCTAAGGCTTTCTTGGGTAGCACATTTAGGGAAGAGCCAGTGTCCACCAACACGTGCACAAGAGTAGTGCCCCTGCATTCAATAGAGACATGCAGGGCATCATTGTGGTCCTTTCCCTTAGCAGTAAGGTCAGCATCCGAGAAACCCAAACCATTGTCGGCTGTCAAATTGGCTACGCAATCAGTAAACTGGACAGCAGATGTCTCCTGTGGCACATGGGCCGTCTTGAGGAATGAAATCAGGGCCTTAGCATGGGCCTCTGAGCACAGTAGCAAGGAGAGCATAGAGATCTTGGAGGGTGTATGCCCCAGCTGCTCGACAACATTAAAGTCACTCTTCTTGATTATTTTCAGAATTTCCTCCATCTCTTGTTGGGAGGCCTCAGCATTTACAGATTTTGGCGCCTCCATCCGGGCAGGCTCATCTTCAATCCCTTTGCCCCGAGCATTAGATGACTCGGCAGCAGGGGAAACAACTTGATCAGAAACGGGAACAGATACAATTGCAGGTGTTATAGTGAGGGGTCTTTGAATAGTTGGTGGTGCAATGTCAGGTGAGAAAAGCCTGCCATTGCGGGTAACTTTGGTTGGACCAGTGATATTGCTGATGCTGGTGCCAGTGTTGAACTCTTGCTTGATTCCGTGCACATACACGTCTGCCCCATAGTGCCAGGGGATAGCCTTATCAGATTCATAGGGGAGAGGCCCCGGAACCGTAATAACAACGGGTGCGACAGACATGATTTTAACCGGCTTCCTTGGGAGAGCCTTGATCGGATTATTAAAGATTGTAACAACAGAAACTTCTTCCACCGGAACAAACTGAACAGCAGTCTTCTTGAACAGAATCTCTTTGCTGTCCATCAGGCTTTGGATGCCTAACTTCAGCAAAGGACAACCAGAAAGGGAAACACCACAGAAAAGGCAACCTTCACTACAACCCGGAAATAAACCGGCCAGCAGTAGGTTCCTCTTAACAGTCATCAAGGGAGTAGCTACATCATTCACAGAAACGGCGTACACATCTTCATCGACGGCATTCACTCCATGCTGGGGCATAGGAGCAGTCACCACATTTGGCCTCTCAGGCGCTTCAAACTGTATCTCTTTTGCGTCAATAAGGTCTTGCACCTTATTCCTTAAGGCCCAACAGTCATCCGTGGAATGCCCCGGGCTATCGGAGTGATAAGCACAGCGGGCATTTGGATTGTATTTCGGAGAGGCAGTATTCACAACTTTCGGGGCCTCTCTAACAGTCACTAAGTTGGTGGACAGCAACTGCGGTAAGATTTGTGATAGAGTCATACTCAGACGGGTAAACTCTCTCCTGGGTCTTTCAGCCCTTTGAGGATTGGTTTGCCGAGGAGCGGCAGCAGGCTTTGCAATCATCACCGCGTTGACAGATTGGCGGCGCTCAGGTTTCTCTTGTCTTCTAGACCCATATACAGCACTGGCCTCCTTCTTAAAGGGCTTCTTCTCAGAACTTGCAGATGCACCCTTCTGAATTTTGCCAGACTTCATTCCAGCCTCTATTCTCTCTCCAGTCAGAATAAGATCAGTAAACCCTGCAGACGAGTTACCGATAAGATGGTTGAAAAATGGCCCAGATAGGGTCCCCAAGAACATGTCTACCAACTCCCGGTCAGTTAACGGAGGCTGCACTCTGCCAGCCAGATCCCTCCACTTCTGTGCATACTCTTTGAAACCTTCGCCTGAACCTAGCGACATACCCTGGAGTTGGGTACGTGTAGGGGCAAGGTCGGCATTATATTGATACTGCTTATAAAAAGCAGTAGCCAACTCCTCCCAGTTACGAACCTTGGTCCCATCCAGCTGATAGAACCATTCGAGATGAGTCCCTGAAAGACTCTCCTGGAAGAAGTGGATCCACAAATTCTTGTCCACTGAGTACGGCTGAATCTTCCGCACATAAGACCTGAGGTGTAGCTTGGGACAAGACGCCCCGTCATACTTGATAAAGGATGGTGCCTTAAACTTGTGAGGAATAATCACACCAGTAGATAAGCCCAAGTCTCCGAAGTCCAGCCCAAGCACTTGTTGGATCTCCATAGCATTCAGTCTGTCTTCCAACTGCTTATACCGGTCTTCAGAAGGAGGATACTGTTCCTCATTAAAGTCAGTCTCGTTGTCAGAGACTACCGGACTAGGACCTTTTCCCCCTTGGGGGCTACTCTTGCCTATAGAAGAACCAGCCTCTTCATTCTGCAGAGTGTTGCCAAACCTTCAGCCCGAGTTAAAAAGAACAGTTCTCTTCTTCTTCTTCTTCTCCTTCTTCAAGAGTAAAGCCTTCAGCTCTTCTTGGCCTTGAGCCAAACCCATGATCAGTTCCTGAAATTGCGCGTTCTACGCCTGAAGAGCCTTGATAGACATCTCGGTTGATGATGAGTCAGGATTCATGATGCTGAAATAAACAGCGAAGAACAGTAAGCAACCTGAAAAGAAGAAAACCTGTTATGCACATGATGAATGATATGTGTTTATGCAATGCATTCAAGGGTTTGAAAGTTCAAATTTGTTGTAGACAAAAAGGAACACACATTATTATTAAGGAAACAATTGTTTGGTACATCAAAGCCTCATGGGCAAAATAATACAAAAGCAAATCAATCCCAAAAGACACTACGCATCCTCTTTGGAGCTATGTAGGTGTTGAGATTCCTCTCCTCATGCAATAGGCGGGTGAGCTCCAAAACCTTCTTTTCACTAGCATGTAGACTGGTCTCGAGAGAATTCCGTTCTTCCTTACGCTGGATCCAGCTCTTCTGCATCTCTTCCCAGGACGTGGGCATGTCAGGATGTTGAATAGTGTAGGACACTTCTCCTTCCAAGACTGGCTCTTTGATCACAGGGAGCACATGAGGATAAGGCATTATTAACTTCTGGGAGCGGGCCCGTACCCACTTGAGATAAGGTTCCAATGGGATGGAGTTCCTGTGCCCCAGTGTCTTACTGTCTATCCTACTTGGCATCCTCCAAGCTCTGATAAATCTCTGGCGAAGTCCTTGTGCATCGTTGTCGAAATCAAAAACTATGTCAGGAATTAACATGTCATGGGGGCCATCCCTCCGAGCATAACCAAACTGTCTCCAAGCCAGGCATGGGCTGTAAGTAATACCTCCTCTGATTCCAAGTAAAGGAACATTAGGGTACTCCCCGCAACGATCAATGATAGTGACATCCTCTCTGGACCGAGGGCACCAATGTATATCTGCATGTGTAAGAGTCATCAACCGTTGTGACCATCTCAAACCTCGTTCGTTCCTCAAAACTGATTGTGGAAGGTGCGAAATAAACCACCTTCCTAGGAGAGGAGTGCAACACATAAGGACACCTCTTTTTCTCATGGTTCGAGTGTAACATGAGTGAAGGATGTCTCCCAGCAACGTAGGTATAGGATTCCTGGACATGAAGATCTGGACAACACTGATATCTATAAGCTGATCTGGGATAGGGAACAACACCAAACCATAGACAAGGAGGGCCACAACTTCTTCAAAAGCTTGTAAGTCAAGGGAGTTCCAACATTCATGGGCCTTTTCAAACATAAACCTGGCTAAGAACCCTTTGATACCACTTCTAACTTCCCAATGTCCCTTGAGGTCAGATGATTGCAGGTGTAAGGCTTTAGCAATCTCTTCAAGCTTGGGTTCCTTTTCCGTACCGTTGTAGGGTAGTTGATCAAGGATAGGGATCTTCAGAAGCCGGGAGAACTCCTCCAATGTAGGTACCAGCTGATAATCCAGGAAGGTGAAACAGTGATGCAGAGGGTCAAAGAACTGGAACAGGACCTTTATCATATCTTCCTCAATGTTGGTATTGACCAAGCTGATGAGTCTTCCATGTCTTTCACTGAATGAAGAGCTCTCGGGAATCCTGGATATAAGCTCCTTAAGTTGAGGAGGGATCCTTACAAGGCTGATTTGAATTGTCTTTCTGCGAACAGTTTCCATGTCCTACAAAACAAGAACAAAGATGAAGATTCGAACCCCTGAAATGGTTAGTCAATGCATATGATGCTGGATGATGTCATGATGCCATGATTAAACACACCACAGATATTTACAAAGGCAAACATGTAAGGCACACAAGTCACACAAGACAAGCCCTTAGAGTTTAGGCCAGCATGGGGTTTGGGTATTACCCTCTAGAAGTTGGTGGGCTCAACCTGTCCTATTAGAAGTAACCGGGTTCTAAAGGTCCCAATATCACGGGATTGCTTTCATTGTTCATCGTTTCGATTTAGCCACTGAACTGGCGACCGAAATATTCCAGGAAAGCAACCCTCAATTGAGTGTAGTATCGAGTATCAACCAACCTCGAACTGCACCAAAGTCAGTTATCTCACTACCCTAAAGAGGCCAAGATAGTTCAATTAAGGTTCCTAAGGTCAGTTGATGCTTCACGACACCACGCGGAGGCCTCGTACTCTCCTTGACTGAACTCAAGGGTTACCGGTACACACCAAAGTGCCACATCAAGGTAGCAGACTGTTTCAACCATGTCGGTATACCCCGCACAGTTCCCTCACAGTCTTGTTGCTACTTTCTAAGAAGGTATCCCCATATCCGGGTTAGGATCTATAGAACTCCCAAGACAGTCCCACAATTTAAAGCAAACAAGTCAAAGCAATTGAAAACACAGTGATCTTAGTCCTAAGGTACACCTCACTTTAAAATAAGTCCCCAGCAGAGTCGCCAGTTCTGTGATCGGTGGATCTGGAACTGACTGTTTAACGCTGGTTTCGCAAAATGTCGCGGAAGCAAGAGTCGCCACCGTCTTTTATTTTCTCCAAATGGAAAGGACAAAAGCACAGAAAATTTCCTTATAGAGATTGCTCTCGGTTCGGGAGGTAGATTATAGAAAGGGAAGGTGTTAGCACCGTTTCTATCCATGGTTATCCATGGGCTCTTAGATACTTGCTCACTTGTGTTTTCAAAATTGTTTATTTGCTTTTCAACTGTGGGTTTTAAAAAGTTTCTTTGAAAATTTCAGTTCGACTCTTGTATCGGTCCTCAAGAGTGTTTGAAAAGTTGCTTTCGAAAGCTTTTTGAAAAGTGTCGGTGTGAAAAGTATTTTTTGATTTGTTTTGAAATTAGAGCAAGTATCTAGAGTCGTCTACCTACCCTAAGGAATTCGTCTGTGTAAATGTCCTTAAAGTAGTGCCATCCCACCATTGAGAGGTAGGTAGCACCACCGTTGGAGGTGTTCGGGTCAATTCGAAAGTTCGGGACATGGTGATCACCGGAGCAATGGGAAGACACCTTAGGAGCTACCCTCTTGCCATGTTCATGGACATGAGGACTTACTAAAACATCCTCTACTCGACGACCACCTTTCGAGGGGCAAGGCAACAATGAGGCGTACCCTAGGGGTGGTGTGTGATTTGTGTGTCGTTTTCGATTATTTTTGTCTTGTCATGTATTAGTTATCTACGCGTTGCTTTTATTTTGACATTCATTCTTTCATGCAATAGTTAACAGTTAAAAGTTGCGGGAAGGCAAAAGTCCTACGCTATTACAAAGGCGCGGGTCTACATCGCCAAATTAATCCAAGACCCGATTTAAAATAAAATAAAGTGCGAAAGATAAATACCTAATTAAGTTATTACATGGCTTTGGGAGAATTACATTATATTCACAAAAGGAGGAAATAAAAATAAAATGCGAGAATAAGTAAAATCGGGAATGCGAGGGCGTTGGACCCTTTTTAAAGAAATTAAATTACAATTAAATTAATTAAGTTAAAATAAAAAGAAAAGATTTTTTTTGGAGTTTTTTTGTATTTATGGATTTAATGAGAATTAATTAAACCTAATTCTACCATTTTTAATTTATTAAGAAATATTTTTAGTTTGACCTAATTTTAATTAATTATTTACAGGGTAAATTTTATTTACAAAAATAATAATTAATAATTAATATGGTGGAAAGAAAAAAAAAGGATAAAAGTATAAAACCCTAATTCTACATTTTTTTAATTTATTAAGAAAAACATTAAAATTGAACCTAAAATTAACCTAAATTAATTAATAAGATTTTTTACAAAATAACATTAAATGAAAATATATTTTATTTTTTGTCTTTTCTGATTTTTTTGGGTATTTTTTATATTAGGAAAATATTAATTTATGAATTAAGAAGAAATAATTAAATTAAAACAAATAATAATAAAAATAGAAAAAGAAAGGAAATACAAACCCTAAGGGGTGTTGACCCCAGTTTGGAGGTGTTTGGCCAGTAATTAGGCCCAATGTTTTAAGGCCTTGTTTGACTTTATTGGACCCTTGGAAACTTCAATTTCTTTGCTAGAACCAAAACCCTAGTTTTTGACTGTTAGGAGGCCCTTGAACTATGCAACCCTTGGGGAGATTTTGAAGCATGCTCTTTGCAAATTTTGAAGAATATGGGAGGGCAAATTTTGGGGTACAACAGCGGTCTAGGAAAAAATTAGAGACATAAACAGAATAAATTTTCCCACTAAGTTGAAAACCTGTAAGGGCAACTTAGGAAAAAGTTAGGGACTTTCTTGGAAAGTAACTACATCAGAAAATACTTTATCATTGAAGCAACAATCTTCTTGGATCCTCACCATACTTCAACGGAAGCTGCTTCTCAAGATTTCAAAGTTGTTAGGGATAATAGTGGTCATTTTATTTCAATGTATATTTTCCATTATATATTACCATTTTTTTAACTTTGTAATCATCCATGGAGTCTCGCCATTCGCAGACTACCATTCTATTAATAAAGTTTGCGCTTTTATCCAATTCTTTGTAATTCTTATTTTATTCTGCTTACAAAGACTTCATTTATTATTAATAGTAATTTTCAAAGCAAAAAGATTAAATAACAAAAAAATTCTTTTTTTCGAAAAGAATTTACAAATTACTTTTACTTTAGATTCTGTGATTCAAGAGGAAAACAAAAGTGGTGATCCCAGAAATGGACGAACTCCACTAATTTTGGGAAGTTTTGCTTTCCCTAGGAAGGTTCTCTCATGTCGTTTTCGCTGGTGTTGTACCCCAAAATTTTCCCTCTCATTTATCAAATATTTTCTCACAAAGACCAATCTTGGTTCAAGACTACACTAGGGTTGATCAACTCAAGACATCTCCTCAAGCACTGATGACCAAAATTAGGGTTTGAGATTGCACAAGTCTATTTGAACTTTCAATGCTTCATATGACTTTCATGGATCATTATGGACCCCCAAGATTACTCATGTCAAGTTTCAAACCTTGGATCACACTTTTGCTCAGTCAATTGAGCAGTTGACCTAAAAATAAAATGTATTGGGGAAAAAGTCAACCATGGCCAATTTACAATCAAACTTGATAATTTTTTATCCACATCAACATTATAAACTCAAAAGTATCATTTTATCAAGTTTGGACTACAATTCCTTAAGAAATTTGATCAAATCATCAAAAGGGCAAAATGGTCAAAATTAGGGTTTTGACTGAAAAAGGGCAATTTCTGATTTTTGACCTAGCAAATGGTCAATTGGTTTGAAGTATGATCTCAAGAGTTCCATTGCATCATTTTGACCTAATGGAATTACCTAAAACATTTCTCAAAGTCAATTGGATTGATAGTGAATTTTCAATTAACTGATCAAAAGTCAATTGTATACTGAAAAGTCAAACTTTGACTTTTTGGCCAAAATTCAATGTCAAAGATCATAATTCATCAAAACATGTCAAAATATGAAACTTATTCATCAAGAAATTAAAAGTCAAGATTTCATTTTGAAAACTCAAAGTTTTATAACTTAGAAATTTATCTAAGTGTTTAAAACTTCATGTTTTTTCATAACTTTAGGCCAATTTTTCACCATGATGCAAGAGGATTCAGAAGAAACTTTCAACATGAAAGTTGTAGATATCCATGATATATATAAAATTTCTTTACACAAATTCTCCTAAAAATGCTTTGATCTTAAGTTATTAATTCATAAAGTCATGGACTTGAAATTGGACACTTAGTGAAATTTTGCCCTAGTTTTGGTCAGGATTTTGACCTAACTTCATGGCACTTTTTCATATAGTTCCAAGAGGAATTTTCAAAAGTGATTCAAAGAGGGGTTTTAAAGCATATTACAAACTTTCCAAAATGCCCAAGAAATCCTTGAGATCATTCTTGTGCAGGGAGAATCGAAGAGATGAAGTTAGGGTTTTCACACTTGAAATACAAGTCATTTTGTGATGAACAAGATTCAAATTTCAAACCTATGCTGCATAATCTCTACTTTACAGGCCTCAAACTTGTTAGGCACTCCATAATGAATTGCTTGCGCAGCTGTTAGAGGTCTCAATTCAATCATTTAATGCAAAGCCATGCTTTATATCCATTTTGGGAAGAAACTGTACAATGTCATTTTGATAAAGTAGATTTTTACACAAAACTTGTTCTTGAGCCTTGAAATTGTTTTCTTCTGATCATACATGTCCTATAACTCAAGAGAAGTTGATCTCAACACTTATAATCACCCAGCCCATGCTTGTACTACACATTGAAACTTGTTTTCCCACTTTTCTTCAAAATCAAGTAACATAGCAATCAGCCTATATCTTGTACTTCTGACCTTCTCAAGCACAAGAACCTTTTTCTTATACATACACAAGTAATTTTGTCACAAATCCCATGCATGCTTGAGCCCTGAAAACACCAAGAACTAGGATTTGCATCTCATACCTCCATCTTCACATAACCTGACCAAAAGTTTGAAACTCATAACTCCCTCGTGCGTTTTCAAGCCTCCTTGTTCCTAAAGCTTCTAAACATCATTTAGAAGTCATCCCTTACCATGATACAGTTCTGTAACACCATCTTCCTCCATTTCCAAGTTCAAAAACAGAGCACTGCAAGTGGACTTCTCTAGACCATTTCAGACATTCTCCAACCTAGCTAATCATTGCATTAGCTTCCTGGGACCTCAGTGGAGCTATTCTGATCATCACAACACCTTGAGGAGTGCTCATTTGTAGAACACGATTTCCAGTTTTGAGGTAAGTTATCTCAAATTTGAACTCTTCATACAAGCATCATTAATGGTTTATTTTTGAATGAAAAATTTAGATTTCATTGCTCCAAAGCTAACCATGTCCATAGTTTTCATTTATGTTGCTTGAGCTTAGAGAATTTTAAGATTGAAGTTTCTGAAATTTTTAGGGTTCAGATTAGGGCCATTAAAATTCATGCTTTTTTTATCTATAATTTTGTTGCTTTGCATTTTTGAAATCGTGACTGTGATCGGTGGAAATAGAACTGACTGTTTTTTAGCTGGTTTCGCGAAAAGTCGCGGTAAGCAAGAGTCGCCACCGTCTTTTATGTTCTCCAACATGGAAAGGACAAAAGCACAGCAAAATTCCTTATTCGAGAATGTTTCTCGGTTCGGGAGGTAGATTTATAGAAAGGGAAGGTGTTAGCACCCTTTCTATCTGTGGTTATCCACGGGCTCTTAGATACTTGCTCTTATGTTTTCAAAGTGTTTGCTTTTCAAAATGTGAGTGGGTTTTGCAAAAGTTTCATTGAAAGATTTCTGAATAACTCTTGTATCTGTCCTCAAGAGTGTTTGAAAAATTTGTTTTGAAAGTTTTTGAAAGTGTCAGTGTGAAAAGGTTTTTGATTTGTTTTTGAAGAGAGCAAGTATCCATGAGTCATCTACCTACCCTAAGGAATTAAGTTGTGTAAGTGTCCTTTAGGTAGTGCCATCCCACCATTGAGAGGTAGGTAGCACCACCGTTGGAGGTGTTCGGGTCAATTCGTTTGTAGGGACAGTGTGGTCACCAGAGCAACAGTAGGACACCTTAGAAGCTACCCTTATGCCATTGATCCTTTTTTATTCCGAGGCAACCGTTTCGAGGCAACTATTCCGAGGTAACTGTTTGGAGGCAACTTGTTTTAAGGCAATTGGATCATGGACATAAGGACTTACTAAAACGTCCTATACTCGACGACCACGTTTCGAAGGTAAGGCAACAGGTGAGGCGTACCCTAAGAGTGGTGTGTGAATTTGTGTGTTGTTTTCAGTTTAGCATTTATCTTTTGATCATGGCATGGTGAGCTACGCATTGTTTTTAATTAGTCATTCATTCTTTCATGCAAGTTAGCAGTTTAAAAGTGCGGAAATTTAAATGCGGAAAGATAAATCCTACGCTATTACAAGGCGCGGGTCTATACATCGCCAAATTACAAAGACCCGTTTGGTAAAAGATGCGGAAAGTAAATAGACCTAATTACTATTACATGGCTTGAGCAGTTACATAATGTTCGAAAAGAAAATAAGAATAAATGCGCGAAAGAATTAAAGTTGAACGTTCGAGGGCGTTGGACCCTTTTGAAATTAAATCGAATTAAAAGTTGATTAATTATTTTATAAAAGGAAAGAAATGTTTTTTATGTTTTTGGTATTTAATGAAATAAGAAAAGAATTAAAATTAGAAGGAAACCCTAGTTCTAAATATTTTTAATTATTAAAGAAAAGGTTAAAGTTTAAAACCTAATTTATGCTAATTAATTATTTACATATTTATTTACAAAAGTAATAATTAATAATAATAATAATGAGAAAATTATTTATTTAAGAGAAAGATGAGAATGTTAAAAAAACCTAATTTCTACATATTTTAATTTATTTAAGAAAAAGATTAAAGTTTTAAAACCTAATTTACTAAATTAATGGTTAAGGTTTATTTACAAAAAATAATAATGGTGAAATTAATATTAATAAAAATAAACATTTTTTGATTTTTCTGTATTTTATATTATGAAAAGTTATTTGATGGAATTAAAAGAAATAATTAAAACATTAAAAGAATTAAAAGAAAATCAAATAAAAATAAAAAAATGATGCAAACCATGGGGGGTATCAGGCCCATTTAGGAGGTGAATTGGAGCAATTTGGCCCACTGAAATCAAAGCCTTGTTGACTTTTCCAGTTTGAGTGCGTGTGGTTGACTGAGTGTACACGATGGACCTCTTTTTGTAGACTTCAGATGGATCATCATGAATATGTGGCAAGCCTGGGCATGTGTGTGCATGGTAGGACGTTGAGAGCATGTTGCACATGAACACGTTACAACAAAAAATATTAAGTATATGGGGGGACCTGGGAATCGAACCCAGGTCCCAGCGTTTACCAAGCGAATGCCTTGCCACTTGAGCTGTTTGCGCGCATTTGTTATGTAATGAAGAGTGATTATTATAAAAGAAAACAAGCGTTAGTGGTGTAAAGCAAAAAGCGCGCTGAATTATTTGAATTGTCCAACCACATGAAGACACGCCTGCGTCGTCTTCGTTTTTCCTGTAAACACAAAACAAGTAGCGGGGGTTTTAAACCCCCACTAAACACATCCATGAAAAAAATAGTGATTAGCACATGCTTTAACATAAATTGAGCGCGAGGTCATTGTTGAATCAGGTTTCTTGCCACGAATTTGTCCATGTATGTTTGATGGTCTAATTTTACCATATGCAAGAACCCCTAATTTTTGAGCTCTGAAACCCTAAAACACGTTAATGGTGAATCATGATACAGGGCCTCATAATGCAATTGAATTATCCTATTAGCTTCAGAAAGCCCCTAGCAATACAAAACAATAAAAAAATGGGTCAAATGCTTATGAAATGTGATATACAGTTTTGAAAAATGAAGCAAACCGAATGAGTTATATGGCGCGATTTCTTGATGTTCTTGACTCGTTTCTGATTGCTAAAGCTTCCTAGGGATACCAGGAGTGTGTTTTGATTGAAATGGGGGTTTAACGTGCTGCAAATAGGTTTACAGTTTTGCTTTTTTCTCTCCAAAGTTTGAAATGTGTTTGGCCGTTCTTGAGCTTTTTAGGTCGTGAATCCTTTTGTGATAGCTTGCACATATGTTATGTAAAGAGTTTCAATCAGAATTAAGAGCCTTGAAGCCTTGCATTCATGTTTAAGATTTTGCCATAACCTCCATTGAAACCACTTTCCATTTTTGTGTCAAATTTGAATTCTTGCTTGGAATAGCCCCTTGCACGAATTTGGAATGGTCATGATGGTGTATCAAAGCATTTCAATACAAAATATATTCCCTAATTAACTTCTTTGATTTTTATTTGATTTTAAAAGATTTAAAATGAATTATATCAAATAAAATTAAATAAAAATGGAAAAATTAATTTTAAATCTTGAAATAATTTGTGGGACACATGGGAAGCATGGCCAAGCTGAAACAAGTGGAAAAAGTGGGGGCCTTTTGGTCAAAAATGAAGTTTCAAGGATAATTGACTTTGGCCATTTCACAAAAATTTCCCAACTTCTCCAATGCATATCTTGCTCAATTTTGAAGCTATGAACATGTTCTTGGACATTTTGGAAAGGTCTTGAAGTCCTCTAACCAATGTCTTTGGTCCCATGTCATTTTGATTTACCAATCTCAGGTTATGGTCTTTGACTTAAAGTGGCTTTTTGTTGACTTTTGAAAATGACCTATAATGTTGAAATTGATAACTTTTTGTGAGAGCATTTATTGGACTTGGAATGTGAGGATGAGTTGTAGGAAATGTCATCCCCTTCAAGATGAGCATTGGATGGGATTTTTCTGATGAACCATGAAAAAGTTATGCCTTGGTCAAGTTACAGTTGACTTTTCAGCTGTCCAAAAATAAAAACTTTTGCATCTTGATGATTTTTGAGCCATGCTTTGAGAATCATGATCAAGACTTGATCAAATGATGATCGTGGCTTCAAAATAAGATGTTGACCAAAAATTTTGACTTTTGACTGCCAAATGACCATTTTGCCCCTGCAGTTGACTGTGGAGCAATTAGGGTTTTTGACTGTGCAACTTGACCTTGTGAGCCTTGAAACTTGACATGTAGGTGCTTGACAATGTGTATGAGCATATGGGACTTGATTGAGCCCTTGAAAACTTCAACTTCCTTGCAAGAACCAAAACCCTAATTTGACTGGCTTTAGGAGAATGGTTGACTGTGTAGCCCTTGAGTAGATTTTGAACCATTTGAAGTGATGCTTGGCAAAACTTTGAAGATTATGGGAGGGAAAATTTTGGGGTACAACAGTGAGGAAATTTGCCACATGATTCA
Organism: Vicia faba; assembly: GCA_948472305.1. Lineage (NCBI taxonomy): Eukaryota > Viridiplantae > Streptophyta > Magnoliopsida > Fabales > Fabaceae > Vicia > Vicia faba. The sequence continues at coordinate 38,167,013 of OX451740.1, forward strand.
TGTTTACATTTTTGCCAATGGATGAGAGATGAACAAGATGCAGGTACTCTGGTTGGGCGTAAGGTTGAAGATGAAGTTCAGGCCATGGACTTGATTTCTAATATATATTTATTGTTTTGTTTATATGAATGATGTATAGCCACCCCAGTGGTAAAGCGTGTCTGTTCACCCTTAGGTCCTGGGTTCAAGCCCCAGTGTGACCTTTTGTGATTTTTCATATTTTTCACATGTTCTGACTTGTTTTTTGCAGCGCTGGGCCTCATCCCCTTGGGCCTTGTGTTTTCTTTACTTCTGACTCCCTTAATGACTATTCACACCCCCTGGCCCATTTTATTTTCTTTTTCTCATTTTTATTTATTTGTTTTCTTAAATATTTTATTTAATATTAAAAAAATCAGAAAATAATATAAAAACATTAGATTTATATTTTGATATAGTTTATTTATTTTACAATAAAAATTACTTTTATTTTAATCATACTTTATTTATTTTACTAATTGATTTGTAAATTTAATTAAAAACTAGGGTTTTAGTTATTTTCTTTTACATAATTAAAATATATTATTTTAAAACAAAAAGACCAAAAATATTTTATAATATTATAAATTATTTTTAAGACAAAAATATCATTCTTACAAACTTAATTTCTTTTTTTTCAATTATATTTAGATTAGGATTTTTTTTAAATTCTTTTCCTAGTAAATTTAGGTTTACCTTTTACCAATTTAATTAATCATTTTCTTTTAGTTAGTTAGGTTAAAACAAAACCCTTTTTCCTAAAAAAATCCAAACAAAAATCTATTTTCTTTCCATTTTACATTCTTGTATATTTATTCATTTTTGTACATTATTTATCCAAATTCAATATGGTTGAAATAGATTATTTAGATTTAAATTCTTACAATTCTCATTTGTAATTTGTGCACCCCCCTTCCCATAAGTATTGTAATAGCGTAGTAATTTTAAATTCCGCAATTTATTGCTTTATATGCAAATGCTAGTAATTAGGATTTTGTATGAAAAGACTAAAACCAATAAATAGCAAACTCTAATTAAAGACAAAAACAAGCATGAAAATCAATACATTTGCACACAAGCACCCCTAGGGTAAAATCCACTTGGTTGCCTTACAAAATGGCCATGTTATGCATTTGAGGTATCTTAGCAAAAACAAACAAACACAAGATCATAGTCCCTCGATGACGCTATCAAAAGTTGCCTTTAAAAATGATCTTAGTCCCTAAAGAAAGATGCTAAGATACCTTGCAACATTGTTAATCATAGTTATACAATGACCCACGCCCGTCCCGTTTACATCCAAAGATAGGGTTGCTTACCAAAATCAATGGTAAGATAACAATGTCAAAGGAAAGAGGAAATGAACAAGAAAGACTTTTGAGTAGGTAGGTTGTTCCTAGTTACTTGCTCACTTTCAAAATAAAACTTTCTTGCTATTTTCAAAACAAACACCAAACACTTTCAAAACATCTTTCAAAACTTGAAAACATTTTCAAAAGATCAACACTTTGTATAGATTCTCACGAACGAGAATCATTATAAAGTTTGCCTAAACGATGGCGCATTTTCAAAATACTTTCAAAAACCACACAAAGCATATTTTCAAACAAAAGCAAGTGATCTAGCAAGTAACTAAGAGCCCATGGAAAACCATGGATAAAAAGGGTGCTAATACCTTCCCTTTTCATAATCTACCCCCCCCCCCCCCCCCGAACTCAAGAAATAGTCTCAAAGGTCTTTCCTGTGCTTTTTCACCTTTCCTTTTGGATAAAAGAAAAGTCGGTGGCGACTCTTGCTAACCGCAACATTTGCGATAAAACGCAAAACACCCAAGTCAGTTCTCCCACCGCATCACAGAACTGGCAACTTTGCTGGGGATAACTTAAAAGTGGGGTTACCTTAGGGTTAGATCATATTTACTTGCTTTCTTTGTTTAACTTGTGTTCTTTACATTATGGTTCTTTGTTTGGGTTTGAATCCTCTACCCGGATTTGGGATACCTTATAGGTAAGTAGCAATACGTTGTGGAAACTGTGTGGGGTATACCGACATGGTCTAAGCAATAGATATGTTACTGTGACATATTTGTGGGTACCGGTAGCCCTTGAGTAGTCAAGGAGAATACGGGGCCGCTGAGTGATGTCATGAAGCACTAATGAACTTTTAGAACTTGACTTGACCAACTTTGCCTTTAGGACGTAGTGAGATGACCGGCTTTGGTGGAGTCCGAAGTTGCTAGATACTCGATACTACACTCATTGAGGTTTGGTTTTTTGGGATATTTCGGTCGCCATTAAAGAGGCTTATGCTGAAACAATGCCTGAGGAAACAAACCAGTGATATTGAGCTCCTTATAACCCGGTTACTATTACTAGGACAGGTTTGAGCCAACTAAAACTTCAAGAGGGTACTTACCTACGAGACTCCATGAAAGCCTAAACCTAAGGACTTGTTTGCTTTGTTTGTGTATATATACTTGTACATAACATCATAAACATCATAACATCATACTCATACTCACTAACCATTTCAAGGATTTTTGGGATTTATCTTTATTCTGTTTTGTAGGACATGGATTATATTCGCAGGAAAACCATTCAAGTCAATCTCGTAAGGATCCCTCCTCAACTCAAAAAGTTAGCATCAAGGATTCTTGAAAACTCTCCATTTACCGAAAGACATGGTATCCTAATAAACTTGGTCACCTCTAACACTGATGAGGACATGATGAAGGTGTTCTTTCAGTTCTTTGATCCTTTACACCATTGCTTCACATTTCCCGATTATCAACTTGTGCCAACTTTGGAAGAATTCTCCCAACTCTTGAGGATTCCCATTCTCAGTCAACTACCTTTCAACGGTACGAAAAGAGATATAAAGCCAGAAGAGATTGCTCAAACTCTACACTTGCAACAATCTGATATCATAACTAATTGGGAAACAAGGAGTGGTGTCAAAGGTTTCCTAGCAAAGTTGTTATTTGAGAAAGCCCAAAACTGTTAGAACTCTTTGGATTTACAAGCTTTTGAGGAAATTGTGGCTCTCCTCATATATAGGATGGTTTTGTTTCCAAATCCTGACCAACTGATAGATGTGAACACCGTCAAAATCATCATGTCTCGTAACCCGGTGCCTACTTTGCTAGGGGACATGCTACATTCTTTTCACACTCGCACCATGAGGAAAAGATGTATCCTTATGTGTTGTACTCCTATCTTAGAAAGATGGTTTATTTCGCATCTTCCCCAATCTGTGTTGAAGAACGAATAAGGTTCAAGGTGGTAACAAAGGTTTGAAATTCTGGCTGCAGATACTCAATGTCACGTTCAATGTTATGACACCGTATCTGACTTACTATATGACAGTAAATACAAAAACAATAAAGAACACAGTCAATTGTTTACCCAGTTCAGGGTGCAACAACACCTACTCTGGGGGCTACCAAGCCAGGGAGGAAATCCACTATAAGAGATGTTAATTCAGGAATAAACCAACCAGTTTATCTCCTTCACTTAAGACCTACCCAATGCAATTTCAATCTAAGTACAACTTAAACCTGAGTTCCTACTCACTCCCCCTCAATCACAGCAGTGATACATAAAACAATTTGACTAATGAATTGATGAAGACACTCTTCAAAAAACATACACTTGATTAAGCTTCACAGCTTTTTAATCAAGCAACACAACCACTCTTGCTTCACAGCTTTGAGTGATACACAACTTAACTTGACTCTGCTTCACAGCTTTAGTCAAGAAACATTCAAACACTCTTGCTTCAAAGCTTTGAGTGCTACACAACCCTTACAATTAAAAACCTATTCCAAGTCACTTATCACAATGATAATTGCTTGGAGTACAATAATTAAACCTATACAGTTTACAAATGATCTTCTGACCAAGAAGGGATTACTTGCAAAACAGCAGCTCTGTTGAATATATAGCAGCTGCAACTTCAGTTAGGGTTTCCACAAAAACCTAGGGTTAATTCCGTTTGACCTTAAGACTAGGTCACAGAACTTTATTAACCAGGTTAGGGTTGAGCTAGGTTAACCCTCAGAAAACGCAGGATTCTGTTCTGGAAAGACTGAGTTATTTTCCTGAAAAAACTCAGAATTAACCAACCTGCAAACCTGTTAGTTCAGAACAGGATGTCTTAACATCTGTTATGACATCTGAGGAACCTGTCTAATGATTTAGGAAAATGTGATCATTTTGCAAAATGCTCAGATACACACTTATAAACATCAGTACCTGAATGACAATATTTTTCTGCAAAGGTACCTAATGAATCAGTACAAACTAAACTAGAATGTTATGACATCAGTCATGACATTCACACATACACTTGGGTTTTACCAAAAATGCAAGCCAATACCTAAACAACTACAAACTCCCCCTTTGGCAGATTTTTGGATAAAGACCCTAAGCAATCAGAGATAGATAGCAGCAGAAAGAAATGACTGCAAAAAAATAGAATGTCTAATTGAGCAAGTACTAATTAAGTAAGTACCAAAATATTCTCCCCCTCTTTAGCCACAAATGGGCCAAAGATACATGTTCATAAAGATTATACAGATATCCAAAACAAATAATAAGAGCAGCAGCAGAAAAAAAACTGAACACACTTCCAAACTCCACCAGATATCAGCACCAACCAGCAACACCACCAAACAGCAACCAACCTTTAAGCACTGTCATCAGACTCAGGATTCGGGCTTCTTCCTTTTCTTGTGAGCAATGTCAGCATTCTTCTCTTTGTTTGATGTCTCAACATCCTTAGAGACATCTGGATTTGTTTTAGCATTTGAACTTTCTTGGTTCAGAGGAACAGAAATGCCAGGAACTGAGTGGTTCTCGTTCAGAATTCTTGAAACAATTTTTGATATTGCTTGATTAACATAGGCTGACCCTTCCCTATTTGCAATTTCAGGGGGAACTGAAGAAGAAGGATGAGATGGATTACCAGAGGTAGAAGCTTGGGACTTTCCTGCATGTCTTGTTCTCAACTCTTTGACTTTGGTGGGGTTAGTTCCCACTTTTCTACGAGAAGAGATCTCCAGGACTTCAGAGTCCAGACAGGAAGAGATTGTCCTAGAATCTTGATCAGAGGAAGAGGTTGAAATAGTCGTATTGGATGATGATGGTGTTTGAGACATTTTGACAGTTTTAGAGGACCAACAGCAACTGAAGAGAAAATTCTGATTGAGAGACTGGGTTTTGATGAGGAGACGAGAGGGGAAGGAAGAAAAGGAGTGTCTATTCAACTTCTTAAAAGAATTGAAGGAAATGGGAAAATATAATTTTAACCCAATCAGAATAAGCATAACTCCTTTAATCCTTGTTTTAAGCAAAATTAATTGCTACAATTCCTCATGTTGGCAAATACCCAACTTACCCCTCAAGTTTTCAAATTGATTTGCATCCAGTGCCTTGGTAAAAATGTCAGCCAGCTGTATCTCAGTGGCAACATGTTCCAATTTGATTGTCTTCTCTTCTACAAGGTCTCTGATAAAGTGATGTCGTATGTCAATATGTTTGGTCCTACTATGCTGAATGGGATTCTTGGAAATGTTGATTGTACTCAGATTGTCACAGTACAATGTCATAACATCTTGTGTGACATTATACTCAGTGAGCATCTGTTTCATCCAGATCATTTGAGAGCAGCTACTACCAGCTGCAATGTATTCAGCTTCAGCAGTAGAAAGAGACACACAGTTCTGTTTCTTGCTGAACCAGGAAACCAGATTATTTCCCAAGAAGAAACATCCTCCAGAGGTGCTTTTTCTATCATAAGAACTACCAGCCCAATCAGCATCACAGTAGCCAGTCAGAGCTGGTTCACATCCATGAGAATACATCAACCCATAGTTGTAAGTTCCACTCACATACTTCAAAATTCTCTTCACTTGGTTGATATGACTGACTTTGGGATCAGCTTGGTATCTTGCACAAACTCCAACTGCAAAGGCAATATCAGGTCTGCTGGCAGTTAAGTACAACAAGCTTCCTATCATGCTTCTGTACAGACTTTGATCCACCTTAACCCCACTTGAATCTTTGGAAAGCTTTAGATGAGTAGGAGCAGGAGTCCTTTTGTGACTTGCATTCTCCTTACCAAACTTCTTTACAATGTTCTTAGCATACTTGCTTTGAGATAAGAAGATTGAGTCCTCCATCTGTGAGACTTGCAGTCCAAGAAAATAAGTTAGTTCTCCCATGAGACTCATTTCGAATTCAGCCTGCATCTGGTCAGCAAAGTTTTTAACCATATGTTCTGACATTCCTCCAAACACTATGTCATCAACATATATTTGGGCAACCATCAACTTCCCTCCTTCAGTTTTGACAAAGAGAGTTTTGTCCAAGCCTCCTTTTCTGTAGCCTTTGTCTGAGAGAAACTTTGTTAACCTGTCATACCATGCTCTAGGAGCTTGTTTCAGGCCATATAGAGCTTTTCTCAATTTGTAGACATGATCAGGGTGGGTTGGATCCACAAAGCCTTTAGGTTGTTCCACATAAGCTTCCTCATTTAGGTACCCATTGAGAAAGGCACTTTTCACATCCATCTGAAATAATTTGAACTTCAGAAGACAAGCAATTGACAATAGGAGTCTGATTGATTCCAGCCTGGCTACAGGTGCAAAGGTTTCATCAAAGTCAACCCCTTCAACCTGGGTGTATCCTTGAGCAACAAGTCTTGCCTTATTTCTGGTGACAACTCCTTCAGCATCTGACTTGTTCTTGAATATCCATTCTGTCCCAATGATGTTAGTTCCTTCAGGTCTAGGAACCAGTTCCCAAACTTCATGTTGCTTTAATTGGTTCAGTTCATCTTGCATTGCACCAATCCAGTATTCATCAGTTAAAGCTTCCTTGACATTTCTTGGTTCCATTTTGGACACAAAACAAGAGTTTGAGATGATTTCTCTAGATCTTGTGATGACTCCACTGTTGGGATCTCCTATGATGAGCTCTTTTGGATGATCCTTCTGAATTCTGATGGAAGGGATCTTGCTAGCTTCCTTTGATTCAGATTCTGTTGTGGTGGAGTTGGGTAGGTCATTTTGTTGGGTTGAAGTCTCAAAGAATGTCTCAACAGTACAAGGAACATCTATTTCTTCATGATAATCATCAATTATAACATTTATTGATTCCATCATGGTTTTGGTTCTGGAGTTGAATACTCTATAAGCTCTGCTGTTTGAGGAGTATCCTAGAAATATGCCTTCATCACTTCTAGGGTCCAGTTTTCTTCTTTGTTCACGATCAGCCAGAATATAGCATTTGCTGCCAAACACATGGAAGTACTTCACAGTTGGTTTTCTTCCTTTCCAGAGTTCATATATGGTGGATGAGGTTCCCTTCCTCAAGGTGACCCTGTTATAAACATAGCAGGCTGTATTCATAGCTTCAGCCCAAAAATACATAGGAAGTCTTTTGGCATGTAACATTGCTCTGGCAGATTCCTGTATGGTCCTGTTTTTTCTTTCCACAACTCCATTTTGCTGAGGTGTTATAGGAGAAGAAAACTCATGACTAATTCCCTCTGAAGAACAGAAATCATCAAACTTGCTGTTTTCAAATTCCTTGCCATGATCACTTCTGATTCTGACAATACACCCTTCCTTTTCTCTTTGAATTCTTTTGCACAATTCTTTAAAAACTTCAAATACATCAGATTTTTCCTTAATGAAATTAATCCAGGTGAATCTGGAAAAATCATCCACAACCACATAGGCATATCTTTTTCCACCAAGACTCTCTACTTGCATTGGTCCCATCAGATCCATATGAAGAAGTTCTAGAACCTTAGAGGTGGTCAGATGTCTTGACTTTGGATGTGACATCCTAGTCTGCTTACCAACCTGACATTCACCACAAACTCTCTCTTCATCAATTTGCAGTCTTGGAATCCCTCTGACTGCCTCCAAGGAGATAATCCTCTTCATACCTCTGAGATGAAGATGCCCAAGTTTTTGGTGCCACAGTTTCACCTCTTTTTCTTCTTTTGCAATGGAACACACAGATGAGAAATTAGTGTTCTCAGGCTCCCACAAGTAACAGTTGTCTTTGGATCTGACTCCTTTCATTACTATCTCTTGTTTGTCATTGATTACAAGACATTCAGATTTTGAGAAATTGACCTTGAATCCTAGATCACACAATTGACTGATACTAATGAGATTAGCAGTCAGCCCTTTTACCAGCAGTACTTCATTCAGACTTGGAACTCCAGGGCAGTCCAAATCACCAACTCCTTTGATTTCACCTTTAGCACCATCTCCAAAGGTCACAAAGCTGGTGGTGTGAGGCTTAACATTATTGAGGAGGTTCTTGATTCCAGTCATGTGTCTGGAACATCCACTGTCAAAGTACCAGTCTTCCTTTGCAGAGACCCTCAGGGAAGTGTGGGCTATCAGGGCAGTAGCCTTTTTCTTCCATTTAGGAGCATGTGGTACCTTTTTAGACTTAGGTTTGACACCTGAGTTCTGATTAGGGTATCCATACAATCTGAAGCAGAAGGGCTTTATGTGGCCATATCTCCCACAATGATGACATCTCCATCTTTGGTACCTTTTCTTCATATGTCTCTGTTCCTGATGATGAGAGTTGTGTTGAGACATCTGTTTTGACATTTGCTTATCAGTACCAGATTTCTTTGCTTCCATAAATCCTAGTCCAGATTTATTTCCCACATTTTGTCCAACCTGGAGGATCTCTTCCAATTTGTCTGTTCCATTTGTCAGCATCTTGACAGATTTAGTCATTTGATTCAGTTGTGAGTTCAGCAATTGAACTTCTCCTTCTAGATGACTTATAATTTCAAGGTTTGCCCTTTTTTCAGCCTCCAGCTTTATGATGAGTTTTGATTGTTTCTCATTCTGCACACAGACTTCAGTACTTCTGATACACAATTTCTTGTAAGTATCAGCCAGTTCTTCAAAAGTTACCTCTTCATCACTGATGTCACTTTCAGAGGTACAAATACCAGTTAAAGCAGTAACTAGTTTGGCAGATTCTTCTTCAGAGTTACTTTCTGAATCACAGTCAGACCAAGTAACTGTCATTCCTTTCTTTTGTTTCTTAAGAAAGGTAGGACATTCAGCTCGAATATGCCCATATCCTTCACAACCATGGCATTGAATTCCTCTGCCTTGATTTCCCTTCTCTTCTGACCTTGGTCTTCTGCTGGAACTGTCAATGTCAGAGGAAATGTTATGAACATTTGACCTTGACTTTGGATCTATTCTTTTGATGAGTTTGTTGAACTGTCTTCCAAGCATGGCTATAGCTTCTGAAATATTTTCTTCAACATCAGTGTTGGACACAAGTGCTATGCTCTTGTTCTTCTTGTCACCATTATCAGTGATCCCCATCTCAAAAGTCTGAAGAGACCCAATAAGTTCATCCACTTTCAACTTGCTGATGTCCTGGGCTTCCTCTATGGCAGTTACCTTCATTGCAAATCTTTTAGGTAAGGATCTGAGAATCTTCCTCACCAGTTTTTCTTCTGACATCTTTTCTCCCAGTGCTCCTGAGGTGTTGGCAATCTCCAAGATGTTCATGTGAAACTCATGAATGGTTTCATCTTCCATCATTTTTAGATTCTCAAACTTGGTAGTCAACATCTGAAGCCTTGACATTTTTACTTTGGAAGTGCCCTCATGAGTAGTTTTGAGAGTGTCCCAAACTTCCTTGGCCAGTTCATATTGATGTACTAGTCTGAAAATGTTTCTATCAATTCCATTGAACAAGGAATTTAAAGCTTTGGAATTTCCCAGGGCTAACTCATCTTCTTCTTTACTCCAATCTTCCTCAGGCTTCAGACTGATTGTCCCATCTTTCTCAGTTATGGTGGGATGGATCAATCCTTTGTCAGCAGCTCTCCAAGCCTTTTTGTCCAGAGATTTTAGGAAGGCAATCATACGAGGTTTCCAGTAGTCATAATTAGTTCCATCCAGAATGGGTGGTCTATTTCCAAAAACTCCTTCTTTGTCCATAGTGCCAGAAAGTGATATCCCTAGATCTCACCCAGTAATACAGGCAGGGTGCCTGCTCTGATGCCAATTGAAATTCTGGCTGCAGATACTCAATGTCACGTTCAATGTTATGACACCGTATCTGACTTACTATATGACAGTAAATACAAAAACAATAAAGAACACAATCAATTGTTTACCCAGTTCAGTGTGCAACAACACCTACTCTGGGGGCTACCAAGCCAGGGAGGAAAACCACTATAAGAGATGTTAATTCAGGAATAAACCAACCAGTTTATCTCCTTCACTTAAGACCTACCCAATGCAATTTCAATCTAAGTACAACTTAAACCTGAGTTCCTACTCACTCCCCCTCAATCACAGCAGTGATACATAAAACAATTTGACTAATGAATTGATGAAGACACTCTTCAAAAAACATACACTTGATTAAGCTTCACAGCTTTTTAATCAAGCAACACAACCACTCTTGCTTCACAGCTTTGAGTGATACACAACTTAACTTGACTCTGCTTCACAGCTTTAGTCAAGAAACATTCAAACACTCTTGCTTCAAAGCTTTGAGTGCTACACAACCCTTACAATTAAAAACCTATTCCAAGTCACTTATCACAATGATAATTGCTTGGAGTACAATAATTAAACCTATACAGTTTACAAATGATCTTCTGACCAAGAAGGGATTACTTGCAAAACAGCAGCTCTGTTGAATATATAGCAGCTGCAACTTCAGTTAGGGTTTCCACAAAAACCTAGGGTTAATTCCGTTTGACCTTAAGACTAGGTCACATGACTTAATTAACAAGGTTAGGGTTGAGCTAGGTTAACCCTCAGAAAACGCAGGATTCTGTTCTGGAAAGACTGAGTTATTTTCCTGAAAAAACTCAGAATTAACCAACCTGCAAACCTGTTAGTTCAGAAGAGGATGTCTTAACATCTGTTATGACATCTGAGGAACCTGTCTACTGATTTAGGAAAATGTGATCATTTTGCAAAATGCTCAGATACACACTTATAAACATCAGTACCTGAATGACAATATTTTTCTGCAAAGGTACCTAATGAATCAGTACAAACTAAACTAGAATGTTATGACATCAGTCATGATATTCACACATACACTTGGGTTTTACCAAAAATGCAAGCCAATACCTAAACAACTACAAGGTTGATGATGCTCATACATTCATATATTCATTGGTGTTCCCGCTCTTTGGAGAATGTTACTATCGTTGACCGTTATGAAGAATTCCCTAATGTCCCTTTACTTGGAATTATAGGAGGTATCACCTACAACCCTTGCTTAGCGTTAAGACAGTTTGGTTACGCCCGAAGGGATGGTCCACACGAGATGCTTATTCAAGGTTTGGTATTTGACTACGAGAATGACGATCAAGGTCCCCGCCAGAGGTTTATCCGAGCTTCGAGAATGTTGAACAAGGTGGATAGCAAGACACTAGGACACAATAATTCCATTCCCCTTGAGCCTTACCTTAAATGTGTGTGAGTTCGTGCTCAGAAACTTGTGATGCCTTATCCTTCCATCTTACCAGTCATCATGGAGCCTGTGGTCGAAGGAGATATTCCCTACACTATCCTCCATCCTGACATGCCTACCTCTCTCGAAGACTTACAAAAGAGTTGGATTCAGCTTAAGGAAGAACGGGATACTTTTGAAACTCAAGTCTATGCTAGTGAGAAGAGGGTCTTGGAGCTTACGAAGCAGCTACAAGAAGAACAAAGTGTGAATGCTTATCTCGCGCCAAAGAGGATGCGTTCAGTCTTTTTATCTTAGAAAGCTATTTTGTAAGCCCAAGAGGCATGATGTAATCTTTCTTATTTTATCTAATGAAAATTAATGTTTGTTCATTCTTTTGTCTATGCAAATTTAAGTTTCATTAATCCTTTAAATCATTTGCATGTACATATTTCATGCATCATAACAGCACAAGTTTTGGCATAACAGGTTTCCTTATCTTTCTGTTGTTTATTTCAGCAAGATGGATCTAGAGCAAACTGTGAAGGATCTCCAAACCCATAATTCTTAGTTTCAGGAGACTCTACTAGACCTAGCCAAGGGGCAGCAAGATATGATGGCTCTGTTGGCCATTAAGAAGAAATCAAAGAAGAAGGCTCTACTCAACATGGGTAGAAGGTTCAAGGAGACAATCTGTCAAATCCCAGTGGGAGGAGTATCATCTAAAGAGGACGAGAACCTGGTCGGTGAGGTCAAGAGTACTCAAGCTGAATGTGTTAATGATCAAGAATCTGATGATGATTATTTCAACGAGCAGTACCCACCCACTGATATCAAATACAAGCAGTTAGAAGACAGATTGAAAGCTTTGAAATCCAAGTCGTCCCCGACTTAGATTTTGATGATTTAGGTTTGATCTATGGGGCAGTCATTCCCCATAAATTCAAAATACCAATCTTTTCCAAGTACAATGGGATTTCTTGTCCAAAACTCCATTTGAAATCTTATGTACGCAAGATACAGCCGCGCACTGCCGATAAGAAGCTATGGGTTCACTTTTTCCAAGAAAGCTTGGCTGGAACACAACTTGAATGGTTTTATCAGTTAGATGGTCCTCGTATCAACACTTGGGAGGATTTAGCTACTGCCTTCTACCATCAGTATCAGTACAACACCGACTTGGCGCCAACAAGGGTTCAGTTATAAGATATGACCATGGGGGAAAATGAAGGATTTAAGGAATATGTACAAAAGTGGAGAGACCTTGCTAGTAGGTTCCAACCTCCCTTGATTGATAGGGAGCATATCGACATGTTCATGGACACTTTATCTGGTCCCTTCTTTAATCTGTTGGTTGGCTGCTCTTCTTCTGGTTTCACCGAATTGATCTTAACCGGTGAAAGAGTTGAAAGTGGCATAAAAAATGGGAAGATCTCTATGGCATCTACCTCCACTCCAAATCCTATTAAGAAACCTTTTGCTGCAGAGAAGGAAGTTAATGTTGTGTATAGGGCAAGGGCCCATACCAAAAAGAATGACCACTCATCTGTCAATGTTGTCCGAATTTCCAATCCAACTCCTACTCCAAGACCATTTATAAACCATCAACATTTTGAAACTCCAAGAAGACAATTTACAAGGTTAGGCATGTCATTGTCTCAAGCCCTTCAACATTTGCTCAAGGCTAATTTAGTGACATTGGGAGATCCTCCCGCCAACCCTGACACTTTGTTACCAAAGTATAATCAAAACGCTAAATGTGTTTACCATTCAAGCAGCCCTAGGCACAAGACTGACCAGTGTTGGGCCTTGAAGAACAAGATCCAGGATTTAATTGACAATAAGACTATTGAATTTGAATCTCCTCCAACACCGAATGTGATTACCGCTCTGATGCCTAAGCATGACAAAGGTGTTAATGTTGTCGAAGATACAATGCTTGTTGCCTCTGTTGATGATTTGACTACTCCGCTGAATATAATCAAGAACAACCTGTTGAAAGTTGGGATCTTCCCTGGATGTGTAAAAGACTGTGTGTGATGTACAAGACAACTCAATGGATGTGAAGGGCTGAAGAAAGGCATTCAACGCCTGATGGATAGCCAAGAAATTCTGTTTGAAAAGACTCTGCCTGCCAAGAGTTTGATTAACAAATGTGAATACCTCTCCATTATTACCATCTCCAACAAGCCTCTTAGGATCACCTCCAAAGGTCCTATTAGGATTTCAAATGAACCCACTGTTTCTCACTTAATAATTACCAATCCCGAACCGATTCCTTATTCTTCAAATAAAGCAGTACCATGGAATTACGGTGCTGAAGTGTTCTATCATGGGATTAAACAAGATGCCTGGATCGAGGAAGAAAAATATGACGATGTCAGCAACATAGCTAGTTCAAGCAAAGTAACCAGAACTAGAAGAATATTTTCACCCAATATCTCACCGCTAGTTGTTACAAGGACGCCCATCCACATTATTGCTGCCAAGCCAAGTACCGATACCAGAGGGAAGGAAAAGTTTGTTCAGCCGGTTGTGATTGAAGTACCCTCTAAAGACGTAGCTGATGAAGAACCCTTTTCCCGTGAAATGGACGAGATTTTGAAGATCATAAAGAGAAGCGACTTCAAAATTGTAGAACAGTTAGGGCAAACCCCTTCTAAGATTTCAATGTTGTCATTGCTGCTTTGCTCCAATGCCCATGCTCGAACATTAATCAAGTTCCTGAAAAAGGCACATGTCCCCCATGAGACAATAATGGACCAATTCGAGAATTGCGTAGCTAGCCTGACAGCTGATAATGGCTTGGGATTTTCAGATGCTGAATTAATGCCTCTTGGGAAGAATCATAATAAAGCTTTACATGTTTCTGTCGAGTGCAAAGGGACTACCTTAGCACATGTGTTAGTCGACACTGGTTCTTCTCTGAATGTATTACCCAAGATTAAGATTTAATCTTGAAGCCAAGCGATATCATTATAAGGGAATTTGATGGATCAAAGAGGACTGTTCTGTTAGAACATAGTTTGATTCTACAACCCTCAGTTAGAGTTTTGATGATAACAAAATACAAGATTAAATGAATTATGAGATTTATATAAGACATAGATGCTACTTAAAATTATGTTATGTATTTGCAGGAAACTCTGATGGAATCAGCATCAGAATATGAATATCAACATCAGCATCAAAAGATATGTCTGCATCAGAAGATCAATACATGTGCTACGCTAAAGTCTGATGAACAAAATATGCGCTTAACATACTCTGATTCTGATCAGGATACTTATCATGTCACCAGCATTCAGAAGCGCCAGAATAAGATAAAGCCAAGAACACTCTGATCCTCATCAAGCAGAACATTTTGAAGTGTCAACGGTACTGCATTCAAGGAAGATTAATTACCAACGGCTTTATTCCAAGACAAAGATCTTCCCAAAATGGAAAGAACATAATGAGCATTGAAATGGAATTATAGACATCAACGTATCTATTCCAAGGATATTTAAACAAATCAGTGAGAAGTGAAATGGCGAATGCTCTACAATACTCTACACGCATATACGCTTAAAGCCAATCACCATCATCTTCGTTCTCACTTATTCAGTTTGCTAAAGCTCTCAACTGCTTACTCCATAGCTCTAGCAATCTAGTTTCACTTAAGCTTCATTTTGTGTATTATCACAGTTGTGATATATAGTTTTTGTAGAAAACATCAAACACACATTACTGTTCATTTATCTATAAGAAAGAATTTCCTTGAGAAACCGGTCTGTGGTTAGACTCAAGAAGGCTTTAGCAGTTGTTAAAGCAGTGTTGTATTCAGTTGAATATAGTGGATTAAGACCTCATTGGAGAGAGGAGAAATCACCTTGACGGGTGGACTGGAGTAGTTTGAGATCAAACGAACCAGGATAAAAATAACGTGTTGTCTGCATTTGATTTCAAGTTTTAACAATTCAACCCCCCTTCTTGTGTTTTTCACATCTTCAATTGGCATCAGAGCGCCTGGTTCTGAGTTCATAACACTTAATCGTGTCAGTACAAGATCCATCGTTGAAAAACACTATGGCAGGAACACATCACAACATCAGCAATGACAACAATGAAGAAAGAGACAGATTCAGTGGCAAACCTCCAGTCTTTGATGGAGAGAACTTTGATTACTGGAAAGACAGAATTGAAAGCTTCTTTCTAGCTCACGATGTTGATCTGTGGGATATGGTGACTGATGGATACACGCACCCAGTGAATGCAAGTGGTCAGAAGATTGACAGGAAAGCAATGTCTGATCAACAAAAGTGTGATTTCAAAAATCATCACAAAGCCAGAACAATTCTTCTCAGTGTTATCTCTTACTCTGAATATGAAAAGATATCAAACAGAGACACTGCAAAGAATATGTTTGATTCTCTGAGAATGACGCATGAAGGCAATCTTCGAGTTAAAGAAACTAAAGCTCTTGCGCTCATTTAGAAGTATGAGGCATTCAAGATGGAAGAAAGTGAATCTATTGAAACAATGTTCTCAAGATTTCAGATTTTGGTTGCTGGTCTCAAAGTTCTGGACAAAGGGTATTCTACTGCTGATCATGTTAAGAAGATCATCAGAACCTTGCCAAAACAGTGGAGGCCAATGGTCACAGCGTTGAAGCTAGCTAAGGATCTCAACACAATCTCTCTGGAGGAACTTGTCAGCTCCCTCAGAAGTCACGAGATAGAGCTAGAAGCTGATGAACCTCAAAAGCAAGGTAAGCGTTTAGCTTTAAAATCTAAAAGAAAATCTGACTCCAAGGTTTTGCAGGCTGGTTAAGAAACCTTTGATGGGTCCTCATCAGAAGAAGATGAATTGTCTCTCCTCTCCAGAAGGGTGAACCAACTGTAGAAGCAGAGGCAAAGAAAGTTCAGGACTCCCAGAAGATCTGAGAACCAAAATGAATCCTCCTCCAGATACAGAAGGTCAGAATCCTCCTCTGGACACAGAAGATCTGAAGGCTCTTCAGGAAGCAGAAAGCCAAACAACAAGGACATCATCTGCTATGAATGCAACGAGCAAGGACACTACAAGAGTGAGTGCCCAAGGCTTCAGAAGGAAAAGCCCAGAAGAAAGTTTGGCAAGGAAAAGAAGAAAAGTCTCATGGCCACATGGGATGAATTTGACACATCTGAAGCCGACTCAGAATCAGATGATGAGAGAGCAAACATAGCTCTCATGGAAAACATATCAGAAGACAGTGAAGCTTCTGAATCAGACTCTGAATCAGACACAGAAGAGGTATTTCCTGACTTTGCTATTAATTTTACTAAGGCTGAACTAGCTGAAAGCCTTAATGAAATTCTGGAAAGATATCAGCAGATCAGAGTCAAATTCAGAAACCTGAAAAGGGATCTTGCTTCTGACTCTTATAAAACTGAGAGTCTCAAATTTGAAAATTCTGAGTTGAAAAATAAAATTTCAAAATTAGAAAATCTTTTACAAAACTCTCAGAAGGAAACCATTCCTGAAACTCCCAGTAGTGTTGATGAGATCATCAAGAAGTATGATCACAGCTTTCAGAAGTTTCTTGCTAAAAGCATAGATAGAAGTAAGATGGCTTCAATGATCTATGGAGTTAGCAGAAATGGCAGAAAGGGAATAGGATACCAAGGTAAGGTACCTACACCAAAGAATGCCATGGATTTAGTTATTAAACGAACTCCTCTTAATTCAAACTTTGTATATGGGCACACACACGACATCAAATATACTAGTAGTAATTATTCTGTCAAACCAAAATTCAACCAGAGTTTTGGTAAAACTAACAAATCAGGACCCAAGAAAATATGGGTACCTAAGGATAAAATGATACATGTTGCAAACATCTTTAGCAGCAAAGAAAAAACACCAGTCATGGTACCTGGACTCTGGCTGCTCACGACACATGATGGGAAGAAGGCATATGTTCCATAGCCTGGAACTTAAGCCTGGAGGCCATGTAGGCTTTGGAGGCAATCAGAGGGAAAAGATCATTGGCTCTGGAACAGTAGGTAATGGAAATCTTCCCTCTATAAGTAATGTTTTATTAGTAGATGGATTAATGCATAACCTGTTATCCATAAGTCAATTAATTCATAACGGTTATGATATAATCTTTAATCAAAATTCATGTAAAGCTGTTAGTCAGAAAGATGGGACTATCCTATTTAATGGAAAGAGGAGAAACAACATTTACAAAATCAAACTTTCTGAACTGAAAAGTCAGAATGTAAAGTGTCTTCGGTCTGTTAACAACGAGCAATGGATCTGGCACAGAAGATTGGGGCATGTTAGTATGAGAAGAATATCTCAGATTAACAAACTCAATCTGGTCAGAGGACTTCCTAATCTGAAGTTCAATTCAGATGCTCTGTGTGAAGCATGTCAGAAAGGAAAGTTTGCAAAACCTGCTTTTAAATCTAAAAACGTTGTTTCCACCTCTAAGCCATTAGAACTTCTGCACATTGACTTATTTGGACCAGTTAAAACTGCTTCAGTCAGTGGCAGGAAGTATGGGTTAGTAATCGTAGATGACTATAGCAGATGGACATGGGTAAAGTTCTTAAGACACAAGGACGAGTCACACTCTGTGTTTGTTACCTTCTGTAACCAAGTTCAGAATGAAAAGGATCTTAGAATCATCAAAGTCAGAAGTGATCATGGTGGAGAGTTTGAAAACAAACATTTTGAATCATTTTTTAATGACAAAGGCATTTTGCATGATTTCTCTTGTCCTAGAACTCCCCAGCAAAATGGAGTTGTAGAACAAAAGAACAGAACATTGCAAGAAATGGCCAGAACCATGATCAACGAGACTAACGTTGCTAAGATCTTCTGGGCAGAGGCAATAAACACAGCGTGCTACATTCAGAATAGAATCTCTATAAGACCTATTCTGGAAAAGACTCCATATGAACTGTGGAAGAACAGAAAGCCCAACATTTCTTATTTTCATCCATTTGGATGTACTTGCTTTATTTTGAATACTAAAAATTATTTGAACAAGTTTGACTCTAAAGCACAGAAGTGTATTATGTTAGGATACTCTGAACGCTCAAGAGGGTAAAGAGTACACAATACAGAAACACAGATTGTGGAAGAATCAATCAGTGTTCGTTTTGATAATAAGCTTGACTCTCAAAAGTCAAAGCAGAATGAAGTATTTGCAGGTATGGAAATTTAATTCACAGGTACTGAAGACAAGTCATCAGAAGCTCTTAACAAAGACACTCCCTCAACATCAGAAAGAGGCACTGCAAGCAATCCAGCACCTTCTGTTGATCAACCTCAGAAAAGACCATACAGAAGCAGCATGGATCACCCAGAAGAAACTATCCTAGGAAGAAAGGAAGATCCAATCAGAACAAGAGCCAGCTTCTGAAACTCTGAAGAATCCCTCATGGGACTTGTCTCTCTGATTGAACCATCTTCAATTGATGAAGCACTTCTGGACAATGACTGGATTCTAGAAATACAAGAGGAGTTGAATCAATTCACAAGGAATGACGTATGGGATCTAGTTCCTAAACCAAAAGGATTCAACGTCATTGGAACAAAATGGGTGTTCATAAACAAGCTGAATGAACAAGGTGAAGTCGTCAGAAACAAAGCACGATTGGTAGCACAAGGTTATAGTCAGCAAGAGGGGATAGACTATACAGAAACCTTTGCTCCAATCGCCAGGTTAGAATCTATCAGACTTTTAATTTCTTTTGCTGTTAATAAAGGCATCACTCTGTACCAGATGGATGTTAAGAGTGCATTCTTAAATGGCTATATAGAAGAAGAGGGATATGTGCACCAACCCCTGGTTTTGAAAGTTCAAAAAATCCAGAATATGTTTTCAAACTAAAGAAGTCACTGTATGGTCTGAAACAGGCTCCCAGAGCTTGGTATGAAAGACTAAGTAACTTCCAGTTAGAAAAGGAATTCCCCAGAGGGAAGGTGGACACAACCTTATTCTGTAAGACAGTTAAGGATGACATTTTAGTCTGCCAGATTTATGTTGATGATATTATATTTGGATCTACTAAACCTTCTCTGGGAAGAAAATTTGCTAAGTGTATGCAGGCAGAATTTGAGATGAGCCTAATGGGGGAACTGAAATTCTTTCTGGGTATTCAGATCAATCAAACCCCAGAAGGAACTTACATTCACCAGAGCAAATATGTCATAGAACTTCTGAAGAAATTTGATCTCTTAGAATGTAAGCCATCAAAGATTCCAATGCAGCCCAAGTGCATTCTGGAAAGAGAACAGGTAAGCAAAAAGGTAGAACAGAAGGTCTACAGAGGTATGATTGGTTCTCTTCTTTATCTTACAGCCTCAAGGCCTGATATTCTATTCAGTGTATGCATTTGTGCAAGATTCCAATCAGATCCTAGAGAATCTCACTTAACAGCTGTTAAGCGAATTTTCAAGTATCTGAAAGGTACTACTAATCTGTGTCTGTTTTAAAGAAAATCTAGTGATTACAGCTTAGTAGGCTACTGTGATGCTGACTTTGC
Organism: Vicia faba; assembly: GCA_948472305.1. Lineage (NCBI taxonomy): Eukaryota > Viridiplantae > Streptophyta > Magnoliopsida > Fabales > Fabaceae > Vicia > Vicia faba. The sequence continues at coordinate 38,187,036 of OX451740.1, forward strand.
TGGAGACAGAGTTGAACGTAAAAGCACTTTTGGAAGCTGCCAGTTTCTGGGAGAAAATCTGATCTCGTGGTCCAGCAAAAGACAATCCACCATTGCTCTATCAACAGCAGAAGCTGAATACATAGCAGCAGCTGGATGCATCACATAAATGCTCTGGATGAAAAGTCAACTTGAGGACTTCCAGATTTATGAGAGTAACATCCATATTCTCTATGATAACACCTCTTCTATTTGCTTAAGTAAAAATCCAATTTTTCATTCTAGGGCTAAGCATATAGAAATAAAACATCATTTTATTAGGGACTATATTCAGAAAGGAATCTTAAACTTAAAATTTATTGATACAGACCATCAATGGGCTGATATCTTTACAAAACCACTTTCTGAAGATAGGTTCAACTTCATTCTGAATCATCTCAGCATGAAGCTCTGTCCAGAATAAAAATGTTTTAATTTTATATATTAACCTTCAGAATTGTGTTTATTTCTATGTGAACTTCTGATCAATCCTCTTTCAGAACTTTAGAAATGCAGATTGTATCAGAATCTATCCATAAAGATCTGAGCGCTTCAGTTCAAGGATAGATGTGCTGTTCACTCAAGAAAACAAGTGTCATTCAGTCATCAGTTGGTTCCTGAGGCTGAACACGCGTTCACGCTTCTGAAAAGGCAAAGCGCTAATTGGATGCATTGAGACACATGTCATGGGTAACCGTTTAAGTATCTTTCTGAATCCCCTAAAATCAGCAATCATTAAATGCAATTAATCATGATTTTTTTCTCTCTCTTAACCGTTTATGTTTTCAAAAACTTTTTCGAAATCTATTTAAACACCATTCACACCATTCACAACTTTTACCCTAACTTTAGTTTTCAATCAATATTTCTGATTTCTGTGTTTGTGTTCTTCCTTCTCAAGAAAACCCCTTAAAGCTTTTTCAAAAAAAAAAAATATCCTCGTGTGAACATGGCTTCTAGCAGCAATTTCACTTCAGGTTCCCAGAAAGATGCATCATATGAGCAATATGAGGTTCCTCTCAGAACGTTACTCACTCCAGTCAAGAACCTTGAAGTTCTGTCAAAGATAATAGTGGATTTCAACAGTCTGAAGGAAAATGGTTTTGATTTATCAGAAGAGATTCAAGCACAAGGATGGGAGAAATATTTTGACAGGTTGGTGGGTCCAACTTTTCCTATTTTGGTTAAGGAATTCTGGATTCACGCGTCTTCCTCAAATCACCAAGTCACTTCTTACATAATGGGGAAGAAAATTGTGATTACTGAAGACCTAATTAAAAAACTGATTGGATATAGTGGTGGTGGTATTCGTTGTATAGACATGGCTGAAAGGTGCTCAGATGTTGCTGTTATAGCAAGGGAAATTTTCACGCTGGGGCTTCCCTCCAGCAAGATAAGGGATCTGAAAGATAAGCACAGAATTTGGGCAAAGATTATTCTGGGTTGTTTCAACCACAGGAAGCCTACAAGCTCTTCTGATTACATAAACATAGATCAACAGTTTCTGATCTATTTTATCAATCAGAAGGTAAAGATTAATCTAGCTCATCTTCTGTTCAACCATATGAGAACAAGCATCAAGGAGACAAGAGAAGATGAACGCACTAAAAGGGATTGGATACCCTTGGGCAGATTGATATCAGATATTTTGACTGAGAATAGGCTGATTGAACATTTGACAGAGGCACAAGAGATCAGCACCCTGGAACCTTCTGTTGGCAAGCAGCTGAATGCCAAGAATCTAAAGAAGATGAAGCTGATAGAGAACATTAAGAAGGAGCCCAGCATCACTCCTTTTGCTGACATCTCCAGCAGAAGAGTCCCTCTGGACGACTTCCCTATGTTCTCAGAGATTGACTCCAAGCCTCAAATCATTCTGAGATATTTGGATGCTTGTAAAGCTGATGGGACAGCACCTAATCTAAACATTCAAGATCTTCAGCAGAAGGCACCAGAGGTGGTTCTGAAGAAGACTAAGAAGAGAAAAGCTGCTCCAGAAGGATCATCACAACAGACTCCAAAGAAAAGAGGTAATCCTGTTTCTGTATCTGTTTTAGATTCAACTGCTATTTCCTCATCTATGCCTACTCCCACTCCAACTCCAGCTGATATCCCAACACCCCAAACCTTTGAAGATTTTGACACTGACTTTGACCCTTCTGAGTCATTAACTCTCAGAAGATCCCGCTCCAAACCACAAAATCCAAACACTGCAACCATACCAGAACCAAAACTTTCTCAAGTTCTTTCTGATATTGATCAACACTCTTCCGCTCCCGAAACAGAAAATCCAAATCCACAACCAGAAATTCCCATCTCACCACAACCTGACATCCCACTTTCACCTATACCATAAACTCCACTCTCTCCCATACCAGAACCAGAAATCCCACAACCTTCCTCTCCTCAACCAGAAAGTAATCCACCCTCTCCTCAACATACACAATCTCCACAACCTGAGACTCAAAACTCTGAGGCTCAAACCTCTGAATCTCCTGAACCACAACCCTTGGCCATTCAATTGCCCTGTGGTACTACTGTTAATATGTCTCAACTTCCCTCATCACCAGAAATTACTCCACCAAATACCCCATCTAGTCCAATCATCATTTCTGACTCTCCCACTCCCTCACCTAAGAAAAATACAGAAAACCACAGCAAGACAGTCATTGATCTAACAGTCTTTGAACGCCTTGCTGCAATACATCACAAAACTGCCATCCTCAAACCAAAACAGCCAGATGTTGGTTCCAGCATATTGAACTTTGAAACAGATATGCAGAAGCGGAACACTTCTTTGAAACAAGCAAGTCTGGAAGTGGTTGACCCTGATGCATCAGACCTCCTCTGGACTCAATTCACAAGATGGGTAAGCGTTGAAACCTTTAAGCTGCAAAACCAGAGCTATGGACAGGCTCAATAGAACTTCAGCAATCTGCTGAAGGAAATGGAAGGTCCAGTTCTGAGCAAGCTGCTGAAGGAAGAAGTTCTCCATCTGGACTTTGCGCCTTGGTCTGAAAAGCGTCCAGCATCTCAAGTTCAACCTGCAGAAGAACAGATAATTCAAGCTGAAGATTTGGGTCAAGCAGAAGAAACTACAGAAATCTCTGAGAAGCAGTCGGTATCTGAAGATCCTCAAGCTTCATCTCTTGACAGGCAGGCTCTAGAGGATTTGAAGAGATCTGATATGCTGATGAATGAAAGGATGGACAAGCAGGATATCAAGATTGATTCTATAGCAAACATGGTATCTAAGCAACAGGAAACCAGCGAGCAAATCAAGAGCATGTTGGAAGCTCTGTTCACACGACTTCCTCCTTCTTCTTAGATTTTTCTTATGTTTTCCTTGTTTTCTTTACATGTTTGTCTGTAATATTTTTACTTATTCTAAACTATCATTGCTTCTGTTTTAATACAAACGTGTTTTTACTCTAATCATTGTTACTTTGATTATATATGCTTTTTGATAACTGACAAAAAGGGGGAGAAAGAATGATATTTTTCAATAACGACTTACTGAGACAAAAGTCTCAAACATTCTAACATTATATTTGAATTTCTTTGTTCTGAAAAGCTTACAGGAACAAGAATCTGAAGAACTCTGATAAAGCAAAATTCTGATGCTCAAAGAAAGGTTCAATAAAGTTCTGATACTCAAGGTCTCAAGGAATCAAAGGGAAATAATCAACTCAGGGGGAGTTTTTCTCATCATTACTCTGATATTGTTTATTTCTTACCCTCTTAGCTCTGATACCTTTTGCTCATTATCTGATTATCTCTGATACCGTTTCCTCTCTATCCTTAAACTCTGACACTTTCATCATTTTATTTTTATTGAAAAAATCTGGTTTTTGTCATCATCAAAAAGGGGGAGATTGTTAGAACATAGTTTGATTCTACAACCCTCAGTTAGAGTTTTGATGATAACAAAATACAAGATTAAATGAATTATGAGATTTATATAAGACATAGATGCTACTTAAAATTATGTTATGTATTTGCAGGAAACTCTGATAGAATCAGCATCAGAATATGAATATCAACATCAGCATCAGAAGATATGTCTGCATCAGAAGATCAATACATGTGCTACGCTAAAGTCTGATGAACAAAATATGCGCTTAACATACTCTGATTCTGATCAGGATACTTATCATGTCACCAGCATTCAGAAGCGCCAGAATAAGCTAAAGCTAAGAACACTCTGATCCTCATCAAGCAAAACATTCTGAAGTGTCAACGGTACTGCATTCAAGGCATATTAATTACCAACGGCTTTATTCCAAGACAAAGATCTTCTCAAAATGGAAAGAACGTAATGAGCATTGAAATGGAATTATGGACATCAACGTATCTATTCCAAGGATATTTTAACAAATCAGTGAGAAGTGAAATGGTGAATTCTCTATAATACTCTACACGCATATACGCCTAAAGCCAATCACCATCATCTTCGTTCTCACTTATTCAGTTTGCTAAAGCTCTCAACTACTTACTCCATAGCTCTAGCAATCTAGTTTCACTTAAGCTTCATTTTGTGTATTATCACAGTTGTGATCTATAGTTTTTGTAGAAAACATCAAACACACATTACTGTTCATTTATCTGTAAGAAAGAATTTCCTTGAGAAACCGGTATGTGGTTAGACTCAAGAAGGCTTTAGCAGTTGTTAAAGCAGTGTTGTATTCAGTTGAATATAGTGGATTAAGACCTCGTTGGAGAGAGGCGAAATCACCTTGACGGGTGGACTGGAGTAGTTTGAGATCAAACGAACCAGGATAAAAATAACGTGTTGTCTGCATTTGATTTCAAGTTTTAACAATTCAACCCCCCTTCTTGTGTTTTTCACATCTTCATGTTCATGGGGAGCTAGATCTTCCAATCAAAGTGGGCTCCCAAATCTTTAACTCCACCTTCTATATTATGGATATTCTCCCTGCCTATTCTTGTCTGTTAGGTCGCCTGTGGATTCATAAAGTTGGGGCAGTGACCTCAACCCTCCACCAGAAACTCAAATATCCAGTCAAGGGCAGAATAGTCACCATCTGTGGGGAAGAGAATTTTATGGTAATCCACCTTAACTCTTTCAAGTATGTAGAGATGGACGGAGAATTCATTGAAACCCCATGCCAAGCCTTTGAGATCGTACCACCGATGATTGCTGCTAATAAATGTTCTTCTGATGAGTCTAAAATTGTTAAGTCCACACCAAAGATGGTTTCAGTCAAGGATGCCCGTGCGGAAATTGAAGAAGGAAATTGCGATACTTGGGGGAAACTCCTCGATATCCCGTTTAAAGAAGACATGTTTGGTTTGGGCTTCACCGTCAAAGCTCAAAGGGAAGTGAGGCGTGCTCGTGCTGGAAAGCCACCTCTCCGCATTGGAAGTCATAAAGTCAACGCCATGGGTGATTCTGATGAAGAAGCTGCATTTGAAGAGTGGGTGTACCCAACTACAACGGAGCTGAAGAATTGGCATACAAAGGACTTTATTACCATCTCCTTCATTGAGGAGTAATATACTTGTTATTTCTTTTATTTCAATTCAAGAACTTGTTGTCTATAATATTTTAACAATGACTTTTTAGCCATGTGCCTGGCCCGGGGAACTTTGGTCCATTTGTCAAGCATTTTATTTATATTCATCTAATCATATGATCATTCAATACATTGGACTCTTTTGCATTCAAATATTTGTGTTCATTGTCTTTCCTTTCCTTAAAATACATTTTTCAAAAAAATAGGCATGTATCTTACATGCACACACACACACTCTCACAGGTCCACATCCACTCTGGATCCTATTGCCAATGACTCTACTATTGCCGACTATAACTTCGAATGTCCTATCAACCAAGCTGAAGACGAAAGCGAGGAAGATTGTGACATACCGAGATAACTAGCTAGACTTCTATTACAAGAGGAAAAAGTTATTCAACCGCACGAAGAATTAGTTGAAGTTATCAACCTGGGTACTGAGTTAGATAAGAAGGAAATCATAATCGATGCTAATTTGGAAAGTGGTGTCAAGAGCAGGTTGGTTCAGATGTTGCATGATTACGTGGAGGTATTTTCTTGGTCTTATGAAGATATGCCTGGGTTGAATACCGTCATCATAGTTCATCGTCTTCCGACAAAAGAAGACTGTCCGCCTGTCAAACAAAAGGTTCATCGCATGAGGCCTGATATGTCTGAGAAGATTAAAGCTGAAGTGATGAAACAGTTTGATGCAGGGTTCTTAGCTGTGACATCCTATCCCCAATGGGTTGCTAATTTGATTCCAATGCCGATGAAATACGGAAAGGTTCGCATGTGCGTAGACTATAGGGATCTTAATAGGGCAAGCCCCAAGGATGACTTCCCTCTACCACACATTAACGTCTTAGTTGATAATACTTCTCAGCATAAAGTCTTCTTATTCATGGATGGCTTCTCAGGCTATAATCAAATAAGGATGGCTCCTGAAGATATGGAAAAGACTACTTTCGTTATGCAATGGGGCACCTTCTTCTACAAGGTCATGTCGTTCGGATTAAAGAATGCAGGGGCAACATTTCAAAGGGCTATGGTAGCTTTATTTCATGACATGATTCATAATGAGATAGAGGTATATGTCGATGATATGATTTCCAGATCAAAAACCAAAGAAGAACATCTCGATCACCTGCACAAACTATTCGAAAGGCTGAAAAAGTATAAGCTGAGGTTAAACCCTAACAAGTGCACGTTTGGAGTACGATCGGGAAAGCTTCTAGGTTTTGTTGTCAGCAATAAAGGTATTAAAGTTGATCCTGCCAAGGTAAAGGCCATCCAAGAAATGTCAGTCCCTCATTCTGAAAAAGAAGTTAGAGGATTCTTGGGTCGTCTCAATTACATTGCCCGTTTCATATCACACTTAACTGCTACTTGTGAGCCACTCTTCAAACTCTTGAAGAAACATCAGGTAGTTAGATGGAACGGTGAATGTCAGATTGCCTTTGACAAAACCAAAGAATACCTACAAGAACCTCATATTCTCATGCCTACAGTTGAAGGAAGACCCTTGATCATGTACTTTACAATACTAGAGAATTATATGGGGTGTGTTTTGGGTCAACATGATGAGTCTGGCCGAAAAGAGCATGCTATTTATTACCTGAGAAAAAAGTTTACCGACTATGAAACCAGATATTCACTGCTCGAGAAAACTTGCTACGCTCTGGCATGGGATGCTCTCCGGCTAAGACAGTATATGTTGACTCATACCACTCTGTTGATTTCTAAGATAGACCCAATCAAGTACATCTTCGAGAAACCTGCCCTTTCCGGACGGATAGCCAGATGGCAAATGATCTTGACTGAGTATGAAATTCAATACACGACCCAAAAAGCCATTAAAGGAAGTGTACTAGTAGATCATTTGGCCCATCAAGCTGTGGATGATTATCAGTCAATGAACTCCGACTTCCCTCATGAGAACATCATGCTAGTAACCGACTGTGCGAAACCTGGACCATATGACGGACCTGAACCAGGATCCTGATGGACTATGGTATTCGATGGGGCTTCCAACGCCTTAGGTAATGGAATTGGTGTTGTGATCATCTCTCCTGAAGGTTGCCACACTTCTTTCACTGCCAGACTGTGCTTCGATTGCACAAATAATATGGCCGAGTATGAAGCATGCATCTTAGGTCTAAAAGCTGCTATTGACTTAAGGATCAAGCATTTGGATGTGTTCGTGGATTCCTCCCTAGTGATCATCCAAGTAAAAGGAGATTGGGACACTAAACACCCTAATCTCATCCCTTACAAGGAACTTGTGTTGTCCCTAATTACTCACTTCGAAGAGATCACCTTTGAGCACTTCCCTAGAGAAGAAAACCAGTTGGCTGACGCTTTGGCAACCATGTATTCAATGTTTAAAGTCAAATGGGATAACAAAGCCCCTATGATAACAATTGAAAGATTCGATGAACCAGCACATTTCTATGAGCTTGACACTGATGTGGAAAAGCCATGGTACCACGAGATGATGAGATGCCTTGAAGCACAAGAGTATCCAGAGGGAGCATCTATCAATGACAGAAAGTTCTTTCAAAGATTTGCAATCAAATTCTTCCTAAGTAACGGGATATTATACACACGCAACCATGATTCAACTCTACTCCGATGTGTGGACAAGAAGGAGGCAGAGGAAATTATGGAAGACATGAACGATGGTCTCTTCGGTACTCGCTCAAGTGGACATACGATGGCTAAGAAAATCTTAAGAGCCAGTTACTATTGGTCAACAATGGAGACTGATTTCCATCAACATTCAAGAACTTGCCATAAATTCCAAATCTACGCTGAAAAGGTCCATGTGCCTCTTATCCCTCTGAATGTCATGACCGCTCTGTGGCCATTTGCAATGTGGGGCATTGACATGATTGGAGAGATCAAGCCCACAGTTTCCAATGGACATCACTTCATTCTTGTTGCTATCGACTATTTTACCAAATAGGTCGAAGCCACCTCGTTTGCCTCAGTCACCTAGAATGTGGTAGCCAGATTCATCAGACACAACCTCATTTGCTATTATGGTGTCCCCAAAAGGATCACCACTGACAATGGGACTAACCTCAACAATGCTATGATCACTGAGCTTTGCACTCAATTTAAGATCAAGCATCACAATTCTTCTCCGTATAGACTGAAAATGAATGGCGCAGTCGAAGCGGGCAACAAAAATATCAAGAAGATTGTGCAAAAAATGGTAGTAACCTATAACGATTAGCATGAGATTTTGCCGTTTTCTCTACATGGCTACCGTACTTTAGCTAGAACATCAATCGGGGTAACTCCCTTTTCCCTAGTCTATGGCATGGAAGTTGTTTTGCCAGTGGAAGTTAAAATCCCCTTGCTGAGAATTATGAATGAGGCGGGCCTAGGCAAAGACGAGTGGATTCAAACGAGATTGGATCAGCTGAACTTGATTGACGAAAAATGATTAGCTACTGTTTTCCATGGTCAGGCGTACCAAAAACGGATGATCAAGGCTTTCAACAAAAAGGTCAAACCTCGAGTATATCAAGTTGGTAACTTGGTGATAAAACTCACCATTCTACCACAAGGAGACCCCATAGGAAAGTGGACTCCCACCTATGAAGGGCCATTTGTTGTTGTTGTACCACAAAATTTTCCCACTCATTTATCAAGAATTTTCTCACAAGATCTCTTGTGGCTCGAGATTGCATTAGGGTTGATCAAGCTCAAGACACCTTCTTAAGCACTGATGACCAAAATTAGGGTTTGAGATTACACAAGGATATTTAAAATTTCAATGCTTCATATGACTTTCATGGATCATTATGGACCCCCAAGATTACTCATGTCAAGTTTCAATCCTTGGATCACACTTTTGCCCAGTCAATTGAGCAGTTGACCTAAAAATCAGTTGTATTGGGGAAAAAGTCAATTGTGGCCAATTTACAGTCAAACTTCATGATTTTTGACACACATCAACATTTTAGACTCATGTGCATTTGATCAAGTTTGGACCACAATTCCTCAAGAAATTTGATCAAATCTCCAAAAAGGCAAAATGGTCAAAATTAGGGTTTTGATTGGGAAAAGGCAATTTCTAATTTTTGAACTAGAAAATGATCAATTGGTTTAAGGCATGACCTCAAGATTCAAATTGCATCATTTTGACCTAATGACATGGCTCAAAACATTGCTCAATTCCAATGGATTGACAGATGAATTTTCAGTCAACTGATTAAAAGTCAATTGTATACTGAAAAGTCAAACTTTGACTTTTTGGTCAAAATCAAATGTCAAAGATCATAATTTATCAAAGCATGTCAAAATATGAAACTTATTCATCAAGAAATCCAAAATTCAAAATTTCATTTTGAAAAGTGAAAATTTCTAAACTTAGAAATTTTTCTAAGTGTTGGGAATTTCTTATTTTTTCACAACTTTGAGAAAAAATTTCACCATGATGCAAGATGATTCAAGAGAAACTTCAAACATGAAAGTTGTATATCTCCATGAAATATACAACTTTTCTTCACACAACTTCTTCCAAAATTTCTTGGATTTTAAGTTATAATTTTTAGAACATGTGGTCATGAAACAAAACACTTAGTGAAATTTTGCCCTAATTTGGTTAGGATTGTGACCCAACTTCATGGAACTTTTTCATATAGTTCCAATGGGAATCTTCAAAATAAATTTAAATATGGATTTTAGAGCATATTTAAAGCTTTCCAAAATTTCCAAGAACTCCTTGAGATCATTTTTGAGTAGGGAGAATCGAAGAGATGAAGTTAGGGTTTTATCACTTGAATTACAAGTAATTTTGTGATGAACCAAATTCAAAATTCAAAGTTATGCTGCATAGCCTCTACTTTGCAGGTCTCAAACTTGTTAGGAACTCCATAGTTAATTACTTGCACAACTGTTAGAGGTCTCATTTCAAGCATTCAATGCAAGGCCATGCTTTATATCCATTTTGGGAAGAAAGTGCACATTGCCATTTTGATGAAGTAACTTTTTGCACAAAACTTGTTCTTGAGCCTTACACTTGTTCTCTTCTGATAATACATGTCTCATAACATAAGATAAATGTTTTAGACACTTACAATCACCCATCCCATACTTGTACCTCACATTGAAACTTAGTTTCCCACTTTTCTTCAAAATCAAGTAACCTAGCAATTAGCTGAAAACTTGTACTTCTGATTGTCCAAACCACTCCAATCCTTTTTCTTATAGATATACAAACCATTTTCCACAAAATACACGCATGATTGACCCCTAAAAAACCCCAAGAGCTCAGAACTGTTTCACATACCTCCATTGTTTCCCAACCTGACCAAAAGTTTGAAACTCACAACTCCCTCGTGCGTTTTCAAGCCTTTTGGTTCCTAAAGTTTCTAAACATCATTTAGAACTCATCCCACACCCTGTTACAGAGCTGTAACACCATTAACACCGTTCTCCATTTTCAAAAACAGAGCTTTGCACTTGGACTTCTCCAGAACTCCTCGGGTACTTTCAGCTCAAGCTAAGCATCCCATTTGCTTTCTGGGAACTTGAGGAAGCTAACCCAATCATTGGAACTCACTGAAAGCTGCTCAAACTCCAAACCTGATACCATCTTGCAAGGTAAGTTTTCTAACTTTGGAACTTTTCATACAAGCATCATCAATGATTTATTTGTGAATGAAACATGTAGGTATCATTTCCCTAAAGCTAACCATGTCCGTAGTTTCCATTAATTTTGCTTGAGCTTAGAGAATTTTAAGATTGAAGTTTCTGAGATTTTTAGGGTTCAGAATAGGGCCATTAAAATTCATGCTTATTTTGAGCTATAGTTTTAATGCTTTACATTTCTGAAACCATGAGAAAATTTGCTACAAGTTTCATGTTTACAGTTTTCATTTTTGTTGAGATTTGAAAAAGTTACAGAGGTTTTGGCTGGGCGTGAGGTTGAAGATGAAGTTGGCCTCATGAACGTGTTTGCCTTATGTATTTATTGTTTAATTTATATAAACAGATGTATAGCCACCCTAGTGGTAGAAGCGTGCGCCTATAACCAGAGGGACCTGGGTTCGAGCCCTAATGGTACCCTTTTGGTTTTTTCACATTTTTTTGCATTTTCTGATTTTCTTTTTGGCAGGCGTTGGGCCTCCCTTTGGGCCTTATGTTTTTTTTTTTTGTTGTTAACCCCCTTGCAGGCTGTTCACACCCCTGGCCCAGTTTTTATTTTCTTTTCTTATTTTCATTTTTTTCTTAATTATTTTTCTAATACTCAAAAATCATTAAAAAAATAAATAATAGATTTACATTTTGACATAGTTTATTTATTTTTTTCACACAAAAAATTATTTTATTAATCATACTTTATTTATTTTACTAATTATCTTTGTAAATTTAATTAAAACTAGGGTTTTTTTAGTTATTTTCTTTTACACCATTAAAATATATTATTATAAAACAAAAAAAGACCAAAAATATTTTATAATACTATAATTTATTTTCAAGACAAAAATACCAAAAAAAAAACAAAAATACTTTTCTTATAAACTTAATTTCTTTTTAATCAATTAATAGATTTAGGGTTTTATTTAAAATATTTTCTTAGTAAATTTAGGTTTTACTTTTAATTAATTATTTTCTTTGTACATTTATTTATCCAATTCTTGTACCAATTCAATACGGTTGTAATAGATTAATTATGTTTATTTTCTTGCAATCCCCATTTACAATTTGTACACCCCCTCCCACAAGTATTGTAATAGCGTAGTAACTTTAAATTTCGCAATTTATCGCTTTATATATAACATGCTAGTAATTAGGGTTTGTATGGAAAGACTAAAACCAATACTTAGAAAACCCTAATTCAAGACAAAATCAAGCATGAAAATAATACACTTGCACACAAGCACCCTGTTGTACCCCAAAATTTGCCCTCCCATTTCCTCAACATTTTCTCATCACCAGACCTTTGAAGATCAAGATCCAGTTAGGGTTTCCTCTGCTCAAGACTTCTCTTTGCACTGTTGACTCAAATTAGGGTTTGTGTTGGCACAAAGATGTTTTGACCTAAAATGCCTAAGATGACTTTCATGCTTCATGTTGGACTCCCAAGTTTATCCATACCAAGTTTCAAGTCTTGATTCCAAGTTTTGCCCAGTCAATTGGACAGATGACCTAGAAATCAGCTGTATCGGGGAAAAAGTCAACTATGGCCAATTGACAGTCAAATCTCATGAAAATTGACCCACATCAACATTATGAACTCATATGGACCATTTGATCAAGATTGGATCACAATTCCACAAGAAATTTGATCAGATCACCAAAAGGGCAAAATGGTCATTTTTAGGGTTTTGACTGCACAAAGGCAATTTTTGACTGTTTGACCTAGCCAATGGCAAACCAAGCTCACATATGGACTCAAGGACCCCATGGAATTGTATTGACATTCTCAACAAGCTCAAAAGATCCCAAGTACACAAGATTGACAGTTGAATTTCCCAGTCAATTGATCAATTTTGACTGTATACTGAAAAGTCAAACTTTGACTTTTTGGTCAAAATCAAGAGTCAAGATTCACTTTTCATCAAAACATGCCAAATCATGAAACTTGTTCACCAAGAAACCAAGAAATGTAAATTAGGGTTTGAAATGGAATTTTTCATAACTTAGAATTTTTCTAAGTTATGGAAAACCCTAATTTTTTCCCAACTTTGCCCAACTTTTTCACCAAGATTCATTTGGATTCAAACAAAAGTAAAAACATGAAAGTTGTAGCTTGTTGCATAATCTACAACTTTGATTCACAAAGTTTTCCCAAATGAGGCTTGTATCTCAAGTTACAAATTTTTGAATAAGGGCACTAAACCATTCTTAACTTAGTGAAATTTGACCTATTTTGGACAAGTTTTTACCTAACTTCAAGACCATTTTCCATACACTTCCACTTGTAATTTCAAATTGCATTTCAAAGATGGATTGTAGTACACATTCCAAGCTTTCCAAAATGTCCAATAACTCATCAAACAACCTCATAACTTGAGAGATTCGAATTTCACAATATAGCAAAAACTCACTTTGTTCATGACCAAGTTACATGTCCATAACCTTGCAATTTGAACTCAGCATGCCTTAAGCTAGATTACAGGTCCTTAAACCATCCAACACTCAAAAATTTAATGCATATTCTTTGTGCCAAGACCATGTTCTTTGAGTTCAAGCATTGTCTAAAGGTTTAATCCCAAAGTAGATAAAGCAAATTGGCCATTTTTGTAAAAGGTAGCTTTATGTCAAATTGAAAATCCAACAAGTACATTGCAAATCTGAATGGCACAAGATTATGAGCATAACACACTGATCAAGGAGGGATTATGCAGCACATTAGGGGCCCTCTACATGCCTAGAAACACAAGTTGGCTTTTGTTGCTTAAGAAAGAAGAAAAGTGTCATAACATCACACAACTCTCATATCAGCTTAGGCACACTTAGACAAACTTATCAAACACATCCTAAAGATCAGAACCAAGCTTTTGCACGACCCTAGCACCTCTCAAACACTCCCCTTGCCATAATCACTCTCAAACTGCAAAAACAGGGCAAGGCCTGCAGTTTGAGTGCTATCTTTCATTTCTCTCAAGCTTTCTTGCCCAAACCAGTTCATACATCTTCCATACCATCTATGCAAGCTAACCAAAAGAAAAATCACGACCTATAATCCCTCTAACTGGTTCCACAATTTTCACATTTCTGACTTGCAGGTGAAGTTCTCTAGCTCGATTCAGAAGCTTTCAAGAGAAAGTAAACATTGGAATAGCATCCCTGGACCTCAAGGAAGCTTTTCCAATCATCACCTTGCACTGAAAGTTCCTACATTTCCAGATAGAACTTCAACTGAACAGGTAAGTTTTTGAATTCGTATCTCTCTTATTAGGCATCATTAGCTTTAAGTTTGTGAATAAACAATGTTCTACTCATGCCACTGAACATGTACATTCTTTTACTTTTCATTTCTTTTGCCTGAGCTGTGAGAATTTAAGGTCTGAAAATGGTAGAAAACTTAGGTCAGGATTTGGGATTGTTAAAATTCTCTCTCGTTTCTGAGAGTTAGGAGATGTTCTTTATATATTTGGAATCGTGGTTTCATGCTTAACATTTTTTGTGTTGGAAGTTTGTGCAAAAGATCAAAGAATCAGGATGTTTGAATGTTGGAACCAAACGCGCGTTTTTGAACATTGTTTGCTGGAGGTTGAAGAAGACAGGTCTTCTGGGCTGGGCTTGGAGTGTTTTTCTTATTTGCACCTTGTTTCTACTTTGAAACCCCCCTGGCCCATTTTGATTTTTACTTGTTATTTTCTATATTTTCTTTTTGATTTTGTTTCCATATTTTTATTCAATTCATAAAAAACATTGAAAATATTTTTTTTATATTTTTTGCATTTATTTTGATATTTATTTGACTATTAGTTAGTTTTGTACATAAATAAATAAATTTGCCTTTTATTTAAAATAGCCAAAAAATAATACAAACATGCTATTTTCTGATTTTTATTTTATATTACCTCTTGAAAACATTTTACATAAAATATATTTTTATATAAATATTAAATATTATTATTTTGTATATATAATATATATTTAGAAAATTATACAAATAAATACATATGTATTAGTATACTTAGAATAAAAATACTAAAAAAATACATATTTTATTTTATTAATATTTAATATAAAAATACATTTTTGACAAATACTTCACTTTATTTTATTTTGTATATAATAAATAAATACCTGTATTAAATTAAATAATAATACATTTCATTTAATAAAAATTAGGGCTTTGCCCTAAATTCAAAAATACTCCAAAAAATAATATCTTTTTATTTTCTTTTTATTTTACATAAATAATACTTTTTTTCATACATATAAAAAACCCTTTTTTTTGCATTCTTGCATATTTGTTCTATTTCTATTTTATTTATGCAATTAAATCATCTTGTAAATAATTCAAATCTTGATGTAATAGTTTTAGGTTTAAATTCCTTGTCAAAATCCCCATTTGAAACATTGTACCCCCCTCCCTATATTATTGTGTTGTAATAGCGTAGGAGTTTAAATTTCTCACTTTATCGCTTTCTAAATATACAATGTTAGAATTAGGGTTTATATGCGAATAAAATGAACAAAATAGTTATGACCTAATCTCAAGACAAACAAGCATGAAAATGGACACACAAATCACACTTGCACCCCCTAGGGTATTCCACTTTGTTGCCTTCAAATAAATGGGCCATATTGCATGTTAGGTCTCTTTGGGCAAAACAAACAAATCAAATGATCATAGTCCCTCGATAACATTTTCAAAATATTGCCAAAACAAATGATCAAGTCCCTTAAAGAAAATGCCCAAAGATACTTGGCACCATTGCAATTATGGTCTAAAACGATGATCCGCGCCTGTCCCTTTCACATCCTAACATGAGATTGTCCACCAAATACAATGGTGGAACAAACTTATTAAAAGGGTTAAAACATAGCAATAAACTTTGAGAAATTTAGGAGTAGATAACCTCTTAGTTACTTGAATCAATCTTGCAAACTATAACACTTGCCTATTTCAAAAAAACCACACATCACTACACTTTCAAAACAACTTTCAAAAACAAATGAAAACCTTTTCAAAAGACCTACATCTTTGTATACATCCCCACATGGATCATTACAAAGGTTGCCACCACAATGGCTTCTTTTCAAAACATTTTCAAACACACACACACAAGCACCATTTAAAACAATTGAAAACAAAAGGCAAGTGATCTAAGCAAGTAACTAAGAGCCCATGGATAACCATGGATAGAAAGGGTGCTAATACCTTCCCTTTCTATAATCTACTCCCCGAACCCAAGAAAAATCTCAAAGGTTTTTGCTGTGCTTTTTAAACCTTTCCTTAGGATAAAATAAAAAGTCGGTGGCGACTCTTGCTCAACCGAAACATTTGCGAAAACAAACGCAAAGCCATAGTCAGTTCTCCCACCGTATCACAGAACTGGCGACTCTGCTGGGGACAATTTTAAAAGTGGAGTAACCTTAGGGCTTAGATCACCCTCTTGCATGACTAATTGTTTGAATTGTTTGCTTTATACTTTGGCTCTATTTGTTTGGGTTTGCAATCCTACACCCGGATTTTGGGAAACATTCATAGATAGCAATACGTTGTGGAAACTGTGCGGGGTATACCGACACGGTCTAAGCAATAGCTATATTAGTGCGACATATTTGTGAGTACCGGTAACCCTTGAGTTCAATCAAGGAGAGTACGGGGCCGCTGAGTGATGTCACTAAGCACTAATGACCTAGAACCTTACTTGACCATCTTGGCCTTTTATTAGGGGTAGTGAGATGATCGGCTTTGGTGCAGTCCTAAGTTGGTAGATATTCGATACTACACTCATTGAGGTTTGTTTTCTTGGAATATTTTGGTCGCTAGTTAAGTGGATAAACCAAAACCATGAACAACGAAAACAATCCAGTGATATTGAGCTCCTTAGAACCCGGTTACTATTTATAGGACAGGTTTTTAAGCCAACTACACTCAAGAGGGTACTTACCTATGAAACCCCATGCAAGCCTGAAACTAGGGTTTGGTGTGATTTGCTTGTACATATGTTTTGTGCATACATCATAAACATCATGAAGCATCATATGCATTTACTAACCATTTCAAGGGTTTGGATCTTCATCTTTGTTCCTGTTTTGTAGGTCATGGAAATTCCTCGCAGAAACACCATTCAAGTCAACCTTGTGAGAATCTCTCCTCAACTCAAGGAGCTCACCTCAAGAATTCCGGAAAACTCATCCTTCAGTGAAAGACATGGTAGACTGCTCAGCCTAGTCCACACCAACATTGAAGAAGACATGATGAAAGTGCTATTCCAGTTCTTTGACCCTCTTCACCACTGTTTCACTTTCCCTGATTACCAGTTGGTACCCACTTTGGAGGAGTTTTCTCAACTCCTAAGAATCCCTATCCTTAATCAACTACCCTTCAACGGTACGGAAAAGGAACCAAAGCCGGAAGATGTTGCTCGAGCATTACATCTACAACCATCCGACATCAAGGGGCATTGGGAAACCAGAAGCGGCGTCAAAGGATTCTTAGCAAAATTCTTGTTTGAGAAGGCACAAGAATGTTGGAACTCATTGGACCTACAAGCCTTTGAAGAGATTGTGGCACTCCTTATCTATGGGTTGGTCTTGTTCCCAAATCCTGACCAATTGGTAGATGTCAACGCCGTCAAAATCTTCTTGTCCAGAAATCCAATACCAACATTGCTTGGGGACATTCTTCACTCATTTTACACACGAACAATGAGAAAGAGGGGTGTTCTCATGTGCTGTACTCCTATCCTTGCAAGGTGGTTTATTTCGCACCTTCCACAGTCTGTCTTGAAGAATGACCAAGGTACAAGGTGGTCCCAACGATTGATGACTCTTACTCATTCTGATGTGCATTGGTGTTCTCGGTCCAGAGAAAATGTCATCATTGTCGATCGTTGCGGAGAATTTCCTAATGTTCCTTTACTTGGAATCAGAGGAGGTATCACCTACAACCCTTGCCTAGCTTTGAGGCAATTTGGATATGCACAGAGAGATGGCCCTCATGAGATGTTGATTCCTGACCTAGTTTTTGACTTCGACAACGATGCGCAAGGACTTCGCCAAAGATTCATCAGAGCTTGGGGAAAACTCAACAAGGTTGATAGCAAGACTCTGGGACACAAGAACTCCATCCCTCTTGAGCCCTATCTCAAGTGGGTACGAGCCCGAGCCCAAAGTCTAATGATGCCTTATCCCCATGTACTCCCAGTGATTAAAGAGCCTGTCAATGAAGGAGAGGTTCCCTACACAATCCTACATCTAGACATGCCTACATCGTGGGAGGAAATGCAGAAAAGCTGGATTCAGCTCAAGGAGGAACGGAATACTTTTGAAGCTAGCTACTACGCCAGTGAAAAGAAGGTTCTAGAGCTTACCCGCCGACTCCACGAGCAAGAGGCCCTCAATACCTACATCGCACCAAAGAGGATGCGCAATGTCTTTCTGCCTTAAGAAGTTTATTTTGTAATATTTGGCCCATGGGGCATTTATGTACTAACAAATTTCTTCTTATTAATATGACGTGCGTTCTTCTTTGTCTGAAACAATTTTGAATGTCCTAAATCCTTGAATGCATTGCATACATAAGCATACCATTCATCATGTGCATAAGCAGGTCTCATTCCAGGTTTCCTTATCTGTCTGCTGTTTATTTCAGTAGGATGGATCTCGAGCAAACAATCAAAGACCTGCAAGCTCAAAATGCACAATTCCAGTAACTCCTGATGACCTTGGCTAAGGGTCGGGAGGATATCAAGACCCAATTAGGGAACAAAGACCCAGTGAAAAAGAAGAAAAAGAGGCTCGGGGTGGCTACTTTGGGGAGAAGATTTGACGGAGAAGCTCGGAGAGTGCTTGAATTTCCTCCTACTTCTGATGAAGGGACTAGTAAGAGAGATGGAGTTGCGGTGCCTTCCGAGTCTGATGCGGAGGAAGAAGAGGTTGAAGAGGATGAAGATTATTCTGACCAGCAATACCCTCCAGCTGATGATAAATACAAAGGGTTAGAAGACAGATTAGCCGCCATGGAGTTACAAAGAGTACCGGGTTTGGATTTTGAAGACTTGGGTTTGGTTGTCGGGATTGTGATTCCCCAAAAATTCAAAGTGCCAGTGTTTGTGAGGTATGATGGGCTGTCCTGCCCCAAAATGCATCTCAGGTCCTACGTGAGAAAGATTCAACCCTATACGGCAGATAAAAACCTCTGGATTCATTTCTTTCAAGACAGCCTTTCTGGAGCTCAGTTGGAGTGGTTTTATCAGCTAGAGGGAACCAGTGTCCGAAATTGGGAAGATTTGGCCACCGCTTTCTACAAACAATACCAATACAATTCTGACCTTGTCCCTACTCGTACCCAGCTTCAGGGTATGTCGTTAGGAACAGGCGAAGGATTCAAAGAGTACGCACAAAAATGGAGGGATTTGGCTGGAAGGGTGCAGCCTCCTTTAACCGATCGTGAACTTGTTAATATGTTTCTAGGGACCCTATCTGGGCCATTTTTCAATCATCTGATTGGTAACTCTTCAGCGGGGTTTACCGATTTGATCTTAACGGGCGAAAGAATAGAAGCTGGCATCAAGTCAGGAAAAATTCAGAAGAGTGTTGCTACAAGTACTGAGAAGAGGCCTTTTAAGAAAGAAGCAAGTGTCGTCTATGGTCCTAGAAGACAAGTCAAGCCCGAAAGTCGCCAAGCCGTCAATGCTTTGGTCATTTCAAAACCTGCTGCTGCTCCTCAGCAGTACAATCAACAAAGAAGTGAAAGGCCCAAGAGGCAGTATACTCGGCTGAGTATGACCTTATCTCAAATTTTACCCCAACTGCTATCAACCAATTTGGTTACCACCAAAGAAGCTCCTAAAGTCGTGAATACTGCGTCTCCTAAGTATAACCCAAATGCCCGGTGTGCTTATCATTCTGATAGTCCCGGGCACACTACTGATGATTGCTGGGCCTTGAGAAACAAAGTGCAAGATCTTATCGACGCGAAGGAAATTCAGTTTGAAGCGCCTGAGAGACCAAATGTTGTAACTGCTCCTATGCCCCAGCATAGAGTAAATGCCATTGAGGAAGAATTGTATGCTGTTTCGGTGAATGAAGTTGTTACCCCTCTTTTGACTGTTAAGAGGAACTTACTACTAGTCGGTTTATTTCCGGGTTATAGTAAGGGTTGCCTCCTGTGTGCTGTTATCCCTACCGGTTGTCCACTGCTGAAATCAGGCATCCATAGAAGAAATATCTGTTGTCACAATCTACAATCCTGCCAAAGCTCCCGTAAAGAAACCAGTCCAAATTATGTCTGTTGCACCCATCACTATTACTGTCCCGGGGCCTCTCCCGTATGAGTCTGATAAAGCTGTTCCATGGCATTATGGAGCCGACGTGTATGTGCTTGGGGTGAAGCAGGAGTTCGACACCAATACCAGTATCAGTAACATCACTGGTCCCGCCAAGATTACCCGCAATGGTAGGCTCTTCTTGCCTGACATTGCACCGCCAGTTATCCGAAAACCTCTCACCATCACACCCGCAAGTGTGCATGTTCCAGTTCAAGTTCCTGTGTCTACTACTGCCGCCGAGTCTTCTGATACTCGGGGCAAAGAAGTTGCTACCGATTTGCCTGCCAGGACAGAGGCACCGAAAAAGAAGACTGCTGTGGAAGCCTCCCAACAAGAAATGGAGGAAATTCTTAAAATTATCAAAAAGAGTGACTTTAATGTTGTTGAACAGTTGGGGCATACTCCTTCCAAAATCTCTATGCTATCACTACTGCTATGCTCAGAGGCCCATGCAAAAGCCCTGATTTCATTTCTGAAAACGGCCCATGTGCCGCAGGAGACCTCCGCGGATCAATTCACCAACTGTGTGGCTAATTTGACGGCTGACAATGGCTTGGGGTTCTCAGATGCTGACCTTACCGCCAAAGGGAAAAATCACAATGATGCCCTGCATGTTTCCATAGAATGCAGGGGCACTACTCTCGCACACGTATTAGTGGATACCGGCTCTTCCCTGAATGTTTTGCCCAAGAAAGCATTGGATCGCTTGGATTGTGAGGGTCTGGAGTTGAAACCTAGTAACATCATTGTTAGAGCCTTCGACGGTTCTAAGAGGATGGTGCACGGTGAAGTAGACATCCCTATTCGCGTGGGTTCCCAAGTTTTCAACTCAACGTTCTATGTAATGCATATTCGTCCATCTTACTCCTGCTTATTGGGTCGACCCTGGATTCATAAAGCTGGGGCAGTAACGTCCACTCTACACCAAAAGCTCAAGTACCCTGTCAAAGGGAAGATTGTTACTGTGCAGGGTGAGGAGGAATACATGGTTAGTCACTTGAATTCATTCTGGTATATCGAGATGGACGGGGAATTTATTGAAACCCCCTTTCAGCATTTTGAGGAAGTACCTCCAGTGTTGGCATCAGCTGAAGCAATAGTTGAAGAAGACTCTCCGTTGAAGATGGCGTCCTTGAAGGATGCCCGGGCTGTAATCGAGAAAGGCAATTGTACAAACTGGGGTCAGCTTCCTGACTTCACTCAAAAGAACGACAAGTATGGGCTGGGCTTTACTACAGAGGCTCAGAGGGCTGTGCGCAAGGAAAAGATCAGAAAGGCTCCGGTGTTTATCTCCAACCCGGGGGTGAATGCTATCGAGGAGGATGTAGAGGAAGCAGAGTTTGACAGTTGGATCTACCCGACTACCAGCAACGGACCAAGCAACTGGACGACAAAGGATTTTACGCCTATCACATTTGTCACGCAGTAATTAATTTCTTTTGATTTCCAATTTGTAACAAACAATATGTTAAAACTTTGTTGGCTCGGTGTCCTACCCGGGGCATCGTAGCTCCATTTGTGAGGGCTTTTTTGTATGACATTTCCATATATCATCAATCAAAACATTGGACGTTTGCTGCATTTCAAATATTGTGCTCTTTTTCTTTCTGTGTTATATATATTTCAAAACAACTATATTTACACACACTCACTTATACAGGTTTCAATCCACTCTGGATCTCACTGGTAACAGCTCTGCTACCGCCAGTTATGACTTCGAGAATCCGATCAACTTGGCCGAAGACGAAGGTGAAGATGATTGTGAAGTGCCTGGTGAGCTCGCAAGACTACTATTCCAGGAAGAGAGGGCTATTCAACCACATGAAGAGCCGGTGGAAACAATTAACATGGGTACTGAGACAGATAGGAAAGAGGTCAAGATTGGTGCCAATCTAGAGCTCAGCGTGAAGCAACGATTGATCCAGATGCTACAGGATTACATGGAGATATTTGCTTGGTCCTATGAAGACATGCCTGGTTTGGATGCCGACATTGTAGTTCACCACCTACCAACCAAGGAAGATTGCCCTCCGGTAAAGCAAAAGGTCCACCGTATGCGCCCAGAGATGTCTGAAAAGATCAAGGCTGAGGTTATGAAGCAATTCGACGTCGGGTTTCTAGCAGTAACTTCTTACCCTCAGTGGGTTGCCAATGTGGTGCCAGTACCGAAGAAGGACGGTAAAGTCAGAATGTGTGTCGATTACAGGGATTTGAACAGGGCCAGCCCCAAGGATGATTTTCCTCTACCTCACATTGACGTCCTCGTTGACAATACTGCTCAACACAAGGTGTTCTCCTTCATGGATGGTTTTTCAGGGTATAATCAGATCAAGATGGCTCCGGAAGATATGGAAAAGACCACCTTTGTAACTCAGTGGGGCACCTTCTGCTACAAGGTCATGCCATTCGGATTAAAAAATGCTGGGGCAACCTATCAACGTGCCATGGTTGCTTTATTTCATGATATGATCCATCATGAGATTGAGGTATACGTTGATGACATGATTGCAAGGTCTCAAACTAAGGAGGAGCACCTTGACCATCTGAGGAAGTTGTTTGATCGACTCAAGTTATACAAGCTGAGGTTGAATCCCAACAAATGCACCTTTGGGGTAAGATCTGGAAAATTGCTAGGTTTCATTGTAAGTGACAAAGGTATTCAGGTGGACCTTGCCAAGGTAAAAGCCATACAAGAGATGCCGACTCCAAAGACAGAGAAAGAAGTCAGAGGCTTCCTGGGACGACTGAATTACATTGCCAGAGTCATCTCACATCTGACTGCTACTTGTGAGCCAATCTTCAAATTACTGAAGAAAGATCAAGTAGTGCGTTGGAACAATGAATGTCAGGCCGCCTTTGAAAATATAAAGGAATATCTCCAGGAGCCACCCATTCTTATGCCACCAGTGGAAGGAAGACCTCTAATATTATACTTGACAGTACTTGACAATTCAATGGGGTGTGTGCTGGGGCAGCATGACGAGTCCGGCCGAAAAGAGCACGCTATTTATTACTTGAGCAAAAAGTTTACCGACTGTGAGTCTCGTTACTCACTGCTTGAGAAAACTTGTTGCGCTCTAGTATGGGCTGCTCGCCGGCTGAGACAGTATATGCTGACTCACACTACTCTATTGATTTCAAAGATGGATCCCATCAAGTACATATTCGAAAAGCCTGCTCTGTCTGGAAGAATAGCGAGATGGCAAATGATCTTGACAGAATACGACACCCAGTATACAACTCAGAAAGCGATTAAAGGAAGTGTACTGGCAGATCATTTGGCACACCAACCTGTGGACGATTACCAATCATTGAACTTTGATTTTCCGGACGAAGACATCATGGTGGTAATTGACTGTGAAGTACCTGGACCGGATGAAGGACCTGAGGAAGGATCCCGATGGTCTATGCATTTTGACGGAGCCTTCAATGCTTTGGGTAACGGCGTCGGCGCTGTAATCATATCTCCCAAAGGAACTCATACTCCACTCACCGCCCGATTGTGCTTCAACTGCACCAACAACATGGCAGAATATGAGGCATGTATCATGGGTCTGCAAGCTGCAATCGACTTAAGGATCAAGTTTCTGAGTGTCTTCGGAGATTCCTCTCTCGTGATCAATCAGATCAAGGGCGAGTGGGATACGAAGCACCCGAATCTTATTCCTTACAAGGAGTATGTGTCAACCTTGCTTCCCCACTTTGAAGAAGTAACTTTTGAGCACTTCCCAAGAGAGGAGAATCAGATAGCAGATGCACTAGCTACAATGTCTTCAATGTTCAAAGTTAAGTGGGACAATGAGGCTCCCCGGATCATCATCTGGAAGTTGGACGAACCGGCATACTGCTGCGAGCTTGAGGCTGAAAAACCCTGGTATCATGAGGTGAAGAGGTACTTGGAAGCTCAGGAATACCCTGAAGGTGCATCCGTCAATGACAAGAAGTTCATGAGAAGGTTTGCGGCGAAATTCTTCCTCAGCAACGACATTCTCTACAAACGGAATCATGATTCAACTCTACTACGATGTGTGGATAAGGCTGAAGCAGAGAAGATCATGTTGGAACTGCATGAAGGTACATTCGGAACACATTCCAGTGGACACACCATGGCTAAGAAAATCCTTCGGGCAGGATATTTCTGGTCCACAATGGAAGCCGATTGTTACCAACACTCTCGAACTTGTCACAAATGCCAGATCTATGCTGACAAGGTGCATATTCCTCCAGTTCCTCTGAACGTCCTGACGGCACCTTGGCCTTTCGCAATGTGGGGGATTGATATAATCGGTGAGATCCGACCGACGGCATCCAATGGGCATCGCTTTATCTTGGTGGCGATCGATTATTTCACAAAGTGGGTTGAGGCAGCTTCCTACGCCACAGTAACCAAGAGCGTCGTGGCACGTTTCATCCGGCATAATCTGATCTGTCGTTACGGCGTCCCGGAAAGAATCATTACGGACAATGGTACCAATCTCAACAACAAGATGATCACTGAGCTCTGCGAACAATTCAAGATACAGCACCACAACTCTTCTCCCTACCGGCCGAAGATGAATGGGGCTGTAGAGGCAGCTAATAAAAATATCAAGAAAATTGTGCAGAAGATGACAGTGACCTATAAAGATTGGCACGAGATGTTACCGTTCGCTCTACATGGGTACCGTACCTCAGCCAGGACGTCAACCGGGGCAACTCCTTTCTCCTTGGTTTACGGTATGGAGGCAATCTTACCGATTGAAGTGCAAATACCCTCTCTCCGGATAATGAAAGATGCAGATCTGAGTGAAGATGACTGGATCCAGACTCGACTTGATCAATTAAACCTGATTGACGAAAAGAGACTCACCGCTATCTGTCATGGTCAGACGTATCAAAAACGGATGATCAGGGCATTTAACAAGAAAGTCAAACCACAAGAATATCAAGTTGGGGACCTGGTAATCAAACGCATCATCCTTCCTCAAAGTGATCCCCGGGGCAAATGGACCCCTACATACGAAGGGCCATTTGTGGTTAAGCATGTGTTCTCAGGAGGAGCCATGATCCTAACCACCATGGATGGTGACGACCTTCCTCACCCCGCCAATGCAGACATAGTGAAAAACTACTACGCATAAATAAAAGACCCGCTAGGTTGACATACCTAGGCAAAAATAAGGGCTTCCCGGCGAACCAAAAGGGTTCGGGCAAAAATAAGGGATGAAATAAAAAAATATGTACACCCGGCAAGTCGAAAACCTGAAAAGGCGGCTTGGGCAAAAATGGGTATCCCGGTGGACTGAAAACCCGAAAGGGCGGTCCAGGCAAAAGTTAGGGATAAAGCGTAACACTATGTCTCATTGGATTACTTCGCATCCGGAATTCGGCATCAACTATCTGGCTCAGACTTCGGCATCGACCAATCAGCTTCATCTTCAACTAGGCAGCAAAGCGATGAGACGCTTGGAGACATAAAGGCGATAGCAGAGTTGGAACCCAGTGGGATTGTTCACATAGCTTGTTTTGTCTTCTTTTCAAAATTGTAAACTCTATGTTATTTGGCGGCGTCCTCTTACTAGGATGTCAGCCTCTTGTACAAAAACGCCTATTCACAAGGCAAAATTAAAATCAATACAAATTCACTTTTCCGTACAAATTGCCATTGTTTTTTTTTCTTTTTTCTGTTTTGTTTTGCAAAGAACGTCCAATGTTCATTTTTTGATATATGCATTTGACACTAAATTGCTGATTCATAAATATTTGCACATAAAACGGAAGATTAATTACAGGTGACATCAGAAATAGGGGCAATGTGGAATCGTCTTATGCAGTCTGGTTGCTTTGTCCGCCAAGGTACCAAGGTAGATTCGACTGAAGATTGTGACCAAATGATCTCAGCTCCCCGCAGAGTAAGACAAGATTCAGCAATACTTCCCCCAGTGAAGTCGCCAACTTTCTCCGGCAGGTCTAAAAGCTTGTCCCCAGTAGATTCTGGAAGCTTGTTCCCTGCAGCATATGAACGTCTCTCCCGAGCTTTATTCAGGGTTATTCCTCACAAGGGCTTATAACTGGGTTATCCTCAGCTGATTGCCATGAAAGATCGCCCTCGGCAAGGTTCTTTCAGTCCTCGGCAGGAGTTTGTCTTTGGTATTCCCCAGCGGGGTTTATCATCATTATCCCCAGCGGAATCCATCATTGAAGTCCTCAGCAGGTCTCTCGTCAAAACTTCGGCAAAGTATCTCTTCCACAGAGCCATTCCCCGGCCGATCGTCAAGGATTCATTTTCCTAAGACAAGAATACATTCATAAACATTTCACGTTTTCATACATCCTGCTTACATACATGATAAGTGCATACAACACTGTCTCATGTTAAAGCATCATGCATACCATACATCATGACATTGCATACAACTTATGTTTTGCCTCTTCAGGGAAAAAGACAATCCTAAAGACAACTTCCTTCAACTGTCACAAATTCCAGATTCGATACCTGTATCTAGCCAGGGCACATCTAAGAGTGATCGGTTTCCAGACTCGACTCCTGTATCTAGCCAGGGCACGTCTGAAGAGTTCGAAGATTCGATTCCTGTATCCAGCCAGGGCACATCTATCAACTACAACATTTCCAGATTCGACTCCTGTATCCAGCCAGGGCATATCTGTTGACCACATTTCCAGACTCGATTCCTGTTGTGGTACGGTGGGAGAACTGACTATGAGTTTTGCGTTTTTATTCGCAAATGTTTCGGTTGAGCAAGAGTCGCCACCGACTTTTTATTTTATCCTAAGGAAAGGTTAAAAAGCACAGCAAAAACCTTTTGAGATGTTTTCTTGGGTTCGGGGAGTAGATTATAGAAAGGGAAGGTATTAGCACCCTTTCTATCCATGGTTATCCATGGGCTCTTAGTTACTTGCTTAGATCACTTGCCTTTTGCTTTCAATTGTTTGAAATGGTGCTTGTGTGTGTGGGTTTGAAAATGTTTTTGAAAAGAAGCCAATGTGGTGGCAACCTTTGTAATGATCCATGTGGGGATGTGTACAAAGGTGTATGTCTTTTGAAAAGGTTTTCATTTGTTTTTGAAAGTGGTTTTTGAAAGTGTTGTGAGGTGTGGTTTAAAAACAGGCAAGTGTTTTTGTTTTGCAAGTTGACAAGTACTTAAGAGCGATCTACCCTAAAGTTCTCAAAGATTTTTGCTATGTTTTTAACCCTTTTAACAATTTTGTTCCACCATTGTATTTGGTGGACAATCTTGTGTTAGGATGTGAAAGGGACGAGCGCGGGTCATCGTTTGGACCATAATTGCAATGGTGCCAAGTGTCTTTGGGCATTTTCTTTTTAAGGGACTTGATCATTTTGTTTTTGGCAATATTTTGAAAATGTTATCGAGGGACTATGATCATTTGATTTGTTTGTTTTGCCCAAAGAGACCTAACATGCAATATGGCCTAATTTTGAAAGGCAACAAGTGGATGTAACCCTAGGGGTGTTAGTGTGCAAGTGTGTTTTGTTGCATACAAGAGTTTTTCTTTGAATTAGGTTTTTCTATTTCATTGATTTTATCTTGTCATACATGTCCTAATTACTAGCAATAAGAAGCGGAAATGTAAAATCCTACGCTATTACAATAATTAGGGGAGGGGGATACACATTTGTACATGGGGGGTTCAACGAGAAAAATAGACAAAAAAGAAAATAGCAGAAAACAAGATATATAGAGAGAGAGAGGGAGCCCGCGCGCTGTTGGGAGGTCATCAGAAGTTCTGACCCAGATCCGCTGCCAGATGATCAACCTGTTAGTGAAACTGGATGAGTCAGAACTTCTGACTCTAGAACCTGCAAAACAGAACCTTGTTAGTGGGGAAATCAGAAGTTCTGATTTCCCTGCGCTGCAAGACAGAAGTTTGTTAGTGGAGAAACCAGAAGTTCTGATTCTGCTGAAAAGGCAATAATTCTCAGAGGTTCTGATATCATTGACAGCAGAACAGGCTTCAGATGTGCTAACGTCAAAGTCAGCACTTGGCTTTTTCCTGTACTAATCAGAACATCTGCAATCCTGTTGTTACTCCACAAAACAGGAAACATATTTGGAACAGATCCAGCAAAATAGCAAAAATGTTTCAGAGGTCAGAATCACCAAGGTCACAGGCAAGTCCTATACTGGCTCAGAATGTTCTGAGGTATGAGAGTCCTCAGAACATAAACAGCAATAACATGAATATTTACATTATGTTACTTGAATATGTACATCTGATGATGCTTAACAGTGTGATGAGGGTCAGCGGGTGCTTACCTGACCGTTTGGAAAAGTTGGTGAGTGAAAGTTTTAGCTTTTGATTCTGGTGGTGTTCTGGACAGATTTTGAAAAGGGGAAGTAAAGGTGTATACGTGTATAGGGTCAGAAGTTTGGAAAGAGTGTTTTTGGTTTACAGAAAAGAGCTGGATATTTGATGAAGTTGAAGGTGAGAAACTTAAAATTATGAAACAAAGCTGGAGATTTTGGCAGAGTTTCAGAATGCTGTGTTGCTAGGAGTTTTGTTTCTCTCTTAGCAATTTCTGTTTCTTTTCTTGGACAGATTTTGTAGTGGTGAAAGCTCTCTATTTATAGGCAAAATTCTTGTGGATTCCTTGAACATTTAAGGCGCCAACAGAGTTTGAATTTGTTCCTTGACAAAAATTCCTGGGAAGTTGTGACAACAGCTAGCTTTCAGCCTAGGTTGCAGCAGCAGGCGTAGATTGGGGAGAAGTGACCTCTGAAGTGGGCGGTGGCGTAAAGACCCATGCCAGAATCTATGCAAAAGCATTTTCCAAGCCACACGTGAATGCTCAGGAGTGGTTGGAAGCATTAATGGGCATTAAATGGTGACAAGACCTGTCAATACCAACGTTCTGGTAATGAAAACCAGCGTTGAATCAGCAGCGTAAACCATGCTCTGGCCTTTCATCTTCTGATTTCAACCTGTTCTGAAGGAGCCTTCAGACTTTCCTGCTTCTCTTGCATTCCTTTAGCAAATTCTGACTGAGCTTGTGTAACTGCTGAAGGGGCATGCTTTGTTTGAGACTTACATTCTGAACCACGTCTACAACTTCTGATTGAACTGATGTAGCTGCTGAAGAGCCAACTTCTGACCACGCTGAGCCAAGCTTGCAACTTCTGACTGTCTTCATCTGGAATGGGTTCAGAAGTTCTGAAGCGCTGATTTTTCTAAAAAACACTTATTTTAGAGAAGCACTCTAAGTACTTAGAATTTGATTTTTCTCAAGATAAAAGCGTTGCCTCTGGAGTTCGTGAGATCATCTTGCTCTTGTAAGCGGCTTGCTTGGGCAAAGGGATAACTCAGGACTTGGATTTGTTTCAGAGGGACCTTGAAAATCCAAGATGGTTTCCTGAAGAAAGGGAGGGCAAATTTTGGGGTACAACAGTTGCCCCTGTTCAATCTTCTTGAACCTGAAGAGTTAGATTGGCAAGTTTGCCTTTCGCGACTCGAAGGTAAAAGGAGATTGGACACCAGAGTGCCCGGAAATTTGCACTCGCATAGTAGAGTATCAGCAATGTGATGGCGGGAATGGGCTTATAGATGCCATTTGGAGAGGTGGTGGATAGGGAGATGGGCTTATAGATGCCATCTGGAGATGTGACAGATCTTCGTCGGGAATGGGCTTACAGATGCCATTTGGAAGTGTTGATCGCACAAGAGATTCCTTAGCGAGAACTTTATGTATCTGAGAAAGGCAGATGTTTTCCTAGCTTGTTACAGGTGTTTGATCTTCAATCTCCTTATGCAGATATGCCCTGGCTGGATACAGGTATCGAATCTTCGAACTCTTCAGACGTGCCCTGGCTAGATACAGGAATCGAGTCTGGAAATGTTGTAGTTGATAAATGTGCCCTGGCTGGATACAAGAATCAAATCTTCGAACTCTTCAGACGTGCCCTGGCTAGATACAGGAATCGAGTCTGGAAATGTTGTAGTTGATAGATGTGCCCTGGCTGGATACAGGAATCGAATCTTCGAACTCTTCATACGTGCCCTGGCTAGATACAGGAATCAAGTCTGGAAATATGGTCAACAGATATGCCCTGGCTAGATACAGGAATCGAATCTTCGAACTCTTCAGACGTGCCCTGGCTAGATACAGGAATCGAGTCTGGAAATGTTGTAGTTGATAGATGTGCCCTGGCTGGATACAGGAATCGAATCTTCGAACTCTTCAGACGTGCCCTGGCTAGATACAGGAATCGAGTCTGGATATATGGTCAACAGATATGCCCTGGCTAGATACAGGAATCGAATCTTCGAACTCTTCAGACGTGCCCTGGCTAGATACAGGAATCGAGTCTGGAAATATGGTCAACAGATATGCCCTGGCTAGATACAGGAATCGAATCTTCGAACTCTTCAGACGTGCCCTGGCTAGATACAGGAATCGAGTCTGGAAATGTTGTCGATAGTTGATGGTAGTTGTCTTTGGGATTGTCTTTTTTTCCTGAAAAGGCAAAACATAAGTTGTATGCAATGTTATGATGTATGATATGCGTGATGTTTTAACATGAAACAGCGTTGTATGCACTTTATCATGTATGTAAGCGAGATGTATGAAAGTGTGAAGTGTTTATGAATGTAACTTCGTCTTTAGGAAAATAGATCTTCGATGATTGGCCGGGGAGTTGCCTTGTGGCCAAGATACTTTGCTGAAGTGTTGATGAGAGGCCTGCTGAGGACTTTAATGATGGATCCTGCTGGGGATAAAAAACTCTGCTGGGAAACATCAAAGGTAGACTATGCTGGGGAATACCAAAAATAGACTCTGCTGGGGATATCAAAAATAAACTCCGCTGGGGATTGAAAGATACACTCCGTAGGGGATTGAAAGATACTTTGTTGGGGGCGATCTTCCGTGGCGGTTAGCTGAGGGTAACCCAGTTATAAGCCCTTGTGAGGAATAACTCTGAACAAAGCTCGGGAGAGACGTCCGTATTCGGCAGGGAACAAGTTTCCAGAATCTTCTGGGGATAAGCTTTTAGACCTGCCGGGGAAAGTTGACGACTTCACTGGGGGAAGTACTGCTGAATCCTGCCTTACTCTGCGGGGCGTTGAGATGATTTGGTCACATCCTTCAGTCGAATCTACCTGGGTACCTTGGCGGACAAAGCAATCAGACTGCATCAGACAACTTCACATTGCCCCTGTTTCTGATGTCTCCTGTAATTAATCTTTCGTTTCAGGTGCAAATATTTATGAATCAGCAATTTTAATGTCAAATGCATATATCAAAAATGAACATTGGACGTTCGTCGCAAGACAAAACAGAAAAAGGAAAAACGATGGCAATTTGTATGGACAAGTGAATTCGTTTTGATTTGAATTTTGCCTGTGAATAGGCGTTTTTTGTACAAGAGGCTGACATCCTAGTAAGAGGATGCCGCCGAATAGCACAGAACTTACAAATTTTGAAAAGAAAACAAAACAGCTATGTGGACAATCCTACTGGGTTCCAACTCTACTACCGCCTTTATGTCTCCAAGCGTCTTATCGCTTTGCTGCCTAGTTGAAGATGAAGCTGACTGGTCGATGCCGAAGTCTGAGCCAGATAGTTGATGCCGAATTCCGGATTCGAAGTGATCCAATGAGACATAGTATTATGCTTTATCCCTAATTTTTGCCTGGACCGCCCTTTCGGGTTTTCAGTCCACCGGGATACCCATTTTTGCCCAAGCCGCCTTTTCAGGTTTTCGACTTGCCGGGTGTACAAATTTTTTTTCATTTCATCCCTTATTTTTGCCCGAACCCTTTTGGTTCGCCGGGAAGCCCTAATTTTTTCCTAGGTATGTCAACCTAGCGGGTCTTTTATTTATGCGTAGTATTTTTTCACTATGTCCGCATTGGCGGGGTGAGGAAGGTCGTCACCGTCCATGGTGGTTAGGATCATGGCTCCTCCTGAGAACACATGTTTAACCACAAATGGCCCTTCGTAAGTAGGGGTCCATTTGCCCCGGGGATCACTTTGAGGAAGGATGATGCGTTTGATTACCAGGTCCCCAACTTGATACTCTCGCGGTCTGACTTTCTTGTTAAATGCCTTGATCATCCGTTTTTGATACATTTGACCATGACAGATAGTGGTGAGTCTCTTTTCGTCAATCAGGTTTAATTGATCAAGTCGAGTCTGGATCCAGTCATCTTCACTCAGATCTGCATCTTTCATTATCCGGAGAGAGGGTATCTGGACTTCAATTGGCAAGACTGCCTCCATGCCATAGACCAAAGAGAAGGGAGTTGCCCCGGTTGACGTCCTTGCTGAGGTACGGTACCCATGAAGAGCGAATGGCAACATCTCGTGCCAATCTTTATAAGTCACTGTCATCTTCTGCACAATTTTCTTGATATTCTTATTGGCTGCCTCTACAGCCCCATTCATCTTCGGCCGGTAGGGAGAAGAATTGTGGTGCTGTATCTTGAATTGTTCACAGAGTTCAGTGATCATCTTGTTGTTGAGATTGGTACCATTGTCCGTAATGATTCTTTTCGGGACGCTGTACCGACAGATCAGATTATGCCGGATGAAACGTGCCACGACGCTCTTGGTTACTGTGGCGTAGGAAGCTGCCTCAACCCACTTTGTGAAATAATCGATCGCCACCAAGATGAAGCGATGCCCATTGGATGCCGTCGGTCGGATCTCGCCGATCATATCAATCCCCCACATTGAAAAAGGCCAAGGTGCCGTCAGGACGTTCAGAGGAACTGGAGGAATATGTACCTTGTCAGCATAGATTTGGCATTTATGACAAGTTCGAGAGTGTTGGTAACAATCAGCTTCCATTGTGGACCAGAAATATCCTGCCCGAAGGATTTTCTTTGCCATGGTGTGCCCACTGGAATGTGTTCCAAATGTACCTTCATGCAGTTCTAACATGATCTTCTCTGCTTCAGCCTTATCCACACAACGTAGTAGAGTTGAATCATGATTCCGTTTGTAGAGAATGTCGTTGCTGAGGAAGAATTTTGCCGCAAACCTCCTCATGAACTTCTTGTCATTGACAGATGCACCTTCAGGGTATTCCTGAGCTTCTAAGTACCTCTTCACTTCATGATACCAGGGTTTTTCAGTCACCTTTTCAGCCTCGAGATCGCAGCAGTATGCTGGTTCATCCAACTTCCATATAATGATCCGGGGAGCCTCATTGTCCCATTTAACTTTGAACATTGAAGACATCGTAGCTAGTGCATCCGCTAGCTGATTCTCCTCTCTTGGGAAGTGCTCAAAAGTTATTTCCTCAAAGTGGGGAAGCAAAGTTGACACATACTCCTTGTAAGGAATAAGATTTGGGTGTTTCGTATCCCACTCGCCTTTGATCTGATTGATCACGAGAGCGGAGTCTCCGAAGACTCTCAGAAACTTGATCCTTAAGTCGATTGCAGCTTGTAAACCCATGATACATGCTTCATATTCTGCCATGTTGTTGGTGCAATTGAAACACAATCGGGCGGTGAGTGGAGTATGAGTTCCTTTGGGAGATATGATTACAGCGCCGACGCCGTTACTCAAAGCATTGGAGGCTCCATCAAAATGCATAGACCATCGGGATCCTTCCTCAGGTCCTTCATCCGGTCCAGGTACTTCACAGTCAGTTACCACCATGATGTCTTCGTCCGGAAAATCAAAGTTCAATGATTGGTAATCGTCCACAGGTTGGTGTGCCAAATGATCTGCCAGTACACTTCCTTTAATAGCTTTATGAGTTGTATACTGGATATCATACTCTGTCAAGATCATTTGCCATCTCGCTATTCTCCCAGACAGAGTAGGCTTTTCAAATATGTACTTGATGGGATCCATCTTTGAAATCAACAAGGTAGTGTGAGTCAGCATATACTGTCTCAGCCGGCGAGCAGCCCATACAAGAGCGCAGCAAGTTTTCTCAAGCAGTGAGTAACGAGACTCACAGTCGGTAAACTTTTTGCTCAAGTAATAAATAGCGTGCTCTTTTCGGCCAGACTCGTCATGCTGCCCCAACACACACCCCATTGAATTATCAAGCACTGTCAAGTATAGTATCAGAGGTCTCCCTTCCACTGGTGGCATAAGAATGGGTGGCTCTTGGAGATATTCCTTTATCTTTTCAAAGGCAGCCTGACATTCATCGTTCCAGCGTACTACTTGATCTTTCTTCAGTAATTTGAAGATTGGCTCACAAGTAGCAGTCAGATGTGAGATGAATCGGGCAATGTAATTCAATCGTCCCAGGAAGCCTCTGACTTCTTTCTCTGTCTTCGGAGTCGGCATCTCTTGAATGGCTTTAACCTTGGCAGGGTCCACTTGAATACCTTTATCACTTACAATGAAACCTAGCAATTTTCCGGATCTTACCCCAAAGGTGCATTTGTTGGGATTCAACCTCAGCTTGTATAATTTGAGTCGGTCAAACAACTTCCTCAGATGGTCAAGGTGCTCTTCCTCAGTTTGAGACCTTGCAATCATGTCATCAACGTATACCTCAATCTCATGATGGATCATATCATGAAATAAAGCAACCATGGCACGTTGATAGGTTGCCCCAGCATTTTTCAACCCGAACGGCATGACCTTATAACAGAAGGTGCCCCACTGGGTCACAAAGGTGGTCTTTTCCATATCTTTCGGAGCCATCTTGATCTGATTATACCCTGAAAAACCATCCATGAAGGAGAAAACCTTGTGTTGAGCAGTATTGTCAACAAGAACATCGATGTGAGGTAAGGGGAAGTCATCCTTGGGGCTTGCCCTATTCAAGTCCCTATAGTCGACACACATTCTGACTTTACCATCTTTCTTCGGCACTGGCACCACATTGGCAACCCACTGAGGGTAAGAAGTTACTGCTAGAAACCCGGCGTCGAACTGCTTCATAACCTCAGCCTTGATCTTTTCAGACATCTCTGGGCGCATACGGCAGACCTTTTGCTTTACCGGAGGGCAATCTTCCTTGGTTGGTAGATGATGAACTACAATGTCGGCATCCAAACCAGGCATATCTTCATAGGACCAAGCAAATATCTCCATGTAATCCTGTAGCATCTGGATCAATCGTTGCTTTGCGCTGAGCTCTAGATTAGCCCCAATCTTGACTTCTTTCTTATCTGTCTCAGTACCTAGGTTAATTGTTTCCACCGGCTCTTCATGTGGTTGAATAGCCCTCTCTTCTTGGAGTAGCAGCCTTGCGAGTTCACCAGGCACTTCGCAATCATCTTCACCTTCGTCTTCGGCCAAGTTGATCGGATTCTCGAAGTCATAACTGGCGGTAGCAGAGCTGTTACCAGTGAGATCCAGAGTGGACTGAAACCTGTATAAGAGAGTGTGTGTAAATATAGCTGTTTTGCAATATATAACACAGAAAGAAAAGAGCACAAGATTTGAAATGCAACAAACGTCCAATGTTTTGATTGATGATATATGGAAATGACATACAAAAAAGCCCTCACAAATGGAGCTACGATGCCCCGGGTAGGACACCGAGCCAATAAAAGTTTTAACATATGGTTTGTTACAAATTGGAAATCAAAAGAATTAATTACTGCGTGACAAATGTGATAGGTGTAAAATCCTTTGCCGTCCAGTTGCTTGGTCCGTTGCTGGTAGTCGGGTAGATCCAACTGTCAAACTCTGCTTCCTCTACATCCTCCTCAATAGCATTCACCCTTGGATTGGAGATAAACACTTGAGCCTTTCTGATCTTGTCCTTGCGCACAGCCCTCTGAGCCTCTGTAGTAAAGCCTAGTCCAAATTTGTTAGTTTTCTGTGTAAAGTCAGGAAGCCTGCCCCAGTTAGTACATTCACCTCTCTGAACCACAGCCCGGGCATCCTTTAGGGAAGCCATCTTCAAAGGAACCTTCTTTTCGACTGCTGTTTCTGCTGCTGCTGAAATTGGATGCACCTCCTCGAAATGCTGAAAGGGGGTTTCAATAAACTCCCCGTCCATCTCAATGTATCTGAAGGAATTCAAATGGCTCACCATATACTCCTCTTCTCCTTGCACAGTGACGATCTTCCCTCTGACAGGGTACTTCAGCTTCTGGTGCAAGGTAGAGGTCACTGCCCCAGCTTTATGGATCCAAGGTCGACCCAGTAGACAAGAGTACGATGTACGTATATCCATCACATAAAAAGTAGAGTCAAACACCTGAGAGCCCACACGAATAGGAATGTCAACCTCTCCATGAACCATCCTTTTTGAACCGTCAAAGGCCCTGACGATGATATTGCTGGGCTTCAGTTCCAGGCCTTCACAATCTAAACGGTCTAAAGCCTTTTTTGGTAGAACATTCAAGGAAGAACCAGTATCCACCAATACATGCGCCAGAGTAGTGCCCCTGCATTCGATAGAGACATGCAGGGCATCATTGTGATCTCTTCCCTTCGCAGTCAGGTCAGCATCTGAGAAACCCAAGCCATTGTCTGCTGTCAGATTTGCTACGCAATCAGTGAACTGGACTGCAGATGTCTCCTGTGGCACATGGGCCGTCTTGAGAAATGAGATCAAGGCCTTAGCATGGGCCTCGGAGTATAGCAATAAGGAGAGCATGGAGATCTTGGAGGGTGTATGCCCCAGCTGCTCGACAATATTGAAATCACTCTTCTTTATTATTTTCAGGATTTCCTCCATTTCTTGTTGGGAGGCCTCAGCATTTATAGATATTGGTGCCTCCATCCGGGCAGGCTCCTCTTCAATCCCTTTGCCCCGAGCATTAGATGACTCGGCAGCAGGGGAAACAACTTGATCAACAACAGGAACCGGTACACTTGTAGGTGTTATAAGGAGGGTTCTTCGAGTAGCGGGCGGTGCAATGTCAGGCGAGAAGAGCCTGCCACTGCGGGTGACCTTGGCTGGACCAGTGATATCGCAGATACTGGCGCCAGTGTTGAATTCTTGTTTGATTCCATTCACATATACGTCTGCCCCATAATTCCAGGGGACAGCTTTATCAGACACATAGGGGAGAGGCCCCGGAACAGTAATAACCACAGGTGCAATAGTCATGATTTGAACAGGCTTCTTCGGGAGAGCCTTGATTGGATTATTGAAGATGGTAACACAGAAACTTCTTCTACCGGAACCAACTGAACAGCAGATTTTTTAAACAGAATCTCCTTGCTATCCATTAGGCTTTGGATGCCTAACTGCAGCAAGGGACAACCAGATAGGGAAACAGCACAGAACCGGCAACCTTCACTACAACCCGGAAATAAACCGGCCAGCAGTAGGTTCTTCTTGACAGTCTTCAGAGGGGTAGCTAGATCATTCACAGAAACAGCATACAACTCTTCCTCAATGGCATTTACTCTATGCTGGGGCATAGGAGCAGTTACAACATTCGGTCTCTCAGGCGCTTCAAACTGAATTTCCTTTGCGTCGATAAGATCTTGCACTTTGTTTCTCAAGGCCCAGCAATCATCAGTAGTGTGCCCGGGGCTATCAGAATGATAAGCACACCGGGCATTTGGGTTATACTTAGGAGACGCAGTGTTGACGACCTTAGGAGCCTCTTTGATGGTCACCAAGTTGGTTGACAACAGTTGGGGTAAAATTTGAGATAAGGTCATACTCAGCCGAGTATACTGCCTCTTGGGCCTTTCACCTCTTTGTTGATTGTACTGCTGAGGAGCAGCAACAGGTTTTGAAATGACCAGAGCATTGACGGCTTGGCGACTTTCGGGCTTGACTTGTCTTCTAGGACCATAGACGGCACTAGCTTCTTTCTTAAAAGGTCTCTTCTCAGTACTTGTAGCGACACCCTTCTGAATCTTTCCGGACTTGATGCCAGCTTCTATTCTCTCGCCTGTTAAGATCAAATCGGTAAACCCCGCGGAAGAGTTACCAATTAGATGATTGAAGAAAGGCCCAGATAGGGTCCCTAGAAACATATCAACAAGCTCACGATCGGTTAAAGGAGGCGGCACCCTGCCAGCCAAATCCCTCCATTTCTGTGCGTACTCTTTGAATCCTTCGCCTGTTCCTAACGACATACCCTGAAGTTGGGTACGAGTAGGGGCAAGGTCAGAATTGTATTGGTATTGTTTGTAGAAAGCGGTGGCCAAATCTTCCCAATTTCGAATGCTGGTTCCTTCTAGCTGATAAAACCACTCCAACTGAGCTCCAGAAAGACTGTCTTGAAAGAAATGAATCCAAAGGTTTTTATCTGCCGTATAGGGTTGAATTTTTCTCACGTAGGACCTGAGATGCATTTTGGGACAGGACAGCCCATCATACCTCACAAACGCTGGCACTTTGAATTTTGGGGGAATCATAATCCCGGCAACCAGACCCAAGTCTTCAAAATCCAAACCCGGTACTCTTTGTAATTCCATGGCAGCTAATCTGTCTTCTAACCCTTTGTATTTATCATCAATTGGAGGGTATTGCTGATCAGTATAATCTTCATCCTCTTCAACCTCTTCTTCTTCCGCATCAGACTCGGAAGGTACCGCCGGTCCACCTCCTTTACTGGTTCCTTCATCAGAAGTAGGAGGAAATTCAAGCACTCTTCGAGCTTCTCCGTCGAATCTTCTCCCCAAAGTAGCCACCCCGAGTCTCTTTTTCTTCTTTTTCACTGGGTCTTTGTTTCCCAATTGAGTCTTGATATCTTCCTGGCCCTTAGCCAAGGTCATCAGGAGTTGCTGGAACTGTGCATTCTGAGCCTGTAGGTCTTTGATTGTTTGCTCGAGATCCATCCTACTGACATAAACAGCAGACAGATAAGGAAACCCGGAATGAGACCTGCTTATGCACATGATGAATGGTATGCTTATGTATGCAATGCATTCAAGGATTTAGGACATTCAAAATTGTTTTAGACAAAGAAGAGCGCACGTCATATTAATAAGAAGAAATTTGTCAGTACATAAATGCCCCATGGGCCAAATATTACAAAATAAACTTCTTAAGGCAGAAAGACATTGCGCATCCTCTTTGGCGCGATGTAGGTATTGAGGGCCTCTTGCTCGTGGAGTCGGCGGGTAAGCTCTAGAACCTTCTTTTCACTGGCGTAGTAGCTAGCCTCAAAAGTATTTCGTTCCTCCTTGAGCTGAATCCAGCTTTTCTGCATTTCCTCCCACGATGTAGGCATGTCTGGATGTAGGATGGTGTATGGAACCTCTCCTTCCTTGACGGGCTCTTTAATCACTGGGAGTACATGAGGATAAGGCATCATTAGACTTTGGGCTCGGGCTCGTACCCACTTGAGATAGGGCTCAAGAGGGATGGAGTTCTTGTGTCCCAGAGTCTTGCTATCAACCTTGTTGAGTTTTCCCCAAGCTCTGATGAATCTTTGGCGAAGTCCTTGCGCATCGTTGTCGAAGTCAAAAACTAGGCTAGGAATCAACATATCATGAGGGCCATCCCTCCGTGCATATCCAAATTGCCTCAAAGCTAGGCAAGGGTTGTAGGTGATACCCCCTCTAATTCCAAGTAAAGGAACATTAGGAAATTCTCCGCAACGATCGACAATGATGACATTTTCTCTGGACCGAGAACACCAATGCACATCAGAATGAGTAAGAGTCATCAATCGTTGGGACCACCTTGCACCTTGGTCATTCTTCAAGACAGACTGTGGAAGGTGCGAAATAAACCACCTCGCAAGGATAGGAGTACAGCACATGAGAACACCCCTCTTTCTCATTGTTCGTGTGTAAAATGAGTGAAGGATGTCCCCAAGCATTGTTGGTATTGGATTTCTGGACAAGAAGATTTTGACAGCATTGACATCTACCAATTGGTCAGGATTTGGGAACAAGACCAACCCATAGATAAGGAGTGCCACAATCTCTTCAAAGGCTTGTAGGTCCAATGAGTTCCAACATTCTTGTGCCTTCTCAAACAAGAATTTTGCTAAGAATCCTCTGACGCCGCTTCTGGTTTCCCAATGCCCCTTAATATCGGATGGTTGTAGATGTAATGCTCGAGCAACATCTTCCGGCTTTGGTTCCTTTTCGGTACCGTTGAAGGGTAGTTGATTAAGGATAGGAATTCTCAGGAGTTGAGAAAACTCCTCCAAAGTGGGTACCAACTGATAATCAGGGAAAGTGAAACAGTGGTGAAGAGGGTCAAAGAACTGGAATAGCACTTTCATCATGTCTTCTTCAATGTTGGTGTTGACTAGGCTGAGCAGTCTACCATGTCTTTCACTGAAGGATGAATTTTCCGGAATTCTTGAGGTGAGCTCCTTGAGATGAGGAGAGATTCTCACAAGGTTGACTTGAATGGTATTTCTGCGAGGAATTTCCATGTCCTGCAAAACAAGAACAAAGATGAAGATCCAAAACCCTTGAAATGGTTAGAGAATGCATATGATGCTTCATGATGTTTATGATGTATGCACAAAACATATGTACAAGCAAATCACACCAAACCCTAGTTTCAGGCTGGCATGGGGTTTCATAGGTAAGTACCCTCTTGAGTGTAGTTGGCTTAAAAAACCTGTCCTATAAATAGTAACCGGGTTCTAAGGAGCTCAATATCCCTGGATTGTTTTCAATGTTCATTGTTTTGGTTTAGCCACTTAACTAGCGACCAAAATATTCCAAGAAAACAACCCTCAATGAGTGTAGTATCGAGTATCTACCAACTTCGGACTGCACCAAAGCCGGTCATCTCACTACCCCTAATAAAAGGCCAAGATGGTCAAGTAAGGTTCTAGGTCATTAGTGCTTAGTGACATCACTCAGCGGCCCCGTACTCTCCTTGATTGAACTCAAGGGTTACCGGTACTCACAAATATGTCGCACTAATATAGCTATTGCTTCAACCGTGTCGGTATACCCCGCACAGTTTCCACAACGTATTGCTATCTATGAATGTTTCCCAAAATCCGGGTGTAGGATTGCAAACCCAAACAAATAGAACCAAAGTATAAAGCAAACAATTCAAACAATTAGTCATGCAAGAGGGTGATCTAAGCCCTAAGGTTACTCCACTTTTAAAATCCTTCCCCAGCAGAGTCGCCAGTTCTGTGGTACGGTGGGAGAACTGACTATGAGTTTTGCGTTTTTATTCGCAAATGTTTCGGTTGAGCAAGAGTCGCCACCGACTTTTTATTTTATCCTAAGGAAAGGTTAAAAAGCACAGCAAAAACCTTTTGAGATGTTTTCTTGGGTTCGGGGAGTAGATTATAGAAAGGGAAGGTATTAGCACCCTTTCTATCCATGGTTATCCATGGGCTCTTAGTTACTTGCTTAGATCACTTGCCTTTTGCTTTCAATTGTTTGAAATGGTGCTTGTGTGTGTGGGTTTGAAAATGTTTTTGAAAAGAAGCCAATGTGGTGGCAACCTTTGTAATGATCCATGTGGGGATGTGTACAAAGGTGTATGTCTTTTGAAAAGGTTTTCATTTGTTTTTGAAAGTGGTTTTTGAAAGTGTTTGAGGTGTGGTTTAAAAACAGGCAAGTGTTTTTGTTTTGCAAGTTGACAAGTACTTAAGAGCGATCTACCCTAAAGTTCTCAAAGATTTTTGATATGTTTTTAACCCTTTTAACAATTTTGTTCCACCATTGTATTTGGTGGACAATCTTGTGTTAGGATGTGAAAGGGACGAGCGCGGGTCATCGTTTGGACCATAATTGCAATGGTGCCAAGTGTCTTTGGGCATTTTCTTTTTAAGGGACTTGATCATTTTGTTTTTGGCAATATTTTGAAAATGTTATCGAGGGACTATGATCATTTGATTTGTTTGTTTTGCCCAAAGAGACCTAACATGCAATATGGCCTAATTTTGAAAGGCAACAAGTGGATGTAACCCTAGGGGTGTTAGTGTGCAAGTGTGTTTTGTTGCATACAAGAGTTTTTCTTTGAATTAGGTTTTTCTATTTCATTGATTTTATCTTGTCATACA
Organism: Vicia faba; assembly: GCA_948472305.1. NCBI lineage: Eukaryota > Viridiplantae > Streptophyta > Magnoliopsida > Fabales > Fabaceae > Vicia > Vicia faba. The sequence continues at coordinate 38,229,403 of OX451740.1, forward strand.
TGTCCTAATTACTAGCAATAAGAAGCGGAAATGTAAAATCCTACGCTATTACAACAATTAGGGGAGGGGGATACACATTTGTACATGGGGGGTTCAACGAGAAAAATAGACAAAAAAGAAAATAGCAGAAAACAAGATATATAGAGAGAGAGGGAGCCCGCGCGCTGCTGGGAGGTCATCAGAAGTTCTGACCCAGATCCGCTGCCAGATGATCAACCTGTTAGTGAAACTGGATGAGTCAAAACTTCTGACTCTAGAACCTGCAAAACAGAACCTTGTTAGTAGGGAAATCAGAAGTTCTGATTTCCCTGCGCTGCAAGACAAAAGTTTGTTAGTGGAGAAACCAGAAGTTCAGATTCTGCTGAAAAGGCAATAATTCTCAGAGGTTCTGATATCATTGACAGCAGAACAGGCTTCAGATGTGCTAACGTCAAAGTCAGCACTTGGCTTTTTCCTGTACTAATCAGAACATCTGCAATCCTGTTGTTACTCCACAAAACAGGAAACATATTTGGAACAGATCCAGCAAAATAGCAAAAATGTTTCAGAGGTCAGAATCACCAAGGTCACAGGCAAGTCCTATACTGGCTCAAAACGTTCTGAGGTATGAGAATCCTCAGAACATAAACAGCAATAACATGAATATTTACATTATGTTACTTGAATATGTACAGCTGATGATGCTTAACAGTGTGATGAGGGTCAGCGGGTGCTTACCTGACCGTTTGGAAAAGTTGGTGAGTGAAAGTTTTAGCTTTTGATTTTGGTGGTGTTCTGGACAAATTTTGAAAAGGGGAAGTAAAGGTGTATACGTGTATAGGGTCAGAAGTTTGGAAAGAGTGTTTTTGGTTTACAGAAAAGAGCTGGATATTTGATGAAGTTGAAGGTGAGAAACTTAAAATTATGAAACAAAGCTGGAGATTTTGGCAGAGTTTCAGAATGTTGTGTTGCTAGGAGTTTTGTTTCTCTCTTAGCAATTTCTGTTTCTTTTCTTGGACAGATTTTGCAGTGGTGAAAGCTCTCTATTTATAGGCAAAATTCTTGTGGATGCCTTGAACTTTTAAGGCGCCAACAGAGTTTGAATTTGTTCCTTGACAGAAATTCCTGGGAAGTTGTGACAACAGCTAGCTTTCAGCCTAGGTTGCAGCAGCAGACGTAGATTGGGGAGAAGTGACCTCTGAAGTGGGCGATGGCGTGAAGACCCATGCCAGAATCTATGCAAAAGCATTTTCCAAGCCACACATGAATGCTCAGGAGTGGTTGGAAGCATTAATGGGCATTAAATGGTGACAAGACCTGTCAATACCAACGTTCTGGTAATGAAAACCAGCGTTGAATCAGCAGCGTAAACCATGCTCTGGCCTTTCATCTTCTGATTTCAACCTGTTCTGAAGGAGCCTTCAGACTTTCCTGCTTCTCTTGCATTCCTTTAGCAAATTCTGACTGAGCTTGTGTAACTGCTGAAGGGGCATGCTTTGTTTGAGACTTACATTCTGAACCACGTCTACAACTTCTGATTGAACTGATGTAGCTGCTGAAGAGCCAACTTCTGACCACGCTGAGCCAAGCTTGCAACTTTTGACCGTCTTCATCTAGAATGGGTTCAGAAGTTCTGAAGCGCTGATTTTTCTAAAAAACACTTATTTTAGAGAAGCATTCTAAGTACTTAGAATTTGATTTTTCTCAAGATAAAAGCGTTGCCTCTGGAGTTCGTGAGATCATCTTGCTCTTGTAAGCGGCTTGCTTGGGCAAAGGGATAACTCAGGACTTGGATTTGTTTCATAGGGACCTTGAAAATCCAAGATGGTTTCCTGAAGAAAGGGAGGGCAAATTTTGGGGTACAACACCTGTATCTAGCCAGGGCACGTCTGAAGAGTTCCAGATTCGACTCCTGTATCCAGCCAGGGCATATCTGTTGACCATATTTCCAAACTCGATTCCTGTATCTAGCCAGGGCACGTCTGAAGAGTTCGAAGATTCGATTCCTGTATCTAGCCAGGGCATATCTGCATAAAGAGATTGAAGATCAAACACCTGTAACAAGCCAGGAAAACATCTGTCTTTCTCAAATACACAAGTTCTCGCTAAGGAATTTCTTATGCGATCAACACTTCCAAATGGCATCTATAAGCCCATTCCCGACAAGTTTCTGTCACATCTCCAAATGTCATCTGTAAGCCCATTCCCGACATCACACTGCTGATACTCTAACATGCGAGTGCAAATTTCCGGGCACTCTAGTGTCCAATCTCCTTTTACCCTCGAGTCACGAAAGGCAAACTTGCCAATCTAACTCTTCAGGTACAAGAAGATTGAACAGGGGCAACTGTTGTACCCCAAAATTTTCCCTCCCATTTCCTCAACATTTTCTCATCACCAGACCTTTGAAGATCAAGATCCAGTTAGGGTTTCCTCTGCTCAAGACTTCTCTTTGCACTGTTGACTCAAATTAGGGTTTGTGTTGGCACAAAGATGTTTTGACCTAAAATGCCTAAGATGACTTTCATGCTTCATGTTGGACTCCCAAGTTTATCCATACCAAGTTTCAAGTCTTGATTCCAAGTTTTGCCCAGTCAATTGGACAAATGACCTAGAAATCAGTTGTATCGGCGAAAAAGTCAACTATGGCCAAATGACAGTCAAATCTCATGAAAATTGACCCACATCAACATTATGAACTCATATGGACCATTTGATCAAGATTTGATCACAATTCCACAAGAAATTTGATCAGATCACCAAAAGGGCAAAATGGTCATTTTTAGGGTTTTGACTGCACAAAGGCAATTTTTGACTGTTTGACCTAGCCAATGGCAAACCAAGCTCACATATGGACTCAAGGACCCCATGGAATTGTCTTGACATTCTCAACAAGCTCAAAAGATCCCAAGTACACAAGATTGACAGTTGAATTTCCCAGTCAATTGATCAATTTTGACTGTATACTGAAAAGTCAAACTTTGGCTTTTTGGTCAAAATCAAGAGTCAAGATTCACTTTTCATCAAAACATGCCAAATCATGAAACTTGTTCACCAAGAAACCAAGAAATGCAAATTAGGGTTTGAAATGGAATTTTTCATAACTTAGAATTTTTCTAAGTTATGGAAAACCCTTATTTTTTTCCCAACTTTGCCCCACTTTTTCACCAAGATTCATTTGGATTCAAACAAAAGTCAAAACATGAAAGTTGTAGCTTGTTGCATAATCTACAACTTTGATTCACAAAGTTTTCCCAAATGAGGCTTGTATCTCAAGTTACAAATTTTTGAATAAGGGCACTAAACCATTCTTAACTTAGTGAAAATTTGACCTATTTTGGACAATTTTTACCTAACTTCAAGACCATTTTCCATACACTTCCACTTGGAATTTAAAATTGCATTTCAAAGATGGATTGTAGTACACATTCCAAGCTTTCCAAAATGTCCAAGAACTCATCAAACAACCTCATAACTTGAGAGATTCGAATTTCACAATATAGCAAAAACTCACTTTGTTCATGACCAAGTTACATGTCCATAACCTTGCAATTTGAACTCAGCATGCCTTAAGCTAGATTACAGGTCCTTAAACCATCCAACACTCATAAATTTAATGCATATTCTTTGTGCCAAGACCATGTTCTTTGAGTTCAAGTATTGTCTAAAGGTTTAATCCCAAAGTAGATAAAGCAAATTGGCAATTTTTGTAAAAGGTAGCTTTATGTCAAATTGAAAATCCAACAAGTACATTGCAAATCTGAATGGCACAAGATTATGAGCATAACACACTGATCAAGGAGGGATTATGCAAAACATTAGGGTCCCTCTACATGCCTAGAAACACAAGTTGGCTTTTGTTGCTTAAGAAAGAAGAAAAGTGTCATAACATCACACAACTCTCATATCAGCTTAGGCACACTTAGACAAACTTATCAAACACATTCTAAAGATCAGAACCAAGCTTTTGCACGACCCTAGCACCTCTCAAACACTCCCCTTGCCATAATCACTCTCAAACTGCAAAAACAGGGCAAGGCCTGCAGTTTGAGTGATATCTTTCATTTCTCTCAAGCTTTCTTGCCCAAACCAGTTCACACATCTTCCATACCATCTATGCAAGCTAACCAAAAGCAAAATCACGACCTGTAATCCCTCTAACTGGTTCCACCATTTTCACATTTCTGACTTGCAGGTGAAGTTCTCTAGCTCGATTCAGAAGCTTTCAAGACAAAGTAAACATTGGAATAGCATCCCTGGACCTCAAGGAAGCTTTTCCAATCATCACCTTGCACTGAAAGTTCCTACATTTCCAGATAGAACTTCAACTGAACAGGTAAGTTTTTGAATTCGTATCTCTCTTATTAGGCATCATTAGCTTTAAGTTTGTGAATAAACAATGTTCTACTCATGCCACTGAACATGTACATTCTTTTACTTTTCATTTCTTTTGCCTGAGCTGTGAGAATTTAAGGTCTGAAAATGGTAGAAAACTTAGGTCAGGATTTGGGATTGTTAAAATTCTCTCTCGTTTCTGAGAGTTAGGAGATGTTCTTTATATATTTGGAATCGTGGTTTCATGCTTAACATTTTTTTGTGTTGGAATTTTGTGCAAAAGATCAAAGAATCAAGATGTTTGAATGTTGGAACCAAACGCGCGTTTTTGAACATTGTTTGCTGGAGGTTGAAGAAGACAGGTCTTCTGGGCTGGGCTTGGAGTGTTTTTCTTATTTGCACCTTGTTTCTACTTTGACACCCCCCTGGCCCATTTTGATTTTTACTTGTTATTTTCTATATTTTCTTTTTTATTTTGTTTCCATATTCAATTCATAAAAAACATTGAAAATATTTTTTTTATATTTTTTGCATTTATTTTGATATTTATTTGACTATTAGTTAGTTTTGTACATAAATAAATAAATTTGCCTTTTATTTAAAATAGCCAAAAAATAATACAAACATGCTATTTTCTGATTTTTATTTTATATTACCTCTTGAAAACATTTTACATAAAATATATTTTTATATAAATATTAAATATTATTATTTTGTATATATAATATATATTTAGAAAATTATACAAATAAATACATATGTATTAGTATACTTAGAATAAAAATACTAAAAAAATACATATTTTATTTTATTAATATTTAATATAAAAATATATTTTTGACAAATACTTCACTTTATTTTATTTTGTATATAATAAATAAATACCTGTGTTAAATTAAATAATAATGCATTTCATTTAATAAAAATTAGGGCTTTGCCCTAAATTCAAAAATACTCCAAAAAATAATATCTTTTTATTTTATTTTTATTTTACATAAATAATACTTTTTTTCATACATATAAAAAACCCTTTTTTTTTGCATTCTTGCATATTTGTTCTATTTCTATTTTATTTATGCAATTAAATCATCTTGTAAATAATTCAAATCTTGATGTAATAGTTTTATGTTTAAATTCCTTGTCAAAATCCCCATTTGAAACATTGTACCCCCCTCCCTATATTATTGTGTTGTAATAGCGTAGGAGTTTAAATTTCGCACTTTATCGCTTTCTAAATATACAATGTTAGAATTAGGGTTTATATGCGAATAAAATGAACAAAATAGTTATGACCTAATCTCAAGACAAACAAGCATGAAAATGGACACACAAATCACACTTGCACCCCCTAGGGTATTCCACTTTATTGCCTTCAAATAAATGGGCCATATTGCATGTTAGGTCTCTTTGGGCAAAACAAACAAATCAAATGATCATAGTCCCTCGATAACATTTTCAAAATATTGCCAAAACAAATGATCAAGTCCCTTAAAGAAAATGCCCAAAGATACTTGGCACCATTGCAATTATGGTCTAAAACGATGACCCGCGCCTGTCCCTTTCACATCCTAACATGAGATTGTCCACCAAATACAATGGTGGAACAAACTTATTAAAAGGGTTAAAACATAGCAATAAACTTTGAGAAATTTAGGAGTATATAACCTCTTAGTTACTTGAATCAATCTTGCAAACTATAACACTTGCCTATTTCAAAAAAACCACACATCACTACACTTTCAAAACAACTTTCAAAAACAAATGAAAACCTTTTCAAAAGACCTACATCTTTGTATACATCCCCACATGGATCATTACAAAGGTTGCCACCACAATGGCTTCTTTTCAAAACATTTTCAAACACACACACACAAGCACCATTTAAAACAATTGAAAACAAAAGGCAAGTGATCTAAGCAAGTAACTAAGAGCCCATGGATAACCATGGATAGAAAGGGTGCTAATACCTTCCCTTTCTATAATCTACTCCCCGAACCCAAGAAAAATCTCAAAGGTTTTTGCTGTGCTTTTTAAACCTTTCCTTAGGATAAAATAAAAAGTCGGTGGCGACTCTTGCTCAACCGAAACATTTGCGAAAACAAACGCAAAGCCATAGTCAGTTCTCCCACCGTATCACAGAACTGGCGACTCTGCTGGGGACAATTTTAAAAGTGGAGTAACCTTAGAGCTTAGATCACCCTCTTGCATGACTAATTGTTTGAATTGTTTGCTTTATACTTTGGCTCTATTTGTTTGGGTTTGCAATCCTACACCCGGATTTTGGGAAACATTCATAGATAGCAATACGTTGTGGAAACTGTGCGGGGTATACCGACACGGTCTAAGCAATAGCTATATTAGTGCGACATATTTATGAGTACCGGTAACCCTTGAGTTCAATCAAGGAGAGTACGGGGCCGCTGAGTGATGTCACTAAGCACTAATGACCTAGAACCTTACTTGACCATCTTGGCCTTTTATTAGGGGTAGTGAGATGACCGGCTTTGGTGCAGTCCGAAGTTGGTAGATACTCGATACTACACTCATTGAGGTTTGTTTTCTTGGAATATTTTGGTTGCTAGTTAAGTGGCTAAACCAAAACCATGAACAACGAAAACAATCCAGTGATATTGAGCTCCTTAGAACCCGGTTACTATTTATAGGACAGGTTTTTAAGCCAACTACACTCAAGAGGGTACTTACCTATGAAACCCCATGCAAGCCTGAAACTAGGGTTTGGTGTGATTTGCTTGTACATATGTTTTGTGCATACATCATAAACATCATGAAGCATCATATGCATTTACTAACCATTTCAAGGGTTTGGATCTTCATCTTTGTTCCTGTTTTGTAGGTCATGGAAATTCCTCGCAGAAACACCATTCAAGTTAACCTTGTGAGAATCTCTCCTCAACTCAAGGAGCTCACCTCAAGAATTCCGGAAAACTCATCCTTCAGTGAAAGACATGGTAGACTGCTCAGCCTAGTCCACACCAACATTGAAGAAGACATGATGAAAGTGCTATTCCAGTTCTTTGACCCTCTTCACCACTGTTTCACTTTCCCTGATTACCAGATGGTACCCACTTTGGAGGAGTTTTCTCAACTCCCAAGAATCCCTATCCTTAATCAACTACCCTTCAACGGTACGTTAAAGGAACCAAAGCCGGAAGATGTTGCTCGAGCATTACATCTACAACCATCCGACATCAAGGGGCATTGGGAAACTAGAAGCGGCGTCAAAGGATTCTTAGCAAAATTCTTGTTTGAGAAGGCACAAGAATGTTGGAACTCATTGGACCTACAAGCCTTTGAAGAGATTGTGGCACTCCTTATCTATGGGTTGGTCTTGTTCCCAAATCCTGACCAATTGGTAGATGTCAACGCCGTCAAAATCTTCTTGTCCAGAAATCCTATACCAACATTGCTTGGGGACATTCTTCACTCATTTTACACACGAACAATGAGAAAGAGGGGTGTTCTCATGTGTTGTACTCCTATCCTTGCAAGGTGGTTTATTTCGCACCTTCCACAGTCTGTCTTGAAGAATGACCAAGGTACAAGGTGGTCCCAACGATTGATGACTCTTACTCATTCTGATGTGCATTGGTGTTCTCGGTCCAGAGAAAATGTCATCATTGTCGATCGTTGCGGAGAATTTCCTAATGTTCCTTTACTTGGAATCAGAGGAGGTATCACCTACAACCTTTGCCTAGCTTTGAGGCAATTTTGATATGCACGGAGAGATGGCCCTCATGAGATGTTGATTCCTGACCTAGTTTTTGACTTCGACAACGATGCGCAAGGACTTCGCCAAAGATTCATCAGAGCTTGGGGAAAACTCAACAAGGTTGATAGCAAGACTCTGGGACACAAGTACTCCATCCCTCTTGAGCCCTGTCTCAAGTGGGTACGAGCCCGAGCCCAAAGTCTAATGATGCCTTATCCCCATGTACTCCCAGTGATTAAAGAGCCCGTCAATGAAGGAGAGGTTCCCTACACCATCCTACATCCAGACATGCCTACATCGTGGGAGGAAATGCAGAAAAGCTGGATTCAGCTCAAGGAGGAACAGAATACTTTTGAAGCTAGCTACTACTCCAGTGAAAAGAAGGTTCTAGAGCTTACCCGTCGACTCCACGAGCAAGAGGCCCTCAATACCTACATCGCATCAAAGAGGATGCGCAATGTCTTTCTTCCTTGAGAAGTTTATTTTGTAATATTTGGCCCATGGGGCATTTATGTACTAACAAATTTCTTCTTATTAATATGACGTGCGTTCTTCTTTGTCTGAAACAATTTTGAATGTCCTAAATCCTTGAATGCATTGCATACATAAGCATACCATTCATCATGTGCATAAGCAGGTCTCATTCCAGGTTTCCTTATCTGTCTGCTGTTTATTTCAGTAGGATGGATCTCGAGCAAACAATCAAAGACCTGCAAGCTCAAAATGCACAATTCCAGCAACTTCTGATGACCTTGGCTAAGGGTCAGGAGGATATCAAGACCCAATTAGGGAACAAAGACCCAGTGAAAAAGAAGAAAAAGAGGCTCGGGGTGGCTACTTTGGGGAGAAGATTTGATGGAGAAGCTCGGAGAGTGCTTGAATTTCCTCCTACTTCTGATGAAGGGACTAGTAAGAGAGATGGAGTTGCGGTGCCTTCCGAGTCTGATGCGGAGGAAGAAGAGGTTGAAGAGGATGAAGATTATTCTGACCAGCAATACCCTCCAGTTGATGATAAATACAAAGGGTTAGAAGACATATTAGCCGCCATGGAGTTACAAAGAGTACCGGGTTTGGATTTTGAAGACTTGGGTTTGGTTGTCGGGATTGTGATTCCCCCAAAATTCAAAGTGCCAGTGTTTGTGAGGTATGATGGGCTGTCCTGCCCCAAAATGCATCTCAGGTCCTACGTGAGAAAGATTCAACCCTATACGGCAGATAAAAACCTCTAGATTCATTTCTTTCTAGACAGCCTTTCTGGACCTCAGTTGGAGTGGTTTTATCAGCTAGAGGGAACCAGTGTCCAAAATTGGGAAGATTTGGCCACCGCTTTCTACAAACAATACCAATACAATTCTGACCTTGCCCCTACTCGTACCCAGCTTCAGGGTATGTCGTTAGGAACAGGCGAAGGATTCAAAGAGTACGCACAAAAATGGAGGGATTTGGCTGGCAGGGTGCAGCCTCCTTTAACCGATCGTGAACTTGTTTATATGTTTCTAGGGACCCTATCTGGGCCATTTTTCAATCATCTGATTGGTAACTCTTCAGCGGGGTTTACCGATTTGATCTTAACGGGCGAAAGAATAGAAGCTGGCATCAAGTCAGGAAAAATTCAGAAGAGTGTTGCTACAAGTACTGAGAAGAGGCCTTTTAAGAAATAAGCAAGTGCCGTCTATGGTCCTAGAAGACAAGTCAAGCCCGAAAGTCGCCAAGCCGTCAATGCTTTGGTCATTTCAAAACCTGCTGCTGCTCCTCAGCAGTACAATCAACAAATAAGTGAAAGGCCCAAGAGGCAGTATACTCGGCTGAGTATGACCTTATCTCAAATTTTACCCCAACTGCTATCAACCAATTTGGTTACCACCAAAGAAGCTCCTAAAGTCGTGAATATTGCGTCTCCTAAGTATAACCCAAATGCTCGGTGTGCTTATCATTCTGATAGTCCCGGGCACACTACTGATGATTGCTGGGCCTTGAGAAACAAAGTGCAAGATCTTATCGACGCGAAGGAAATTCAGTTTGAAGCGCCTGAGAGACCAAATGTTGTAACTGCTCCTATGCCCCAGCATAGAGTAAATGCCATTGAGGAAGAATTGTATGCTGTTTCGGTGAATGAAGTTGTTACCCCTCTTTTGACTGTTAAGAGGAACTTACTACTAGCCGGTTTATTTCCGGGTTATAGTAAGGGTTGCCTCCTGTGTGCTGTTATCCCTACCGGTTGTCCACTGCTGAAATCAGGCATCCAAAGCCTAATGGATAGCAAGGAAATTCTGTTCAAGAAAACTGTTGTTCCTTTTGTTTCCATTGAAGAAATATCTGTTGTCACAATCTACAATCCTGCCAAAGCTCCCGTAAAGAAACCAGTCCAAATTATGTCTGTTGCACCCATCACTATTACTGTTACGGGGCCTCTCCCGTATGAGTCTGATAAAGCTGTTCCATGGCATTATGGAGCCGACGTGTATGTGCTTGGGGTGAAGCAGGAGTTCGACACCAATACCAGTATCAGTAACATCACTGGTCCCGCCAAGATTACCCGCAATGGTAGGCTCTTCTCGCCTGACATTGCACCGCCAGTTATCCGAAAACCTCTCACCATCACACCCGCAAGTGTGCATGTTCCAGTTCAAGTTCTTGTGTCTACTACTGCCGCCGAGTCTTCTGATACTCGGGGCAAAGAAGTTGCTACCGATTTGCCTGCCAGGACGGAGGCACCGAAAAAGAAGACTGCTGTGGAAGCCTCCCAACAAGAAATGGAGGAAATTCTTAAAATTATCAAAAAGAGTGACTTTAATGTTGTTGAACAGTTGGGGCATACTCCCTCCAAAATCTCTATGCTATCACTACTGCTATGCTCAGAGGCCCATGCAAAAGCCCTGATTTCATTTCTGAAAATGGCCCATGTGCCGCAGGAGACCTCCGCGGATCAATTCACCAACTGTGTGGCTAATTTGACGGCTGACAATGGCTTGGGGTTCTCAGATGCTGACCTTACCGCCAAAGGGAAAAATCACAATGATGCCCTGCATGTTTCCATAGAATGCAGGGGCACTACTCTCGCACACGTATTAGTGGATACCGGATCTTCCCTGAATGTTTTGCCCAAGAAAGCATTGGATCGCTTGGATTGTGAGGGTCTGGAGTTGAAACCTAGTAACATCATTGTTAGAGCCTTCGACGGTTCTAAGAGGATGGTGCACGGTGAAGTAGACATCCCTATTCGCGTGGGTTCCCAAGTTTTCAACTCAACGTTCTATGTAATGGATATTCGTCCATCTTACTCCTGCTTATTGGGTCGACCCTGGATTCATAAAGCTGGGGCAGTAACGTCCACTCTACACCAAAAGCTCAAGTACCCTGTCAAAGGGAAGATTGTTACTGTGCAGGGTGAGGAGGAATACATGGTTAGTCACTTGAATTCATTCCGGTATATCGAGATGGACGGGGAATTTATTGAAACCCCCTTTCAGCATTTTGAGGAAGTACCTCCAGTGTTGGCATCAGCTGAAGCAATAGTTGAAGAAGACTCTCTGTTGAAGATGGCGTCCTTGAAGGATGCCCGGGCTGTAATCGAGAAAGGCAATTGTACAAACTGGGGTCAGCTTCCTGACTTCACTCAAAAGAACGACAAGTATGGGCTGGGCTTTACTACAGAGGCTCAGAGGGCTGTGCGCAAGGAAAAGATCAGAAAGGCTCCGGTGTTTATCTCCAACCCGGGGGTGAATGCTATCGAGGAGGATGTAGAGGAAGCAGAGTTTGACAGTTGGATCTACCCGACTACCAGCAACGGACCAAGCAACTGGACGACAAAGGATTTTACGCCTATCACATTTGTCACGCAGTAATTAATTTCTTTTGATTTCCAATTTGTAACAAACAATATGTTAAAACTTTGTTGGCTCGGTGTCCTACCTGGGGCATCGTAGCTCTATTTGTGAGGGCTTTTTTGTATGACATTTCCATATATCATCAATCAAAACATTGGACGTTTGCTGCATTTCAAATCTTGTGCTCTTTTTCTTTCTATGTTATATATATTGCAAAACAGCTATATTTACACACACTCACTTATACAGGTTTCAATCCACTCTGGATCTCACTGGTAACAGCTCTGCTACCGCCAGTTATGACTTCGAGAATCCGATCAACTTGGCCGAAGACGAAGGTGGAGATGATTGTGAAGTGCCTGGTGAGCTTGCAAGACTGCTATTCCAGGAAGAGAGGGCTATTCAACCACATGAAGAGCCGGTGGAAACAATTAACATGGGTACTGAGACAGATAGGAAAGAGGTCAAGATTGGTGCCAATCTAGAGCTCAGCGTGAAGCAACGATTGATCCAGATGCTACAGGATTACATGGAGATATTTGCTTGGTCCTATGAAGACATGCCTGGTTTGGATGCCGACATTGTAGTTCACCACCTACCAACCAAGGAAGATTGCCCTCCGGTAAAGCAAAAGGTCCACCGTATACGCCCAGAGATGTTTGAAAAGATCAAGGCTGAGGTTATGAAGCAATTCGACGCTGGGTTTCTAGCAGTAACTTCTTACCCTCAGTGGGTTGCCAATGTGGTTCCAGTACCGAAGAAGGATGGTAAAGTCAGAATGTGTGTCGATTACATGGATTTGAACAGGGTCAGCCCCAAGGATGATTTTCCTCTACCTCACATTGACGTCCTCGTTGACAATACTGCTCAACACAAGGTGTTCTCCTTCATGGATGGTTTTTCAGGGTATAATCAGATCAAGATGGCTCCGGAAGATATGGAAAAGACCACCTTTGTAACTCAGTGGGGCACCTTCTGCTACAAGGTCATGCCATTCGGATTAAAAAATGCTGGGGCAACCTATCAACGTGCCATGGTTGCTTTATTTCATGATATGATCCATCATGAGATTGAGGTATACGTTGATGACATGATTGCAAGGTCTCAAACTGAGGAGGAGCACCTTGACCATCTGAGGAAGTTGTTTGATCGACTCAAGTTATACAAGCTGAGGTTGAATCACAACAAATGCACCTTTGGGGTAAGATCTGGAAAATTGCTAGGTTTCATTGTAAGTGACAAAGGTATTCAGGTGGACCCTGCCAAGGTAAAATCCATACAAGAGATGCCGACTCCAAAGACAGAGAAAGAAGTCAGAGGCTTCCTGGGACGACTGAATTACATTGCCAGATTCATCTCACATCTGACTGCTACTTGTGAGCCAATCTTCAAATTACTGAAGAAAGATCAAGTAGTGCGTTGGAACAATGAATGTCAGGCCGCCTTTGAAAAGATAAAGGAATATCTCCAGGAGCCACCCATTCTTATGCCACCAGTGGAAGGAAGACCTCTAATATTATACTTGACAGTACTTGACAATTCAATGGGGTGTGTGCTAGGGCAGCATGACGAGTCCGGCCGAAAAGAGCACGCTATTTATTACTTGAGCAAAACGTTTACCGACTGTGAGTCTCGTTACTCACTGCTTGAGAAAACTTGTTGCGCTCTAGTATGGGCTGCTCGCCGGCTGAGACAGTATATGCTGACTCACACTACTCTATTGATTTCAAAGATGGATCCCATCAAGTACATATTCGAAAAGCCTGCTCTTTCTGGAAGAATAGCGAGATGGCAAATGATCTTGACAGAATACGACATCCAGTATACAACTCAGAAAGCGATTAAAGGAAGTGTACTGGCAGATCATTTAGCACACCAACCTGTGGACGATTACCAATCATTGAACTTTGATTTTCCGGACGAAGACATCATGGTGGTAATTGACTGTGAAGTACCTGGACCGGATGAAGGACCTGAGGAAGGATCCCAATGGTCTATGCAGTTTGACGGAGCCTCCAATGCTTTGGGTAACAGCGTCGGCGCTGTAATCATATCTCCCAAAGGAACTCATACTCCACTCACCGCCCGATTGTGCTTCAACTGCACCAACAACATGGCAGAATATGAGGCATGTATCATGGGTCTGCAAGCTGCAATCGACTTAAGGATCAAGTTTCTGAGTGTCTTCGGAGATTCCGCTCTCGTGATCAATCAGATCAAGGGCGAGTGGGATACGAAGCACCCGAATCTTATTCCTTACAAGGAGTATGTGTCAACCTTGCTTCCCCACTTTGAAGAAGTAACTTTTGAGCACTTCCCAAGAGAGGAGAATCAGCTAGCAGACGCACTAGCTACAATGTCTTCAATGTTCAAAGTTAAGTGGGACAATGAGGCTCCCCGGATCATCATCTGGAAGTTGGACGAACCGGCATACTGCTGCGAGCTTGAGGCTGAAAAGGTGGCTGAAAAACCCTGGTATCATGAGGTGAAGAGGTACTTGGAAGCTCAGGAATACCCTGAAGGTGCATCCGTCAATGACAAGAAGTTCATGAGAATGTTTGCGGCGAAATTCTTCCTCAGCAACGGCATTCTCTACAAACGGAATCATGATTCAACTCTACTACGTTGTGTGGATAAGGCTGAAGCAGAGAAGATCATGTTGGAACTGCATGAAGGTACATTCGGAACACATTCCAGTGGACACACCATGGCTAAGAAAATCCTTCGGGCAGGATATTTCTGGTCCACAATGGAAGCCGATTGTTACCAACACTCTCGAACTTGTCACAAATGCCAGATCTATGCTGACAAGGTGCATATTCCTCCAGTTCCTCTGAACATCCTGACGGCACCTTGGCCTTTCGCAATGTGGGGGATTGATATGATCGGTGAGATCCGACCGACGGCATCCAATGGGCATCGCTTCATCTTGGTGGCGATCGATTATTTCACAAAGTGGGTTGAGGCAGCTTCCTACGCCACAGTAACCAAGAGCGTCGTGGCACGTTTCATCCGGCATAATATGATCTGCACGTTTCAAAAGATCAAACACTTTGTATACATTCTTACGAATGAGAATCATTACAAAGTCTGCCTAAACAATGGACTCTTTACAAAATACTTTCAAAAACCACACAAAGCATAATTTCAAACAAAAGCAAGTGATCTAGTAAGTAACTAAGAGCCCATGGAAAACCATGGATGAAAAGGGTACTAAAACCTTTCCTTTTCAAAACCTACCCCCCGAACTGAAGAAATAATCTCAAAGGTCTTTCTTGTGCTTTTTCACCTTTCCTTTTGGATAAAATAAAAGTCGGTGGCGACTCTTGCTAACCGCAACATTTGCGATCAAACGCAAAACACCCAAGTCAGTTCTCCCACCATATCATAGAACTGGCGACTCTGTTGGGGAAAATTCTAAAAGTGTGGTTACCTTAGGGTTAGATCACATTTACTTGCTTTCATTGTTTGAATTGTATGCTTTACATTATGGTTCTTTGTTTGGTTTTGAATCCTCTACCCGGATTTGGGATACCTTATAGGTAAGTAGCAATACATTATGCAAACTGTGCGGGGTATATCGACATGGTCTAAGAAATAGCTACGTTAGTGCGACGTATTTGTGGGTATCGGTAGTACTTGAGTTAATCAAGAAGAATACGGGGCCGCTGAGTGATGTCATGAAGCACTAATGAACTTTTAGAACCTTTACTTGACCAACTTGGCCTTTAGGACGTAGTGAGATGACCGACTTCGGTACAGTCCGAAGTTGGTAGATACTTGATACTACACTCATTGAGGTTTGGTTTTTTTGGGATATTTCGGTCGCCATTAAAGAGGCTTGTGCTGAAATAATGACCAAGGAAACAAACCAGTGATATTTAGCTCCTTAGAACCCGATTACTATTACTAGGACAGGTTTGAGCCAACTAAACTTCAAGAAGGTACTTACCTATGAGACTCAATGCAAGCCTAAACCTAAGGACTTGTTTGCTTTGTTTGTATATGCATACTTGTACATAACATCATGAACATTATAACATCATATTCATTCACTAACCATTTCAAGGATCTTGGGATTTATCTTTGTTTTGTTTTGTAGGACATGGATTCTATTCGCCGGAAAACTATTCAAGTCAATCTTGTAAGAATCCCTCCACAACTTAAGGAGCTAGCTTCAAGGATTCCTGAAAACTCTCCATTCACCGAAATACATGGTCGCCTACTAAACTTGGTCACCTCTAACACTGATGAAGACATGATGAAGGTGCTCTTTCAGTTCTTTGATCCTTTACACCATTGCTTCACATTTCCCTATTATTAACTTGTGCCAACTTTGGAAGAATTCTCCCAACTCTTGAGGATTCCCATTCTCAATCAACTACCTTTCAACGGTACAGAAAGAGACCCAAAGCCAGAAGAGATTGCTCAAGCTCTACACTTGCAATCATCTGATATCACAACTAATTTGGAAACAAGGAGTGGTGTCAAAGGTTTCCTAGCAAAGTTCTTGTTTGAGAAAGCCCAAAACTGTTTGAACTCCTTGGATTTGCAAGCCTTTGAAGAAATTGTAGCTCTCCTCATCTATGGGATGGTTTTGTTCCTAAATCCTTACCAACTCATAGATGTGAACACCGTCAAAATATTCATATACCGCAACCCGATGCCTACTTTTCTAGGGGACATCCTGCATTCTTTTCACACTCGCACTATGAGGAAAAGAGGTATCCTTATGTGTTGCACTCCTCTCTTGGCAAGATGGTTTATTTTGCATCTTCCCCAATCTGTATTGAAGAATGAGCAAGGTTCAAGGAGGTCACAAAGGTTGATGACGCTCAAACATTCATACATTCATTGGTGTTCCTGATCTATAGAGAATGTTACTATTTTCGATCATTGTGGAGAATTCCCTAATGTCCCTTTACTTGGCATTAGTGGAGGCCGTATCACCTACAACCCCTGCTTGGCCTTAAGACAGTTTGGTTACGCCTGAAGGGATGGCCCTCATGAGATGCTCATTCAAGGTTTGGTATTTGACTATGAGAACGACAATCATGGTCTTCGCAAGAGATTTATCCGAGCTTGGAGGATGTTGAACAAGGTAGATAGCAAGACATTGGGGCACAGAAATTCCATCCCTCTTGAGCCTTACCTGAAATGGGTACGAACTCGTGCTCAGAGTCTTATGATGCCTTATCTCTCCATTCTCCCGGTAATCATTGAGCCTGTTACGGAAGGAGATGTTCCATACACTATCCTACATCCTGACATGCTCACCTCTCTTGAAGACTTACAAAGAGGTTGGATACAACTCAAGTGGGAGCAAGATACTTTCGAAGCTCAATTCTACGCTAGCGAGAAGAAGGTTTTGGAACTCACTAAGCAACTTCATGAGGAGAGGAATCTGAATGCCTACATCGCACCAAAGAGGATTCATACAACCTTTTTATCTTAGAGTTTTTGTATTATTTTTCCCAAAAAGGAACTGATGTACTCAAGCTTTAATATATTAATATAACGTGTGTTTCCTTTTTTGTCTAAAACAAATTTGAATCCTGAAAATCCTTGAAAGCATTGCATATGCATCTACCATTTATCATAACATAAGCAGGTTTCTAGCAACAAAGTCCCCTCATCTTTCTACTGTTTATTTCAGTAAGATGGATCTCGAGCAAACGGTAAAGGACCTCCAAGCACAAAATGCTAAAGGAAAAGAAGAGTTGAAGACCTTGCTGGTTGAAGATAAAAAGAAGAAAAAGAAAATAACCAGTGTTCTAGATTCCAAGGGCAAGCAAGAAGGACCCTAGACTTTGCAACGTCATCTGGTGAGAAAGACAATCAAGATAGGAAAGGCAAGGAAGCATTTGTCCAGCCAGATTCAGAAGAGGAAGAGGAAGAGGAAGATTATTCTTAAGAATAGTACCCTTCGGACGATGACAAGTATAAGAATTTGGAAGAACAATTAAGTGCAATGGAAATTCAAAAAGGGCCTGGATTAGACTTTGAGGAATTGGGGTTAGCGTTGTACCCCAAAATTTGCCCTCGCATTTTTCCACAAGAAATCACATCTTCAGGCTTTTCCTGATTTTTCAGATTGGCTCAAGAATCGGTCAAACAGACTTTTCTCGTCAGTCAGACAAAATTAGGGTTTTCATTGATTTTCATGGCTCTGGAACAATTCAAACAGTTGGTTTAGGGTTTGGTTGATTTTGGCTCAACTTTGATCAGGCGAACGCTTCTTTGGCATTTGATCAGGAACTAGGGTTTGTACGCAGATCTCTCAGAAGGATTTAATCCTACAGTGCTTGTCAAGTTATTCTGAGATGTGGATTGAGGCATTTGGACTGAGTTTGCAATGTTTGACTAAATCAGTGAGAAGAAAAGACATTTGGGCATGTATGACTTGACGGTGCATTGCTTTGATTATTCAAGATGCCGGGCGTTTATGGATTATTTATTATTCTGAGTTAAATGGTTGGAATTTATTTTCAATTATTATAATTTAAAGAATGATAAATAATAAATAAACAATTGAAAAGAATAAAAAGAATTAATTGGTTAAAAGGAATTTTTATTCATCTTTAAATATTTGTTACAATTGTTATTTAAATACAAGTATTTATTTACAAAGTATTTATAATAATGATAGTTACAATAATTAAAATTGAAATAAACTATCCTAAATTCCTAAGTCTTCAAATTCTTTATCCTCCATTTGTTGCTATTTGATTTTTTTTTTATCTGCAAAGAAAAGAAGAAAAAAAGTCAGAAGCAGATAAATAATTAAAGGCAGACAGATAAAAATTGGGTCCATCATTAAAAGCAAAAGGCCGGGATCAGTTCGCCCTCTCTGCAAATCACGAGATTTCTCCCGGTTCACAAAGAGGGATGAATGATGTTTGCAAATTAAAGAATGAATGCACAAAGTATACAAATTGCACATTTCAAATTGGCCAACCAACTGCATAGTTCAAAGCAAACAGCATGTACAACTATAAAAGTTCAAATTGCCAAACAAAGTCCAATGTCAAACTGAACAAAAAAGCTGTCAAAAGAAGATATGGAAAGATAACAAGAGGCATAAAATCTGGAAGAAGTACAAAGTATGCAGAGAAATATTAATATGCAAGCAAACTTTTCATTTCATCATTTCCCAAGCCAAATTGCTTTTTCAGTTAAAGTACATGATAAACATTGTTTAATGTTTTAAGTTGTACTGGAGAGAGAAGAAGAGAAAAAAGAATAGGCTTACAGGTTTAGGCATGAGGACAGTATATGTAAAAACAAAACTGCAATAAAACAGTGGGACAGAAGGCAGAGATATGAAGAAATCAGAATGCAAACAAAAACTGTCAATAAAAAGAAACAGAATTATCTTTCCACAATTAAACCTTCAAACCGGATTCAAACCCTGAACCTTTTTTTGGGGGCATATAACACCAAAGCCTTCACTTGTCAAAGGGCCCTGCATTCAACAAGCTAAAAAATATACAAGCCTGAACCTGTCAAACAATAACCACAAACTGTCCAGCCTCACAAGCCTTAACAAAAACACAAAACTGTCAAGCTGTTGAAACCTCCAAGCCCTCCAAACCTCCAAAACAGTTCACAAAAACACAAAACTGCATCAGTCATCAAGCCTGAAGCCTGAAGCAAGCCTCATCAAGCCTTTAAACCTGGATACAAGCATACAAGCCTAAACCACTGTAAGCTTGCATTACAAACATTCCCACCCTGTCAAAAAGCCCAAAAAGCCTTACCATTCAAAACAAAAACAGCATATCAAAGCCTTAAACACCCAGTACCCTAACCTGTCAAACAATAAAAACACAAACCAGAACATCAAGCTGCCTTAAAACCTGTCAACCCCTTTCAAAAAAAAACCAGAACAACAATCAACCTGTCAAACCTGCTAGCCTAAAGGCCACAAGCCATCAAACAAGCTTACAGCCTATCCAAACCTGCCCGAAGCTTTCAACACAAGCTAAAACATTCAAAGGCAACACTAGAGGCCTTAGAGAATTCTCATCATAGGCAAACATTAGAAGAAACAGGCAACCAAGCACATTAAGCTAAGGCATTCAAAGGCAACGCAAATAAGCCCTCAGAATCTTGTCATCACAGGGCATACAGAAAAGGCAACATATCAATCATCATCAAGCATACAGAAACGAGGAAGAGAAAGATTCAAGTCAATATCTCAAGGCAACTCAGAAGCATACTCAGCAAGCCAAAGAGGAAGAAGGGATAAAGAAGCGTACATAGGCAAAGGCAAGGTTAACAGAAGAAGAGAAAAAGAGTAAAGTTATACAGAAGCCAGGAAGATAGAAAAGGTTTTCAGCTACTCATCATTAAACCTAAAGAGGTAAAAACATAAAGGTACCAGGAAGGGCAGCTTCATCATCGTAACCCCCTCGCCGTCAAGCCGCCGGAAACGCCTCCAGGGCCACCGTCCTCCTCCAATGAAGGTAACACAATTTTTTCTTTCTCTTCACACCTCAACAGGAAACAACAATAATAAAACTAAAATCAGAATCAAATGGGCGAAATCATAAACATGCAGAACATAAAACCCTAACGAGATTGAGACGGAAATTTCACCTCGCATGAACCACCGTTGAATGACCCATGGAAGAAGGAGGAGGTGACGATGGCGTTGGTGGCTTGGGCGAGAAGGACGCTACTCAAGATTCCATGGCAAGGAGAAGAAGACGAAAGACGAAGGAAATGAACGAACAGCGCTGTAATTCTCAACCCCTAGAATCCCTTTCTGAAACAATTCTCAAAACCCTTGCAAAACGTTATGAGGTCTTTGGGCCTTTGCCCTTCCTAAATCAGCTTAAGCCCAAACGAGTTTCAATTGGAACCCCCCCCCCTGGCTTCTGTTTCAAATTAGGTTGGGCCAGCATAACAAAAGCCCATTCAATTCTTAAACTAAGCTTTTTTTTTACTTATCTTCTTTCTACAATTTAAACTAACCTAACCCTTTTTATAATACATTAACTAAAATATAAATAATACATTAGTTTTTACTAAATTTTGTTTATCGCATTTAAAATAAATATTAGACTTTTTATTTAGGTTTAAACGTTTTTTTTGTTTTATTAAAACTTTTTAGTTTACATAAGAAAATAAACTTTCCTTTAAATCTTTTTTCTTTTAATTAAAAACTTAATACTTTTTAAAACATCTTGTTTTGTACGTAAAACAATAATATATAATATAATTAAAACTTAAAGCCTTTCTTTCTTTTTCTTAAAATATCTTATTTGTACATAATCAATTAAAATACATTTTTTTAATACATGAAAAAATAGGATTTAAAGCATTTTCTTTTCTTTTAATTAAATCTTTTTATTTGTACATATTAAACAAAAATACAAATTGACAACAATACATAATCAAAATACTTAATTCTTCGTTAAATTAAATACTCCGCAACTTGTAAATAAATCTCATACACAAATACGTTGACACACATTTACAATACATATACACTTACAATTATACAATACACTTACATTTGATACATTATACATTTGCTATTCTTATACATTGCTATACATTACATTGTTTACATTTGATCGTAATTCGATTTGGTTGTAATTATTTAAGTCTCATCCCCCTTTGTGAATTTGTACCCCCACTCCCGGATACTATTTGTGATAGCGTAGACTTTAAAATTCCCGCAATTTACCGCTTTCGAATTATACCATGATTAGACCTAGGGTTTGCATGTACATAAAATCAAACGCTAGATAACCTAATACAAAGCAAATACATGAACTCAATACACAATCACACTTGCACCCCCTAGGGTAATCCCACATGTTGCCTTCCAAAATGGGCCATGCTTGCACGTCGAGTTTCTTTGGCAAAACAATTCAAATGATCATAAGTCCCTCGATGATGCTTTCGAAAGTTGCCTATCAAAATGATCAAGTCCCTTCAAACAAAATTGCCAAAGATACTTGGCACCATTGCATTCATGGTCCATACGATGACCCGCGCCTGTCCCTATCACATCCTAAACACAAGATTGTCCACCAAATTCAATGGTGGAACAAAATTTTTAAAAAGGGGTTAAAAACATAGAGAAAACCTTTGAGTACAATAGGGGTAGACAAAACTCTTAGTTACTTGGGATCAATCTTGCAAAAACACTTGCCTACTTTTTCAAACCACACTCCACAAACACTTTCAAAAACAATCTTCAAAAACATTTGAAACATCTTTTCGAAAAGATACACACCTTTGTATATACTCAAACACGAGCCATTACATTGGTTGCCGAAACAAAGGCGTCTATTTCAAAACATTTTCAAAACACACACACACACACACACACACACACACACACACACACACACACACACACACACACACACACACACACCATTTTTCAAGCAATCAAAAATCAAGGCAAGTGATCTAAAACCAAGTAACTAAGAGCCCAGGGATAACCATGGATGAAAAGGGTGATAACACCTTCCCTTTTCATAATCTACCCCCCGAACCCACGAAACATCTCAAAAGGTTTTTCCTGTGCTTTTTAACCTTTCCTTTAGGATAAAATAAAAAGTCGGTGGCGACTCTTGCTAAACCGAACAAGTGCGAATACAAAACACAAAACTCAGGTCAGTTCTCCCACCGTATCACAGTTAGTATCTGGGATTGTCATTCCTCAAAAATTCAAAGCACCGGTGTTCGCCAAATATGTCGGAGCTTCATGTCCCAAAATGCATCTCCGGTCCTATGTGAGGAAAATACAACCTCATACCGCTGACAAGGATTTATGGGTACACTTCTTCCAAGACAGCCTGTCTGGAACTCAACTTGATTGGTTTTATCAATTAGAAAGAGTCAATGTTTATAACTTGGAAGATCTTACTGTTGCCTTTTACAAACAATACCAATACAACGTTGATCTTGCACCCACCCGTACTCAACTCTAGAGTATGACCATGGTTTCAAGTGAAGGCTTCAAGGACTACGCGCAAAAATGGAAGGACTTAGCAGGAAGAGTCCAACCTCCCCTATCTGAAAGAGAATTAATAGACATGTTTTTAGGCACCTTGTCTGGTACCTTCTTCAACCACTTAATTGGGAGTTCATCGGCGGGTTTTACCTAATTGATATTGACCGGAGAAAGGGTGGAAGTCGGGATAAAGAATGGGAAGATTCAAAAAGTTGCATCCTCTGCTGCTGTAAGGAAACCTTTCATTGGAAAGAAAGAATTTGTTGCTATATATCCTCAGAGAAATCAAGATAGGGTTGAACGCCGTCCAATGGTGGGGGCTGTCATGATTCCTAAACCTGCACCTGCTCAGCAAAGAAGCAACCAGCCAAGAATGGAAAGACCAGTCAGACAGTTCACCCAAATTAATATGACATTATCTCAAGTATTACCACATTTGTTAAGATCCAATCTAGTGACTTTGAAAGAAGCTCCAAAGAATCCTAACACAACTTCTCCTCACTATCATCCTAATGCTCGTTGTGCATACCATTCTGAGAGTCCCAGCCATGACACTAACAACTATTGGGCTCTGAAAAATAAGATACAAGACCTCCTTGAAGCCAAAGAAATTGAATTCGACGCGCTACAAATTCCCAATGTCATCACTGCCCCTATGCCCAAGCACGGCCATAATGCCAACGCCATTGAGGAAGATATGTTTGTTACTTCAGTTGATGAACTTGTGACCCCACTCCTAACTATCAAAAAGAACATGTTGAATTCCGGTGTATTCCTAGGTTGTGATGAAAGCTGTCATTTCTGTTTGTCCTCTCCAACCAGATGTCCTTTATTAAAAGCAGGCGTTCATTGCCTAATAGATAACAAGGAAATTTTGTTCGAAAAGACTTCTGTTCCAACTATTTCTTATAATGATGTTTCCATCGTGACCATTTCTGATAATTCTTCCAGGGTCTCCACCAAAATACCCGTTAGAATTACATCAGTTCCTAAAGTAGCTTCGTTGATAATTACAATGCCTGGACCAATCCCGTATTCGTTAGACAAAACCGTCCCATGGAATTATGGAGGTGATGTCTACTACCACGGTATCAAGCAAGATTGGCCAGCTGTTGAAGATTCAAGTTCTGAGAAAGTTGACTCCGATATCAGTAACATCATAGGGACTAGTAAGATAACCCGAAGCGGAAGGGTTTTCTCTCCTGAAATTGCTCCTACAAAAGCTATTTATGGACCCGTAATCATTCATGTTGTTGTTGCTCCTCCAAAGGTTATTCCCAGTCCTACAATTATCTCTGCTAATACTCATGTTGACAAAACTGTTACAATCCCTGTTATCACCCCTATTGACATTCCCGATGCCGAGTCAACCGAGACTCGAGGTAAAGGTATTCTGCTTGAGCCTGTCCGGACGAAGGCACAATCAGTAGCTATCCCTGAGGCCTCCCGAAAAGAGATGGAGGAAATTCTAAAGATCATAAAAAGAAGCGATTACAATGTAGTCAAGCAACTGGGGAAAACTCCATCTAAAATTTCCATGCTGGCTTTATTACTATGTTCTGAGGCTCATGCAAAGGCCTTGGTAAAATTCCTTAAAACTGCTCATGTACCCCAAGAAACATCTGTTGATCAGTTCCAAGACTGCGTAGCCAGCTTGACTGCAGATAATGGTTTAGGTCTTTCAGATGTTGATTTAATGCCAAGAGGGAGGAAGCATAATGAGGCATTACATGTCTCAGTCGAATGTAGGGGCACAACCTTGGCTCATGTTTTGGTTGACACTGGTTCGTCTCTGAATGTGTTGCCTAAAAAATCTCTTGATAGGCTGGACTGTGAAGGATTGACATTGAAACCAAGCAACATAGTAGTGAGGGCCTCCGACGGCTCAAAAAGGATGGTGCATGGGGAAGTAGACATCCCCATAAAAGTTGTAACCCAAACATTTGATTCAACTTTTTATGTAATGGATATTCTCCCTTCATATTCATGCTTATTAGGCCGACCGTGGATTCACAATGCTGGTGTTGTTACTTCTACGTTGCATCAAATGCTGAAATATCCAATTCAAGGGAAAATCATCACTGTTCATGGAGAAGAAGAGTATATGGTCATCCATCTAAATTCCTTCAAATATGTGGAATTAGATGGTGAATTTATTGAAACTCGATTCCAGAACTTTGAAGAAGTTCCGCAAGATGTGGCAGTGACCAAGGCTGTGTCTTAAGTCCCCAAAATTACAAGGCCTCCGCTCAAGATGTCGTCTTTAAAAGATGCCAAGGTAGTGATAGAAGAAGGTGGGTGCATTATTTGGGGACAACTTCCAGATATCCCATACAAATCTGACAAATTTGGTATGGGTTTCACTTCAGGTGCCCAGAAAGTTGTACACCGTGCTCGTGCCGGAGGACCACCCTTGAAGTTCAGCAACCGCGAAGTCAACACCGTGGAGGATGACGAAGACAGCTATGGCCTGAAGGATTGGATTTTCCCAACTGTCAGTGGAGGGCTCAGCAATTGGGAGGCTAGAGATTTTATCCCGATCACATTTATCCCACAGTAACTTGTCTTTAAATTTTGTCGGATATGTAATATTAAAACAATTCAGACTCTTAAAACCTTGTGTCTTACCCGAGGCACAATGGTCCTTTTGTAAGGGTTATTATCTCATTTCCATATGACATCAATGAATCATAGACATTTTTGCATACAAACTTTGTGCTCATTGTTTTTATTTTTACATTTTCATTTCTTTTAAAGATAGCTATACTCTTACACACACTCACACTCACAATGCAGGTCTACATCCATTCGGGATCCCATCTGTAACGGTTCTACTATGGATTTTTGTGACTCTGAAAATCTAATCTACCAAGACGAAGACGAAGGTGAGGAAGATTGTGAAGTACCAGGGGAACTCGCCAGGTTACTATGACAAGAAGAGAGGACCATTCAACCCCACGAGGAACCAGTGGATACAATCAATCTAGGTACCGAATAAGACAAAAGAGAAGTCAAGGTGGGTGCCAATCTGGAGCCCAATATCAAAGAGCATCTGACTCAGTTGCTACACGATTATGTTGAGGTCTTTGCCTGGTCATATGAAGACATGGCAGGACTTGATGCAGATATCGTAATACATCGTCTGCCTACAAAAGAAGACTGTCGACTGGTAAAATAAAAGGTCTGTCGCATGCGACCAGACATGTCAGAGAAGATCAAAGTAGAAGTCATGAAACAATTCAACACTAGATTCTTGGTCGTCACCTCCTATCCAAAATGGGTTGCCAATGTTGTTCCCGTGCCTAAAAAGGACGGCAAGGTACGAATGTGCATGGACTATAGAGATTTTAATAGGGAAAGCCCTAAGGATGATTTCCTACTTCCCCACATTGATATTCTAGTTGACAATACGGCATAGCACAAAGTGTTTTCCTTCAGGGACGATTTCTCAGGCTACAACCAAATCAAAATGGCGGCTGAGGACATGGAGAAAACAACCTTTGTCACACAATGAGGCACATTCTGCTACAAGGTTATGCCATTCGGGCTGAAGAATGTCGGGGCAACCTATCAGCATGCTATGGTAGCTCTATTTCATGATATGATATATCACGAAATAGAGGTCTATGTAGACGACATGATAGCTAGATCTCAAATAGAAGAAGAGCATCTTGATCATTTACAAAAAATGTTTGAAAGGCTAAAGAAATACAAGTTGAGGTTGAACCCAAATAAATTCACGTTTGGAGTAAGCTCTGGTAAACTCCCAGGCTTTATTGTCAGCAATAAAGGTATCGAGGTGGATCCTGCCAAGGTGAAAGCGATACAAGAAATGCCTGCTCCTCGCACTGAGAAGGAAGTCAGAGGATTCTTGGGACGTTTGAACTACATTGCCAGATTCATTTCTCACCTGACAGCTACTTGTGTACCAATCTTCAAATTACTGAAGAAAGATCAAGTAGTCAAATGGAATGATGAGTGCCAAAATTCCTTCAACAAGATCAAAGAGTACTTACAAGAGCCTCTTGTTTTGATGTCACCAGTCGAGGGAAGACCATTGACCATGTATCTAACTGTTTTGGAAAATTCAATGGGGTGTGTGCTGGGGAAGTATGACGAGTCTGGACGAAAAGAGCATGCTATTTATTACCTGAGCAAAAAGTTTACCGACTGTGAAACAAGATATTCACTGCTCGAGAAAACTTGTTGCGCTCTGGCATGAGATGCTCGCCGGCTAAGACAGTATATGCTGACCCATACTACCTTGTTGATATCTAAAATGGATCCAATAAAATACATCTTCGAGAAACCTGCTCTCTCTGGGAGAATAGCGAGATGGCAGATGATCCTGACAGAATATGGCATACAGTACATTACCCAGAAATCAATAAAGGGCAGTGTACTAGATGATCACCTTGCTCACCAAGCTGTGGAAGACTGCCAGTCCATGAAGTTCGAATTCCCAGATGAAGACATCATGACGGTAAACGACTGTGAAGAATTCAGGCCATATGACAAACCTAAACAAGATCCCGATGGACCCTGGTTTTTGATGGGGCATCTAACGCACTCGGTAATGGTATAGGTGTTGTACTCATATATCCTGAAGGATGTCATACTCCCTTTACGGAAAGACTATGCTTCAATTGTACAAATAACATGGCAGAATACGAAGCATGCATTTTTTTTCTCAAAGCTGCCATAGATTTGGGGATCAAATCCTTAAGTGTATTCGTAGATTCAGCTTTGGTCATCATCCAGATCAAAGGGGAATGGGACACCAAACACCCCAACCTTATCCCCTACAAAGAACATGTGCTGACATTGATCCCACATTTTGAGAAGATTACCTTTGAGCATTTCCCGTGAGAAGAAAATCAGCTAGCAGACGCAGTAGCCATAATGTCGTCCATGTTTTAACTTAAATGGGATAACTAGGCTCCCCAGATCACCATTGAATGAATGGGTGAACCAGTTCACTGTCACGAGATTAATACTGAAGAAGTAGTGGACCAGCCTTGGTTTCACGAAGTCAAGAGGTATCTCGAGGCTCAAAATATTCGGAAGGAGCTTCAGTCAATGATAAGAAGTTCTTAAGGAGATTCTCTGCTAAATTCTTCCTTAGTAATGGCATTCTCTACAAATGCAACCATAACTATGTGTTACTCCGTTGCGTAGACAAGGTTGAGGAGGAAAAGATCATGGTTGAGTTACATGAGGGCACTTTTGGCACCCATTCCAGTGGGCATACGATGGTAAAGAAGATCCTACGAGCAGGCTATTACTGGTCTACCATAGAAGCAGATTTCTATCAACACTCTCGAACCTACCATAAGTGTCAAATCTATGCTGACAAAGTGCACGTACCTCCGGTTCCTCTGAATGTCTTGACGGATCCTTGGCCCTTTGCTATGTGGGGGATTAATATGATTGGGGAAATCAAACCAACAGCCTCTAATGGACACCGCTTCATCCTAGTGTCCATTGAATATTTTACAAAGTGGGTTGAGGCGGCCTCTTTCGCTTCTGTTACCAAGAATGTTGTCGCCCTGTTCATCAAGCAGAATCTTATTTGTCGGTACGGTATCCTAGATAGAATCATCACTGAAAATAGTACGAATCTAAACAATACTATGATCATTGCCCTGTGCGATCAGTTCAAGATCCAGCATCACAATTCTTCCCCTTACCGGCCAAAGATGAATGGTGTTGTCGAAGCTGCAAATAAGAACACCAAAAAGATCATACAGAAGATGACAATCACATACAAGGACTGGCTTGAGATACTATCATTAGCTCTCCATGATTATCGTACCATGGCACGCACTTCAACTGGGGAAACAACCTACTCTCTGGTATACGGCATGGAGGTTGTCTTGCCTATTGAGGTCCAGATCCCCTCCCTGAGAATTATGATGGATGCAAAACTGAATGAAGAAGATTGGGTCCAGACTCGACTTGATCAACTAAACTTAATTGATGAGAAAAGGCTTACTGCTATCTGTCATGGTCAAATGTATCAAAAACGGATGATCAAGGCTTTCAACAAGAAGGTCAGACACCAAGTGTATCAAGTTGGGGATTTGGTGATCAAATGTATCATACTACCGTAAGTTGATCCCAGGGGAAAATGGACTCCTACATACGAAGGACCATTTTTAATCAAGAACATATTCTCTGGTGGAGCAATGATTCTGACCACCATGGATGGCGACGACCTGCCGCACCCTGTAAACGCAGACATAGTCAAAAGATACTACGCATAAGAGACCCGCTAGGTTGACACACCTAGGGAAACCAAGGGCATCCTGGTGAACCAAAAAGGTTCGGGAAAAAATTAGGGATAAAACAAAAAAATCTGTACACCCGGCAAGCTGAAAACCCAAAAGGGCGGCTTGGGCAAAAAAGGGTATCCCGGTGGACTGAAAACCCGAAAGGGCGGTCCAGGAAAAAGTTAGGGAATTAAAGCGTATGACTATGTCCCGTTGGATCACCTCACGGATAACCTGCAAACTCAACGGTTCTAATCAATTCAATCAGCTTTGGACAAAGCAACAAATAGACAAGACGCTTAGAGACACGAAGGCTATAGCAGAATGGGAACCCCATGGGATTATTTCACATATCTATCTTCTCTTTGTATCAAATCTTCATTTTTTTATGACGGCATTCTCTTACTAGAATGTCTGTCTTTGTATAAAAATACTTGTTCAAAGTCAATACAAAGATATCTCTTTGAAAGTGCAAAACTATCTTTTTTCTTTACTCTTGTGTTTTGTTTACAAAAACGTCCAATGATTTATTTTTGAACATATGCATTTGAACGTAATTACCGTTTACAAATAAACAAAATAAAAAGACAATCACTGATGGCTTTAAGGTAGGGAAATCTCTCTAAGCTATTTCCATAAAACTCCCGCAGTGTGCAGTTTAATCCCCAGTGGAACAAAGCTTCCAGTTATCAATCCCTGGTAGAAGTCGTTCAATTTCTCAGGATTTCCCAACAGATTTTTACAAGCAGTACACGACGTTTCCCTTACAACAGAGTTTATTTCTCTAAGCGGAAATTCGTCAACACTTCAACTTCACAACATGAAGACTTGCACTCTGTATCCTCAGCAGCAGTCGAGGATTTATTTTCCCTAATCCAATAAGCAGTGCAGCAGATTAGCTCACATACGCATACATCGCATCTGTTGTACCCCAAAATTTGCCCTCCCATTTCTCAATGATTTCTCATCACAAAACCTTTGAAGCCCAAGATCCAGTTAGGGTTTCATCTGCTCAAGACCTCTCCTTGCACTGTTGACCCAAATTAGGGTTTGTGTTTGCACCAAGATGTTTTGACCTAAAGTGCTTAAGATGACTTTCATGCTTCATATTGGACTCCCAAGTTTATCCATACCAAGTTTCAAGCTTTGATTCCAAGTTTTGCTCAGTCAATTGGACAGTTGACCTAGAGATCAACTGTATTGAGGAAAAAGTCAACTGTGGCCAATTGACAGTCAAACCTCATGAAAATTGACCCACATCAACATTATGAACTCATATGGACCATTTGATCAAGTTTGGATCACAATTCCACAAGAAATTTGATCAGATCACCAAAAGGGCAAAATGGTCATTTTTAGGGTTTTGACTGCACAAAGGCAATTTTTGACTGTTTGACCCAACCAATGGCAAACCAAGCTCACATATGGACTCAAGAACCCCATGGAATTATCTTGACATGTTCAACAAACTCAAAAGATCTCAAGTACACAAGATTGACAGTTGAATTTCCCAGTCAATTGATCAATTTTGACTGTATACTGAAAAGTCAAACTTTGACTTTTTGGTCAAAATCAAGAGTCAAGATTCATTTTTCATCAAAACATGCCAAATCATGAAACTTGTTCATCAAGAAATCACAAAATGCAAAATTAGGGTTAGAAATTAGAATTTTTCATAACTTAGAATTTTTCTAAGTTATAAAAAACCCTAATTTTTTCCCAACTTTGCCCCACTTTTTCACCAAGATCCATTTGGATTCAAACAAAAGTCAAAACATGAAAGTTGTAGCTTGTTGCATAATCTACAACTTTGATTCACAAAGTTTTCCCTTTTGAGGCTTGTATCTCAAGTTACAAATTTTTGAATAAGGGCATTAAACCATTCTTAACTTAGTGAATTTTTGACCTATTTTGACAAGGTTTTCTACCCCACTTCAAGGCTATTTTCCATACACTTCCACTTGGAATTTCAATTTGCATTTCAAAGATGGATTGTAGTACACATTCCAAGCTTTCCAAAATGTCCAAGAACTCATCAAACAACCTCATGACTTGAGAGATTCGAATTTCACAATTTGGCAAAAACTCACTTTTGAATTGGCTATTTTTCATGTTCATAATTTGTGCAAACTTCTCAAACCAGCATGCCCCTTGATTACAGGTCCTAAAACCATCCAACACTCAATAATTTAATGCATGGTCATTGTGCTAAGACCTTGTTTCATGAGCTAAAGCATTGTATGATGGATTAATCCCAAATTTGAAAAAGCATTATATCCATTTTTGCAAAAGTTTCACTTTATGTCCAATTACAAATCCAAGAAGTACAGTCCATATCTAATTGGCACAAGTTTATGTGTTAATCACACTGATCAAGGAGGGATTATGCAGCATAGTATGAGGGCCTGTACAGGCTAGAGGCACAAAGTAACCATGGCTTGCTTAAAGTGTAAGAAACACATCATAACTCAAACCAACTCTCATATCAGCTTACAAACCCTTAAGTGAACTTGACAAACATACTCAAGACATCTCAACCAAGCTTTTGCACGACCCTAGCACCTCTCAAACACTCCCAATCTCAGAATCATCTTCAAACTGCAAAAACAGGGTCAGGCCTGCAGTTTGAGTGCCATCTTCCATTTCCCTCAAGCTCTCTTGCCCAAACCAGTTCACACACATTCCCTAGCATCTATGCAAGCTAACCATGACTTGAAACACGACCTGTAATCCCTCTAACCACTTCCACCATTTTCAGTTTCTTGTTTTGCAGGTGAAGTGCTCTAGCACGATTCAGAAGCTTTCAAGACAAAGTAAACATTGGAATAGCATCCCTGGACCTCAAGGAAGCTTTTCCAATCATCACCTTGCACTGAAAGCTCCCTCATTGCCAGATAGAACTTCAGCTGAACAGGTATCTTGGTGAACTTCTATCTCTCTTATCAAGCATCATTAACTCTAAGTTTGTGAATAAACAATGTTCTACTCATGCCACTGAACATGTACATGTTTTTACTTTTTATTTCTTTTACTTGAGCTGTGAGAATTTGAGGTTTGAAAATGGCAGAAAATCTAGGTTAGGATTTGGGGGAGAAGAAATTCTCCCTCATCTTAGAGAGTTAGATCAAGTTCTGCATATGGTTAGGTTCGTCTCTTGATGCTGAACATTTTTCGTGTTATGAGTTTTCATTAATAAGCCAGGAATCAGGAGTTAGAAGATGAAGAACAGGGCGCGCGTTTTTTGAATATTGTTGTTCAGAGGTTGAAGAAAGGTCTTCATGGGTTGGGCTTATGATTGACTTTCCTTTTTGCACCACCTTTTTGGTTTTACACCCCCTGAGCCCATTTGCTTTATTTTTGATGATTTTTGATTTTTTTCCTTTTTTAATTGACTCATTTATTTTTTCTCAGCATATTAAAAATATAAAAATATTTTTTCTCACCATTTTTGATTTTATTAGGTATTTATTTGATTTTTCTTTTAGTTTGAACATAAATGAATAAATATATACCTTTTGTTTAAAAATACAAAACTAGCACAAATATATTTTTTATACACTTTTATCTTATTTTTACTTCCTGAAAATATTTTATAGAAAAATACTTTTTTTATTTAAATATTAAATATTATTAATTAATATATATAATACATATTTTGTAAATAATATGAATATATAGGTATATATTAATGTGCTTAGGATAAAAATACCAAAAAATGTACATATTTTATTTTTTAATATTTAATACTAAAAAATGCCCTTTTTACAAATATACAATATTTTATTTTATTTTTTGTATGTAAATAATAAATATTATATGAATTAATTGATTAATACCCCTTTGATTAAAAATTAGGGTTTTGCCCTAAATTTGAAAATACTCCAAAAATAATACCTTTTTATTTCCCTTTTTATTTCACATAAATAATATTCTTTTTTTCATACACATAAAAATTCTTTTTGCATTTTTACATATTTATTTCAATTTCCATTTAATTGTGCAAATTATTTGTCTTGTAAATATTCAAAGAAAATGATGTAATAGTTAGGTTTAAATTCTTGTCTAAATATATCCCATTTGAAACATTGTACCCCCCTCCCCATATTATTGTGTTGTAATAGTGTAGGAATTTAAATTTCGCACTTTAATGCTTTCTAAACCTACCATGCTAGAATTAGGGTTTGTATGCGAATAAAACGAACAAAATAGTTGGACATAACTCAAGATAAACAAGCATGAAAATAGACAACACATTTCACACTTGCACCCCTAGGGTATTTCACTTTGTTGCCTTCAAATAATTGGGCCATATTGCATGTTGAATTTCTTTGGGTAAAACAAACAATCAAATGATCATAGTCCCCCAAAATGTTGCCTAAATGAATGATCAAGTCCCTTTTAAAGGAAAATTGCCCAAAATACATTTAACACTATTGCAATTATGGTCTAAACGATGACCCGCGCCCGTCCCTTTCACCTCCTAAGACAAGATTGTCCACCAAATGCAATGGTGGAACAAAATTGTCAAAAGGTTTAAAACATAACAAAAATCTTTGAGAAAATTTTAGGGTAGATAACTCTTAAGTACTTGCCAATTTGCAAAGAAAACACTTGCCTATTTTCAAAACCCACTTCACAAACACTTTCAAAAAACAAGCTTTCAAAAAACCTTGAAACATCTTTTCTAAAGACAAAACACCTTTTGTAAAACATTCGAGTAAAGAATTGTTACAAGGGTAGCCTATACAAGGCATCTTTTCAAAACATTTTCAAAAAACACACACCAAGCACTATTTCAAACAATTGAAAACCAAGGCAAGTTGATCTAAGCAAGTACCTAAGAGCCCATGGATAACCATGGATAGAAAGGGTGCTAATACCTTCCCTTTCTATAATCTACTCCCCGAACCCAAGAAAAATCTCAAAGGTTTTTGCTGTGCTTTTTAAACCTTTCCTTAGGATAAAATAAAAAGTCAGTGGCGACTCTTGCTCAACCGAAACATTTGCGAAAACAAACGCAAAACCTCAAGTCAGTTCTCCCACCGTATCGCAGAACTGGCGACTCTGCTGGGGAAAATTTTTTAAAATGGAGTAACCTTAGGGCTTAGATCACCCTCTTGCATGACTAATTGTTTGAATTGATTTCTTTATATCTTGGCTCTATTGTTTGGGTTTGCAATCCTCCACCTGGATTTTTGGAAACATTCATAGATAGCAATACGTTGTGGAAACTGTGCAGGGTATACCGACACGGTCGAAGCAATAGCTATATTAGTGCGACATATTTGTGAGTACCGGTAACCCTTGAGTTCAATCAAGGAGAGTACGGGGCCGCTGAGTGATGTCACTAAGCACTAATGACCTAGAACCTTACTTGACCATCTTGGCCTTTTATTAGGGGTAGTGAGATGACCGGCTTTGGTGCAGTCCGAAGTTGGTAGATACTCGATACTACACTCATTGAGGGTTGTTTTCTTGGAATATTTTGGTCGCTAGTTAAGTGGCTAAACCAAAACGATGAACGATGAAAACAATCCCGTGATATTGAGCTCCTTAGAACCCGGTTACTATTTATAGGACAGGTTTTTAAGCCAACTACACTCAAGAGGGTACTCACCTATGAAACCCCATGCAAGCCTGAAACTAGGGTTTGGTGTGATTGGCTTGTACATATGTTTTGTGCATACATCATAAACATCATGAAGCATCATATGCATTTACTAACCATTTCAAGGGTTTGGATCTTCATCTTTGTTCTTGTTTTGTAGGTCATGGAAATTCCTCGCAGAAATACCATTCAAGCAAACCTTGTGAGAATCTCTCCTCAACTCAAAGAGCTCACCTCAAGAATTCCAGAAAATTCATCCTTCAGTGAAAGACATGGTAGACTGCTCAGCCTAGTCAACACCAATATTGAAGAAGACATGATGAAAGTGCTATTCCAGTTCTTTGACCCTCTTCACCACTGCTTCACTTTCCCTGATTATCAGTTGGTACCCACTTTGGAGGAGTTCTCTCAACTCCTAAGAATCCCTATCCTTAATCAACTACCCTTCAACGGTACGGAAAAGGAACCAAAGCCGGAAGATGTTGCTCGAGCATTACATCTACAACCATCCGACATCAAGGGGCATTGGGAAATCAGAAGCGGCGTCAAGGGATTCTTAGCAAAATTCTTGTTTGAAAAGGCACAAGAATGTTGGAATTCATTGGACCTACAAGCCTTTGAAGAAATTATGGCACTCTTTATCTATGGGTTGGTCTTGTTCCCAAATCCTGACCAATTGGTAGATGTCAACGCCGTCAAAATCTTCTTGTCCAGAAATCCAATACCAACATTGCTTGGGGACATCCTTCACTCATTTTACACAAGAACAATTAGAAAGAGGGGTGTTCTCATGTGCTGTACTTCTATCCTTGCAAGGTGGTTTATTTCGCACCTTCCACAATCTGTCTTGAAGAATGACCAAGGCTCAAGGTGGTCCCAACGGTTGATGACTCTTACTCACTCTGATGTGCATTGGTGTTCTCGGTCCAGAGAAAATGTCATCATCGTCGATCGTTTCGGAGAGTTTCCTAATGTTCCTTTACTTGGAATCAGGGGAGGCATCACCTACAACCCTTGCCTAGCTTTGAGGCAATTTGGATATGCATGGAGGGATGGCCCTCATGATATGTTGATTCCTAGCCTAGTTTTTGACTTCGACAACGATGCGCAAGGACTTCGCCAAAGATTCATCAGAGCTTGGGGAAAACTCAACAAGGTTGATAGCAAGACTCTGGGACACAAGAACTCCATCCCTCTTGAGCCCTATCTCAAGTGGGTACGAGCCCGAGCCCAAAGTCTAATGATGCCTTATCTTCGTGTACACCCAGTGATTAAAGAGCCCGTCAATGAAGGAGAGGTTCCCTACACCATCCTGCATCCAGACATGCCTACATCGTGGGAGGAAATGCAGAAAAGTTGGATTCAGCTCAAGGAGGAACGGAACACTTTTGAAGCTAGCTACTACGCCAGTGAAAAGAAGGTTCTAGAGCTTACCCGCCGACTCCACGAGCAAGAGGCCCTCAACACCTACATCACACCAAAGAGGATGCGCAATGTCTTTCTGACTTAAGAAGTTTATTTTGTAATATTTGGCCCATGGGGCATTTATGTACTAACAAATTTCTTCTTATTAATATGACGTGCGTTCTTCTTTGTCTGAAACAATTTTGAATGTTCTAAATCCTTGAATGCGTTGCATACATCAGCATACCATTCATCATGTGCATAAGCAGGTCTCACTCCAGGTTTCCTTATCTGTCTGCTGTTTATTTCAGTAGGATGGATCTCGAGCAAACAGTCAAAGACCTACAAGCTCAGAATGCACAATTCCAGCAACTCCTGATGACCTTGGTTAAAAGCCAGGAGGATATCAAGACTCAATTGGGGAATAAGGACCCAGTGAAGAAGAAGAAAAAGAGGATTGGGGTGGCTACTTTGGGGAGAAGATTTGACAGAGAAGCTCGGAGAGTGCTTGAATTTCCTCCTACTTCTGATGAAGGGACTAGTAAAAGAGATGGAGTTGCGGTGCCTTCCGAGTCTGATGCAGAGGAAGAAGAGGTTGAAGAGGATGAAGATTATTCTGACCAGCAATATCCTCCAGCTGATGATAAATACAAGGGTTTAGAAGACAGGTTGGCCGCCATGGAGCTACAAAGAGTACCGGGTTTGGATTTTGAAGACTTGGGTTTGGTCGCCGGGATTGTGATTCCCCCAAAATTCAAAGTGCCATTGTTTGTGAGGTATGATGGGCTGTCCTGTCCAAAAATACATCTCAGGTCCTACGTGAGAAAGATTCTACCCTATACGGCAGATAAAAACCTCTGGATTCATTTCTTTCAAGACAGCCTGTCGGGAGCTCAGTTGGAGTGGTTTTATCGGCTAGAAGGAACCAGTGTCAGAAATTGGGAAGATTTGGCCACCGCTTTCTACAAACAATACCAGTATAATTCTGATCTTGCTCTTACTCGTACCCAACTTCAGGGTATGTCACTAGGAACAAGTGAGGGATTCAAAGAATATGCACAAAAATGGAGGGATTTGGCTGGCAGGGTGCAGCCTCCTTTAACCGACCGTGAACTCGTTGATATGTTTCTTGGGACCCTATCTGGGCCATTTTTCAATCATCTAATTGGTAACTCTTCCGCGGGGTTTACCGATTTGATCTTAACAGGCGAAAGAATAGAAGCTGGCATCAAGTCAGGAAAGATTCAGAAGGGTGTTGCTGCAAGTGTTGAGAAGAAACCTTTTAAGAAGGAGACAGCTATGGTATATTCTCAGAGAAGAGCAGGGAAGACGGAGCGTCGACCAACTGTGGGGGCCGTAATGATTCAAAACACTCCGATTGAGCAGCCTCGCTATAACCAGTCCAGACCAAATCAGCAACGAGTGGAACGGCCACAACGGCAGTTCACCCGTATTAATATGACTCCAGCGCAAGTGCTTCCCCATCTATTGAAGTTGAATCTTGCCACCATCAAGGAGGCACCAAAGAATTTGAATACGTCCTCTCCGCATTATCATGCCAATGCTAAATGCGCCTACCATTCAGACAGTGTTGGACACGACACCAATGATTGTTTGGCACTCAAGCATAAAATCCAAGACCTGATAGAGGCTAAGGAGGTAGAGTTTGACGCTCCAGAGAAGCCTAATGTGATATATGCACCCATGCCGAAGCACGGCCGAAATGTCAATGCCATTGAAGAAGATTTGTATGTTGCTGATGTCAGTGATCTGACCACTCCACTGCTAACCATTAAGTTGAATTTGTTAAGGGCCGGGATCTTCCCAGGATGTAAAGAAGACTGCTATTGTTGCTACTCTCTGCCGTTTGATTGTCCGCTACTGAAGAAAGGCATCCAATGCCTTATGGATAGTCGACAAATTTTGTTTGAAAAAGTTTCTGCTGTTCCAGTTCATACTGAAGATGTCTCAATCATAACCATTCACGCCAATCTTTCCAAGGCTGTCAAAAAGCCTGTTAAGATTACACCAGCTGCAAAATCTGTTCCTTTGAAGATAACAATGCCAGGACCTGTTCCCTATGTTCCTGAGAAGTCGATACCTTGGAACTATGGCGGTGACATCTACTACCATGGTATCAAGCAAATCGAGGTAATTGAAGAAAGTTCGGATGATGAAAGAGCCAGCATTAGTAACATTGCGGGCACCAGCAAAATCACCAGGAGCGGGAGAATATTTTCTCCAGAGATTGCCCCTCCAAGAGCAGTCTTTGGACCCTCATCAGCTAACGAAGTCATCCCTGCACCAATAAAACTCTCTGCTAGAACTCCTCTGATTGAAGACGTTGTTGTTCCTAGTACTATCTCTCCTACCGCTGCTGACAAAGGTAAGGGAATCCAAGATGAGCCCGTCAGGACGACGGCTCAACCCTTGGTTATCCCGGAAACCTCCAAGAAGGAAATGGACGAGATTTTGAGGATAATCAAGAGAAGTGATTACGATGTGGTGGAACAGTTGAGGCAAACCCCCTCCAAGATCTCCATGCTGGCACTACTACTTTGCTCAGAAGCGCATGCTAAAGCCCTGATAAAATTCCTGAAGGCAGCTCATGTGCCCCAGGAAACCTCTGCGGATCAATTTCAAAATTGCGTGGCTAGCCTGACTGCGGATAATGGACTAGGTTTTTCTGATGCCGACCTAACCCCTAAAGGCAGAAACCACAATGATTCTTTGCATATTTCAATCGAGTGTCGCGGAACCACTCTTGCACATGTTTTGGTTGATACCGGTTCGTCGCTAAATGTTTTGCCTAAGAAGGCCTTGGACCGACTAGATTGTGAAGGGTTGGAATTGAAGCCGAGTGATATTGTTGTCAGAGCTTTCGATGGTTCGAAGAGAATGGTCCATGGAGAGGTTGAAATTCCCATCAAGATAGGCGCCGAGGTGTTTAAATCCACTTTCTATGTGATGGACATTCGTCCATCATACTCTTGCTTGCTGGGTAGGCCTTGGATACACCATGCTGGGGCAGTCACCTCCTCCTTACATCAGATGTTGAAGTATCCTGTCAAGGGAAAGATCATCACTGTCCATGGTGAAGAAGAGTACATGATTAGCCACTTAAATTCTTTCCGGTATGTGGAGGTTGAAGGAGAGTTCATTGAGACACCGTTTCAACATTTCGAAGAAGTCCTTCCTGAAATAGCAGTAGCGAAGTTGACGGCTGAGACACCAAGACAGATGGCCAGGATGGCATCTCTGGAGGATGCAAGGGCCGCAATAAAAGAAGGGAAGAATTCAGCATGGGGGCAGTTACCTGACATTCCACATAAGACTGACAAGTTTGGATTAGGGTTCACAACCGCTGGCCAGAAAGCTATGCGCCGTGCGAAGATTGAAAGAGCGCCAGTCAAAATTTCTCCCTACGGAATCAATGCTTTGGAGGATGAGGATAAAGAAAGCAACATTGAAGAGTGGATTTATCCAACTGTCAAAGGAGGATTGAGCAATTGGGAGGCTAAGGACTTTGTCCCCATCACTTTTACTCATCAGTAATTTACCTGTTAAACATTTCCTATTTGGTCTGTAATATTTACTTTCAAAACAATCCGTACATTATCTTTTCACCTCCTGCCTTGTCGGGGCATGTAGGTCTACTTGTAAGGGTTTTGATTATTTTTCATATTCATATGCCATGTTTAATGATTCATTGGACGTTTTTCATTTGATAAACTGCTTATGTTCATTTTCTTTCCTTTTGCATTTTTTGTTTAAGGATGGCTATCCCTTACACACACCCACACTCACCAATGCAGGTACCCATCCACTCCAGATTCCATGGGTGACTATTCTGCTGTATCTTTCAATAACTCTGAAGATCTGGTCAATCTAGCCGAGTATGAAGATGACGAAGGTTGTGAAGTACCCGGGGAACTAGCCAGGCTTCTGCAACAAGAGGAAAGGGCCATCTTACCGCATGAAGAGCCATTGGAAACTGTTAACTCGGGAACCGAGGAGGACCGGAAGGAGGTGCAAGTAGGTGCCAATCTGGAACCAAAAGTCAAGGAGCGCTTGGTACAGTTGTTGAAAGAGTATGTTGAAATCTTCGCTTGGTCCTATGAAGACATGCCGGGTCTAGACACAGACATCGTGGTTCACCGTCTCCCCACAAGAGATGACTGTCCACCAATCAAGCAAAAAGTTCGCCGAATGAGGCCTGACATGTCCGAAAAGATCAAAGCGGAAGTAATGAAACAATTCGATGTTGGCTTTCTGGCTGTTACGTCCTATCCTCAATGGGTCGCTAACATCGTGCCAGTACCGAAGAAAGATGGCAAAGTCAGAATGTGTGTGGACTACCGGGATTTGAATAGGGCCATCCCTAAAGATGATTTCCCGCTACCTCATATTGACATCTTGATCGACAATACAGCTCAGCATAAAGTGTTTTCCTTCATGGACGGATTCTCGGGCTACAATCAAATCAAAATGGCTCCCGAGGATATGGAGAAAACAACTTTTGTCACACAATGGGGCACTTTCTGTTACAAGGTGATGTCGTTCGGGCTGAAGAACGCAGGGGCAACTTATCAACGCGCCATGGTAGCTTTATTTCATGATATGATACATCATGAGATTGAAGTTTACGTAGACGATATGATAGCTCGGTCACAAACAGAGGAAGAGCACCTTGAACATCTGGAAAAGTTGTTTGCCAGGTTAAAAGAATACAAGCTCAGGCTAAATCCAAGTAAATGCATTTTTGGAGTTAGGTCCGGTAAACTCCTGGGATTCATTGTAAGCAACAAAGGCATTGAAGTCGATCCGGCAAAAGTAAAAGCAATACAAGAGATGCCTGCTCCCCGTACTGAAAAGGAGGTTAGAGGATTCTTGGGGCGTTTAAACTATATTGCCAGATTCATCTCACATCTGACTTCTACCTGTGAGCCAATTTTCAAACTCTTGAAAAAAGATCAGGTAGTGGAATGGAACGACGATTGTCAAGCCGCTTTTGATAGAATCAAGGAGTATTTGCTAGAACCTCCTATTATGATGCCACCCGTCGAAGGAAGACCATTGATCATGTATTTGACCGTCTTGGATAACTCAATGGGGTGTGTTTTGGGCCAGCATGACGAGTCTGGTCGAAAAGAGCATGCTATTTATTACCTTAGCAAAAAGTTTACCGACTGTGAGACCCGCTACTCACTGCTCGAGAAAACTTGCTGCGCTTTGGTATGGGCTGCTCGCCGACTAAGACAGTATATGCTGACTCATACTACCTTGTTGATTTCCAAAATGGACCCTATCAAATATATCTTCGAGAAGCCCGCTTTATCTGGAAGGATAGCTAGATGGCAAATGATCTTAACTGAGTATGACATCCAGTACACCACCCAAAAAGCTATAAAAGGGAGTGTATTAGCTGACCATCTGGCTCATCAGGCTATTGAAGACTATCAACCCATGAGATTTGACTTCCCGGACGAGGACATCATGAATTTGGACAACGTTGAAGGTGACGGACCGTATGACGGACCCGAAAAGGGATCCCGATGGACCCTGTACTTCGATGGTGCTTCAAATGCGCTTGGAAACGGTATCGGCGCAGTACTTCTCCGGAAGGTTGTCACACTCCTTTCACGGCCCGACTTTGCTTCAGCTGCACAAACAACATGGCTGAGTATGAAGCTTGCATCTTTGGTCTCAAGGCTGCTATAGACTTGGGGATCAAATCTTTGATCGTATTTGGGGACTCGGCTTTGGTTATCAGTCAAATCAAAGGAGACTGGGATACCAAACATCCTAATCTTATCCCATACAAAGAACATGTCCTGACATTGTTGCCTCATTTCGAGCAAATTACCTTCGAGCATTTTCCGCGAGAAGACAATCAGCTAGCAGATGCTCTAGCCATAATGTCCTCCATGTTTAAACTCAACTGGGATAACGAGGCTCCCCAAATCACCATCGAGCGAATGGATGAACCTGCACATTGTCACGAGATTAATACCGAAGAAGTAATGGAACAACCTTGGTTTCATGAAATCAAAAAGTATCTCGAGACTAGAGATTATCCTGAAGGAGCTTCCGTGAATGACAAGAAGTTCTTAAGGAAATTTGTTGCTAAGTTCTTCCTGAGCAACGGCATCCTTTACAAACGAAGCCATGATTGTGTATTACTCTGATGCGTAGATAAAGCTGAGGCAGAGTTGATCATGACTGATATACACAGCGGCACATTTGGCACTCACTTGAGCGGACATACAATGGCTAAGAAGATCCTGAGGGCAGGCTATTACTGGTCTACCATGGAAGCTGATTGCCATCAACATTCCCGTACTTGCCACAAGTGTCAAGTCTATGCTGACAAAGTTCATATTCCTCCGGTTCCCCTCAACGTCCTGACTGCTCCGTGGCCCTTTGCAATGTGGGGCATTGATATGATTGGAGAGATCAAGCCCACGGATTCCAACGGACATCGCTTCATCCTGGTTGCCATTGACTACTTCACTAAATGGGTCGAAGCAGCTTCCTTCGCCTCTGTCACCAAAAATGTGGTTGCCCGCTTTATCAAGCAAAATCTCATATGTCGGTATGGTGTTCCAGACAGGATCATCACGGACAACGGTACAAATCTGAATAACACAATGATCACTGCATTGTGCGAACAGTTCAAGATTTATCATCACAATTCATCTCCCTATCGGCCGAAG
The DNA here is from genome assembly GCA_948472305.1 of Vicia faba. Classification (NCBI taxonomy): domain Eukaryota; kingdom Viridiplantae; phylum Streptophyta; class Magnoliopsida; order Fabales; family Fabaceae; genus Vicia; species Vicia faba. The sequence goes on from OX451740.1 coordinate 38,272,252, forward strand.
ATGAACGGTGTTGTTGAAGCTGCGAACAAAAACATTAAGAAAATCATTCAGAAAATGACAGTCACTTACAAGGACTGGCATGAGATGTTACCAATTGCTCTGCATGGATACCGTACGACGACACGTACTTCAACTGGGGCAACCCCATTTTCTCTGGTTTATGGCATGGAAGCTGTTTTGCCTATGGAAGTCCAGATCCCTTCTCTAAGGATTATGAAGGATGCAGGTTTGAATGAAGATGATTGGATGCAGACCCGACTTGATCAACTCAATCTGATCGACGAAAAGCGACTTGCCGCTATATGCCATGGTCAGACGTATCAAAAACGGATGATCAAGGCCTTCAATAAGAAAGTCAGACGTCAAGTGTATCAAGTCGGAGATCTCGTAATCAAGCGGATTATCTTGCCGCAAAGTGATCCCAGGGGCAAATGGACTCCTACATATGAAGGACCATTTGTGATCAAGAGCATATTTTCTGGTGGTGCAATGATTCTGACCACCATGGACGGCGACGATTTGCCGCACCCTGCGAACGCAGACATAGTCAAAAGATACTACGCATAAAATAACCCGACAAGTCGAAAACCCGAAAGGGCGGCTTGGGCAAAAATGGGCATCCCGGTGGATCGAAAACCCGAAAGGGCGATTCAGGCAAAAATTAGGGATAAAAACAAAAAAAATCTGTACACCCGGCAAGTTGAAAACCCGAAAGGGCGGCTTGGGCAAAAAGGGGTTTCCCGGTGGATCGAAAACCCGAAAGGGCGACTCAGGCAAAAGTTAGGGAATTAAAGCGTATGACTATGTCTCGTCGGATCACTTCAAAAACAATCTCTTCATCAACCAGTTCCGGGTTTCTGATCAATCCAGTCATCGGCGAACGAAGCATTGAATGGACAGATATTCAGAGTTGTGAAGGCTGTAGCAGAATGGAATCCCATGAAATTATTTCACATAGCCATCTTTATTTTGTATAAATTTTTCAAATATTTACGACAAAATCCTCTTACTAGGATGATTGTCTCCTTTGTACAAATATACTCAAAGAAAATCAATACAAATACTTTTCCCAGAAATTTGTGTCATTTCCTTTTCTTTTCTCTTGCACTATTTGTTTTATTTTGAGAAACGTCCAATGTTTTGTTAAATAGGCATATGCATTTGAAACATAATCATTTTCTTATGAGTCGGGAAAGAGGATTACCGATAGGTCGAAGGTACAGTTGGATATCTTGATACCCTTCAAAGGAAACCCCTGGGAGATTTGGAATCCATATCCCTAGCAAATCTTGAAACTCACCCCCAGTAGATGCTGGATGCTTATTCCCTGCAGAGTACGGACGTCTCTCCCGAGTTTTATTCAAAGTTATTCCTCACAAGGCCTTATAACTGGGTTATCCTCAGCTAACAACCACGGAAGATCGCACTCGCCAGAATTCTTCCTATCCCCAGCGGATTTCATCAAAATTCCCCAGCAGTAACTTATCTTTGCAAATCCCCAGCCAGAGAATCCTCCGGAATTCAATTCCCCTCAGAGTTTAAGTTTCAGTGTCCCCAGCCGAGCTAAAGCTTCAAATTATCAATCCCCAGCGGAGCCAAACTAATGAACCTTTTCCCCACAGAGTTTTAGGAGAACAAAACTTTGAGTCCCCAGTAAGGTCGCCAGATATGCTTCCCGCCAAACTAAAGATTCTCAGTCTTGCATCCCCAGCATAAGTCTGCTAGTTTGGTGCTCCCCAGTAGAAGTCATCAGGAATTCCCCAGAGGTTTGGTATACATCCCAAGTTCCTTATTCCCCAGTCACCGCCAAGGAATTATTCTTCCCGGTAGCAGTCAGGATGTTTTTTTTTATCTTCAACCATCCAGGATTCATCTATCCCCAGCAAGACAGCTCATCAGCTTACATGCGCATTCATTACATTCATATCATAAACATTGATATATCATATATTGCATCATACATTTCATGCAACATAATTTTGTGTTCAGCTGACATTCTGTCCTTTTCAGGATAAGAATAAAAAGCTATCCTTAGCAGTTTCAGATGCAGTTTTACACAGACTCATCATCAAGCAACCCTACACCGGTTCTTATTCAAATCCAAGACTTCTGAAAACAGTTTATGGATTCTTCCCAACAACGGATGTCAATCTATCGCTTGTTCAGATGCAACCTTTTGAAAACAGCTTACGGACGCTTCCCAACAACGGATGCTGCTCTATTGCTTATTCAACCTCCAAATTTCTGAAAACAGTTTATGGATTCTTCCCAACAACGGATGTCAATCTATCGCTTGTTCAGATGCAACCTTTTGAAAACATTTTACGGATGCTTCCCAACAACGGACGCTGCTCTATTGCTTATTCAACCTCAAGATTTCTGAAAACAGTTTACGGACGCTTCCCAACAACGGATGTTGCTCTATTGCTTATTCAAACTTCAAGATTTCTGAAAACAGTTCACGGGTTCTCCAAGTAACGGATGTTAACCTATCGCTTGTTCAGTTTCTTCTCCAAATTTCTGAAAACAGTTTACGGATTCCTCCCAACAACGGATGTCAATCTATTGCTTGTTCAGACCTCCAGTTCAGAGATGGTCCAAAGCTTGGACACCTTCCTGATATTCCCTTCCAGATGGCATCTCTAAGCCCATCCCCGACAGGATCTCTATTACCCTCTCAAGATGGCATCTCTAAGCCCATCTCCAAATGGAATCTCTAAGCCCATTCCCGCATTCATTGCTTTGACGAGTGCAAATTTCCGGGCACTCTAGTGTCCAATCTCCTTTTACCCTCGAGTCACGAAAGGCAAACTTGCCAATCTAACTCTTAGGATTCAAGAAGATTGAACAGGGGCAACTGTTGTACCCCAAAATTTTCCCTCCCATTTCTCAATGATTTCTCATCACAAAACCTTTGAAGCCCAAGATCCAGTTAGGGTTTCATCTGCTCAAGACCTCTCCTTGCACTGTTGACCCAAATTAGGGTTTGTGTTTGCACCAAGATGTTTTGACCTAAAGTGCTTAAGATGACTTTCATGCTTCATATTGGACTCCCAAGTTTATCCATACCAAGTTTCAAGCTTTGATTCCAAGTTTTGCTCAGTCAATTGGACAGTTGACCTAGAGATCAGTTGTATTGGGGAAAAAGTCAACTGTGGCCAATTGACAGTCTAACCTCATGAAAATTGACCCACATCAACATTATGAACTCATATGTACCATTTGATCAAGTTTGGATCACAATTCCACAAGAAATTTGATCAGATCACCAAAAGGGCAAAATGGTCATTTTTAGGGTTTTGACTGCACAAAGGCAATTTTTGACTGTTTGACCCAACCAATGGAAAACCAAGCTCACATATGGACTCAAGAACCCCATGGAATTATCTTGACATGTTCAACAAACTCAAAAGATCTCAAGTACACAAGATTGACAGTTGAATTTCCCAGTCAATTGATCAATTTTGACTGTATACTGAAAAGTCAAACTTTGACTTTTTGGTCAAAATCAAGAGTCAAGATTCATTTTTCATCAAAACATGCCAAATCATGAAACTTGTTCATCAAGAAATCACAAAATGCAAAATTAGGGTTAGAAATTAGAATTTTTCATAACTTAGAATTTTTCTAAGTTATAAAAAACCCTAATTTTTTCCCAACTTTGCCCCACTTTTTCACCAAGATCCATTTGGATTCAAACAAAAGTCAAAACATGAAAGTTGTAGCTTGTTGCATAATCTACAACTTTGATTCACAAAGTTTTCCCATTTGAGGCTTGTATCTCAAGTTACAAATTTTTGAATAAGGGCATTAAACCATTCTTAACTTAGTGAATTTTTGACCTATTTTGACAAGGTTTTCTACCCCACTTCAAGGCTATTTTCCATACACTTCCACTTGGAATTTCAATTTGCATTTCAAAGATGGATTGTAGTACACATTCCAAGCTTTCCAAAATATCCAAGAACTCATCAAACAACCTCATTACTTGAGAGATTCGAATTTCACAATTTGGCAAAAACTCACTTTTGAATTGGCTATTTTTCATGTTCATAATTTGTGCAAACTTCTCAAACCAGCATGCCCCTTGATTACAGGTCCTAAAACCATCCAACACTCAATAATTTAATGCATGTTCATTGTGCTAAGACCTTGTTTTATGAGCTAAAGCATTGTATGATGGATTAATCCCAAATTGGAAAAAGCATTATATCCATTTTTGCAAAAGTTTCACTTTATGCCCAATTACAAATCCAAGAAGTACAGTCCATATCTAATTGGCACAAGTTTATGTGTTAATCACACTGATCAAGGAGGGATTATGCAGCATAGTATGAGGGCCTGTACAGGCTAGAGGCACAAAGTAACCATGGCTTGCTTAAAGTGTAAGAAACACATCATAACTCAAACCAACTCTCATATCAGCTTACAAACCCTTAAGTGAACTTGACAAACATACTTAAGACATCTCAACCAAGCTTTTGCACGACCCTAGCACCTCTCAAACACTCCCAATCTCAGAATCATCTTCAAACTGCAAAAACAGGGTCAGGCCTGCAGTTTGAGTGCCATCTTCCATTTCCCTCAAGCTCTCTTGCCCAAACCAGTTCACACACATTCCCTAGCATCTATGCAAGCTAACCATGACTTGAAACACGACCTGTAATCCCTCTAACCACTTCCACCATTTTCAGTTTCTTGTTTTGCAGGTGAAGTGCTCTAGCACGATTCAGAAGCTTTCAAGACAAAGTAAACATTGGAATAGCATCTCTGGACCTCAAGGAAGCTTTTCCAATCATCTCCTTGCACTGAAAGCTCCCTCATTGCCAGATAGAACTCCAGCTGAACAGGTATCTTGGTGAACTTCTATCTCTCTTATCAAGCATCATTAACTCTAAGTTTGTGAATAAACAATGTTCTACTCATGCCACTGAACATGTACATGTTTTTACTTTTCATTTCTTTTACTTGAGCTGTGAGAATTTGAGGTTTGAAAATGGCAGAAAATCTAGGTTAGGATTTGGGGGAGAAGAAATTCTCCCTCATCTTAGAGAGTTAGATCAAGTTCTGCATATGGTTAGATTCGTCTCTTGATGCTGAACATTTTTCGTATTATGAGTTTTCATTAATAAGCCAGGAATCAGGAGTTAGAAGATGAAGAACAGGGCGTGCGTTTTTTGAATATTGTAGTTCAGAGGTTGAAGAAAGGTCTTAGTGGGCTGGGCTTATGATTGACTTTCCTTTTTGCACCACCTTTTTGGTTTTACACCCCCTGAGCCCATTTGCTTTATTTTTGATGATTTTTGATTTTTTTTCCTTTTTTAATTGACTCATTTATTTTTTCTCAGCATATTAAAAATATAAAAATATTTTTTCTCACCATTTTTTATTTTATTAGGTATTTATTTGATTTTTATTTTAGTTTGAACATAAATGAATAAATATATACCTTTTGTTTAAAAATACAAAAATAGCACAAATATATTTTTTATACACTTTTATCTTATTTTTACTTCCTGAAAATATTTTATAGAAAAATACTTTTTTTATTTAAATATTAAATATTATTAATTAATATATATAATACATATTTTGTAAATAATATGAATATATAGGTATATATTAATGTGCTTAGGATAAAAATACCAAAAAATGTACATATTTTATTTTTTAATATTTAATACTAAAAAATGCCCTTTTTACAAATATACAATATTTTATTTTATTTTTTGTATGTAAATAATAAATATTATATGAATTAATTGATTAATACCCCTTTGATTAAAAATTAAGGTTTTGCCCTAAATTTGAAAATACTCCAAAAATAATACCTTTTTATTTCCCTTTCTTATTTCACATAAATAATATTCTTTTTTTCATACACATAAAAATTCTTTTTACATTTTTACATATTTATTTCAATTTCCATTTAATTGTGCAAATTATTTGTCTTGTAAATATTCAAAGAAAATGATGTAATAGTTAGGTTTAAATTCTTGTCTAAATATATCCCATTTGAAACATTGTACCCCCCTCCCCATATTATTGTGTTGTAATAGTGTAGGAATTTAAATTTCGCACTTTAATGCTTTCTAAACCTACCATGCTAGAATTAGGGTTTGTATTCGAATAAAACGAACAAAATAGTTGGACATAACTCAAGATAAACAAGCATGAAAATAGACAACACATTTCACACTTGCACCCCTAGGGTATTCCACTTTGTTGCCTTCAAATAATTGGGCCATATTGCATGTTGAATTTCTTTGGGTAAAACAAACAATCAAATGATCATAGTCCCCCAAAATGTTGCCTAAATGAATGATCAAGTCCCTTTTAAAGGAAAATTGCCCAAAATACATTTAACACTATTGCAATTATGGTCTAAACGATGACCCGCGCCCGTCCCTTTCACCTCCTAAGACAAGATTGTCCACCAAATGCAATGGTGGAACAAAATTGTCAAAAGGTTTAAAACATAACAAAAATCTTTGAGAAAATTTTAGGGTAGATAACTCTTAAGTACTTGCCAATTTGCAAAGAAAACACTTGCCTATTTTCAAAACCCACTTCACAAACACTTTCAAAAAACAAGCTTTCAAAAAACCTTGAAACATCTTTTCTAAAGACAAAACACCTTTTGTAAAACATTCGAGTAAAGAATTGTTACAAGGGTAGCCTATACAAGGCATCTTTTCAAAACATTTTCAAAAAACACACACCAAGCACCATTTCAAACAATTGAAAACCAAGGCAAGTTGATCTAAGCAAGTACCTAAGAGCCCATGGATAACCATGGATAGAAAGGGTGCTAATACCTTCCCTTTCTATAATCTACTCCCCGAACCCAAGAAAAATCTCAAAGGTTTTTGCTGTGCTTTTTAAACCTTTCCTTAGGATAAAATAAAAAGTCGGTGGCGACTCTTGCTCAACCGAAACATTTGCGAAAACAAACGCAAAACCTCAAGTCAGTTCTCCCACCGTATCACAGCATCCATATATCATAAACATCGATAACACGAATGAATTATACCTTGCATTTCATACAACATGACATTGCATATTAGCTAACATTTTACCCTTTTCGGGATAAGGTTAATCAATAGGTTCCATTAACAATGTTCAAAGGCTCTTCAGATACAGTTCAGATACGCTCCAGATACGGGCTCCATTTTGATACTCATTCAAATTCAGCTTTCAGATACAGTTCAGATACGCCCCAGACACAGACGATATTCTAACACTCATTCAGATTCAACTTTCGGATACAGTTCAGATACGCTCCAGACGCGGACGCCATTCTGATACTCATTCAGATTTAACTTTCAGATACAGTTCAGATACGCCCCAAACACAGACGCCATTCTGACACTCATTCAGATTCAACTTTCGGATACAGTTCAGATACGCTCCAGACACGGACGCTATTCTGATACTCATTCAAATTCAACTTTTAGATACAGTTCAGATACGCTCCAGACACAGACGCCATTCTGATACTCATTCATATTTAACTTTCAGATACGGTTCAGATACACTCCAGACACAGATGCCATCCTGATGCTCATTCAGATTTAAGCTTTCAGATATAGTTCAGATACGCTCCAGACACGGATGCCATTCTGATACTCATTCAGACTCTCTTTCAGATTCAGTTCAGAAATCACTTTTGGATGGCATCTACAAGCCCATCTCCAACAATTTTCCATCATTCCTCCAAATGGCATCTTTAAGCCCATTCCCTCTATCGTCACATCACCGAATGCAAATTTCTGGGCACTCTAGTGTCCAATCATCTTCCACCTTCGAGTCACGAATGGAAAAACTCGCCAATATAACTCTTCAGGCTTAAGAAGATTGAACAGGGTCAGCTGTTGTACCCAAAAATTTTCCCTCTCATTTATCAAGAATTTGCTCACAAGATCTCATGTGGCTCAAGACTGCATTAGGGTTGATCAAGCTCAAGACACCTCCTTAAGCATTGATGACCAAAATTAGGATTTGAGATTGCACAAGGATATTTGAACTTAAAATTCTTCATATGACTTTCATGGATCATTATGGACCTCCAAGATTACTCATGTCAAGTTTCAAGCCTTGGATCACACTTTTGCCCAGTCAATTGAGCAGTTGACCTAAAAATCAACTATATTGGAGAAAAAGTCAATTGTGGCCAATTTACAGTTAAACTTCATGATTTTTGATCTATATCAACATTTTAGACTCATATGTATCGTTTGATCAAGTTTGGACCATAATTCCTCAAGAAATTTGATCAAATCTCCAAAAAGGCAAAATGGTCAAAATTAGGGTTTTGATTGGGAAAAGGCAATTTCTAATTTTTGACCTAGCAAATGATCAATTGGTTTAAGGAATGACCTCAATAGTCCAATTTCATCATTTTGACCTAATGACATGGCTCAAAACATTGCTCAAGTCCAATGGATTGACAGATGAATTTTCAGTCAACTGATCAAAAGTCAACTATAAACTGAAAAGTTAAACTTTGACTTTTTGGTCAAAATCAAATGTCAAAGATCACAATTCATAAAAGCATATCAAAATATGAAACTTATTCATCAATAAATCCAAAATTCAAAATTTCATTTTGAAAAGTGAAAATTTCTAAACTTAGAAATTTTTCAAAGTGTTGGAAATTTCTTATTTTTTCACAACTTTGAGCAAAATTTTCACCATGATGCAAGATAATTCAAGAGAAACTTCCAAAATGAAATTTGTAGATCTCCATGAAATATACAACTTTTATTCATACAATTTCTTCCAAAAGTGCTTGGATTTCAAGGTATAGTTTTTAGAACATGTGGTCATGAAACAAAACACTTAGTGAAATTTTGCCCTAATTTGGTCAGGATTTTGACCCAACTTCATGGAACTTTTTCATATAGTTCCAATGGGAATATTCAAAATAAATTCAAAGATGGGTTGTATATCACATTGCAAGCTTTCCAAAATGTCAAATAACTCCTTGAGATCATTTTTGAGTAGGGAGAATCGAAGAGATGAAGTAAGGGTTTTATCACTTGAATTACAAGTCATTTTGTGATGAACCAAATTCAAAATCCAAAGTTATGTTGCATAACCTCTACTTTGCAGGCCTCAAACTTGTTAGGCACTCAATAATTAATTTCTTGCACAGCTGTTAGAGGTCTCATTTCAAGCATTCAATGCAAGGTCATGCTTTATACCCATTTTGGGAAGAAAGTGCACATTGCCATTTTGATAAAGTGACTTTTTGCACAAAACTTGTTCTTGAACCTTACACTTGTTATCTTATGATAATACATGTCTCATAACATAAGAGAAATGGTTTAGACACTTACGATCATCCAGCCCATGCTTGTACCTCACATTGAAACTTGGTTTCCCACTTTTCTTCAAAATCATGTAACCTAGCAATTAGTTGAAAACTTGTACTTCTGATTGTCCAAACCACTACAATCCTTTTTCTTATAGATGTACAAACCATTTTCCACAAAAGACATGCATGCTTGACCCCTAAAAAACCGCAAGAGCTCAGAACTGTTTCACATACCTCCATTGTTGCCCAACCTGACCAAAAGTATAAAACTCACATCTCCCTCGTGCGTTTTCAAACCTTTTGGTTCCTAAAGTTTCTAAACATCATTTAGAACTCATCCCACACCCTGTCACAGAACTGTAACACCATTCTGCATTTTCAAAAACAGATCTTTGCTCTTGGACTTCTCCAGAACTCCTCAGGTACTTTCAGCTCAAGCTAAGCATCCCATTAGTTTCCTGGGAACTTGAGGAAGCTAACCCAATCATTGGAACTCACTGAAAGCTTCTCAAACTCCAATCCCGATACCCTCTTGTAAGGTAAGTTTTCTAACTTTGGAACTTTTCATACAGGCATCATCAATGATTTATTTGTGAATGAAACATGCAGGTATCATTTCCCTAAAGCTAACAATGTCCATAGTTTCCATTAATTTTGCTTGAGCTTAGAGAATTTTAAGATTGAAGTTTTTGAGATTTTTAGGGTTCAGAATAGGGCCATTAAAATTCATGTTTATCTTTGAGCTATAGTTTGAATGCTTTACATTTCTGAAACCGTGAGGAAATTTGCTACAAGTTTCATTTTTACAGTTTTCATTTTTGTTGAGATTTGAGCAAGTTACAGAGGTTATGGCTGGGCGTGAGGTTGAAGATGAAGTTGGCCTCAGGAACGTGTTTGCCTTATGTATTTATTGTTTGATTTATATAAACAGATGTATAGCCACCCTAGTGGTAGAAGCGCGCGCCTGTAACCAGAGGGACCTGGGTTCGAGCCCTAGTGGTACGCTTTTGGTTTTTTCACATTTTTATGCATTTTCTTATTTTCTTTTTGGCAGGCGATGGGCCTCCCTTTGGGCCTTTTTTTCTTCTTGTTGTTAACGCCCTTGCAGGTTGTTCACACCCCTGGCACAGTTTTTATTTTCTTTTCTTATTTTCATTTTTTTTCTTAATTATTTTTCTAATACTAAAAAATCATAAAAAAATACAAAAACAATAATAGATTTATATTTTGACATAGTTTATTTATTTTTTTTCACACAAAAAATTATTTTATTAATCATACTTTATTTATTTTACTAATTATCTTTGTAAATTTAATTAAAACTAGGGTTTTTTTTAGTTATTTTCTTTTACACCATTAAAATATATTATTTTAAAACAAAAAAAAAGACCAAAAATATTTTATAATACTATAATTTATTTTCAAGACAAAAATACCAAAAAAAAACTACTTTTTTATAAACTTAATTTCTTTTTAATCTATTAATATATTTAGGGTTTTATTTAAAATCTTTTCTTAGTAAATTTAGGTTTTACTTTTAATTAATTATTTTCTTCTAGCTAATGAGGTTAAAATCAAAACCCCTTTTCTCATGAAAACCAAAAAAGAAATCCATTTTCTTTTCATTTACATTCTTGCATATTTATTTATTTTTGTACATTTATTTATTCAATTCTTGTACCAATTCAATATGGTTGTAATAGATTAATTAGGTTTATTTTCTTGCAATCCCCATTTACAATTTGTACACCCCCCCTCCCACAAGTATTGTAATAGCGTAGTAACTTTAAATTCCGCAATTTATCGCTTTATATATAACATGCTAGTAATTAGGGTTTGTATGGAAAGACTAAAACCAATACTTAGAAAACCCTAATTCAAGACAAAATCAAGCATGAAAATAATACACTTGCACACAAGCACCCCTAAGGTAAATCCACTTGGTTGCCTTTATAAAATGGCCATATTACGCATACGAGGTATCTTAGCAAAAACAAGCAAAGTATAAGATCATAGTCCCTCGATGACGCTATCTAAGTTGCCTTTCAAATGATCTTAGTCCCTAAAAAAGAATGCTAAGATACCTTGCAACATTGCTAATGATGGTTATACGATGACCCACGCCCGCCCCATTTACATCCAAAGATAGGGTTACTTACCAAATCAATGGTAAGATAACAATATCAAAGGAAAAGAAAATGAACAAGAAAGACTTTTGAGTAGGTAGAATGCTCCTAATTACTTGCTCAATTTCAAACAAAACACCCTTGCTATTTTCAAAATAAACACCTACACTTTCAAAAACATCTTACAAACTTGAAAACATTTTCAAAAGATCAAACACTTTGTATACATTCTTACGAACGAGAATCATTACAAAGTCTGCCTAAACAATGGCCTCTTTACAAAATACTTTCAAAAACCACACAAAGCATAATTTCAAACAAAAGCAAGTGATCTAGAAAGTAACTAAGAGCCCATGGAAAACCATGGATGAAAAGGGTGCTAATACCTTCCCTTTTCATAATCTACCCCCTAAACTCAAGAAATAATCTCAAAGGTCTTTCTTGTGCTTTTTCACCTTTCCTTTTGGATAAAAGAAAAGTCGGTGGCGACTCTTTCTAACCGCAAAATTTGCAATCAAACGCAAAACACCCAAGTCAGTTCTCCCACCGTATCACAGTTGTCAAGAGGGTTTTCTCTGGCGGTTCCATGATGTTGACTACCAAAGATGGTGAAGATTTCCCACATCCCATAAACGCGGACATAGTTAAAAAATACTACGTATAAGATACCCGTTAGGTCGACGCACCTAAGAAAAATAAGGGCATCCCGGCAAACCAAAAGGTTTGGGAAGAAATTAGGGATATATGCAAAAGATTGTACAACCGGCAAGTTGAAAACCCGAAAGGGAAACTTGGGGAAAAAAGGGTATCCTGGTGGGCTGAAAACCTGAAAGGGCCGTCTAGGCAAAAGTTAAGGATTAAAAGCGTATGACTATGTCCCGTGTAATCAACACAGTCAATTTTATCACCAAGGTCCAAGCTCAAATGGTCCAAGATCAATCCAATCAACTTCTATCCACGGCAAGGGACATTCGAAGACATTGGGGCAATAGTAGAGTTGGAAGGCAATGAGATCATTTCACATGGCTATTTGTTTTTTATTCTCAATTTTGTTATTTCTTTCGACGATTTCCTCTTACTAGGATCTCCGTCTCTCTGTACAAAAATGCCTATTCATGGGCAAAATATCAATACCAATATAATTCGAAGTGCAAAATTTATGTCTTTCTTTTGAATGCAAATTTGTCCAATGACTAAAATTGAATGAACATATGCATATGAACATAATTAAAACTATTTGGCACATGTGTCCTACTAAACAGCAGTAAGCATCTCTTTAATGTATATGAAATATCCCCACAGAGTTATCTCATTATCATTATCCGCACAAGGACGGCTGCAATAAACCTTTCCCCAATAGGTTTTATTTCCATAACAATCATTGAGGAACCACATAACTCCCCAGCCGAGTTCAAATTTCCTCAACAATTCAACAATCAAGACACCACAAAGTTCCCCAGCTGAGTATCTTCCCCAGCCAAGGTTGTTATCCCCAAAAAGAGTCTATCCTTCCCAGTTGAGTGTATCCTCCCCAAGTTGAGTCTGTCCTACCCGACTGAGTCTACACTCTCCAGTTTGAATTTCCCTTTCAGATTATTACAAATCGCAGGGCCACAACCCTTGATCCCCAGTAAAGCCGCCAGCAAAGCCTTTACTATTTCCAAAAAAGATGCTATGAAGCCTGGACCCGACCAGATATTAGTATAATTTTCAAGTTATTACTAAAACCTGGACCCGACCAGATAATAGTTTGACTTCTTCAATTACTGAAACCTGGACCCGACCAGATAACAGTTTGAGTATCTGAAACCTGGACCCGACCAGATAACAGTTTGAGTATCTGAAACCTGGACCCGACTAGATAACAGTTGATCTCAATTTCAAGACACTATGAAACCTAGACCCGACCAGATATTGGTCTAACTCTTCAAACATATAGAAGAACCTGGACTCAACCCGACCAAGGTTTAACTTATTTTCCCCAGTAGAGTTTTCCTATGCCCTAACAAATTATTGAGAAACCTGGACCCGGCCAGATATCAATTTTCAATTTCATCTCTTTAAGCAAGTCGTTGTGAAGCCTGGATCCGACCGGATAGCAATTACCCTCAGAGATTCATTGTGAAACCTGGAAATCGACCAGACAACAACTAAATCCCCAAACAGTTCGTTGTGAAACCTGGGGCAGACCAGATAGCAATTGACTTCATCAATCTCAGAAATCTGCAAAGCTTGGACCCGACCAGATAACAGTTTTTCAAACAGTTTGTTGTAAAACCTGGAGCCCGACCAGATAACAACAAGCTATGATCCCCAGAGAGACACTATGAGGTATGGACTCAACCAGATAATAGTACAACTTTCCGAAAAACCATGAAACCTGGACCCGACCAGATAGTAGTTACCACTTCAAGTTACTGCGAAGCCAGGATCCGACCAGATAACAGTTAACTTCTGTATCCCGAGTAACTTATTGTGAAGCCTAGATCCGACGAGATAACTATTCAATTTCAAGATAATTTTGCAAAGCCTGGGATTCGACCAGATAATAGTTAATTCGTCTCTTTTTCCAGTAAGTTGCCGTGAAGCCTGGATTCGACCAGATAACATTCGACTACTTCATCCTCATCAATTGTGAAGCCTGGTTCCTACCAGATAATAATTGACATTCAAGCGATATTCCCCAGCGAAAGCATTGTTTCAACAAAATTTGGAGATATGCATATTTTTCATCAACAACGGCAATTAGGGATTCAACCCCCCAGAATTTCCTCAGCAGCAATCAGGGATTTATTTTCACGGACAAAAACATACATCTCACATTCATACATCATAGCATGTACATATCATATGCATTTAGTGAACATCATGCATGCATCTGCATTTTACTAACTCTTTTTCTCCTAGGTAAAATATCAAGTTTTAGTACAAATTAACAAGAGATTTATGCTGATACTTCTTCCAGTGTTTACCAGCATTCCTCCAAATGGCATCTATAAGCCCATTCACCATCCATCTTTGAGTGCAAATTTCTGGGCACTCTAGTGTTCAATCATCTTTCACCTTCAAGTCACGAATGGCGGGTCTCCAATCTAACTCTTCAGGTTTAAGAAGATTTAACAGGGGAAACTGTGTACCCCAATATTTTCTCTCTCATTTATCAAATATTTTCTCAAAAAGACTACTCTTGATTCAAGACTACACTAGGGTTGATCAGCTCAAGGCATCTCCTCAAGCACTGATGACCAAAATTAGGATTGGAGATTGCACAAGGATATTTGAACTTTCAATGCTTCATATTACTTTCATGGATCATTATGGACCCCCAAGATTACTCATGTCAAGTTTCAAACCTTGGATCACACTTTTGCTCAATCAATTGAGCAGTTGACCTAAAAATCAACTTTATTGGAGAAAAAGTCAACCATGGCCAATTTACAGTCAAACTTCATAATTTTTTATCCACATCAACATTATAAACTCATATTTATTATGGACCACAATTCCTCAATAAATTTGATCAAATCATCAAAAGGGCAAAATGGTCAAAATTAGGGTTTTGACTGAAAAAGGGAAATTTCTGATTTTTGACCTAGCAAATGGTCAATTGGTTTGAATTATGATCTCAAGAGTTCCATTGAATCATTTTTGACCAAATGTCATGACCTAAAACATTGCTCAGGGTCAATTGGATTGATAGTGAATTTCCAGTCAACTGATCAAAAGTCAATTGTATACTGAAAAGTCAAACTTTGACTTTTTGGCAAAAATTCAATGTCAAAGATCACAACTCATCAAAACATGTCAAAATATGAAACTTATTCATCAAGAAATCAAAAGTCAAGATTTCATTTTGAAAAGTCAAAGTTTTATAACTTAGAAATTTTTCTAAGTGTTTAAAACTTCATGTTTTTTCATAACTTTAGGCCAATTTTTCACCATGATGCAAGAGGATTCAGAATAAACTTTCAACATGAAAGTTGTAGATATGCATGATGTCTACAACTTTTCTTTACACAACTTCTCCTAAAAATGCTTGGATCTTAACTTATTAATTCATAAAGTCATGGTCTTGAAATTGGACACTTAGTGAAATTTTGCCCTAGTTTTGGTCAGGATTTTGACCTAATTTCATGGCACTTTTTCATATAGTTCCAAGAGGAATTTTCAAAAGTGATTAAAAGAGGGGATATAGATCATATTACAAGATTTCCAAAATGTCCAATAACTCCTTGAGATATTCTTGAGCAGGGAGAATCGAAGAGATGAAGTTAGGGTTTTCACACTTGAAATACAAGTCATTTTGTGATGAACAAGATTCAAATTTCAAACCTATGCTGCATAATCTCTACTTTACAGGCCTCAAACTTGTTAGGCACTCCATAATTAATTGCTTGCACAACTGTTAGAGGTCCAAATTCAAGCATTCAATGCAAGGCCATGCTTTAAATCCATTTTGGGAAGAAAGTGTACAATGCCATTTTGATAAAGTATCTTTTTGCGCAAAACTTATTCTTGAGCCTTGTAGTTGTTTTATTTTGATCATGCATGTCCTATAACTCAAGAGAAGTTGATCTCAACACTTACAATCACCCAGCCCATGTTTTTACTACACATTGAAACTTGTTTTCCCACTTTTCTTCAAAATCAAGTAACATAGCAATCAGCCTATATCTTGTACTTATGACCTTCTCAAGCACAATAACATTTTGCTTATACATACACAAGTAATTTTGTCACAAATCTCACGCATGCTTGAGCCCTGAAAACACCAAGAACTCAGATTTGCATCTCATACCTCCATCTTCACATAACCTGACCAAAAGTTTGAAACTCATAACTCCCTCGTGCGTTTTCAAGCCTCCTTGTTCCTAAAGCTTCTAAACATCATTTAGAAGTCATCCCTTACCCTGTTACAGTTCTGTAACACCATCTTCCTCCATTTCCAAGTTCAAAAACAGAGCACTGCAAGTGGACTTCTCTAGACCATTTCAGTCATTCTCCAACCTAGCTAATCATTGCATTAGCTTCCTGGGACCTCAGTGGAGCTATTATGATCATCACAACACCTTGAGGAGTGCTCATTTGCAGAACACGATTTCCAATTTTAAGGTAAGTTATCTCAACTTTTAACTCTTCATACAAGCATCATTAATGGTTTATTTGTGAATGAAAAATGTAGATATCATTGCTCCAAAGCTAACCATTACCATAGTTTTCATTTATGTTGCTTGAGCTTAGAGAATTTTAAGATTGAAGTTTCTGAAATTTGTAGGGTTCAGATTAGGGCCATTAAAATTCATGCTTGTTTTTTATCTATAATCGTATTGCTTTGCATTTCTGAAATTGTGAGGAAATTTGCCACAAGATTCATGTTTACATTTTTGCAAATGGATGAGAGATGAACAAGATGCAAGTACTCTGGCTGGGCGTGAGGTTGAAGATGAAGTTCGGGCCATGGACTTGATTTCTAATATATATTTATTGTTTTATTTATATGAACGGATGTATAGCCACCCCAGTGGTAAAGCGCGCGCCTGTTCACCCTTAGGTCATGGGTTCAAGCCCCAGCGTGGCCTTTTGTGATTTTTCATATTTTTCACATGCTCTGACTTGTTTTTTGCAGCGCTGGGCCTCATCCCCTTCGGCCTTGTATTTTTTTTACTTCTGACTCCCTTGCTGACTATTCACAACCCCTGGCCCATTTTATTTTCTTTTTCTCATTTCTATTTATTTGTTTTCTTAAATATTTTATTTAATATTAAAAAATAAGAAAATAATATAAAAACATTAGATTTATATTTTGATATAGTTTATTTATTTTACAATAAAAATTATTTTTATTTTAGTCATACTTTATTTATTTTACTAATTGATTTGTAAATTTAATTAAAAACTATGGTTTTAGTTATTTTCTTTTACATAATTAAATTATATTATTTTAAAACAAAAAGACCAAAAAAAATTTATAATACTATAAATTATTTTTAAGACAAAAATACCAAAAATATCATTCTTACAAACTTAATTTCTTTTTTTTTCAATTATATTTAGATTAGGGTTTTATTTAAATTCTTTTCCTAGTAAATTTAGGTTTACCTTTTACCAATTTAATTAATCATTTTCTTTTAGTTAGTTAGGTTAAAACAAAACCCTTTTTCCTAAAAAATCCAAACAAAAATCCATTTTCTTTCCATTTTACATTCTTCTATATTTATTCATTTTTGTACATCATTTATCCAAATTCAATATGTTTGTAATAGATTATTTAGATTTAAATTCTTGCAATCCCCATTTGTAATTTGTGCACCCCCCTCCCACAAGTATTGTAATAGCGTAGTAATTTTAAATTCCATAATTTATCACTTTATATACAAATGCTAGTAATTAGGGTTTTGTATGGAAAGACTAAAACCAATAAATAGCAAACCCTAATTAAAGACAAAAACAAGCATGAAAATCAATACATTTGCACACAAGCACCCCTAGGGTAAAATCCACTTGGTTTCCTTACAAAATGGCCATGTTATGCATGTGAGGTATCTTAGCAAAAACAAACAAACACAAGATCATAGTCCCTCGATGACGCTATCAAAAGTTGCCTTTCAAAATGATCTTAGTCCCTAAAGAAATATGCTAAGATACCTTGCAACATTTTTAATTATGGTTATACAATGACCCACGCTCGTCCCGTTTACATCCAAAGATAGGGTTGCTTACCAAAATCATTGGTAAGATAACAATGTCAAAGGAAAGAGGAAATGAACAAGAAATACTTTTGAGTAGGTAGGTTGTTCCTAGTTACTTGCTCACTTTTAAAATAAAACCTCCTTGCTATTTTCAAAACAAACACCAAACACTTTCAAAACATCTTTCAAAACTTAAAAATATTTTCAAAAGATCAACACTTTGTATACATTCTCACGAACGAGAATCATTACAAAGTTTGCCTAAACGATGGTGCCTTTTCAAAATACTTTCAAAAACCACACAAAGCATATTTTCAAACAAAAGCAAGTGATCTAGCAAGTAATTAAGAGCCCATGGAAAACCATGGATGAAAAGGGTTCTAATACCTTCCCTTTTCATAATCTACCCCCCCCCCCCCCCTCCGAACTCAAGAAACAATCTCAAAGGTCTTTCCTGTGCTTTTTCACCTTTCCTTTTGGACAAAAGAAAAGTCAAATGTGACTCTTGATAACGGCAACATTTACGATAAAATGAAAAACACCCAAGTCAATTCTCTCACCGCGTCACAGCTGGTATGCGCATGATTTTTGTATATTGAAGATGATATCAGTTGGCATAAGGTGCGGTATTGGGCTTTTGATCCCATTGTCCCCAGTCAAGTCTTGGTTCATTTTTGATTTTGGGTGTGCATGGTCTGAAGCCTCTATCCCAGATTCCCCTAGTGAGGTCTTCACTCATATGATGAAAGCTCATTCTCCTGTTGTGTGCTGAGATGGAACTATTTGCAAAATGTCGCTCTTTTTGCAGTGTTGGCATTATTGTTATTGTTTGTTTCCCAGGAAACTAGACCATGGCAGTATCTTTTCTAAGAAGTGTTGAGACAGTCATCAAATTTCTGGGTTTTCTCTCACCAAGTGTTAAGTCTGATTTAAAATCCCCGTGTTTTTGACCTATTGCTATAATGTTAACTTATTGATTCCCCGAGAAGGCTATCCCAGGGCACTTTTGTTGGAATAAGTATGATCTTCTTGTATTTCTCAGATAATTAAAGATGATACCAATTTATGCATGGCTCAGTGATGGGTTTATGATCCTGTTTTTCCAACCAAGTCTTGTTTCATTTGAACCTCAGGTTTGCATGATATGAATACTCTATCCAAGATTCCCCAGTGAAGGTTTCACTTATTTGATAAAAGTCTTTTCTCCCCGTGCATGCTTAGTTGGACTCATTTACGAAACATCTCCTTTCGGCGGTATTTGCATTTTGTTTGATTGTCCGTTATTCAGGCAAGGGAAGTGCTTTATTTAAGAAGTGTTGAAATGGTTATTAAATTTTTGGGTTTTCACTCACCAAGTGCTGGATTTGATTTAAAATCCCCATAAGTTTGATTTCTTGCTATTTTGTTTGACTTCTTAACTCCCCAGGTTGTTATCCCCATGAGGTTTCATACTTTCTCCCCAAAGAAGTTGATGCAATAGTCACTCTCAATATTGAAGAATGTATCTTGGTGTCCCCTCGATAATGTGGTGTTGTCCTCCCCAATGAAGTCAGCACGAGGTCTCTAGTTGATATCTCGATGATGAGGCACCATCGCCCCTAGTGAAGTTTGTATGATATTTCCACAATGAAGTCAGCACGATATCCTTAGTTGATGTTTGGACAATATGTTTTTCATCTTCCTTATTGAAATCAGTATTGCAATCCCCAGTAGAAGTACGGACTGTAAAATAGTTGTTTTCCCCGTTGAAGTCTGTGTGATATTCCCCGGTGAAGCCTGGAGAAGGATGTTATATCCCTGTATCGGTACTGATTTGTTGCTAGTATGTGATTATTTCCAGATCTATGTTCTTTCCCAACGAAATTAAGCCATGAAATAGGATTTTGTTTCCTCATTTGGTGCTTACTTTCTTATGGAATCTTCATCTTGGATGTGATTTAGCCGAGTATTGATTGTACCCATGTTGGTTTTTTCTGGTTATCCTCAGTGTTATATGTTTGTTTTGTCAGCATATATATACATACATCATGCATAGTTGAATTTAGAAAATCAATGCTAATTCGCATTAATTAATAGTTTGTTGACATAGTACCCAGTTTTGCAGAGTTGTGTTGTCCTCTCTGCAATAGAGTGCCAACCTTAAGCAGAAAGTTTATATTCTTTTAATTTCCCCACTGAGTTATCCCTTATGGAAGATTTTTTCTTTAGCCTTCCTGTACATCTCTTTGTCTGGATGGATTAGATTTCCCTCTTGAGTTTATTTCTCAAAGGATGTATTATGATTGACTGTTTCATTCCAGTTTATTTCTGGTTTGAATCTTTGGTTCCCAGCAATATTATTACTATGGATTTTTGCAAGCTTCGAGCCTTGGTTTGAGAAAACTTTATCTCCTCAGCAAGAATATGTTGGCATTTCCCCCAGGAAGCCATATTTCTTTCCCCAGGAAGTCATTTTTACAATCCTTCTCATAACAACAAGTAGCAGGTCTCTTTATTTGAGCAATTTGTACTTCCCCATAAAAGTCGACATTACTTTTTTTTGCTATCTTCTCTATGAGTGGATAGTTTGCAGTTCATTGTCAAATCACTCCAATGGATGGCAAGTATTTTGATATGGTAGAGACAGTTCATTATGAAATCTTTACAAGTGGTAGACTCTTTATTTGATACAATTTATATATTACCCTTTCCAGGCGGAATGCCTTGGTTAAAGAAGAAGTTGAGACCCGTTCGAGGTGAAACGCCGTGATTATGGGAAACTTGTTATTGTCAATATATTATTTTTTCTACCTTCAGTGAATGTTTGTAGTTCACCATCAGTGAACGTTGGTGTTATATTCTTCTCTCTCTACCTTCAGTGAATGTTGGTAGCTCACCTTCAGTGAACGTCGGTGTTGTTTTCTCTTTCTACCTTCAGAGAACGTTGGTAGCTCATCGTCAGTGAACGTCGGTGTTGTTATTGTTTTCTCTCTCTACCTTCAGTGAACATTGGTAGTTTCACCTTCAGTGAATGTTGGTGATTTTTATTTCTCTCTACCTTTAGTGAACGTTGGTGTGATCGGTGGATCTAGAACTGACTGTTTAACGCTGGTTCGCGAAAATGTCACGGAAGCAAGAGTCGCCACCGTCTTTTATTTTCTCCAAATGGAAAGGACAAAAGCACAGAAAAATTCCTTAAAGAGATTGCTCTCGGTTCGGGAGGTAGATTATAGAAAGGGAAGGTATTAGCACCCTTTCTATCCATGGTTATCCATGGGCTCTTAGATACTTGCTCATTTGTTTTCAAAAATGTTTGTTTGCTTTTCAACTGTGGGTTTTAAAAAGTTTCTTTGAAAATTCCAGTTCGACTCGTGCGTCAGAGTGTTTGAAAAATTGTTTTGAAAGCTTTTGAAAATGTGTTGGTGTGAAAAGTAGTTTTGATTTTGTTTTGAAATTAGAGCAAGTATCTAGAGTCGTCTACCTACCCTAAGGAATTCGTCTGTGTAAATGTCCTTTAAGGTAGTGCCATCCCACCATTGAGAGGTAGGTAGCACCACCGTTGGAGGTGTTCGGGTCAATTCGAGGGTTCGGGACATGGTGATCACCAGAGTAATGGGAAGACACCTTAGAAGCTACCCTCATGCCAGGTTCCCGGATCATGAGGACTTACTAAGACATCCTCTACTCGACGACCACCTTTCGAGGCAAGGCAACAGTGAGGCGTACCCTAGGGGTGGTGTGTGCGAATTGTGTGCCGTTTTCATTGATATTTGTCTTGTCATGTTAAAGTGATCTACGCTTGTTTTTATTTATGTCCATTCATTCTTTCATGCTTTTTGTTAACAGTTAAAAAGGTGCGAGGAAAAATAAATCTAAAGCTATTACAAACGGCGCGGGTCCACATCGCCAAAATTAAACCGGACCCGATTTGACAGAAAAGTAAATAAAGCAAATAAAAGTGCGAAAAGTAAATGTTAAGCATTGGGAGAGGTACATGATTATTTAACGACATAAAGTAAATATGCGAAATTAAATAAATTTAAGAACATGGGCGTTGGACCCTTTTGCAAAATTAAATTAAAATTAAAAAAATTAAAAGAGAATGTTTTTGGTATTTTTTATGTTTTTAAGATTTAATAGAAAAAAGAATTAATTAAAATGAAAATTGAATGCGAACCCTAATTCTAATGGCTTTTAAATTTATTGTGAAATTATTAAATTAAAATCTAAATGAAACCCTAATTAATTATGTACAATTTTAATTATGAAAAATAAATATAATGAATATTATTATGGTAAAAGGGAAAAAGAAATAAAAACAATAACTAAACCTATTTCTACATGTTTTTGTATTTTTGTTATTAAAAGAAATTAAAATCACAACCTAATTTAAAACTAAATAACTACATATTAATTTATTTATGAAAATATTAGAATAAAATAATTTATTATGTTTTTATCTTTTTCTGATTTTTTAGGCATTTTTTGTATATTTGTATTTTATAAAAAATATAATTAATTAACTTAAACAAATAAAGAAAATAAAATCATAATTGAAAATAAAATATAAAAAAATATATAAAGAAGGCAAACCAGGGGGGGGTTCAGGCCCCAATATGGAGGTTTTATTGTGAAATTCTGGCCCAGCAAGCTTTGATCCATTGACTTTTTCCAGATGCAATATGGCACGTTGACTGGGGTTTAGGATGTCCCTTCAATCTCAGCCTTTAGATTGATCTCTAAGTGGACGTGGCAAGTTGGATTGGAGAGACGCATGGTGGTCGCTAGCGCTGAATCTGCATGGGATGACATATAGAAAAATAATATTGAAATATGCAAGACCTGGGACTTGAACCCAGGTCATGAGGGTTAATAACAATCACACCTTGCCAGCTGAGCCATTAAGTTCTTTTGATATATTAATAACAAAGAAATAATATGAAAGAAAAACAAAGCGTTAGTGGGTCCGCGCGCCACTTTTTAAACGGACCAACCACTTGATGCCACGACTCCATCTTCTCCACGCGTTCCTGAAAACAAAAAGATATGGCAACGGTTTCTGATGCGTTTTCTTAGGTTAGCTACGAGAAAATAGCGATTAAGCCTGTGTTGTTCAGAAATTGGGCGCGATGGTCGATTCTTGTTCGTCCAAGCGCGCTCGTTCTAATGATCTAGGTCTCACGTCCCAATTTTGCCTAGTCTCAAAATCCCCAATTGGAAGCTCTGCAAACCCTAAAATTTAAACATGGTGGAATCGTATATAACGCATAATAATTCAATCAAAACGTTGGGTTAGCTTCAGAACAAGGTAATTAACATGAATCCATGAATAAAAATCAAAGAGAATGCGTAAATCATGATGCACGACTCTGAAATTTTCTTGACACAGTTGAGGTTCGTTTTACCAGTTCTTGGAGTTTAGAGGGATAATTCTGATTGGAATACACTCAATAGACCTTGAGCAAGCTATTGGAATGAAAATTAAGCTTTGAATCGTCCTCTATCAATGATTTCAGTTTTGTGTTTTTTGACAATTTTTTCAAGTCCTTCAATGGCTCTTTAGCGCAGCTTTTTTTGTCCTTGAGCATTAGGTTTAGGTTCCTCATTATGTAGTGAAGGCATTAGGTTAAGAATATGGATCAAAATCTCTTGAATTCATTGTTTTGAATATTTGATCTCTTAAGATCTTTTCATATCTTTTTTTCATATGTTCTTTGTTCAATCATGCTCAAATCAAACCAATTCTTTCCTTTTTAACCTATGCACGAAATCTTGATGGCAAAACATGTATAAAAAGATTGAAAAAATTAGGTTAGGCATTTTTCACATATTTAATTTGATTTAAATGAATTAATATGAATAAAAATTCAAATAAATAAATAAATAATGAGGAAATACTTCCCTTTGGGCCAAGTGGTCGTGCACATGTCATGGATGATGAATCATGGAAGAAAAATGGGCCCATTAGCAATTTTAGGTCTTTTGAAGTAATGTTGACTTTTCAAAATATCCAAAAATTTCCCAACTTCCACAAGGCATAACTTGCTCAATTTTTAATCTTTTCTCATGTTCTTGGACATTTTGGAAAGGTCTTTGAGTCCTTTAACCAATGCCTTTGGTCCCATGTCATTTTGATTTACCAATCTCAAGTTATGGTCTTTGACTTAAAGTCCCTTTTTGTTGACTTTTGAAAATGACCTATAATGTTGAAATTGATAACTTTTTGTGAGAGCATTTCTTGGACTTGAAGTATGAAGATGAGTTGTAGGAAATGTCTTTCTCTTCAAAATGAGCCTTGGATGGGATTTTTCTGATAATCCATGTGAAAGTTATGCCTTGGTCAATTTCAGTTGACTTTTTCAGCTGTCCAAATAAGGAAACTTTTGCATCTTGATGATTTTCTGAGCCAAATTTTGAGAATCATGATCAAGCATTGATCAAATGATGTTTGTGGCTTCAAAATGATATGTTGACCAAAAATTTGAACTTTTGACTGTCAAATGACCATTCTGCCCCTACAGTTGACTCTAGTGCAATTTAGGGTTTTGACTGTGCAATCTTGAGCTGAATGCTTTGAAACTTGATATGAGGATACTTGACCATATTTGTAAGCATGTGAGACTTGATTGGGCCTTTGAAAACTTCATTTTCTTGATCAGCACACAAACCCTAGTTTTGACTGTATAGGGGATCTTTGCACTGTGCAACCCTTGGGGAATTTTGTGACTTGGCTTGGCAAATTCTTGAAGAATATGGGAGGGCAAATTTTGGGGTACAACAGTTGCCCCTGTTCAATCTTCTTAGACCTGAGGATGCAGATTGGCTGACGTGCCTTTCGTAATCCGAGGGTAGAAGATGATTGGACACTAGAGTGCCCAGAAATTTGCGCTCACATAGTAACAGTGATGGTGGAATGGGCTTATGGATGCCATTGGGAGGTTGCTGGATAGGATGATGGGCTTATAGATGCCATCTGGACGTTGATTGCGTAAGAGATTCCTTGGCGAGAACCTGCATACCTGCAAAAGAAAAAATGAGTACCTGACACGTTGCAGGAGCTGATTTTAGATGCTTGGTATAGATATGTCCTGACTGGTTACAGGGGCTGAGTCTGGAGCTTCAAACGATGATGAATGAACCAGGTATGGTTACTGCCTTAGCATGAATGGTAAGAGAACCTTGGGTGATTTTAACTTCAACAACGCTCGTTGAGAAAAATCTTAGCGGGAATTACCATCTTTGCAGTATCAGGAAGAGAACCAATAGACCATTATAATCTGAAAGGGAATTACCTCACTCGCCGTCGGAGAGGGAATCATAGGAAAAGGAATTGTCACCTCACTCGCCGTCGGAGAGGGGACCATGAGAGACTATCACCTCACACTCACCGTCGGAGAGGGAAACATCTGAAAAAGGAATTACCACCTCACTCGCCGCTGGAGAGGGGACCATAGGAGACTTATCACCTCACACTCACCGTCGGAGAGGGAAACATCTGAAGAAGGACTTACCACCTCACTCACCGTTGGAGAGGGGACCATAAGAGATTATCACCTCACACTCACCGTCGGAGAGGGCAACATCTGAAGAAGGACTTACCACCTCACTCACCGTTGGAGAGGGGACCATAAGAGATTATCACCTCACACTCACCGTCGGAGAGGGAAACATCTGAAAAGGACTTACCACCTCACTCACCGTCGGAGAGGGAACCATAGGAGACTATCACCTCACTCACCGTCAGAGAGGGAAACATCTGAAAAACTTCTACTGAGTCTTCATCAGGAAAATTTGTTGGGAGTCGATTTAGCTGGACTGGACAAGGTCTTGAAATGTCTTCAACTGGAATAAGAATCAGGGAGATCTTAGGGTCGATCTGACTGAACCAGAGGAGGTTTTTTTTGATAAGGATGTGATGAAGGAATCTGAGACGATTGCTACTCTAAATCTATGATGAAGGAATCTGGGACGATTACTACCTCAGCAGAATGATGAAGGAATCTGGGACGATTACTACCTCAGCAGAATGATGAAGGAATCTGGGACGATTACTACCTCAGCAGGATGATGAAGGAATCTGGGACGACTACTACCTCAGCAGGATGATGAAGGAATCTGGGACGATTACTACCTCAACAGGATGATGAAGGAATCTGGGACGATTACTACCTCAGCAGGATGATGAAGGAATCTGGGACGATTACTACCTCAACGGGATGATGAAGGAATCTGGGACGATTACTACCTCAGCAGGATGATGAAGGAATCTGGGACGATTACTACCTCAGCAGGATGATGAAGGAATCTGGGACGATTACTACCTCAACGGGGTGATGAAGGAATCTGGGACGATTACTACCTCAGCAGGATGATGAAGGAATCTGGGACGATTACTACCTCAACGGGATGATGAAGGAATCTGGGACGATTACTACCTCAACGGGATGATGAAGGAATCTGGGACGATTACTACCTCAACGGGTAAAGACTCTTATTTGTTGATCGTTCTTTCCTGAAAAGTAACGAATTAGTTGTATGCAATGTCATAATGCATGAATTGCCTGATTTTAAGATGTTCTCAAAAATAAATGAGATTGGGGTGATATGATGCGTCTATGCATGCTATAATGATGTATGTGAAGTTTTATGAATGTGTTTTTCGTCTAGGAAAGTAAATCCTTGACGGGTGCCAGGAAGTCGTATCCTGGGCTGATGTTGAAGAATAGATTTTGCTTCCGCTGGGGATGATAACTGCAAGAATACCGGTAGGAGAAGATGACTCCGTTGCGGAATAAACTTGGCAAATGGAAGATTCTGCAGGGAGAAAAGATACTCTAGCGACCATGCTGGGAAGCAACACTCTGTGGGGAGAGAGATGCTTTGCTGAATGTTGATAGTAACTTGCTGAGGATGTCTTGTTGTTGGAAGTGTGAATAGACTTCGCTGGGGATAGGAAAGAACTACGTCGAGGACGCTCTTTCCGTGGCTTTTGGCTAAGGATAACCCAGTTATATCCTGTTGAGGAAATAACTCTTTAAATAAAGCTGGGCGACGCGTTCGTGCTCTGCGAGGGTAAGCTTCCAGAATCTACTGGGGGTAGGCTTACTGCTTGGGGAGATGGATTCCAACTTTCCTGGGGAACTAGATTGGACTCTCCTGGGGAAGTATTGAACTGTATTGGTTATATTCTTCAATGGACCCTACCTTGATACCTTGGAGGACTGAACAATCAGATTCTTTAGACAACCCTTTATTGCCCCTGTTTCTGATGTGGGAGGAGGCACCTATGGGGTGCTGATAGTTGTTGATAGACAAACCTTCTTCTGGTAGGCAGGTGACAAGATGACAGGACATAGTCGTACGCTTTGATCCCTAACTTTTGCCTGGACCGCCCTTTCGGGTTTTCAGTCCACCGGGATACCCATTTTTGCCCAAGCCGCCCTTTCAGGTTTTCGACTTGCCGGGTGTACAGATTTTTTTTATTTCATCCCTTCATTTTGCCCGAACCCTTTTGGTTCGCCGGGAAGCCCTTATTTTTGCCTAGGTGTGTCAACCTAGCGGGTCTTTGATTATGCGTAGTATTTTTTTTCGACTATGTCCGTTCTCAGAAAGTAGGGAGTTGCCCCTGTTAGCTTGTGTATTGTCATACCATCAGAAGGTATTTGATCAGGTCAGATTCGTTGTTGGACTGCTCCAAGTGACTCAGGCGGAGATTTGCCCCAGGCTATTAGGCGTTTGAGAGATTCTCCGAATCTTGATTGGATTACCCCAGATGATGGACCATGATCATGTCTGCCCCTTGATTGGAAGAGCTTTTGTTCATCAGGTATTCATCGCGCGAATTTCCCTGCTGTTCAAACAAAAAGTCATATGCAAACAAAGTTATGTTAGAAATGCAAAGCCTATGTTTGTCTTGAAGATTTTGAAAATGCATTATTTTTTTTCATAGAACAAATGAGTGTTTGTAAAACGTGATGTCAACTCCGTATTTACCGTAGGCCTTAAGGAGTCAGGATACCTTTCATAACAGCATGCTTTCGAACTAACCCATGCTTCAGCTAGGACTTTTAAGGGTTATAACGTGGCCTGGTTCACGGTTTAAGAAACAAAGGATAAAGGCTCAAATTTTTTGTACCCACCCGCTCTTCGTGATGTTCTTCAAACCTAAACTCAGTTGATCGTGCGTTAGACCTTATTTGAGTTTTTGTCCTGATGTTCCAATGATGGTTCAGATGTTGATGATTTATTCTGAATAGACAGTCATTTTTGTTTTTGTTATTGTTGAGGGTTTGTAAGACCTCTTTCTTGTCTGATTTTTGTTATCCCTTTCTTTTTTTGCCTGAACTGTTTCCCTTTTTTGGAATTACAGTCAGCGGGATGCCCCAGTTTTGTAAGTCCCTTTCATGGGTTTTGACTTAATGGGCTTTTTGTTTTTTTTTTTTTTTTTTTTGAGATAATGACTGCCTGTTCTTTTGATTGTTCTGAACCATCACTGTCTTTCTTTGTTTTGTAAGGACCTCTTTGGTGCCATTCGTTATGCACTTGGATCAACTGAGAGACTACCCTGCCCCAGGTTATGATTTTGGGTTTTAAATTTCGAAAAGAAAAACTCCTACTTCTTTGGCTCAGAGGGGTTGACGAGGGATTATCATCCTTATAACTCCAGTGTTTAGGAATTGAAACAATGCCTGTACCTCATCAGCGGGGTCTGTTCAAAAGCATACTGTAAAGATAGCGGTATCGTTTTCGTCATCCTCCCTCAAGAGGCTTAGAATTTTAGATCAAGAGTTGACATCAGAAAAAATATGAAAATAATTTGCATTTAGTGAATACGAATATATTGTTTCGGAACAGACATATGCGATGCATTAATGAAATAACAATGTTTAATATGAGTAAATGTTTGAACAAAAGAAAATTGCAACTTGAACATTCGAATGAACAAAAATTTCTCAATCCTAGCCATGATTTGGCAAGGGAGCAGTGATTATGTTCGGAGTCTCAGGTACTTCAAACTGAATCTCTCCAGCGTCGATCATGTCTTGAATCTTGTTTTTGAGAGGCCAGCAGTTGTCCGTAGTATGCCCCGGGCTATCAGGATGGTATGCGCACCTATCGTTGGGATGATAGTTAGGAGCAGAAGTGTTTGGATTCCGGAGAGGAGCCCTTAAGGTGATCAGCCCTACCTCCAACATTTGTTGTAGTGCTTGATCCAGCGACATAATGATCTTGGTGAACTGCCTTTTAGGCTTGTCTGGTTTGCTCTGATCAACCCGCTGTTCTTGGCGAGGTCGTTGTTGGACCTGAGAAGTAATAGCAACTCGGAGAGGTCTATTCATTGGACCCGACCTTTGCACTCTTGGAAGTTGTTCCATGACCTGGTCCTTGATTTGGGCTGGTTGCTTTATGCCTTGAGGAAGCTGGCTGATCATGGCCCTCAGCTCTCCTTGCTCCTGAGCTAAACCTTGAATGAGGGCCCTTTGGCCCAGCATCTGGGTTTTCAATGTGTCTACCTCAGCTTGTAGACGTTTCAGCTGTTCGTCCTTGTCATCTTCAGGACTCTTTCTGATCAGATTCCCCATGGGGAGTGTCCTCAACTCTTCCTGCCCCTTGGATAGGCTTAGGAAGATCTCTTTGAACTGAGTCTCTTGAGCGTGAAGGTCCTGGTTATCTTGTTGGGAAGCCATGGCTGAAATAAACAGCAGGGAGGGTCAGTGACCTGCAACAAGGGTACCTGTTATGCAATGATATGTATGATATGCATGCAATGTTTTCAAGGACCTCGCGGGGTAAACAAGAAACTTGTTAGAGTTGGAAACTGGTAACTTGATTGAAGGTACTTCATGTTGTTGAGAGTCCTTCTTCAAGGGTCAAAGGCTCACCATATCCCGTGGGTCATAGCCCCTGACAACTTTGTCTAGAGGAAAATAAATCCTCTTTGCCCCTTGCTGGGCAGTTGGTTCATCATGACCTGCATCACAAGCCCTTGAGATCCTTGAAATGGGTTAGGATGTATGCAATGGTATGATGTTATGCTATGCATGGAATGATGTGGGTAACTTTGTTACAAGTCCCTATTAAGGACTATAAACCAAAACCTGCAAGCAAACTCAGTAAACCCTGTTATGAGTCCTAATTAAGGACTAAAACAAAACCTGCAAGGAATTCAATGAACCCTGTTATAAGTCCTAGTTAAGGACTATAAACAAAACCTGCAGGAAACTTAAGTGTCAGACAACAAGCATGAAAATAGTCAAGTACGAAGGCACACAAGTCACACAAAAGAAACCCTTAGAGTTTAGGCCAGCATGAGGTCTGGGCATTACCCTCTTGAAGTTGGTGGGTTCAACCTGTCCTAATCAAAGTAACCGGGTTCTAAGGTTCCCAATATCACGGGATTGCTTTCATTGTTCATCGTTTCGATTTAGCCACTGAACTGGCGACCGAAATATTCCAGGAAAGCAACCCTCAATTGAGTGTAGTATCGAGTATCAACCAACCTCGGACTGCACCAAAGTCAGTTATCTCACTACCCTAAAGAGGCCAAGATAGTTCAATTAAGGTTCCTAAGGTCTGTTGATGCTTCATGACACCACGCGGAGGCCCTGTACTCTCCTTGACTGAACTCAAGGGTTACCGGTACACACGAAAGTGCCACATCAACGTAGCAGACTGTTTCAACCATGTCGGTATACCCCGCACAGTTCCCTCACAGCCTTGTTGCTACTTTCTAAGAAAGGTATCCCCCAGATCCGGGTTAGGATCTATAGAACTCCCAAGACAGTCCCACAATAATAAAGCAAGCAAAGAAGACAATTGAAAACATAGTTATGAGCTAGCCCTAAGGTACACCTCACTTTAAGTGTCCCCAGCAGAGTCGCCAGTTCTGTGATCGGTGGATCTGGAACTGACTATTTAACGCTGGTTCGCGAAAATGTCGCGGAAGCAAGAGTCGCCACCGTCTTTTATTTTCTCCAAATGGAAAGGACAAAAGCACAGAAAAATTCCTTAAAGAGATTGCTCTCGGTTCGGGAGGTAGATTATAGAAAGGGAAGGTGTTAGCACCCTTTCTATCCATGGTTATCCATGGGCTCTTAGATACTTGCTCATTTGTTTTCAAAAATGTTTGTTTGCTTTTCAACTGTGGGTTTTAAAAAGTTTCTTTGAAAATTCCAATTCGACTCGTGCGTCAGAGTGTTTGAAAAATTGTTTTGAAAGCTTTTAAAAATGTGTTGGTGTGAAAAGTAGTTTTGATTTTGTTTTGAAATTAGAGCAAGTATCTAGAGTCGTCTACCTACCCTAAGGAATTCGTCTGTGTAAATGTCCTTTAAGGTAGTGCCATCCCACCATTGAGAGGTAGGTAGCACCACCGTTGGAGGTGTTCGGGTCAATTCGAGGGTTCGGGACATGGTGATCACCAGAGCAATGGGAAGACACCTTAGAAGCTACCCTCATGCCAGTTTCCCGGATCATGAGGACTTACTAAGACATCCTCTACTCGACGATCACCTTTCGAGGCAAGGCAACAGTGAGGCGTACCCTAGGGGTGGTGTGTGCAAATTGTGTGCCGTTTTCATTGATATTTGTCTTGTCATGTTAAAGTGATCTACGCTTGTTTTTATTTATGTCCATTCATTCTTTCATGCTTTTTGTTAACAGTTAAAAAGGTGCGAGGAAAAATAAATCTAAAGCTATTACAAACGGCGCGGGTCCACATCGCCAAAATTAAACCGGACCCGATTTGACAGAAAAGTAAATAAAGCAAATAAAAGTGCGAAAAGTAAATGTTAAGCTTTGGGAGAGGTACATGATTATTTAACGACATAAAGTAAATATGCGAAATTAAATAAATTTAAGAACATGGGCGTTGGACCCTTTTGCAAAATTAAATTAAAATTAAAAAAATTAAAAGAGAATGTTTTTGGTATTTTTTATGTTTTTAAGATTTAATAGAAAAAAGAATTAATTAAAATGAAAATTGAATGCGAACCCTAATTCTAATGGCTTTTAAGTTTATTGTGAAATTATTAAATTAAAATCTAAATGAAACCCTAATTAATTATGTACAATTTTAATTATGAAAAATAAATATAATGAATATTATTATGGTAAAAGGGAAAAAGAAATAAAAACAATAACTAAACCTATTTCTACATGTTTTTGTATTTTTGTTATTAAAAGAAATTAAAATCACAACCTAATTTAAAACTAAATAACTACATATTAATTTATTTATGAAAATATTAGAATAAAATAATTTATTATGTTTTTATCTTTTTCTGATTTTTTAGGCATTTTTTGTATATTTGTATTTTATAAAAAATATAATTAATTAACTTAAACAAATAAAGAAAATAAAATCATAATTGAAAATAAAATATAAAAAAAAATATAGAGAAGGCAAACCAGGGGGGGGTTCAGGCCCCAATATGGAGGTTTTATTGTGAAATTCTGGCCCAACAAGCTTTGATCCATTGACTTTTTCCAGATGCAATATGGCACGTTGACTGGGGTTTAGGATGTCCCTTCAATCTCAGCCTTTAGATTGATCTCTAAGTGGACGTGGCAAGTTGGATTGGAGAGACGCATGGTGGTCGCTAGCGCTGAATCTGCATGGGATGACATATAGAAAAATAATATTGAAATATGCAAGACCTGGGACTTGAACCCAGGTCATGAGGGTTAATAACAATCACACCTTGCCAGCTGAGCCATTAAGTTCTTTTGATATATTAATAACAAAGAAATAATATGAAAGAAAAACAAAGCGTTAGTGGGTCCGCGCGCCACTTTTTAAACGGACCAACCACTTGATGCCACGACTCCATCTTCTCCACGCGTTCCTGAAAACAAAAAGATATGGCAACGGTTTCTGATGCGTTTTCTTAGGTTAGCTACGAGAAAATAGCGATTAAGCCTGTGTTGTTCAGAAATTGGGCGCGATGGTCGATTCTTGTTCGTCCAAGCGCGCTCGTTCTAATGATCTAGGTCTCACGTCCCAATTTTGCCTAGTCTCAAAATCCCCAATTGGAAGCTCTGCAAACCCTAAAATTTAAACATGGTGGAATCGTATATAACGCATAATAATTCAATCAAAACGTTGGGTTAGCTTCAGAACAAGGTAATTAACATGAATCCATGAATAAAAATCAAAGAGAATGCGTAAATCATGATGCACGACTCTGAAATTTTCTTGACACAGTTGAGGTTCGTTTTACCAGTTCTTGGAGTTTAGAGGGATAATTCTGATTGGAATACACTCAATAGACCTTGAGCAAGCTATTGGAATGAAAATTAAGCTTTGAATCGTCCTCTATCAATGATTTCAGTTTTGTGTTTTTTGACAATTTTTTCAAGTCCTTCAATGGCTCTTTAGCGCAGCTTTTTTTGTCCTTGAGCATTAGGTTTAGGTTCCTCATTATGTAGTGAAGGCATTAGGTTAAGAATATGGATCAAAATCTCTTGAATTCATTGTTTTGAATATTTGATCTCTTAAGATCTTTTCATATCTTTTTTTCATGTGTTCTTTGTTCAATCATGCTCAAATCAAACCAATTCTTTCCTTTTTAACCTATGCACGAAATCTTGATGGCAAAACATGTATAAAAAGATTGAAAAAATTAGGTTAGGCATTTTTCACATATTTAATTTGATTTAAATGAATTAATATGAATAAAAATTCAAATAAATAAATAAAAAATGAGGAAATACTTCCCTTTTGGCCAAGTGGTCGTGCACATGTCATGGATGATGAATCATGGAAGAAAAATGGGCCCATTAGCAATTTTAGGTCTTTTGAAGTAATGTTGACTTTTCAAAATATCCAAAAATTTCCCAACTTCCACAAGGCATAACTTGCTCAATTTTTAATCTTGTCTCATGTTCTTGGACATTTTGGAAAGGTCTTTGAGTCCTTTAACCAATGCCTTTGGTCCCATGTCATTTTGATTTACCAATCTCAAGTTATGGTCTTTGACTTAAAGTCCCTTTTTGTTGACTTTTGAAAATGACCTATAATGTTGAAATTGATAACTTTTTGTGAGAGCATTTCTTGGACTTGAAGTATGAAGATGAGTTGTAGGAAATGTCTTTCTCTTCAAAATGAGCCTTGGATGGGATTTTTATGATAATCCATGTGAAAGTTATGCCTTGGTCAATTTCAGTTGACTTTTTCAGCTGTCCAAATAAGGAAACTTTTGCATCTTGATGATTTTCTGAGCCAAATTTTGAGAATCATGATCAAGCATTGATCAAATGATGTTTTTGGCTTCAAAATGATATGTTGACCAAAAATTTGAACTTTTGACTGTCAAATGACCATTTTGCCCCTACAGTTGACTGTAGTGCAATTTAGGGTTTTGACTGTGCAATCTTGAGCTGAATGCTTTGAAACTTGATATGAGGATACTTGACCATATTTGTAAGCATGTGAGACTTGATTGGGCCTTTGAAAACTTCATTTTCTTGATCAGCACACAAACCCTAGTTTTGACTGTATAGGGGATCTTTGCACTGTGCAACCCTTGGGGAATTTTGTGACTTGGCTTGGCAAATTCTTGAAGAATATGGGAGGGCAAATTTTGGGGTACAACAGTTGGTAGTTCACCTTCAGTAAACATTGGTGATTACTCTGCTTTCTTCTATCTTCAGTGAGTGTTGGTAGCTCACCGTCAGTGAACGTCGGTGTTGTTATTCTTTTTTCTACTTTCAATGAACGTTGGTAGTTCACCATCAGTGGGCGTTGGTGATTATTCTTTCCTCTTTCTAACTTCAGTGAAGGTTGGTAGTTCACTGTTAGTGAACGTCGATATTATTCTTCTCTCTACCTTCAGTGAATGTTGGTAGTTCACCATCAGTGAACATTGGTGTTACGTTTTTTTCTACCTTCAGTGAATGTTGGTAGTCCACCCTCAGTGAACGTTGGTGTTATACGCCTCTTTCTATCTTTAGTGAATGTTGGTAGCTCACTGTCAGTGAATGTCGGTGTTGTTATTCTTTTTTCTACCTTTAGTGAATGTTTGTAGCTCGCCATCAGTGAACGTTGGTGATTATTGTTTCCTCTTTCTACCTTCAGTGAACGTTGGTAGTTCACCATCAGTGAACATAGGTGTTATTCTTCTCTCTACCTTCAGTGAATGTTGGTAGTTCACCCTCAATGAACGTTGGTGTTATACGTCTCTTTCTACCTTTAGTGAACATTGGTAGCTCACCGCCAGTGAACGTCGATGTTGTTATTCTTTTTTCTACCTTCAGTGAATGTTGGTGGTTCACCATCAGTGAATGTTGGTGATTATTGTTTCCTCTTCCTACCTTCAGTGAATGTTGGTAGTTCACTGTCAGTTAACGTCGGTGTTATTCTTATCTCTACTTTCAGTGAATGTTGGTAGTTCACCCTCATTGAACGTTGGTGTTATACGTCTCTTTCTACCTTCAGTGAACATTGGTAGCTCACCGTTAGTGAATGTCGGTGTTGTTATTCTTTTTTCTACCTCCAGTGAACGTTGGTAGTTCACCATTAGTGAACATTGGTGATTATTGTTTCCTCTTTTCACCTTCACTAAATGTTGGTAGTTCACTGTCAGTGAACATCGGTGTTATTCTTCTCTCTACCTTCAGTGAACATTGGTAGTTCACCCTCAGTGAACGTTGGTGTTATACGTCTCTTTCTACCTTCAGTGAACATTGGTAGTTCACTGTCAGTGAACATTGTTGTTATCCTTTTTTCTACCTTCAGTGGACGTTGGTAGTTCACCATCACTGAATGTTGGTGTTATATTCTTCTCTATCTACCTTCAGTGAACGTTGGCAGCTCACTGTCAGTGAACGTTGGTGTTGTTTTCTCTTTCTACCTTCAGTGAAGGTTGGTAGCTCACCGTTAGTGAATGTCGGTGTTGTTATTGTTTTCTCTCTCTACCTTCAGTGAATGTTGGTAGTTTCACCTTCAGTGAATGTTGGTAGCTCACTGTCAGTGAATGTCGGTGTTGTTATTATTTTCTCTCTACCTTCAGTGAATGTTGGTATTTCACCTTCAGTGAACGTTGGTGTTATCCTTTTCTTTTCTACTTTCAGTGAACGCTGGTAACTTCGCCTTCAGTGAATGTTGGTGTATCCTTCAATCTTATACCTTAAATTATTGAGTGGGTAGTTTATAGTTATTTGTCGATCGCTTTCATCCTTTATTATTTCCTCAATATTTCAGTTGATGTTACCTTGTCTCCTCTTTGGGCTCTCCCTTAATAGAGTCGAGTCTTTTGCTCACCAGTGATTTATTTTCCTGGTTGGGTTTCTCTTTTGATCCTTGTTTTATTTCCTACATCCCTAGTGGTGTCTTACGTCCTTTTGGATCTTTTCAGTTGCATGCATAATCATAAGCATTGCATGGCATCTTAGGGCCAAAAATAGGGCTTTTTTTATATTTAAGTATCTTCAATCACGTCGACACGAAGATTTTAACCTTTGTATCTCCTGATAGAAGACACTTAAATAAGGGCAACTTTTGTACCTCAATTTTTGCCCCTAAGATTCCCCTATCATATCATATCAATTTGATCATAACAAGATCACATTAGGTTTAGTTCTTCCTCTATTTCTGTCTCCTATCTTTAAGTTTGATCTTGATGAATATCCAAGCACCATAGTTGTGTATTTTGTATATGTGTTGTCGACTAACTTCTAATCAAAATACAAAAAAAAATATTTGTCTTTGAATATTTGTGTTTTGTAGGTACCGAGTCAAAGCATCTTGCAAATAGGGTTATCCGGTATTATTTTCCTAAAATCTCTATTTGCAAAGAAAAAAAGAATATAAAAAAAAGAAGGCATTTTTTTCATTGTACAATTGATTGCTCTTAGAGTGCAATCGATTGCACAGAGTGCATTTTGCACCATTTTTGAAAAAATACACTGATACAATCGATTGAGCCTAGAGTGCAATCAATTGCACAGAGTGAAAATTTGAAAGAAAAAAAATCAGCAATTTCAAGCTTGCCAATTTTGGCTCCAATTTTTCTTCATTTTTGAAATATATATCATTAATTCAAATTTTGGTGCCAATTTTTCATTTTTTGAAATATATATCATTAATTCAAATTTTGGCTCCAATTTTTCATTTTTTGAAAGATATGTCATTAATTCAAATTTTGGCTCCAAGAATTAATTACCAAATCACCACTAATCCCAAGCCTAAACTCTATAAATAGAGCCCTCATTACATTCAAATCTCAAGCTTTTGATAGCCAAATCTACTTTGCTAAAAAATCTTTCAATTCTCTCCATCTACCAAATTCACTCAAAGCTCCATTTTCAAAAAAAAGTTAGTAAACTTTTCATTGAAGCTTACTAATCTTTGAGCTAAACATTCATCCAAACACTTCTTCTTCATCAATTCTCTAAATCCAAGCTTGGGCAATTGATTCTTGGGGCTGAATTAAAGCAAATTCTTGAAGTTGTTTTGATAATTCTCTAGATCTACCTTTGGTAAGTTGGATTTTTCATCTTTCATAATGTGATCTCTTGTTGATCTTTGGGCATGATTCATTTAGCAATGTTTTGTGATTCCATTTGTGTTATTTTCTCATAATTTGATGAAATTTTCGTGCTCAATTGAATCCATGATCATAAGGTGTTTGATGGAAAGTTTAAACAAGAATTTGGCCCTTTGAAATTTTGTTTTTCTGTTTTTAACAGGATGCAATCGATTGTTGTAATAGTGCAATCGATTGTCACAGCAAATTTTCACTTTTTTTTTTGAAAAAATGCACTGATGCTATCGATTATTTCCAGAGTGCAATCGATTACAACAGAACAAAAATGCTTTTTCTTCCTTGCTTTGGGTCTTTTTTGATCCATCTACCTTTTTCTACTCACTCCTTTTGATTGTTGATTTGGATTGCAATTTTAAATGTCCAATTTATCTTTAAATTCAATGGACTTTGGGTGTAGATGAAGTTGGATAAATGTTCATTAATTCAAATCTACCAAAGAGTGAATTATTTAATTCATTCTTGGTTCTTTGGATTAATGATATGTTTAGTACTTTAATCCATCCAGATGAGTGGTTGAATTTAAAGATGAAAGAAATTTGAGGTAGTGATCCAAATTAGCTTATCATTCCCTTCCCTCTTCATCTTATCCCTTTCTTTTTTATTTATGCTACATGTTATGGGATGATGATCTCTATATCATTTATCCAAACATGAAGTACATAGATTGCTATTGACTGACCTCAAAATAGGTGCGACTTCTACATAAGTCTACTTATGATTGCTTAACATAGTGCTAAATTTTGTCCCAATTCGAGAAAATGATCATTTGTGGCCAAAACTTATGTTTGCAAGCCCAATTATGTTAATTTGAACCATTTGATCCAATAACCATGAGATTCATTGTTATGAGGATTTGGTTCTACCAATCCTCCAATGGATCTTCATCAATTTTGGTCAACGCGGATCACTTAAACATCGTTGATCATTAAATGTTGCTTTGAGGGTTCTTAAATGGATGATATACTTGACAAAAATAAAATGCAACTTGTTGTTGAGAGGCTTTGGTTCTACCAATCCTCTAATGAGTTCCAAATGCAAGTTTCAAGATGGTCATCCAACTAACCATTAACTTCTAACAATTGAACTTATTTTATGCTTTTACTTTATGTACCATTTACTTTAGCATTTACATCTTATGCTATTTTTCATCTTTGCTCACTTGAGCATTTACTTTTATGCCATTTTTATTTTGCTCACTTGAGCTTTTCTTTTCTTTTTGAAGATACTTAATAATCAACATGAACCATAAAAAACTTTAATGATACTTGGACTATTTGGTTACTATCCTTGATATTATGGAGTATTGGACTTCTTGGACTTAGGAATAGAAACATTGGCCTATGTCGGAGACGCTGTGACCTTATTTGATATTTTTGTCTGGAGTTCTTGAGGTTTACCTCAAGACATTGGGTTGTTTGTTTTTTTTTGTGCAGGTTATTGTGATTACATACTTTGTTTGTAATATGGAATTCACCCGTATACAGCCGTTACTCTGCCCAAATTTTGAGAAGACTTAATACACTTAAAGTTTGGTTCTCTCAAGAGGTCTAGTATATTTGCTTGCTTGCTTTCAATCCAAAGAATGGGAATTATATCTTGACTCATAATGTCAAGTGTTGGCTTCTTGTTGGTTAGATGGTTCTTTTCCCTATCTTTTACCTTATGCTTTAGGATAGTCCCTTCTTATCCTCACATCTTCTTTAATTTCAAAAATCTTCTCCCTCCTTTTGAAAACTCTTCTTGTTTCTAAACTTGAACCACTTTCATAATAAACTTGGACTTAGGTCCATGCATTTCAAAACATTTTATTAAACAAACTTTAATCAACTTAATAATACCTTGAAAGTTTTTGTGAGAAGACTAAAAGTCAATCAATCTTATTCAAACCATTTTGCCACTTTGGCTTTTATCTTTAAAATTTTCTCAAAAAAATAGACTTTTGTCAATCCTTGTAGTGATGCAAACAACTATACTTCTACAATATGTAGTGAAGAGAGACATTTTCCACTTGGGTGTCGAGTGAGGAATTGTTGATTTTAAAATCCAAGTCATATCCTACACTTTGAGATGATGCAAATTCTCCTTTCTCATGATTGTGGGTAGTAAGTATGTTTTCCACACGGACAATGACGATGATGCCTTATCTCATAAAATTAACCAACACACTTGTGTTTTAAAATTTTTAAAAGAGTAACTACGTGTACCTGGATCCCCTATTTCACGGAAGGTGGTACGTAGGCACTAAAGGTTCACAACCACGGTGGGTGCAAAAATCATAAAAAAATATTTCTTTTCTCACCTCCACCATTTATTTTACATACAACATTTTATAGCCAAAATTTACAGATTTTACAAAGAGGTTCCTGCAGAGTACTGTAGATATTTAGGGTGATAATACCTTCCTTTTGCATAACCAACCCCCTTACCTTGAATCTTTCCCCCTCTTTTTGGGTTATTCGCTCTTTTCCCATTCCTTTGGAAACAATAAAGCGCGGTGGCGATTTTTATTTTGATCTATACAAGTCTAGTCAATCCAATAGCTTAGGCTTAAACATTTCTACCGCTACACCTGGCATGTCCTCATACGACCAAGAAAATATCTCAATATAGTCATGCAACATCTGGATTAAGCTCTTTTTGACAATATCTTCTAGTTTGGCACCTATCTTCATTTCTTTCTTGTCCTCTTCAGTACCCAAATTTACAACCTCGATTGTCTCTTCATGTGGTTGTAAGGCTCTTTCTTCTTGCATTAACGACTTAGCAATCTCTCCGGGTATTTTATAATCTTCCCCACCTCCATCCTCGGCTTGGTAGATCGGATTTTTGAAGTCATAATTAGCAATAGCAGAATTGTTATCAATGGGATCCAGGGTGGATATGGATCTGCAATTTGTTGTGTGGGTGTGTGTGTAAGAATACATAGCTATTTTGAAAACAATAAAGTAAAAGAAAGACAAAGAGCACAAAATTTGAATGCAAACGTCCAATGATTTATTAAGTTAAAGTATTCTATGAATAATGACAACCCTAACAAATGGACTATTGTGCCCCGGGTAAGGCACAATGCTTAAAGTTTATTATTTAAGTTACATAACCAAAAAACTTAAAAGTAAGAAAGCAGAAAATAGCATTTACTCTCGACTAAAGGAGATTGGAATAAAGTCTTCATCCTTCAGATT
Source organism: Vicia faba (assembly GCA_948472305.1). Classification (NCBI taxonomy): domain Eukaryota; kingdom Viridiplantae; phylum Streptophyta; class Magnoliopsida; order Fabales; family Fabaceae; genus Vicia; species Vicia faba. The sequence goes on from OX451740.1 coordinate 38,313,091, forward strand.
TTTTAGCCCACTACCGGTAGTAGGGAAGATCCAACTGTCTATGTCGCAGTCACTATCAGCGTCTTCCACAGTTTTGACATGATTGTTGTGAACCCCGTTTCTATTTATGCGGAATGGCGGTCTCCTAGAATTAGCACGAGCACGATGGATAACCCTTTGAGCTTGTAAGGTGAAACCCGAATCAAATTTATCATATTTATAAGGAATATCACGGATCTGACCCCAAATAGTGCAACCACCTTCTTCAACCACATCCCTAGTGTCTTTCAGGGAAGCCATTTTTGATGGGGTCTTAGGGACAGCAGGAGCAGCTTTATCAATAACTTCAAAGGTCTGGAAAGGGGTCTCGGAGAACTCACCATCCATCTCAACATACTTGAAAGATTTCAAATGGCTTACCATATATTCTTCTTCACCGCAAACTGTAACAATCTTTCCCTTCATGGGATAATTCAACTTCTGGTGTAGGGCAGAAGTAACAGCACCTGCCCTATGAATCCAAGGGCATTACAACAAAAAAGAATAGGCTGGACGAATATCCATCACATAGAAAGTAGAGTCGAAGACCTGGGAACCCACTTTGATTGGGAGATCAACCTCCCCATGCACCATTATTTTTGAACCATCAAAAGCTCTTACCACAGTGTCACTGGGTTTTAACACAATCGCCTCGCAGTCAAGTTCGTCTAAAGCAGCTTTTGGCAATACATTCAATGAGGAACTTGTATCCACTAATACATGAGATAAGGTAGTTCCCCTACACTCAATAGAGACATGTGGAGCCTTATTATGGTCCCTTCCTACGGGAGTCAAGTAAGAATAAGAAAAGCCTAGCCCATTATCAGTCGTTAGGTTAGCAACACAATTTTTGAACTGATCAACAGAGATTTCGGTTGGTAGATGAGCAGATTTCAGAAATTTCACTAAAGCCTGGGCATGGGCTTCAGAGCACAACAACAGGGATAGCATAGATATTTTGGAGGGTGTCTGCCCCAACTATTTAACAATCTTATAGTCACTTTTTCAAATAATCTTCAATATTTCCTCTATCTCTTGCTTAAAGGTGTCTTCAACAGTGACCTCATTTGGTGACTCACCCTGGATAGGTTCAGTCATATGTTCTTCGCCTCGAGTCTCAGTAGTAGATTCAGTAGAAGTGATACGAACTGGTGTAGTAATAGCCTTCATAGATGTCTCTAGAGAGAAAATCCTTCCACTTTTGGTAACCTTACTAGTCCCAGCAATATTGCCAACATTGGGATCAGTAACTTCATCATTTTCATCTTCAACAGTCAATGATTCTTGCTTGACGCCATGATAGTATACATCAACTCCATAATTCCAAGGGATAACTGTTGTACCCCAAAATTTGCCCTCCCATATTCTCCAAGAATTGCAAAGTCAAGCTTCAAAATCTCCCCAAGGGTTGCACAGTTCAAAGGCCTCCTAAGCCGTCAAAATTAGGGTTTTGGTTCTGATCAAGAAAATGAAGTTTCCAAAGGTCCAATCAAGTCCCACATGCCTACAAATATGGTCAAGCATCCTCATATCAAGTTTCAAGACTTTCAGCACAAAATTGCACAGTCAAAAACCCTAATTGCACAACAGTCAACTGTAGGGGCAAAATGGTCATTTGGCAGTCAAAAGTTCAAATTCTTGGTCAACATCACATTTTGAATCCACAAACATCATTTGATCAATGCTTGATCATGATTCTCAAAGCTTGGCTCAAAAATCATCAAGATGCAAAAGTTTCCTTATTTGGACAGTTGAAAAAGTCAACTGTAAATTGACCAGGGCATAACTTTTTCATGGTTCATCAGAAAAATCCCATCCAATGCTCATTTTGAAGGGAAAGACATTTCCTACAACTCATCTGCATATTCCAAGTCCAAGAAATGCTCTCACAAAAAGTTATCAATTTTAACATTATAGGTCATTTTCAAAAGTCAACAAAAAGGGACTTTAAGTCAAAGGCCATAACTTGATATTGGTAAATCAAAATGACATGGGACCAAAGGCATTGGTTAGAGGACTCAAAGACCTTTCCAAAATGTCCAAGAACATGAGTAAAGCTTAAAAATTGAGCAAGTTGTGCCTTGTGGAAGTTGGGAAATTTTTGGATATTTTGAAAAGTCAACATTGGTTCAAATGACCTAAAATTGCTAATGGGCCCATTTTTATTCCACAATTCATCATCCATGGCATGTGCACGACCACTTGGCCCAAAGGGAAGTATTTCTTCATTTTTTATTTATTTATTTGAATTTTTATTAATAATAATTCATTTAAATCAAATTAAATACATGAAAAATATTTAACCTAAGTTTTACAATCTTTTTGTGCATGAAATCTACTCAATAATTCGTGCATAATTAAATATGGAAAGATTTGGAGAGAATTGATCATGATTTGTACAAAAAACACATGAAAAAAGATTGAAAAAAGATCTTTGAAAATCAAATTTCAAAAACCATTAATTCAAAGATTTGGATCAAATTTCTTAACCTAATTCATTCCTACATAAGCATAGAACAGAAACCTAATGAAAGGAACCATTGAGCTGCGCTAGAAACCAATTCACAAACTTGAAATTTTTGCAAAGAAACTCAAAACTGAAAACCTAATTCTAGGGCGATTCAAGGCACGATTTTTATTTCATTAGCTTGCTGAAGCTTCATAGGACGATTCTACATCAAAAACCATAAGCTTTCGTGCCCAGAAACGTGAGAACCATCTCACCTGTACAGAAAAAAATTCATAGTCGTGCATCTCAATTCATGCATTCTTTGTGATTTTTAATGCTTGATTCATGTTCTTTATTTGATTCTAATGCTAACCCAATGGTTTGATTGTGTTTTTGTGCATCATGTGAGGATCTGCCATGGGAGAATATTAGGGTTTTGCAAGCTTCAAATTAGGGGTTTTGTAATATGGTAAAATTAGGACACGTGACTTACACCATTGAATCGGGCATGTCTGGACGAACAGAAACAAACACTCGCGCCTAATTTATGAGGCCTTATGGCCTATTCGCTATTTTTTCATATAGCACCTATAGCAACGTTTGAAAACCGTTGCTTATTGTTTGTGTATTTCAGGAAAAAAGAAAACCAACGAGGAAGACGCTTAGGTGGCTGTCCATGAGTGGAGCATTCAAATGTTTCGCGCGTTTTCAAGCCATTGACAATTTTTATTTTATAATGTTTGTTAGGTATTCTATATTAAACGCGTTTGAAGTGGCTCAGTGGCGCACGTGTTGGCTGGTAATGTTAATGACCTGGGTTCGAGCCCCAGGTCCTCACTTCCTTTCACATTATTTTTCAATTCATAATTATATGCAGTTTCAGCCTAAGAGGCATACCATACGCTCCACCATCAAGCGTGCCACGCGTTCAGTTTCATGAATTCCAAGGCATAGATGTGAGGAACATGATAAGCCCTAGTCAACATGCCAGCACGCTGCCTGGAAAAGTCAAAAGGGCAAATTGATAAGTGGGCCTGGATTGCTACAAGATACCTCCTAATTTGGGGTCTGAACCCCCTAGGTTTGCATTTTTTTACATTCTTTCTCTTTTGTTTTTTCTTTCTTTTAATTATTGTGCTTTTTTAATTAATTATTTTTTTCCCATAAAAACACAAAACAACAAAAAAAATCAGAAAAATAAAATAATAAACATTTTATTTAATAGTATTTTTTGTAATTAAATTGTATATAATTAAACTTAGTTTTAAATTAGGTTTTAATTTTAATTCTTTTAATAAAAATCTAAAAAACATAGAATTAGGGTTCATATTAATTTTTCATCCTTTTTATTTTTCTTTCATAAATAATTAAATAATTAGATATTTATTTTTATAATTAAATTTGCATGTAAATTAATTAGGGTTAATTTTAGGGTAAAAAACTTCAACATTTTTCTTAATAAATTAAAAATAATTAGAATTAGGGTTAGCATCTTATTTTAATTTTAATTAACTCTCTTTTTCCATTAAAATCATAAAATACCAAAAAAACATTTCCTTTCTTTTTTTTAATTAATTAATGTCACCATTTAATTTAATTTTGCAAAAAGGGTCCAACGCCCTCGTTTTAATTTTCATTTAATTCGCGTATTTATTTTATTCCGTTTAAATATTTATGTATCTCTCCCAAAGCCATGTAACTAATTGCTCGCACTCTTAATTCTTTATCTTTTCTTTCTTTATTTTTTTCCGTCAAATCGGGTTCGAGAAAATTTTGGCGATGTGGACCCGCGCCTTTTGTAATAGCTTAGAATTTTACTTTCCCGCAATATTTTTAACTGTTAACAAATGGCATGAAAGAATGTATGGACAAAAATAAAAACAAGCGTAGAACACCAATCACATGACAAGATAAATGCAAATGAAAACGACACACGAATCGCACACACCACCCCTAGGGTACGCCTCACTGTTGCCTTGCCTCGAAAGGTGATCGTCGAGTAGAGGATGTCTTAGTAAGTCCTCATGATCCGGGAACCTGGCATGAGGGTAGCTTCTAAGGTGTCTTCCCATTGCTCTGGTGATCACCATGTCCCGAACCTCGAATTGACCCGAACACCTCCAACGGTGGTGCTACCTACCTCTCAATGGTGGGATGGCACTACTTTAAAAGACATTTACACAGACGAATTCCTTAGGGTAGGTAGACGACTCTAGATACTTGCTCTAATTCAAAACAAAACAAATCAAAAATACTTTTCACACCAACACATTTTCAAAAAGCTTTCGAAAGCATTTTTCAAACACTCTTGAGGACCGATACAAGAGTCGAACTGAAATTTTCAAAGAAACTTTTTAAAACCCACAGTTGAAAAGCAAACAAACCATTTTTGAAAACACAAGTGAGCAAGTATCTAAGAGCCCATGGATAACCATGGATAGAAAGGGTGCTAACACCTTCCCTTTCTATAATCTACCTCCCGAACCGAGAGCAATCTCTATAAGGAATTTTTCTGTGCTTTTGTCCTTTCCATTTGGAGAAAATAAAAGACGGTGGCGACTCTTGCTTCCGCGACATTTCGCGAACTAGCTTTAAATAGTCAGTTCCAGATCCACCGATCACAGAACTGGCGACTCTGCTGGGGACTTAAACTTGAAGTGAGGTGTACCTTAGGGTTAGTTCATAACTGTGTTTTCAATTGTATTAACTTGCTTGCTTTAAATTGTGGGACTGTCTTGGGAGTTCTATAGATCCTAACCCGGATCTGGGGATACCTTCTTAGAAAGTAGCAACAAGGCTGTGAGGGAACTGTGCGGGGTATACCGACATGGTTGAAACAGTCTGCTACGTTGATGTGGCACTTTGGTGTGTACCGATAACCCTTGAGTTCAGTCAAGGAGAGTACGGGGCCTCCGCGTGGTGTCGTGAAGCATCAACAGACCTTAGGAACCTTAATTGAACTATCTTGGCCTCTTTAGGGTAGTGAGATAACTGACTTTGGTGCAGTCCGAGGTTGGTTGATACTCGATACTACACTCAGTTGAGGGTTGCTTTCCTAGAATATTTCGGTCGCCAGTTCAGTGGCTAAATCGAATCGATGAACAATGAAAGCAATCTCGTGATATTGGGACCCTTAGAACCCGGTTACTTTGATAGGACAGGTTGAACCCACCAACTTCAAGAGGGTAATACCCAGACCTCATGCTGGCCTTAAACTTTAGGGGCTTGCCTTGTGTGACTTGTGTGCCTTCGTACTTGACTATTTGCATGCTTGTTATCTAACACAGGAATTACTTGCAGGGCTTGCTTATAGTCCTTAATGGGGACTCATAGCAGGGTTTGCTAAGTTTTTGCAGGTTTCGTCCATAGTCCTTAATTAGGACTCATGGCAGGTTTACTGAGTTTGCTTGCAGGTGTTGTTTATAGTCCTTAGTTAGGACTCATAACAAGGTCTACTGAATTTCCTGCAGGTTTTTTGTCCTTAACCAGGGCTCATAACAAGGTTTACCAAGTTTCATGCAGGGTTTGTTTTAGTTCTTAATTGGGACTCCTGACAGGTTTACTAAGTGTCTTGCAGGTTTTGGTTTGCAGTCCTTAATAGGGACTCGTAACAGGGTTACCTACATTACCCCATGCATAGCATGACATCATACCATTGCATACATCCTGCACAAAAAACTAATCCATTTCAAGGATCTCAAGGGCTTGCGATGCAGGTCATGATGAATCAAACATCTAGCAAGAGGCAAAGAGGATTTATTTTCCTCTAGACAAAGTTGTCAGGGGCTATGACCCACCTGATATGGTGAGCTTTGACTCTTGAAGAAGGTTCCCCTAACCAAGGTTGTTTGGAAACCAAAACTAGACATGATGACTAAAATCAGAGGCTATGACCCACTGGATATGGTGAGCCTTTGACCCTTGAAGAAGAGTTCTCAACAACATGGGTGTCCTTCAATCAAGCTATAAATTCCAATGCTAACAAATTTTCTTGTTTACCCCGCGAGGTCCTTGAAAACATTGCATGCATATCATACATATCATTACATAACAGGTATTTTTGTTGCAGGTCACTTACCTTTCTCGCTGTTTATTTCAGCAATGGCCTTCCAACCAGATAACCAGGATCTTCTTGCTCAAGAGACTCGGTTTGGGGAAATCCTCCTGAATCTATCCAAGGGGCAGGAAGAGCTAAGGACACTTCTCATGGAGACTTTTTTCAGGAACAGTGCTGAGGATGAAAGGCTGAAACACCTACAAGCTGAGGTGGATGCATTGAAGGTCCAGATGCTGGGGCAGGTGACTGCCATTCAAGGGTTAGCTCAAAGACAAGATGAGCTCTGGTTTCTCGTCAACCAACTGCTTCAGGGTAACCAACTGGGGCAAAAGTCTAAGGGCAAAAAGCCAGTCATCGTTCAACCACCTTTGAGACAAGGAGGTAAAGGGGGAGCTCCTCATATGGCTCCAGTGTCACAAATTCAACATCACAACCAACAAAAGAGCGAGAGGAGGCAATTCACTCGGCTCAGCATGACCTTATCCCAGATATTGCCATAGTTGCTGGAGACCAAGCTGGTAACTCTAAAAGAGGCTCTGAAGTTTCAAAATACAACGTCACCAAAGTATAACCCCAACGCTCGCTGCGCTTATCATTCTGATAGCCCGGGGCATGCTACAGAGGATTGTTGGACTTTGAAGAATAAGATTCAGGACCTGATTGATGAAGGAGCACTGGAATTCACACAAGATGGTCAGGATGAATTTTTCTACCATCCTTCCAAGGCTCACCTTTTGAAGTGACAAGCTCTGAGACTAAGAAACTTTTGTTCATTCGAATGTTCAAGTTGTGTTGTGCTTTGATTGTTCAAACATTTATTCATGTTAAACATTGTTATTCCATTAATGCATCGCATATGTCTGTTTTGAAGCAATATATTCGTATTCACTATACGCAAATTATTTTCATATTTTTTCTGATGTCAACTCTCGATTAATAATTCTAAGCCTCTTGAGGGAGGATGACGAAAACGATACCATAATCTACAGTATGCTTTCGAACAGACCCCGCTGATGAGGTACAGGCATTGTTTCAATCCCTAAACACTGGAGTTATAAGGATGATAATCCCTCGTCAACCCCTCTGAGCCAAAGAAGTAGGAGTTTTTCTTTTCGAAATTTAAAACCCTTAATCATAACCTGGGGCAGGGTAGTCTCTCAGTTGATCCAAGTGCATAACGAATGGCACCAAAGAGGTCCTTACAAAACGAAGAAAGACAGTGATGGTTCCGAATAATCAATAAAGAAAGGCAGTCATTATCTCAAAAAATAAAAAAACCCATTAAGTCAAAACCCATGAAGGAGACTTACAAAACTGGGGCATCCCGCTGACTGTAATTCCAAAAAAAGGAAACAGTTCAGGAAAAAAAGAAAGGGATAACAAAAAAATCAGACAAGAAAGAGGTCTTACAAACCCTCAACAAAAAAGGAATGACTGCCTATTCAAAATAAGTTATCAACATCCGAATCATCACCGGAAAATCAGAGCAAAGACTCAAACAAGGTCTAACGTATGATCAACTGAGTTTCGGATCGAAGAACATCACGAAGAGCGGGTGGGTACAAATAATTTGAGCCTTTATCCTTTGTTTCTTAAACCGTGAACCAGGCCACGTTATAACCCTTAAAAGTCCTAGCTGAAGCATGGGTTAATTCGAAAGCATAATGTTACGAAAGGTATCCTGACTCCTTAAGGCCTACGGTAAATAACGAGTTGACATCACGTTTTACAAACATTCATTTGTTTTATGAAAGAGAATGCATTTTCAAAATCTTCAAGACAGACATAAGCTTTGCATTTTTAACATAACTTTGTTTGCATATGACTTTTTGTTTGAACAGCAGGAAAATTCGCACGAGGAATACCTAGTGAACAAAAGCGCTTCCAATCAAGGGGCATGATATGATCATAGTCTATTATCTGGGGGCAATCCAATCAAGATTCGGAGAATCTCTCAAAGGCCAAATAGCCTGGGGCAAATCTCCGCCTGAGTCACTTGGGGCATTCCAACAACGAATCTTGCCTGATCAAACACCTTCTGGTGACATGACAAAACACTTCCAACAGGGGCAATTCCCTATATTCCCTGAACGTGGACATAGTCGAAAAAATACTGCGCATAATCAAAGACCCGCTAGGTTGACATACCTAGACAAAAATAAGGGATGAAATGAAAAAATCTGTACACCCGGCAAGTCGAAAACCTGAAAAGGCGGCTTGGGCAAAAATGGGTATCCCGGTGGACTGAAAACCCGAAAGGGCGGTCCAGGCAAAATTTAGGGATCAAAAGCGTACGACTATGTCCTGTCATCTTGTCATCTGCCTACCAGAAGAAGGTTTGACCCTCAACAACTATCAGTACCTCACATGTCTTCATCTCCCATAGAAACAGGGGCAATAAAGAGTTGTCTGAGTAGTCCAATTGTTCTATCCTCCAAGGTATCAAGGAAGATTCAACCAGATATCCTAATCCCCCAGAGAGTAAGTCAGCAGTCAGTACATTCTTCTCCAAGCAGAGTTATCAGGCCTTAAGGAAGTTGGGTATCCTCCCGCAGATCTCAACATTCCCCAGCAGCATACATATTCTTAACAAGCATCCCCGGCAGTCTTGGCCTAAAGATTGTTCCCCGGTGGTATATCAACATTCAAAGGAATCACTTCCCCCGCAGTTCAAAAACTTCCCCAGCACAGTTCAAAACTTCCCCAGTACAGTTCAAAACTTCCCCAGGAGTCCAATATAGTTCCCCAGGAAAGTTGGAATTCATTTCCCCAAGCAATAAGCTTACCCCCAGTAAATTCTGGAAGCTTATCCTCACAGAGCACGAACGCGTCGTCCGGCTTTATTCAAAGAGTTATTTCCTTACCAGGATATAACTGGGTTATCCTCAGCCAAAAGCTATGGAAAGAGCGCCCCCGACGAAGTTCTTCTTACCCCAGCGAAGTTTAGTAACACTTCCAATACAACAAGGATATCCCCGGCAAGTTATTATCAACAACTCAGCAAAGTATCTCTCTCCCCACAGAGTATCGCTCCCCAGCATGGTCGCTAGAGTATTTTTTCTCCCTGCAGAATCTTCCATTCGCCAAGTTTATTCCTCAACGGAGTCACCTTCTCCTACCGGTATTCTTACAACTATCATTCCCAGCGGAAACAAAATCTATTCTTCAACATCAGCCCAGGAGTGACTTCCCGGCACCCGTCAAGGACTTACTTTCCTAGACATACATTCCTAAACATCACATACATCATTATAGCATGCATAGACACATCATATCATACAAATCTCATTTATGTTGAGAACATCATTGCTTGATCCATATCATGCATTGCATATGACTGACCTTTACCTTTCAGGAAAGATGCAGTTAAATTCTCAATCATATTTCAAGACCTAGACCGGTTCAGTTAACCGACTCCAAAGATTTCTTATCCAGTCCAAGGCCTTCTCTAGTCCAGCTAAATCGACTCCCAACAGATTTTTCTGATGAAGACTCAGTAGAAGTTATCTCAGGTTTTTCTCAGACGTTCGCTTTTGAGATTATAATTTCCTATGGTTCCCTCCCCGACGGTGCGTGAGATGATAATTCCATTTTAGGTTTTTCTCAGACGTTCGAGATTATAATTTCCTATTGGTTCTCTCCCCGACGGTGCGTGAGATGATAATTCCATTTTAGGTTTTTCTCAGACGTTCGAGATTATAATTTCCTATTGGTTCTCTCCCCGACGGTGCGTGAGATGATAATTCCATTTTAGGTTTTTCTCAGACGTTCGAGATTATAATTTCCTATTGGTTCTCTCCCCGATAGTGCGTGAGATAATAATTCCATTTTAGGTTTTTCTCAGACGTTCGAGATTATAATTTCCTATGGTTCTCTCCCCGACAGTGCGTAAGATGATAATTCCATTTTAGGTTTTTCTCAAACGTTCGCTTTTGAGATTATAATTTCCTATTGGTTCTCTCCCCGACGGTGCGTGAGATGGTAATTCCATTTTAGGTTTTTCTCAAACGTTCGCTTTTGAGATTATAATTTCCTATTGGTTCTCTCCCCGACGGTGCGTGAGATGATAATTCCATTTTAGGTTTTTCTCAGACGTTCGAGATTATAATTTCCTATGGTTCTCTCCCCGACGGTGCGTGAGATGATAATTCCATTTTAGGTTTTTTTCAAACGTTCGCTTTTGAGATTATAATTTCCTATTGGTTCTCTCCCCGACGGTGCGTGAGATGATAATTCCAGCCCAGGTTTTTCTCAGACGTCCGCTTTTGAGATTATAATTTCCTATGGTTCTCTCCCCGACGGTGCGTGAGATGATAATTCCAATCCAGGTTTTTCTCAAAACGTCCGCTTTTGAGATTATAATTGCCTATGGTTCTCTTCCCGATCCTGCGAAGATGGTAATTCCCACCAAGATTTTCTCAACGAGCGTTATTGAGGTTAAAGTCACCCAAGGTTCTCTTACCGTTCATGCTAAGGTAGTAACCATCCCTGGTTCATTCATCATCTTGTGAAGCTCCAGATTCAGCTCCTGTAACCAGTCAGGACACATCTATACCAAGCATCTGAAAACCAGCTCCTGCAACATGTCAGGTACTCATGTTTCTTTTGCAGGTATGCAGGTTCTCGCTAAGGAATCTCTTATGCGATTAACATCCAGATGGCATCTATAAGCCCATCATCCTATCTCTTAATGGCATCTATAAGCCCATTCCCATCATCACACTGCTACTATGTGAGCGCAAATTTCTGGGCACTCTAGTGTTCAATCATCTTCTACCCTCGGATTACGAAAGGCACGTCAGCCAATCTGCATCCTCAGGTCTAAGAAGATTGAACAGGGGCAACTGTTGTACCCCAAAATTTGCCCTCCCATATTCTCCAAGAATTGCAAAGTCAAGCTTCAAAATCTCCCCAAGGGTTGCACAGTTCAAAGGTCTCCTAAGAAGTCAAAATTAGGGTTTTGGTTCTGATCAAGAAAATGAAGTTTCCAAAGGTCCAATCAAGTCCCACATGCCTACAAATATGGTCAAGCATCCTCATATCAAGTTTCAAGACTTTCAGCACAAAATTGCACAGTCAAAAACCCTAATTGCACAACAGTCAACTGTAGGGGCAAAATGGTCATTTGGCAGTCAAAAGTTCAAATTCTTGGTCAACATCTCATTTTGAAGCCACAAACATCATTTGATCAATACTTGATCATGATTCTCAAATCTTGGCTCAAAAATCATCAAGATGCAAAAGTTTCCTTATTTGGACAGTTGAAAAAGTCAACTGTAAATTGACCAGGGCATAACTTTTTCATGGTTCATCAGAAAAATCCCATCCAATGCTCATTTTGAAGGGAAAGACATTTCCTACAACTCATCTTCATATTCCAAGTCCAAGAAATGCTCTCACAAAAAGTTATCAATTTTAACATTATAGGTCATTTTCAAAAGTCAACAAAAAGGGACTTTAAGTCAAAGGCCATAACTTGAGTTTGGTAAATCAAAATGACATGGGACCAAAGGCATTGGTTAGAGGACTCAAAGACCTTTCCAAAATGTCCAAGAACATGAGTAAAGCTTAAATATTGAGCAAGTTATGCCTTGTGGAATTTGGGAAAGTTTTGGATATTTTGAAAAGTCAACATTGGTTCAAATGACCTAAAATTGCTAATGGGCCCATTTTTCTTCCACAATTCATCATCCATGGCATGTGCACGACCACTTGGCCCAAAGGGAAGTATTTCTTCATTTTTTATTTATTTATTTGAATTTTTATTAATAATAATTCATTTAAATCAAATTAAATACATGAAAAATATTTAACCTAAGTTTTACAATCTTTTTGTGCATGAAATCTACTCAATAATTCGTGCATAATTAAATATGGAAAGATTTGGAGAGAATTGATCATGATTTGTACAAAAAACACATGAAAAAAGATTGAAAAAAGATCTTTGAAAATCAAATTTCAAAAACCATTAATTCAAAGATTTGGATCAAATTTCTTAACCTAATTCATTCCTACATAAGCATAGAACAGAAACCTAATGAAAGGAACCATTGAGCTGCGCTAGAAACCAATTCACAAACTTGAAATTTTTGCAAAGAAACTCAAAACTGAAAACCTAATTCTAGGGCGATTCAAGGCACGATTTTTATTTCATTAGCTTGCTGAAGCTTCATAGGACGATTCTACATCAAAAACCATAAGCTTTCGTGCCCAGAAACGTGAGAACCATCTCACCTGTACAGAAAAAAATTCATAGTCGTGCATCTCAATTCATGCATTCTTTGTGATTTTTAATGCTTGATTCATGTTCTTTATTTGATTCTAATGCTAACCCAATGGTTTGATTGTGTTTTTGTGCATCATGTGAGGATCTGCCATGGGAGAATATTAGGGTTTTGCAAGCTTCAAATTAGGGGTTTAGTAATATGGTAAAATTAGGACACGTGACTTACACCATTGAATCGGGCATGTCTGGATGAACAGAAACAAACACTCGCGCCTAATTTATGAGGCCTTATGGCCTATTCGCAATTTTTTCATATAGCACCTATAGCAACGTTTGAAAACCGTTGCTTATTGTTTGTGTATTTCAGGAAAAAAGAAAACCAACGAGGAAGACGCTTAGGTGGCTGTCCATGAGTGGAGCATTCAAATGTTTCGCGCGTTTTCAAGCCATTGACAATTTTTCTTTTATAATGTTTGTTAGGTATTCTATATTAAACGCGTTTGAAGTGGCTCAGTGGCGCACGTGTTGGCTGGTAATGTTAATGACCTGGGTTCGAGCCCCAGGTCCTCACTTCCTTTCACATTATTTTTCAATTCATAATTATATGCAGTTTCAGCCTAAGAGGCATACCATACGCTCCACCATCAAGCGTGCCACGCGTTCAGTTTCATGAATACCAAGGCATAGATGTGAGGAACATGATAAGCCCTAGTCAACATGCCAGCACGCTGCCTGGAAAAGTCAAAAGGGCCAATTGATAAGTGGGCCTGGATTGCTACAAGATACCTCCTAATTTGGGGTCTGAACCCCCTAGGTTTGCATTTTTTTACATTCTTTCTCTTTTGTTTTTTCTTTCTTTTAATTATTGTGCTTTTTTAATTAATTATTTTTTTCCCATAAAAACACAAAACAACAAAAAAAATCAGAAAAATAAAATAATAAACATTTTATTTAATAGTATTTTTTGTAATTAAATTGTATATAATTAAACTTAGTTTTAAATTAGGTTTTAATTTTAATTCTTTTAATAAAAATCTAAAAAATATAGAATTAGGGTTCATATTAATTTTTCATCCTTTTTATTTTTCTTTCATAAATAATTAAATAATTAGATATTTATTTTTATAATTAAATTTGCATGTAAATTAATTAGGGTTAATTTTAGGGTAAAAAACTTCAACATTTTTCTTAATAAATTAAAAATAATTAAAATTAGGGTTAGCATCTTATTTTAATTTTAATTAACTCTCTTTTTCCATTAAAATCATAAAATACCAAAAAAAAACATTTCCTTTCTTTTTTTTAATTAATTAATGTCACCATTTAATTTAATTTTGCAAAAAGGGTCCAACGCCCTCGTTTTAATTTTCATTTAATTCGCGTATTTATTTTATTCCGTTTAAATATTTATGTATCTCTCCCAAAGCTGTGTAACTAATTGCTCGCACTCTTAATTCTTTATCTTTTCTTTCTTTATTTTTTTCCGTCAAATCGGGTTCGAGAAAATTTTGGCGATGTGGACCCGCGCCTTTTGTAATAGCTTAGAATTTTACTTTCCCGCAATATTTTTAACTGTTAACAAATGGCATGAAAGAATGTATGGACAAAATAAAAACAAGCGTAGAACACCAATCACATGACAAGATAAATGCAAATGAAAACGACACACGAATCGCACACACCACCCCTAGGGTACGCCTCACTGTTGCCTTGCCTCGAAAGGTGATCGTCGAGTAGAGGATGTCTTAGTAAGTTCTCATGATCCGGGAACCTGGCATGAGGGTAGCTTCTAAGGTGTCTTCCCATTGCTCTGGTGATCACCATGTCCCGAACCTCGAATTGACCCGAACACCTCCAACGGTGGTGCTACCTACCTCTCAATGGTGGGATGGCACTACTTTAAAAGACATTTACACAGACGAATTCCTTAGGGTAGGTAGACGACTCTAGATACTTGCTCTAATTTAAAACAAAACAAATCAAAAATACTTTTCACACCAACACATTTTCAAAAAGCTTTCGAAAGCATTTTTCAAACACTCTTGAGGACCGATACAAGAGTCGAACTGAAATTTTCAAAGAAACTTTTTAAAACCCACAGTTGAAAAGCAAACAAACCATTTTTGAAAACACAAGTGAGCAAGTATCTAAGAGCCCATGGATAACCATGGATAGAAAGGGTGCTAACACCTTCCCTTTCTATAATCTACCTCCCGAACCGAGAGCAATCTCTATAAGGAATTTTTCTGTGCTTTTGTCCTTTCCATTTGGAGAAAATAAAAGACGGTGGCGACTCTTGCTTCCGCGACATTTCGCGAACCAGCTTTAAATAGTCAGTTCCAGATCCACCGATCACAATAACCTTATTAGAGGAATATGGAATTGGCCCAGGTGCAGTAATAATTAGAGGAGCAACTCTAAGTTTGGAAGTAATCTTCACAAGGCCCTTAGAAGTGATCCTTACAGGAGTACTGGAAATTGTAGACACGTCTTCGAGATTCAGATCTTGGGATGTACTCTCCACGGAAGGAGTCTTCTCAAAAGGAATATTCTCAAATAGGATCTCACTGTTATCCATCAAACACTAAATACCTTTTTTCATCAATGTACAACCATTGGATTGGGATGCATAGTAGTAGTAATCTTTAGCATAACCCGAAAATAAACCGGCTTACAGTAGCTTCTCCTTAACAATCATCATAGGAGTAGTCAACTCATTCACAGTAGAAATATAAGAAACATCTTCAATAATATTAACTCCCTTGTCATGATTGGGCATAGGTGCAGTAATCACATTAGGAGTCTCAGGAGGATCAAATTCAATTTCTTTAGCATCAATCAAATCTTGGATCTTATTCTTCAGAGCCCAACAGTTGCTAGTGTCATGCACGGGGATGTCAGAGTGATACGCACACCTTGCATTGGGATTGTAATGGGGAGAGGAAGTGTTGGGATTCTGAGGAGGTTCTATTAATGTAATCAGCTCTTCCTTCAACATGTGTTGTAATGCTTTAGCCAACAGCATGTTAATTTTTGTAAATTTTCTCCTGGGCGCATCCTTCCTACGTTGGTTATTATGTTGTTATTGTTGCACTAGTGCAGGATTAGAGATCATCACTGCCCCTACAGATTGGTTGCAGTCACTCTTACTACGACCCTTCTGGTCGTACATAACATTGGATTCTCTCTTGCCATTATAAGCCTTTTCACACTATTTGACGATGTGGCCACCTGAATTTTACCGCTTCTGATTCCATTTTCCACACGTTCCCCGGTCAATATCAGTTCAGTGAACCCAGCTGAAGAACTTCCAAACAGATGATTATAGAAAGGATCGGCTAGTGTACTCATGAACATATCAACCAACTCTCTATCAGCCAAAGGAGGTTGGACTCTGCCTGCAATATCTCTCCACTTCTGTGCATTATCTTTGAAATCTTCCTCGGAACCCATGGACATACTCAACAATTTCATGTGGGTTAGTGCCAAATCAGAATTATATTGATATTGTTTGTAGAAGGCTGCAGCCAAATCTTCCCAAGTGTGAAGATTGGCACCTTCAGTTGATAGTACCATTCCAATTGTGTCCCATACAGACTCTCTTGAAAGAAATGCAACCACAATTTCTTATCAGCAGGATATGGTTTAATTTTCCTAACATAAGACCTCAAATACAGCTTTGGACAAGAAACGCCATCATACTTAGCAAATACAGGAGTTTTGAATTTAGGAGGGATGATAACTCCTGAGACCAGACCCAAATCATCAAAGTTCAATCCATGCACTTTCTGGATCTCCATAGCTCTTAAACGCTCTTCCAGCAGCTTATAATTCTCATCAGTATGGGGATATTGCTCATCCAAATAATCATCTTCCTCTCCATCAGAACCAGGACTACTTCTTTCAAATTTCACACTTTTACCATCTTCATCGTGTTTGTTATCTTCGTCGGATGGGATGTTATGATCTCGAGCTTGCTTGACAGGACCTCTGAACCTTTTTCCCATGTTAAGAACACCAATTGGTTTCTCCTTCTTATTTTTCTCACTGGTGACAAGTACCTTCAATTCTTTCTTCCCCTTGGCTAACTTCAGGAACATCTGTTGGAATTGGGCATTCTAAGCTTGGAGGTCTTTGAATGTTTGTTTAAGATCCATTTTTCTGCTGAAATAAACAGCAAGAAGATGAGAAAATGTGTCTTGAGAATACATGTTATGATGTGCATGACATGTAGATGTATATGCAATGTTTTCAAGGATCTTATGGGATTAAAATTTTAGAAAGAAGTATCTGGTTGCAGCTTTGTCTTAAAGAACTTTGAGCATCTTTGAACGTCCTTCTATCAGAATCTAGCTCACCATATCAAGTGGGTCCTAGCCTCTGAATTAATATAATATTCTTTAATTTGGATGGCATCTGGTTAGAGGAAAATAAATCCTCTTGCCCCTTGCTTACAATCTGGCTTATAATAATCCTACACCAAAGGTCCATAAGATCCTTGAAATGGTTAGTAAAAATGCCATGTCATGATGGTATGATGTCGTGATGTTATGTTCATGTTTAAACAGATAGCAAACACAAACAAATCACACAAGAGCCTTAGGTTTAAAGGCTTGCATGAGGTCCACAGGTAAGTACCCTTCTCTATTGAAGTTAAGTTGGCTCAACCTGTCCTAAAATAGTAATCGGGTTCTAGGAATCTCATATCATGGATCTTTCTCGACGGTTTTATTTTAGTACAGCAACTGAGTTGCCACCAAAACATCCTACGAGTCGAATCTCAATGAGCGTAGCATCGAGTATCAACCAACCTTGGACTTCACCAAAGACGACCACCTCACTACCTTCTAATGGCCAAGATGGGTCAATTAAGGTTCTAAAAGTTAGTCAGTGCTAATGACACCATGCGGAAGCCTAATGTTATCCTCGACTGACTCAAGGAATATTAGTACAATCCCAAGTGTCGCACTAACCGTAGACATCACTTCAACCATATCGGTATACGCCGTATAGTTTTCATGATCTATTGCTACTTACCTAAGGCATCCCTAGATCTGGGTGTAGGACCTTACAAGTAAATAAACCCAAGCAACCCTTAAATTAAAGCAAGCAGAGAAAACAATTAAAGCAAATAAAGTGATCTAACCCAAAGGTAACCTCCTTTTTTAAGTAGTCCCCAACAAAGTCTCCAGTTCTGTAATACGGTGGGAGAACTGACTGGTTTTATCCAAATATGCAGATAGCAAGAGTTGTCACCGACTTTTCTTTTATCCAATAAGGAAAGGTCAAAAGAACAGGAAAGACCTTTGATCAATTTTGAGTTCGGGGGGTAAGTTATGAAAAGGGAAGGTGTTAGCACCCTTTTCATCCGCAGTTATCTGCGGGCTCTTAATCGCTAGCTCACTTTTGAAATTTGCTTTGTATATGTGATTTGAAAATATTTTGAAAAGCCAAAGTATGGCTAACTTTTTAATGGTTCTTGTATCAGTCCTCAAGAACGTGTACAAAGTATTTTTGAAAATATTTTGAAAGTGTGAAGTGTAAAAAATGTTTTTTTAGAAAAGATTGTGAGCAAGCGATTAACAATTCTTACCCGCTCAAGGTTGTTCTTATTCTTTTCCTTCTCCTTTAGCAATAACACTATCAGTACCATTAGTTTATAGGTAGCCCTATCTATTGGATGTGAAGGGACAGGAGAAGGGTCATTGTATGGTCATCGAAGGGAACATATAGAGATACTTTAGCAATTTGTCGGAGGGACTAGATCATCTTTCGTAGGCAACACCGAAGGACCATCGAGGGACCATGATATTTATTTCGAGAGTCTTTCGCTAAAGTATCCCTATTTTCGAGGGACATGACTATTATTTCTGAAGGTAACATAAAGAGGTTACCCTATAGGTGCAAAATGTGAATGGTGTATTCAGTTCAATTACTTATCTTGTATTAGGGTTATCTATCGATTGTTTTTAGATCTTGCCATACATGCCTAATTACGAGCAGTTGAATATATACATAAAATTAAAGGTGCAAAAAGTAAAGACCTAAGTTATTACAAGGCTTTGGGGCAACTACATAAAAAGATGCGGGAAAGTAAAGTGCGGAATTTAAACCTAAACTATTACATCCAGTAAGCAGTTACATAATAAAAAAATGCGGAAAGATAAATCTAAGTTATTACAAGAAAAAGTCGTGTGACCTATACAATTTGTCTAAGAAAATAAATAGCAAAAGAAAATAAGAAAATAATTCGTTTATGTTTTTTCAAAAAATAATTTGAAGTTAATTAAATAGTTAAATCCCTAAATCTAATTAATTTTAATTAATAAAAATACCTAAAGTCTAATTAGTTTTATTATTTAAGAAAATGTTAACTAACCTAATTAATTAGTAAATAATAATAAAAAAATGTCAAAAATATTTATTGATTAAAACCTAAATCTAATTTATTAGGGTTTTGAAAAAAGAATTAAATTAATTAATGGTTGATTAAGGAAATAATTAAGAAAAAGGAAAAATTAGGGTTAGAAAATCAAAGAAATTAGGTAAAACAAGAAAAAGAGTAAAATTGCATGGGGTGGGTGTTGAACCCAAGCCCTCCTGCCTTCATCCTGCATCATTTACCACCAAGCCAAGCACTCGTTTGTGTTCGGAGATAGGCGCTAATCAAAATATATGAAACCTGCATAAATTGGAAAAATAGCAAAAAAGTTGCAAAAGGCAGGGATCAAACTCACGCCCTTAGAGACCAAAGTCTTAGCACGCAAATTCCTACCATTGGGGTGGCTCTTTCATCCGGTATCATAACTGAAACGAATAAATATATTATAAACAAAAGTAGAGGGACCAGAGAGGCGTCGGAGCCCTAACTCCATTCGTCTTCTCCGGTGAGTTGATTTTTCCAACCTATAAAAATAACGCTCGTTAGTGATCAAAAGAGACCCTACCCCCTTAAATCAACCCTTGCGAATCCATTGGTGGCCTTAGTTTTGGATAAACCATCCTGCATAATGAGATATGAACAAAATATTATAAATAAGTTCAAACATGGTGCTAGGTTATCCAGGCGTTATGGGCCTCATGCAAGGGATCAATCCTATATCATTTTGTCTCAAAAATACATTAGAATCGTTAGTATGAACCAAAGCATGGTAAAAATTAAAAATTGAAATTCATGAAAATATGGAAACCGGTTATGCTTCATGTGCATGTCTCAAGCCTCTTTGATCATCGAGAACGATCAAGTCTTACTCTATAACACCTCAGGAATTGATTTGAATGGCTGGTTTTCTTTGAGAAGGGCTGGAACAATGATTTCGAGTTTGCCCTAGTTTTGGACAAAATTTGAGATTTTTAGAGAGGGTTCTTGCAGCCTTTTTTTTCGTGTCTTGAGTGTATGAATGAGTTGTGCTTATACAGAGGGGGCAATTAGGTTAAGACATGGGCTTGGACCTCATGTAAAACAATCTTTTGATTTTGTTTCAAAAAAAGATTGGAATAAGACAAAACATGAAGACTTATTTTGAGAATAAATTCATACGGTTTACAGCATGTATTTGGGCCTCCAAAATATTTGAATCAAAAGCCTTTTATGCCTTACACCTCCACTTAATATTTATTTGATTTAATTTGCATTTAAATGAATAAAAATTCAAATAGAAGAAATAAAAAATCACAAAAAATATGTGAATTGTTTTAAGGGTCCCCTAATATGTCATGAACACGTTTGAACTTCAAAAATTAGGCCCATTAGTCCAAAAGCCCAAAATTGTTCAATTGAGGTTTCATACAATTTCACAAAATTACCCAACTTGTGCAACTCATAACTTGCTCAATTTTTGTCATATGAAGGGGGTCTTAGTCTTCTTGGAAAGCTCGAGATGTCTCCTACAACTCTTATGTTGGTGATGTTTCCATTTTAAGACTTTATATTGATGTAAATTTCTTTGACAAAAAGTGTCTTTTTGTTGATTTTTAAAATGACTTGTAACGTTTTGGCTCATATCTCTCAAATGAAGCATTTTTAGGCTTTGAGCTTAGAGAGACAAAGTTGTAGATAATTGAATTTTCTTCAAAATGAGGTTTTGTTGAGAATTTTTGATGAAGTATGTGAAAGTTATGCTTGGTCAAAGTTCAGCTGACTTCTCCTAAAGAAAACCCTAATTTAGCAACTTTTGACTTTTGATGAATCTCGAGTTTTCTTGATGAATCATGATCAACCCTTGATAAAATGATGAATGTGAGTTCAAAATGTTGATGTTGACCAAAAATCTTGAAGTTTGGCTGTAAGTTGACCATAATTGACTTTTTATCTAATATAGTTGATTTTCAATTATCTGAGCAATTGACTGAGCAAATTTTTTATGTAAGGCTTGAAACTTGACATAAGGATTCTTTGAAGCATATGAGGAAACATGAAACTCACTTGAGGAATTAGAATTCCAATTTTTTTTGAGAAAAATAAGACCCTAATTGTAGGCCATTTCTGAGGAGGAGGGTTTGTCTGATCAACCTTTGAGTAGTCTTGAGCAATTGAGAACCCTAGGAGCATGAGAACATATCTTGAATCATATTGTATTGAAAATGGGAGGGAAATTTTTGGGGTACAACAGAACCCATGGACATACTCTGCAATTGCATACGGGTTAGTGCCAGATCAGAATTATATTGATATTGTTTGTAGAAGGCCGCGGCCAAATCTTCCGAAGTGTGAATATTGCCACCTTCAAGTTGATAATACCATTCCAGTCGTGTCCTCGACAGACTCTCTTGAAAGAAATACAACCATAATTTTTTGTCACCAGTGTGTGGTTGAATTTTCCGAACATGTGATCTCAAGTGCAGCTTCGGGCAGGAAACACCATCATACTTTCCAAAGATAGGAATTTTGAATGTATGAGGAATGACAACTCCTGAAACGAGACTCAAATCATCAAAGTTCAATCCATGCACCTTCTGGATTTCCATAGCTCTCAGACGCTCTTACAGCAACTTATACTTCTCATCAGCACGGGGATATTTCTCATCCAAATAATCATCTTCCTCTTCATCAGGAGATTTGTCAGAACCAGGACTGCTTCTTTCAGTTTTCACACTCTTGCCATCTTTATCCTATTTGTTATCTTCATCGAATGGGATATCTAGATCTTGAGCTTGCATGACTGGACCTCTGAACCTTCTCCCCATGTTAAGGATGCCAATTGATTTCTTGTTCTTCTTTTGTTTATCACTGGTGACAAGTGCATTTAATTCTTCTTGCCCCTTGGCTAAGTTTAGGAACATCTGTTGGAATTGGGCATTCTGAGCTTGGAGATCTTTGACTGTATGTTCAAGATCCATTTTTCTACTGAAATAAACAACAAGAAGGTGAGAAAACATGTCTTCAAAACACCTGTTATGTAATGATATACATAACATGTAGATGCATATGCAATGTTGTCAAGTATCTTATGGGATTAGAAAATGATTATGGTTGCAGCTTTATCTTGAAGAACTTTGAGTTTTCATCTTTGAACGTCCTTCTATAAGAATCGAGCTCACCATATCAAGTGGGTCCTAACCTTTGACTCAAGAGAATGTACTTTGATATTAACGGCATCTAGTTAGGGGAAAATAAATCCTCTTTCCCCTGGCAAGAAATCTGGCTCATGATAATCTTGCGCCAAAGATCCCTAAGATCCTTGAAATGGTTAGTAAAAATTCCATGTTATGGTGATATGATGGTATGATGTCATGTTTAAATAATCAAATACAAACAATTCACACAAGATCCCTAGGTTTAAAGTATTGCATGAAGTCCATAGGTAAGTACCCTTCCCCATTAGAGTTAAGTTGGCTTAACCTGTCCTAAAAATAGTAACCGAGTTCTATGAACTCATATCACCGATCTTTCTCATATGCTTTATTTTAGCACGGCAACTGGCTTGCCACCAAAACATCCCGAGAGTCGAATCTCAATGTGCATAGCATCGGGTATCAATCAACCTTGGACTGCACCAAATCCATCTCACTACCTTTTAATGGCCAAGATGGGTTAATTAAGGTTCTAAAAGTAAGTTAGTGCTAATGACACCATAAGGAAGCCTAATGTTATCCTTGATTGACTCAAAGAATATTAGTACAATCCAAAGTGTCGCACTAACTGTAGCCATCACTTCAACCATATCGGTCTATGCCGTATAGTTTTCATGATCTATTTCTACTTACCTAAGGCATCCATAGATCCAGGTGTAGGATCTTACAAGCAAAAATAAACCCAAGAAACCCTTAAATTTAAAGCAAACAAAGAAAACAAACAAAGCAGGTAAAGTGATCTAAACTCTAAGGTAACCCCTCTTTTTAAGTACTCCCCAGCAGAGTCGCCAGTTCTATAATACGGTGGGAGAACTGACTTTTTGGTTTTACCCAAAATGTACGGATAGCTAGAGTCTTCATCGACTTTTCTTTTATCCAATATAAGAAAAGGCTGAAAAGAACAGGAAAGACCTTGATAGATTTTCAGTTTATGGGGTAAGTTAAGAAAAGGGAAGGTGTTAACACCCTTTTCATCCGTAGTTATCTACGGGCTCTTAATTGCTTAGCTCAATTTAAACTTTCTTTGTGTGTGTGTTATTTGTTTGAAAATATTTTTGAAAATCCAAAGTACGGCCAACTTTGTAATGATTCTTGTATCAGTCCTCAAGAATGCGTACAAAGTGTTTGAAAATATTTTGTTTGAAAAGTGTGATGTGTAAAAATGTTTATTGAGAAAAAAGTGTGAGTAAGCGACTAAGAGTTCCTTACCCACTAAAGGTCATTCTTATTCCTTTCCTTCTCTTTTGGAGATAGTGTTATCCATACCATGAGTTGGTAGGTAGCCATATCTATTGGATATGGAGGGACATGCGTAGGATCATCGAATGGTCATTGAAAGCAACATGTAAAGATACTTTAGCAATTTGTATCGGAGGGACTAGATCATTTTTCGTAGGCAACTTCGAAGGGTCATCAAGGGACTATGATCTTTATTTGAGGGTCTTTTGCTAAATTATCCCTACTTTCAAGGGACAAGACCGATATTTCCGAAGGCAACAAAGAGAGCTTACCCTAGAGGTGTGAGTGTGAAAAATGTGTTCAGTTCAGTTATTTATCTTGAGAATTAGGGTTTTCTAAGTTTAGTTATTTGTCTTGCCATACAAATCCTAGTTACTAGCAGTTAAATATATATAGAAAATTAAAGTGCAGAAAGTAAAGACCGAAGCTATTACAGGGCTTTGGGGCAGTTACATAAGAAAATGCGGGAAAGTAAAGTGCAGAATTTAAACCTTAGTTATTATATCTTGTGAGCAGTTACATAATAGGTAAAAATGAGAGAATATAAATCTACGGTATTACAAGAAAAAGTTGTGTGACCTATACAATTTCTCTAAGAAAATAAATAGCAAAAGAAATAAGAAAATGTTAGAAAAATGTTTAAATGTTTTTGTATTTTTTTGTGAAAAATAATTTGAATGATAATAATAATTAAAACCTAAATTCTAATTGATTTTAATATTTAAGAAAAGGTTTGATTAATTAATTAATCAAATAAATCAAAAAAATTAAATGTTAGTTAAAAACCCTAAACATAGTTCATTAGTATTAGAAAAAATTAGGTTAGTCTAATGATTGATTAATTAAAAAAATTAGGGTTAGAAAAGAGAAAAAGAAATTAGGTTAGAAGAAATAGGAAAGAAAAAGATGCATGGGGTGGGTGTTGAACCCACGCCCTCTACCCTTTACGCTGCATAGCTTGCCACCAGGCCAAGCGCTTGTTGGTGTTTGGAAATAGAATCGGATGATAATATATGAAACCTGCATGAATTTGGAAAAATAGCAAAAAAAACATTGCAAAAGGAAGGGATCGAACCCACACCCTTAACATTATACGCCTTCACCTTGACCAGCGATGTTATGCTCTCATCCGGTTAAACAACAGAAACCATTAAATATAATATAAAACAAGTGGACTAGAGAGGCGTCGGAGTCCTAGCTCTGGTCGTCTTCTCCGGCGAGGTGATTTATCAACCTGCAAAAATAGCAAATGTTTGAGAGTGAAAAGAACTTTATCCCCCTAAATCGACTCTTGTGAATCCATTGGTGACATTATTTTTGGCCAATTCAACTTGCACAATGAGATACGAACAAAATAATGCAAAACGACTCAACGATGACGATAGGCTATCCTGGCGTCATGGGCCTCATGCAAGGGATCAGACCTGTGTTGTTTTGTCTCAAGAACACATTATAATCATTAGTTTTAATCAAAGCATAGTAAAAAATTAAAATACAAATTTCTCAAAAAACACAAAACTGGTGATACATGTAATGCATGTTTTAGGCATCTTTGATCATCAAAGATGATCCCAACTTACTCTATGGTATCTCAGGAATGGATTTGAGTGTACGATTAGCCTTGAGGATGACTGTATGATGGATTTCAAGTTTTCCCTAGTTCTTGCAAATTTCAATCTCCAACACCTTGTTTCTTGCACAGCTTTTTTTTGGTCCTCTCTTGGTCTGAATATGATGGATATATATAGATGAAGAGATTAGGTTAAAGGCATGGGCTTGGATCTTGTACAACACATGTCTTTGATTTGTTTTGGAAATAAGTTAAAAAGTGATGAAACCATGAAGATTTGGTTGGAAAACAAACATGCACGATTTATATCTTGGTCTTAGGCCTTCAAAATAATCAAATCAAAAGCCTTACATACCTTACATATTTATCTAACATTTATCTGACTTAATTTTGAATTTAAATGAATAAAAATCAAAATAAATGAAATAAAAATTAAAATAATGCATGCATGTATTTATAGGTCCTCTGAGGTGTCATGAACACGTTTGGACTTGAAAACTTAGCCCCAATAGCCCAAAATTATAAATTTGCTCAATTTGGAGTTCATGCATTTTCTCATAATTGTCCAACTTGTGAAATTCATATCTCACTCAATTTTTATTATATGAGAGTGATCTTTGACTTTTTGAAAATCCCAAGATGTCTCCTACAAATTTGATGTTGGTCATTTTTCCACTTGAAGATTTTAAATTAGCGTAAATTTATTTGACAAAAAGTGTCTTTTTGTTGACTTTAAAACCACCTGTAATGTTTTGGCCCATATCTCTCAAATGAAGCATTTTTGGCCTTGAGCTTAGAGATACAAAGTTGTAGAGAATTGAATTTCTATCAAAATGGGATTTGGTTGAGAACTTTATGATGAAGTATGTGAAATTTATGCTTGGTCAAAGTTCAGTTGACTTTTCCTTAAAAAAACCCTAATTTAGTAACTTTTGACTTTTGATGAATCTTGAGTTTTCTTGATGAGTCATGATCAACCCTTGATCAAAATTATGAATGTGACTTTAAAATCTTGATGTTAATCAAAAATCTTGAAATTTGACTGTATGCCGACCACATTTGACTTTTTGTCCAATATAGATGATTTTCACTGATCTGAGCAATTGACTGAGCAGATTTGTGATGTAAGGCTTGAAACTTGACATGAGGATTCTTTGAAACATATGAGAAACCATAAAACTCACTTAAGGCATTAGAAGCTCAATTTTCTTTGAAAAAAGCAAAATCCTAGTTGTAGGTCAACTGCTTAGGAGGAGGGTTTGTCTGACCAATTCCTGGAGTAGTCTTGAGTAATTGAGAACCTTAGAAGCATGAGGAGATCTTGAACCAATATTGTCTTAAAAAATAGGAGAGAAAATTTTAGAGTACAACAGTAGTGTATAATTTTTCTCAATTAATTAAAAATATACTCCTTAATCAATTCCACACAAGCCTATATAAGTTTTCAAGAGATTTTATGAAATAAGAGATTGCGTGCGTGTGTGATTGTCATAGTAAGTCAAAGGTCTCTCAGTATTTTTTATATTTTAACTTATCATTCTAAAATACAATATGTAGGATAAAGCAAACTTTTATACTTTCACAACTTTAAATCTTTAATTCCCTTACTTAATACAACTATTATACTAGGAATTATAAAATTTTTAAAAATAAAATAACTTCTAGTATAATTATTCATAATCTTATCAAGAATGTTATTCCTACACCACAATTATATACAAATACTTACACTAAAATATTATTTACCATATTTATACGATAAACAATATTTTTTTTAAACAAAAAATGTATTCATGAACAGTAACGTGAATAATACGTAAATAATAACTTTTAATGATAAAACAAAAGTTGATTAATGAAAATATAAAAAATTAATTAATGAAATGACAAAATTGATTAATAAACACCTAAATATTAAAAATATAATTTAATAATAAAATAAAATTGATTAATAAAATATAAAAAAATTAGTTAATAAAGTGATAAAATTAGTTAATAAATATTTAAATATTAAAAATAATTTTTAACAATAAAATAATATTAGTTAATACAATATAAAATATTAAAATATTAATTAATGAAATTATAAAATTGATTAATAAATATCTAAATATTTAATAGTTATGAATTGCTTAATAAAATTTAAAATATTAATTAATAAAATTACAAAGTTGATTAATCATATCCTCTTATACCTATATTTTTTATAAAAATATATTTATTATAATATTTTATTATTTAACTTATTAATAAACAATAAAATATTGTAATATAAGATATTAGTGTAAGGATAACATTTCATTATCTTATTATTTGTGGTTGTTGCTGATACGCCTGTTTAAAAGTTAAACAAATGTGTCCACCAAAAGAAAAAGATTAAACAACTGAGCAGAAAACATGCAGAGAGACTTTGGACGTGTGAACAAATGTCACGTCTTCTCAGTTTTATAAACAGACGTGGTGGCAGTTCATTTATTTTTTATTTTATAAATTTTAAAAATATAACCGGGTTTCATATTAATAATGTTATTAATCAAAATTAGGCTAAAAAAATGTTATCAATCAAAATTAGTGGAAAATTAACACACTCACAAATTCAATAATTCTACGGTCTTGTTTGATAAAAATAATTGGTAGTTAATAACCGATAAAAATAATTAATTATTAGTCTTCATTCCATTTTTTTAATTGTTATATTTTGCATTTTTACACGTATTAAGAAAATTTATAATTATTGTTACTTTTTATGTTATGATTTTTTTTGTTTATAATATCCCTATTTTTAATTAGTATTTTGATATATTTTTCTCTTTTATAATAAATAATTTAGGATAATTTTGATAAAAATATAATTATTACTACATTGAAGTTTGAATGCGACAATTAAAAAGAAATAAAAAATTTTCACGTGTGTGACACTTAAAAATGAAAGGATGAAGTAGTAGTGTATAGTTGATGACTATTAATTAATAAATTATTTTAAATATTTGATAAATTAACAATTACATTAACGCATAATTTTGATAAAAATATAATCATTATTATATTGAAGTTTGAATGCGACAATTAAAAAGAAATAATTTTTTTTCTACAAAAATGATACTTAAAAAAGAACTGATAAAATAATAATTTATAATTGATGACTATTAATTAATAAATTATTTTAAATGTTTGATAAATTAACAATTACATTAATGCATGCAGAATCTAACTTATTCAAAGTGTTATTTTTGTCACAATTAACTTTTGAATGTTGTGCTTATTTAGAAGATAAATGTTATTTGCAAGAGTTTCTTATGGAATGGTGGCAAACAGATAATAAGAAAATTTCCCATAATTTGGCATAAAGTTTGTAGTCTAGAAAAATTTGGTGGTATGAATCTAATTGATCTAGTTGTTTGGAATAGAGTGAACCTTATGAAATACAAAAGAGAGGTTGCAATGATAGCTGACTACAAAAGAGAGGTTGCATCGGTTTAGAACGATAGAAGAAAATTGGAACCATTTAGCACCTATTGTTTGCTTGTCAGGAAACCAAAAATATTTGGTTGAAGGCTTTGTATTGGATTCAAATTCCACACACTTCAAAAAATTGGAAGAAAGAGCTGATTTGGTTGGTCAAAAGATACAAAGACAAAGGTTATAGAACTAAAGTCCTCAAATATGATGGTGCTGAAACTATCTACAACATTCGGAGATATAGAAGTGAGAAAATTTATGAAAAGGATGTAAATAATACAAAATTAGGAGATATCATAGATATAATAGTATATATGGTTGGGTAAACAAGAAAATTATGAAACACTTAACTACTTTTATGTTATAATGGCTTTAAGTGTGTTAGTGCATAGTTTTTTTTTTTATATTTTATTTGGGGGCTCGATTGTGAGAGATATCTTTACTATATTATTTTTTAAATTAATATATCTTTTCATTAAAAAAACAGTTACATTAATTAATGAATATAAAATGAAATCAAAGTATATTGTTATTAAAAAATTGGTAATTTTATTATCTTAATATATTATATTATTAAATTATTTGTTATTTAATAAAAATAAATATATTAATAAACAATATATATATATATATATATATATATATATATATATATATATATATATATATATATATATATATATATATATATATATATATATATATATATATATATATATATATATATATATATATATATATATATATATATATATATATATATATATATATATATATATATATATATATATATATATATATATATACTGCATTGTCATTGTAATTGTACTGCATTGTCATTGTAAACATTTAATCAGAATATTTTAAAATGTTAAATTATATAAATAACTTAAAATTTACAATATGATTTGATAGAATTGACGGTGTAAAAATAATTTACAATGTCAATGCACTATTCCCTTTCTCTTTGTATATGTAAAATTTAAAATTAACATTAAAATATACTAAAAAGTTATAAATAAATTTTACAATGATATTTAATGAAATACATGAAATAATATATTATAATTTGAATTCAATAAATATTAAGTTAAAATAAATATATTCTTAATATTCTACAATTAAAAATGACAAACGCGCATGTCCGTTCCATTTAGGCTTACTCTATAAAAATCTTTAAAAAAACATAATAGGTTGAGATGACATAGTTGAGAAAGTGAACCTAAAATCTTGGTTGCCCCACAAAAAATTATGGCAGAGCGGTCCTGCGGACACAATACTTTTTAAGTTTAAAAATGTAAAAATTTATATTAATACTCATGTTTGTTGAAATATTAAAATAGATTAGATTTGATTTGATTAGATTTAATATTTAAATATAATCCAAGTTAAATTAGCCCAAACCTAATTAGGATTGTATATAAATAGTCATAGTATATATCTTTATTTTGTATAATTCATTAAGTGAATGATAAAATCTTTATTTCTTTTATTATACTCTTTTTTCTCCTCACTAAAAGTGTCTCACGCACTAACAAATTGGTATCCAAAGCTTCCGGTTATTGTTTTTGATCGAGTTTTTAATAACTTCACATTAGAGATCGTGTTTCTAGGGCAAGTGAATCAACCGCTGCGAACATAACTAGTGATAAGTGTATTCTGAATTCTCTTCCAATGCTTAACGGTAAAAATTGGGTCTGATAGAAAAAATAGATGTAATTCTTGTTTGGCTTCCATGAAACTCTAGAAGTGGTTACCGACGACATTCATGTGTTGACTGTAAATGCAACTGATGAACAAAAAAAACCCACAACGAAGTCAAGAAGAAAGTGTTAGAACATAGTTTGGTTCTACATTCTTGTAAGAGTTTTGATGATAACAAACACATGATATATATAAAGAACTAATATGCTCTCTAATATTGTATTTTAATTTACAAGGAAATTCTGATGTAAGAAGCATATAAGATGAGAGAATTATGTTTTTGAAGCTCTGTTGTGACACATCATACTTAGAAGCAAATTCGTGTAACACGCTTAAATGAAGAAGTTCTAATGTTACAACTTCTGATTGCACCAATGCTGCGAGCCAAAATCTGATATTCTGATAAGTAAAGTTCTGAAAGAACAAAAGAAGTCTCAACGGTAATATTCATCTTATGATATGTTTCCAAGAAAGTAATGTTCTGAAGCGTTACAACTTATTCATTACAAATGAAATGTAATGGCTGAACAAAGACAAGATCTATATTTTTTGGAAAGTACATTAACTACACTTTATCAACCTTCCAAAAGCATCTTCTCATGTCTCTCATGAATCACCTATATAAAGAAGACTTGAAGAAGAAATCGTACACAACTCAATTGCGCACTGAAAAAGAAAACTATTATTACCCTATTATATCTTGTGCTTTTCAATTGTGTATACATCAATGTTGTGATATAGTTTCATTCATAAAACATATTTGTACACACTCTAAATTATTTTATCTTGTAATACCTTGAGAAAACTGAGTTGTGGTTTAAACTCAAGAAGAAATTGAAAGTAGTCATTGTATTTGTGTAATCAAGTTTTGATTAGTGGATTAAGACCTCATTTGAGAGAGGTGAAATCACCTTGGCGGGTGGACTGGAGTAGTTTGAGTTCAAATGAACCAGGATAATCAATGTGTCTACTATATTAATTTTGAAAACTCTAATTCAAACCCTCATTCTTATTTTTTTTCATTCTTCAATTGGTGTCAGAGTGCCTGGTTCTGGATGCAAACACTTAACAGTGTCAGAAAAAGATCCTAGCAAGAAAAACGCTATGGTGGAACCAAGTCAGATCATCAACAATGATAATCATGATGAGAAAGACAGAATCAGTGGCAAACCTACAATATTTGATGGTGAGAACTTTGATTACTGGAAATACAAAATTGAAAGTTTCTTTCTAGCTTATGACGCTGATCTCTGGGATATGGTGATAGATGAATACATTCATCCAATTGACGAAAGCGGTCAAAAGATCAACAGAAAGAGAATGAAATATCAACAAAAGAAAGAATTTAGAAATCATCACAAAGCCAGAACAATCCTCTTGAGTGTTATCTCGTACATCTAGTTTGAGAAGATAACAAACAGAGAATCTGCTAAAAATATGTTTGACTCTTTAAGAATGACGCATGAAGGCAACACGCAAGTCAAAAAACCAAAGCTCTTGCACTCATTCAGAAGTATGAGGATTTCAAAATGGAAGAAGATGAAACAGTTGAAATAATATTCTTAAAGTTTCAAATTCGGGTTGCTAGGCTGAAAGTTCTGGACAAAGGATACTCAACAACAGATCATGTAAATAAAATCATCAGAAGCTTACCTAAGAAATGGAGACTCATGGTCACAGCCTTAAAACTAGCCAAAGATCTGAGCAAAATATCTCTTGAAGAACTCATCAGCTCCTTGAGAAGACATGAGATAGAACTAAAAGAAGATGAGCTCAGAAGCAAGGTAAGTCTCTCGCTCTTAAATCTAATAAAACATATGAACCTAAAGTTTTTCAAACAAAATAAGAAAGCTCTGGCGGATCCTTGTCAGAAGAAGATGAACTATCTCTTCTCTCCAGAAGAGTCAATCGACTATGGAAGCATAGGCAGAGGAAGTTTAGAAATACCAGAAGAACAGATAATCACTCTAAATCGTCTTCTAGATATAGAAAATCTAGAAACAAAGATATTGTATGCTATGAATTCAACAAACCAGGTCATTACAAAAGCAACTGCCCAAACCTTCAAAAAGAAAAGCCTAAAAGAAGTTCTCCAAAGAAAAGAAGAAAAGTTTTATGGTAACGTTGGATGACTCAGAATCTTCTGAAGCTGAAATAGAATCAGAAGATGAATGAGCCAACATAGCCTTAATGACCAACATATCAGATGACACATGATCATCTGAATCAGAGTCAGACTCAGGCAGAAGAGGTATTCTCTAAATTTTCTAGATCTCAATTAGAAGAGAGTCTGTCAGAAATTCTTGAAAGATATCAGCCACTTCGAGTCAAAAACAAGAACCTGAAAAAGGATCTAGTATCTGACTCTGAAGAAACTATGAAACTAAAAACATAAAACTCTGAGCTAAAAGAAACCATTTCCAAACTTAAAAATGAATTACAAAAAGCTCAGAAAGAAATTGTTTCAAAAGTTTCGAATAGTTCTGATAAAATCATAAAAGAATATGATCATAGATTTCAAAAATTCTAGCTAAAACATAGATAGGAGCAAGATGGCTTCAATGATCTATGGAGTTAGAAGAAATAGAATAAGAGGTATAGGATATGTGAAACCAAGGGGAGAAGAAACATCTCAACCAAAGAAAGTTGACTCTATAGTTATAAAACACACTCCTCTCTATTCACACTTCACATATAGACATGCACATGATATATAATATACTAGTAATGCTTTCTCTGCAAAACCAAAATTCAAACAAAATTTTAGAAACTCTAACAAACAAGGACCCAAAAAGATATGGGTACCTAAGGATAAAATTGTCTATGTTGCAGATGTCTTTAACAGCAAAATTGAAATACCAATCTTGGTAACTAGACTCTAGATGCTCTTGACACATGATGGGAAGAAAGTATATGTTCCAAAGT
Source organism: Vicia faba (assembly GCA_948472305.1). Classification (NCBI taxonomy): domain Eukaryota; kingdom Viridiplantae; phylum Streptophyta; class Magnoliopsida; order Fabales; family Fabaceae; genus Vicia; species Vicia faba. Next base: position 38,346,311 of record OX451740.1, read on the forward strand.
CTAGAGCTTAAATCTAGAGGCTTTTTAGGTTTTGGAGGAAATTAGAAAGGAACGATTATTGGCTCTGGAACTATTGGTAATGGTACACTTCCTTCTATAACTAATATTTTGATAGTAGATGGATTAACGCACAACCTATTATCCATAAGTCAATTAAGTGATAACGGTTATGATATAATCTTTAATCAAAAGTCATGTAAAGAAGTTAGTCAAAAAGATGGGTCTATCCTTTTTAATGGAAAGAGAAATAACAACATTTACAAAATAAAACTTTCTGAACTAAAAAGTCAGAATGTAAAATGCCTAATGTCTATTAACAACGAGCAACGAGTCTGGCACAGAATATTGGGGCATGTTAGTATGAGAAGAATATCTCAGATTAACAAACTCAATATAGTCATAGGACTTCCTAACCTGAAGTTCAGCTCAGATGCTCTGTGTGAAGCATGTCAAAAAGGCAAGTTTGCAAAACCTTCTTTCAAATAAAAAAATGTTGTTTCCACCTCTAGACCGTTAGAACTTCTGCATATAGATTTGTTTGGACCAGTGAAAACTGCATCCATCAGTGGCAAGAAGTTGTGATTAGTGATTATAGATGACTATATCAGATGGACATGGGTAAAGTTCTTAAGACACAAGGACGAGTCACACTCTGTGTTCTCTACCTTCTGTAACAAAGTTTAAAATGAAAAAGATTTTAGAATTGTTAGTCAGAAGTGATCATGGTGGGGAGTTTGAAAACAAAATATTTGAAAAAAAATTTAACGAGAATGGAATCTATCATGATTTCTCTTGTCCTAAAACTCCTCAACAAAATGGAGTTGTAGAACAAAATAATAGAACTTTATAAGAAATGACCAGAACCATGATCAACGAGACTAACATTGCTAAAAACTTATGGGCAGAAGCAATTAACATATCGTGTTATATTCGGAATAGAATCTCGATAAGACCTATTCTGGATAAGGCTCTATATGAATTGTGGAAGAACAGAAAACCCAACATCTCTTATTTTCATCCATTTGGATGTATTTGTTTTATATTAAACACTAAAAAACATCTAAACAATTTTGATTCTAAAGCACAAAAGTGTCCCATGTTAGGATACTCTGAACGCTCAAATGGTTATAGAGTATATAACACAGAAACACAAATTGTGGAAGAATCTATTAATGTCAGATTTAATGATAAGCTTGGCTCTCAAAAGTCAAAGCATGGCAAATCTTTTGCAGATATAAAATTCTATTTACAGGTACTGAAGACAGGTCGTCAGAAGTTCCTAATAAAGAATCACAGCCAAATACAGAAGATGTCACAAATATTACAGCAACTTATGAAGGCCCCATTCAGAAAAGACAATCCATAAGCAACTTAGCACATCCGGAAAACACGATTCTGGGAAAGAAAGATGACCCAATCAGAACAAAATCTACATTCAGAAACTCTGAAGAATCACTCATGGGATTAGTATCTCTGATCAAGCCAACTTCCATTGACAAAGCTCTTCTAGACAATGACTGGATCCTTGTAATGTAGGAAGAACTAAATCAATTTACCAGAAAAGATGTGTGGGATCTAGTTCCTAAAGCAAAAGGCTTCAACATCATTGGAACCAAATGGGTCTTTAGAAACAAGCTAAACGAACAAGGAGAAGTCGTCAGAAACAAAGCACGACTGGTGGCACAAGGTTATAGTCAGCAAGAAAGGATAGACTATATAGAAACCTTTGCTCCAGTCGCCAGGTTAGAACCTATCAAACTTTTAATTTCTTTTGCTGTAAATAATGGGATCACTCTTTATCAGATGGATGTTAAAAGTGTTTTTTTAAATGGTTACATTGATAAAGAAGCTTATGTGCACAAACCCCTGGCTTTGAAAATATTGTTGTAGCCCAAAATTTTCCCTCTCATTTTACTCAATACATACTCCTAGAGATCCTCAATTTGCTCAGGGTTGCCCAAAGATGGACCAGACAAACTCTCTCCTAAGGCAGTGTGTCTCAAATTAAGGTTTCCACTTTCATTAAGGTAGGTGAACTCCAAAGACCTCATATGCTCTCCATGGTCCTAATATGTTCTCAAGACCCTCCATGTCAAATTTCAAGCACCGCACAAGAAGTTTTCTCAATCAACTGCTCAGATGCTTGAGAATCGACTGTATTAGGTCAAAAGTCAATTGTGGCCCACATACAGTCAAACTTCAAGATTTTTTGTCAACATCAACATTTTGAAGTTACTTTCATCATTTGATCAAGGGTTGATCATGATTCTTCAAGGAATGCTCCAAATTTATCAAAACCCACAAGTTGCTAAATTAGGGTTTCTCAGGAAAAAGTTAACCAACCTTTGACCAAGCATAACTTCCACATACTTTATCAGAAATTTTCCATCCAAGGCTCATTTTGAAGAGGATGCAATTACCTATAATTCATCTTCAGTCCACAATTTCAAAATATGCACTCATCAAAAGATATGAATTTCTACATTATAGGTCTTTTTGAAAAGGCAACAAAAACACCTTTTGGGTCAAAGCTTCTTACATGAACATGGAAGACCCAATTGAAATGAGACAAAAAGTTTTGCTTAGGGGACATCCTAAGATTTCTAAAAAGTCCAAGAACACCTCTCTAGGGTTAAAATTGGAGGAGATGTGCCTTGTCAAAGTTGACATTTTTTGCAAAATTGCCAAAAGTCAAATGGGCTCAAAGTTACATTTTTTTGCCAAATGGGCCTAACTTTTTATGCTTGCACCTCACTTATAATATGGTCCACGACCCAAATATTCACCCACACATTATTTGCTTCATTTTTCATTTTATTTTGATTTTTTATTAATTAAAATATGAATTAAATCAAATAAATGACAAATAATAGCAAAGATATGTTTTGATATGATTTTATGACAGGATCTCAATCAAATTATGCTGAGATATCAAGACCAAATCGAATCAAGCATGATTGGTACAAAAATGGGATGATTTGGATCAATTTAGAAAGTTTGCATATGGCTAAAGAATCAAATCAAATCTCATCAAAACTTCAAGATCCAATCTGTTTTGCAACCCTAATTCATTGAGGGATATATAATGAACAAGAACAAAGCATGAAACAAGGTTGGCAGTCATGGAAAATAGAGAACAAAAACTCAAAAATTGGCAAGAAAGTGAGAGGTAATTATTGGACTTAGAGGTTGATTCAGGCCATTCTAGGACTACCAATAGACTCCCGGACGTCTCAGGAATATGTTCCAATCACTTGCAAGCCTCTTCACGCCCAGAAACACACTGTATGAACATCATAGTTTGCTATGTTTTTAAAATTCGATTACCATGATTTATGCATTATAAATACATTTTGATGATGTATTTCTGTTTGTTATCATATTTACAATGTATTAACATGCTTTGATTGAAGTTTGAGTGCAGATATGTGCATTTGCCATTGCTAGGGTTTTCATGCTCGTTTTAGGGTTTCTGTCCACAGGTAAAATTAGACCATGAATAAGGTACCATGATGATCGTGACATCAAGACCAATTGAACCCTGGTCTTCAATTTCATTTATCTTGCGTTTTGTGAGTTTTTGAGTTTTACAGAGCTATGGCTACAAACGTTGTTCGTGGGTATAGGGTGCACACCTAAAACGACGATTCCAGGAAGAAAAAGAATAACGTGGTAGCCAACCACTGAGCCATTCAAACCAGCGCGCGCGTTTTTGTTTTTTTTTTCACTAACCACTTTGTTTCATATATTATATTTTGTTTTCATTATAATAACAACTGAACATGATAGCCTAGTGGTTGGGCGCGTTAGTGGTGAGAGTGAGGACCTGGGTTCGATCCCAGGTCCCAATAATTTCCTTTATTTTAATTTTCCTATACAAGATCAGGTGCATCAATCTTTCAAACGCCTTCCATACACCTCCAACATCCATCCAGTGGATTCATCATCAATCCAATCCAGCGCCTCCAGCCATGAAGGATCATGGTACACCATCAAGCGCCAGTACCACTGGATCCAACGTTGACTTGGGCCACCAACCTTGGGCCCAAGGTCAGATTCAGGGTTGCACCCCCCATATTTACTATACATCAGGCCCAATTCTTTTTTCTTTTATTTATTTCTTATATTTAGTTTATTCATTTAATTATTTTATTCCACAAAAAAATTAATTACTTTCTTTATTAATCAACAAATCAACAAATCACAAAATCACAAAAAACACAAAAAAAAAATCTTTTTTCATAAAAAATATTTTTTCCTTGAATTAATTAATTTAGTTTAAATTAGGGCAATTAAATTTCATTTTTTTCATAATTAAAAACAATTAGAAATTAGGGTTTAATTTTGTATGTAATTAATATTTTCTTCAAAAATAACTTAAATATTTTCTCAATTAAATTTCTTAGGTTTTTTAATTATCCTCGCATTTAATTCGCCGCGCGTTTTAATTACTTTTCTTTTTTTTATTAATGTAATTGCTGATGGTTTGTAATAGTTCAAATTAGGGTTTTTATTTATCGCTTTGTCCCCGATTTTTGGTTATGTAATTAATCCCCCCTCCCCGAAGCCTTGTAATAGCTAGGTTTATTTTCTCGCACTTTTAATTTCCGCAATCTTTAACTGTCTAGATGCATGGCTAATAGGATTGTATGGAAAGATGTTTGAAAAATTAAAACGATAGATCACCTAATGTGCAAAGACTAAATTAACTGAAAAAATTCAGATGCACATATTCACTCCTAGGGTTTGCCTCACTTCGGTTGCCTTCAGTAAAACAGTCATTAAGCATAGGAGATTTTAGTGGTTGCCCTCCTGTCTAAAAGATCAAATGTCCCATTCGAATGTTTCCTCGGGAATGTTGCCTCGGAAAGATCTTAAGACTCTAGGGTTACTACTAAAGTTTCCTACCCATTGCTCTGGTGACTGTACTTGTCCCTTTCGAACGTCCCTTACAAACTCCAACGACGGGGCTACCTACTTCTTAATAGTAGGATAGCGTTGTCTAAAGGAAACGAGAATGAACAATCCTTTTTTCGAGTAGGTAGAAATCTTAAGTACTTTCTCAAATAAAACTTTTCCCACAAACACCTTTTAAAATAATTTTTAAAAACAACTTCGTCACACTCTTGAGTACTGATACAAGGGTTATCACGAAGTAAAACTTTTTCAAAATAAGCACACACACAAACAATTTAAAAAGATGAGCAAGTACCTAAGAGCCCGTAGAAAACTACGGATAGAAAGGGTGCTAACACCTTCCCTTTCTATAATCTACCCCCCGTACTCAAAAATCTCGAAAAAAAGTTTTTTCTGTTCTTTTTCCTTTTCCTTTGTTGGATGAACTAAAAGTAGGTGGCGACTCTTGCTTACCTCACATTTGTGAATACAAAACGCAAACCAGTAAAAACAGTAGGTTCTGCCAACGTATCACAAATACAAAACATCTAGAATATGTTTATAAAATTAAGAAATCATCATATGGACTGAAACAAGTTCCCAGAGCTTGGTATGAAAGACTAAGTAATTTTCTGTTAGAAAATGATTTTACCAGAGGGAAGTTGGACACAACCTTATTTTGTAAACTGTTTAAAAATGACATTTTGGTTTGTCAAATTTACGTAGATGATATAATTTTTGGATCTACAAAAGCCTCTTTGGGAAAAGAATTTGCTAAGTCTATGCAGGCAGAGTTTGAAATGAGCTTGATGGGTGAACTTAAGTTCTTTCTGGGTATCCAAATCAATCAAACTCCAGAAGGAACCTACATTCATCAAAGCAGGTATGTCAAAGAACTTCTGAAGAAATTTGATTTGTCATAATGTAAGCCATCCTAAACTTCTATGCATCCTACACGCATTCTGGAAAGGGAAGAGGTAAGTAAGAAAGTAGAACAGAAGGTCTACATAGGTATGATTGGTTCTCTCTTATATTTAACAGCTTCAAGACCTGATATTCTGTATAATTTTTGTCTTTGTGCTAGATTTCAATCAGATCCTAGAGAATCTCACTTAACAGCAGTTAAGCGATTTTTCAAGTATCTGAAAGGTACTACTAATCTTGGTCTTTGTTATAGAAAATCCAGAGAATATAAATTAGTAGGTGTTGTACCCCAAAATTTTACCTCTCAATTCATTCAAAAATATCCCCTCATACTCCTAGGGTTTTTAATCACTTTAGGCTACTTAGGCCATCTAGGCCTAAGGATATCACATTGATTATTTTTTTCATCAGAGAACTAGAACTGCGGGTATTTTGATCTCGAATCATGTTTCTACCATCTATTGGCTCTTGTGATAGTTTTTGATTACTGAAGTATGTGATATATTTATGGTCAAAGTTTCCGAAGCATCATTGTCATCATATCATACAAAACATCTTTAGTTTAGAAGATTGGTTAAATCAGGGTTCTTTTTCAGCTACTTTGTTTTTCTTGGTTAATGTTTCTTCTTCAATGATCTTGAATTAGGGTTGAGTCATCATGGCTATCTTGAGGCTCTTTCCTTAAGCATTAAGGCCCTTCATCCACTACTTGTTTTACAAGTCATCACTTCTTGGATTTTCTTACCAAAAAATCTTAACTTTCGCTTGAAGCTTTCTCTTAAGTGATGATCACTTAGTTCTATCCTAAGGGATGTGCGCCATATTGTATTAAGTTTAAATATTATTTGTGCTAAAGGCTTTATCTTTTCTAGTACTTTGCATGACTCTCACGGTTTTATTTTGAATTTGATTTGGAATTTTCGTTTGGTTGGTATGCGTTCAAGTTTTCTAGAGGTGTGGCTGATTCAAGTTTGTTTGAAGCTTGAAAGAAGATAGGTTGAAGTTGGATTATTTGGATTTTCTTGAAGTACAAGTTAAACTTGGATTTGATAACTAAAGATTTGGTTTCATTATTGTTTACTCGATACATTAAATATAATTTGTTCAAGAGCGTATGTGCTTATGATGTCAAGAGTTAATTCGAGCAAGAAAAACACATTTATTTTCTTATCAAATTATAAGCAAGGATTCAAGTGGATTTCAATTCAAATATTTCAAAAGTCAAATGAATTTTAAGGAGGTTTAATTTCCAATTCAAAGTTCATAGGCTTTAGATGGTGTCCTAGAGCCAGGTTCATTCAAGAATTCAAGGTTACAACAAAGCATCATTGTTATTTAAGTTAACAACTGAATTTGAATAGACTTATTACAAGTCTACAAATCTCAAAGTTCAAATCACAAATTGAAATCACAATGTTACAAAAGTTCCTAACGAATAATAGGTGTTCTAAGCTACAAGGAAATTTTCTTCATCTTCAAGTTTTCATCGAGCACTTCAAGTCTCTCTCGCCTCTTTCATTCTTTTCATCAGCTTTCTCCCTCATCACCATCATGTGCTTACATGAAATAAGAAAAAGGAATTGATTAGAACAATTATCAACATGATCAATAACAAGAATTTTCAAAGAAGTTTCTTTTCAAGTTCATCACTAGGGTTTGTGTAGGAATCAGAAAAGGGTTGTTTCTCAACCATGTTCAAACGTACATTAAAGCCTCATAAAATCAGAGTTTCAAGGTTTAATCATGGTTAACAATTCATCTATTGCAAATCACAAATGAGTATTGGTTCACAAGAGACAAATTGAGAAGAGACAAAGATTAAACTCAGAATTCCATCACAGTTCCAGCCTAATAGCAAAGTACAGAATTTAACATTTTCGAGCCCAACAAGCATATCAGAAAAGATAACAAAATTATCTCAGCAAGTACATATCAGAACTTCAGCCTAAAAGCAAGCATAACAGAATCACATCTTCAACCCAATAACATAGAATTCATACAAAACCAGTAAAGTCATAACGGCAAATGAACCCAACAAGTAACAGAGGAAACATAACATAGCGAAAGTGTAAGATATCATAAAATCACAACATATCAATGCTAAGCCCAATAACAGATGCAATAGAGTTCACATATCAGTCAAAACAATCATCATAACAGAAGATTGCTAAGCCCAATAGAAATTCCGTTCAAGGCCTATTACCAAAAACTCAGTTCAATCCATCAACTGCAAAAACCCTAAGTTTACAGTATATACAGATTCATGGCACATAAATCGAAAAGGAGGAGATGGTTCATACACAGCCGCGAAACTCACAAACTCTAATATGATACTCATCACTTCCCAATAAACAAATCCTTTAGATTAAAAAATAAAAGAGGAAGAAAACAAAGATTTCGGATTGCAGAAAGAGTCAGAAAGATCTCACCAAAGTTTCAGAGGGTAGTAAAAACGCAAATCACAGAGCATCGTTGCATCCTTCTTCTTCCGTTATCTCCTTTGATTTCTTGTATTTTTCGTTCATATTGTTGATTTCTGGCCTAGGGTTTTCGAACCCCCTTTCAAGATCTACTCAGATTTATTCACTTCCTGCATAAATAAGTCATAGATTAGTACAGAGGAGAAAGAGATGAAGACATTGACGTAATAAAAGTGAGGATTGCAGCAGTCGATTGTGGAGCCACCGTCATCTTCATCAACACTGTTGTCCACCATCGTGATGTTCTTGGGCGCAGCCGTGATTATTCTTCCTCGCCACCGTTCTCCGCCATATTAGATCATATTCTTTTTTTAGGGTTTGTTCACAGTTAATAAAGCGTGAGGGAAGATAAGAGGACAGAGAACGAAAGTTTGTTGTGAGAGTTTTCTTTTTATCTTTTTATTTTATTTTTTGATCCAACATACCTTCTCTTGTACTATTTTGTTTTATTTCTTGGACATTAGGAGCTCTGGGACCGGTATGGTGGTGACAAGTGTCACCATCTTTGGGACACTTGTCACCGTTCAGGTGGAAGACCACTAATCCCATGCGCGTTACTTTAATCACTCCCATGCACCCTCACTTTTCTTTACCATCCGATCATTATCAAATCATCATCAACTTTCCTTCAATGCTCTGAAGCGCGCTCCCACAGTGCACCTTCATTGGCCAACCGCACAGGATTTCTGAACACCCTTTATTTAGGCCTGGGCTTCCTCCTGCTATCCACACACCCCCTTTTTATGCTTAGTTCAGGCCCATTTCTATCCTTTTATCTTATATTTTCATTGTTTATATTTAGCTTTATTTTATATTTTAGTATTTAATTAAAATATAAAAATAGATTAATATTGTTTTAAATAATTATTAGTTTTAAAATAATTTGTTTGACATTATTAATTAAATCCTTAATTGATTTTATCAAATAAAAAAAGTTTTAACTCAAATAATTATTTAATAGTTTGGACTTGTATTGTGTGATTTAATTATAGCTTGGGTGTCATCCCCATTCATAAATTTGTACCCCTCATTTTCGAATCGTTGTAATAGCGTAGAACTTTATTTTCCGCAATTTACCGCATTTACTTATCATTGTATAGTAATTAGGCGTGTATGGCAAAATTTAAAATTAACCGCTAGATAACCCTAATCAAGACCAATTAACTAAACATTATTCACACACGCACCTCTAGGATAACCTCGTTTGTATCCTTTGGATAAAACAATCATGTCCCTCAAACATGGGACGCTTTAGCAAAGACCCTCGATTAATAAAGATCGTAGTCCCTCGATGACCCTTCGATGTTGCCTTCGGTAAACGATCTAAGTTCCTTACAAAAATTGCTAAAGCGTCCTACAAGTTGCTTTTTATGACTGTACAATGACCCGCGCCTGTCCCTCACATCCAACGATAGGGTTTTCTATTAACTAATGCTAGGATAGCACTATCTAAAGGAGGAGGAAAAGAACAAATACTTTTTGAGTAGGTAGATCACTCGTAATCGCTTGCTCACAAACTAAACCAATTTCCACACCTCACACTTTCAAAAACAACCACCTTCAAAAAATGCTTTATAAACACTCTTGAGGACTGATACAATGGTTATTACAAAGCAAATTGACTTACATTGGCATTTTCAAAAACACTTTCAAAAACAACACTTCCTTTCAACAAATATTTTCAAAACAAACATTTTATGTACATTCTCAACGATGCGAGAATAATTACAAAATTGTCGCACTTAGGCATTTTCAAAATATTTTTAAACATACACAAACACAAAGCATTTCAAAAGTGAGCTAGGAATTAATAGCCCGTAGATAACTACGGATGAAAAGGGTGATAATACCTTCCCTTTTCATAACCTACCCCCTTACTCAGAAAATTCTCAAAAGGTCTTTCCTGTTCTTTTCACCCTTTCTTTTATTGTATAAAAGAAATTTCGGTGGCGACTCTTGCTATCCGCAATATTTATGATAAAATGCAAAACCTAAAGGTCAGTTCTCCCACCGTATTACAGAACTGGAGACTCTGCTGGGGACTATAAAAGTGGGGTTATCTTATAGATAGTTCACATTTAAATACTTTACTTGCTTGATTTGTATGCTTTACATTTCGGGGTTTTGCTTGGGTCATTCTTGTAAAGATTCTATACCCGGATCTGGGGTGTTTTAGGTAAGTAGCAATAAATCGTGAAGACTGTATGGCATATACCGATACTATTAAAGTGATGGCTACATTAGTGTGACACATTGGTTTATGTTGGTGTCCCTTGAGTCAGCCAAGGAGAATGTTGGGCTTCCGCATGGTGTCATAAGCACTAACTGACCGTAGAACCTTGGTTGACACAACTTAGCCACTAGAAAGTAGTGAGATGACCGAATTTAGTGCAAACTGAAGTTGGTTGATACTCGATGCTACACTCATTGAGATCAGACTCTCAGGATATTTAGGTTGCAAATCAGATGCTTGTGCTGAAACAATGCCTGAGAGAAAGATCAGTGATATTGAGGCTCCTAGAACCCGATTACTTTTCTTAGGACAGTTTGAGCAAACTAAAACTTAAAAGGGTACTTACCTACAAACTCCATGTAAGCCTTTGAACCTAAGGCTACTTGTGTGACTTGTTTGCATTTATGATCTAACAACTTGAACTCCTTGCAGGGCTTGTTTGTATTCATTATCTAACAACGTGAATTCCTTGCAGGACTTGTTTGTAGTCATTATCCAATAACCTGGACTTCTTGCAAGACTTACTTATTTTCACCACCTTACACTTTTTCTTGGTGCATAGCATACACATCATAACATCATACCATATCATTTTCACTGAATAGTTCAAGGATCTCAAGGGCCAGTGATGCAGGTTATCATGAACCAGACGCCTAGCAAGGGATAGGAGGATTTATTTTCCTCTAACCGAATGTCGTTGAAGTAGCATGAACCAGACATCTAGCAGGGGGCAAGAGGATTTATTTTCCTCTAACCAAATGCCGCCAAAGAATGAAGTACATTATCTTGAGTCAAAGGCTAGGACCCACTCGACATGGTGAGCTTGATTCTTACAGAAGGACATTCAACAAAGCGAAGTTCTCCAGTCAAAGCTGCAGCAACTTCTAACAGTTCACTTTTTGTTTATCCCGTGAGATCCTTGAAAATATTGCATCTACATATCATGCATCATGTCATAACAGGTTTTCCCATACAGGTTTTCTCATCTACTTACTGTTTATTTCAGTAAGGTGGCTCTAGAACAGACTGTCGAAGATCTTTAGATCCAAAATGCTCAGTTCCAAGAAATGTTCCTGAACCTATCCAAGGGGCAAGATTAATTGAAAGCACTCCTCACTAAGAGCATTACCAAGAAGAATCCCGAAGACAACAAGGATGACTAGTTGGAACAATTGCAAGCTCAGATGGCAAGGATGAGAATCCAGATGATGGGTAAGATGGCTCTTAACCAAAACTTAGCTCGGGGACAAGAAGAGCTAAGAATTCTCATCAGCAATCTTCATCGGGATGAATACAACCATATGGGACGAACGATTAGAATGGGTAATCAAATCATCAATCAACCTCCGATAAGACAGGAATTTGGCTTGGTTTAAAGTAGGCCTTTCCAGATTTCTACTACATCGCAAGCCCAACAAGGACCTCGCCAACAACAACAGGATAGTCAGCGTAAGCAGGATACATCCGAAAGGTAATATACCAAACTTAACATGCCGATGTCGCAAGCCTTGCAACACATGTTGAAGATGAATTTGGTCACATTGAAGGATCCTCCTCGGAATCCAAATACTTCTTGTTCCCGTCACAATCCTAATGTAAGGTGCGCGTACCACTCCAACAGTATTGGGCATGACACTGACAGCTGTTGGGCATTGAAACATAAGATTTAGGACTTTATTGACGAAGGGTTTTCGAATTCATGCAATATGGTCATATTGAGTTCTTCTGTTATCCCTCAAATGTCGAGGCTACAAGGCATACCATCTAAAGTGACAAATTCAGGCGGAGAAGCTTTTTGTTCATTCGAATTTTTGTTTGTAATTTCTCTAGTTGATTCAAACACTTATCTTAATGTCAGACTTTGGTTGTCCTCATTAATGCATTGCATATGTTTGTTTTGAATTAATCCATTCATTTTCACTATACTGAAACTATGTTTTTACTTCCTTTTTGTGATATTCAACTCTCGATTAAAAGCTATAAGCATTTAGAGGGAGGATGACGAAAAAGATACCATAATCTCTACAGTATGATTTTGAACAGACCTTATTGACGATGTACAAGCGTTGTTTTCAAATCCTAAATAGTGGAGTTATAAGGAAGATAATCCCTAGTCAACCCCTTTGAGCCTAAGAAGTAGGAGTTTTCTTTTTCACGCAAATTAAACATTTAATCATAACATGGGGTAGGGTAGTTTCTTAGTTAATTCAAATGCGCATTCAGTCGTAAGCTTTCACTTTGTACACAACAAATAGTATCTAAGATGTCCTTCCAAATCAAAAGACGGTGATGGTTCCCCGTAAAACTGGCAGTCATTATCTCTCAAAAGAAAAGCCCGTTAAATCAAAACATATGAAGGAGACTTAAGAAAGAAAAAAACGGGGGAATCCCGCTGACTATAATCACAGAAGAAACAATTTAGGCAAAAGGTAGGGATAATAAAATCAAAAAAGAGGTCGCTACAAATCCTCAACAAAAATAAAATGTTACAAAAATGACTTCCTTCTCAAATAAACTTCCAGTATCCGAACCATCACCAAAATGTTATTCCATACTCAATTGGAATCTAAGCGCATGATTAACTGAGTATAGGGTTGAATAATATCATGAAGAATAGGTTGGGTACCAATAAAGTTTGAGCCTTTATCCTTTGTTTCTTAAATCGTGAACCAGGACACGTTATAACCCTTAAAAGTCCTAATTGAAGTATGGGTTAGTTTGAAAGCATACTGTTACCAAAAGGTATCCTGACTCCTGTAAGACTCACTATAAATATTGAGTTGAATTCATATTCTTACAAAATTTTGTTGTTTATTAAAAATGCATTTTCAAAAACTTCAAGATAGACATAAGCTTTGCATTTTTAAATACCCATGTTTGCATATGACTAATTGTTCGACAGCATAAAAATTCACACGACGAATATTCAATGAACGGAAATCCTCTCAATGAACAGAATTACCTCGGATGGAAAGACATTTCCAATAATAGGCCTCTCAATTGGTTATAAATCAAGGGGCATGACATGTTATTGTCCAACTCATCTATGACAGTCAAGTCGAGATTCAAAGAATCTCTCATAAAGTCCTGAATAGCCAGGGGCAGATCTCCATCTGAATCACTTGAGGCATTGAACATGAATTCCAGCAAAGGGTTACGTACGATCAAGCAAACATTTTCTAGAAGTGCTACAACACTTACTACTATGAATAGTGACAATTCTCGGCACCCTATGAACGCGGACATAATCGGAAGATACTACGCATAAAAGAGACCCGCTAGGTTGACAGGCCTAGGAAAAAATAAGGGCATCCCGGCGAACCAAAAGGGTTCGGGAAAAAATTAGGGATATATAAAAGATTGTACACCTGACAAGTCAAAAACCTGAAAAGGCGGCTTAGGCAAGAAGGGGTATCCCAGTGGACTGAAAATCTGAAAAGACAATCCAGGAAAAAGTTTGGGAATTAAAGTGTACGATTATGTCCCGTTATCTCATCACTTGTCTATCAGTAGAAGACTTATCACCCTGATCAACATTCACCAAGGGATCTACAAGTTGAGATAATGTTCAAGTCTCCACAGGTCCCCACAAAGTAACTTCCACAGGATTATCCGCACGGAGTCATCTTCACAAGCTCATCTTCAACACAGATACATTCCCCGACAGGTCTGATGTGCCTTCAAATAGAAAGTGGAGCATCTTCCAGTTGTTAACATAATCATACTCACTAGCAAGTCACCCTAGAGGATAAAGGAATATGATCTTTTTCCCAGAAATATCGCCAACCTAACAGAATTCCAGTCTCCATCGAAAATTATGGCATTAGTACAGTTTATGGAAATTCTCTTCCCCATCTGAGTTTATTCCTCCAAGACTTTAAAAACCCCTGCAGATTTCTTTTCTCCAGCAGGCTCATCTCCTCAGCAGAGTATTCCTCAGCAGAGTGTTTCTCTAACAGGGTTTATTTCCCCAACATGGTTTATTTCCCCAACAAAATCCAGTCTCCCCAGCTTGAGTATATTTCTTTGACTACTACAAATCACCGGAAAAATCCCTTTCTCTAGCAAAGGGTAGTCCAGGTTGCTATCCCCAAAGAGTTGTTATTGAATCTGAAATCGGAGCAGATGTCATTTAACCTTATTCCCCCAGACGAGTCAGCATCCATATCAGAAACTCGGTCAGACAACACCTCGAAAGGTTTCCCATCTCTTATATCCTCAGTCAGGGTATATAAGAATTAAATTCCCTAGTAGAGCGACGAACGACTAATGTTCCTGAGTTCTTCTCCCCAAGCAGAAATCAACGTTCCTCAGTGGAGTATCCTCAAACAGAAAGCAGAAATCCCTAGCGGAAACATTCCAGACGAGATTAAAGATTACACATATTCTTCATCCTCGACACCATTCAGGGATTTATTTTCCCCAGCAAGATGTTATGCAGAGCTACACTTCAACGATATTTCACATTCATCCATCATTTACAAACATCATGGCATGTACATACGAAATGCATATAACCCAATCTCATTTATTTTGAGAACATCATTACGCAATACATTTCATACATCATGATATTGAATACATCTAACTCTTTATCTTTTCAGGTAAAGTCTACAAAGAGACGAATATCATCAACAATTTCAAACAGGTCACAGATTAATTCCTGAAACAAGACAGGGCAACTATCAGTATGACCAGACACTGATTAATTCCTGAAACAAGACAGGGCAACTATCTGTGAAAAACAAATTATAGACCAATTCCTGAAACAGGACGGGGCGACTATCTATATAAATAGGTCCAAGATTAATTCCTGAAACAAGAAGGAGCAACTATCTATGTGATCGGGTCAGAGATTAATTCGCGAAATAAGACGGGGTGACTATCTCTACAACCAACAAAAAGCAGGTTCCAGATTAATTCCCGAAACAAGACAAGGCAACTATCTGGATGACCAGCTGTGATCGGTGGATTTAGAACTGACCGTTTAACGCTGGTTCGCAAAATGTCGCGGAAGCAAGAGTCGCCACCATCTTTTATTTTTTCCAACATGGACAGGATAAAAGCACAGCAAAATTCCTTATGAGATCGTTTCTCGGTTCGGGAGGTAGATTTATAGAAAAGGAAGGTGTTAGCACCCTTTCTATCCGTGGTTATCCACGGGCTCTTAGATACTTGCTCTTATGTTTTCAAAAGATGTTTGCTTTTCAAGTGTGTGTGGGTTTTGAAAAAAGTTTCGTTGAAAGATTTCAGAATGACTCTTGTATCTGTCCTCAAGAGTGTTTGAAAAATTGTTTTGAAAGCTTTTTGAAAGTGTCAGTGTGAAAAGGTTTTTGATTTGTTTTTTAATAGAGCAAGTATCCATGAGTCATCTACCTACCCTAAGGATTTAAGCTGTGTAGAAGTCCTTAAGGTAGTGCCATCCCACCATTGAGAGGTAGGTAGCACCACCGTTGGAGGTGTTCGGGTCAATTTGAGTGTAGGGACAGTGTGGTCACCGAAGCAACAGTTAGGACACCTTAGAAGCTACCCTTATGTCCTAGATCCTTTTTTTTAATCCGAGGCAATCGTTTCGAGGCAATTGTTCCGAGGCAACTGTTTTGAGGCAACTGTTTCGAGGCAATTGGATCATGGACATAAGGACCGCTAAGACGTCCTATACTTGACGACCACGTTTCGAAGGCAACAAGTGATGCGTACCCTAGAAGTGGTGTGTGTATTTGTGTGTTGTTTTCAGTTTAACAGTTATCTTTGATCATGCATCATTGTGAGCTACGCGTTGTTTTTAATTAACATACATTCTTTCATGCAATTTAGAATTTAAGAGTGCGGAAAGTAAAATACAGGAAAATAAAGGCTACGCTATTACAAGGCGCGGGTCTATACATCGCCAAAATACAAAGACCCGTTTTTGATAAAAGATGCGGAAAGTAAATAAATGCGGTAAACCTAATAACTATTACATCCAGAAAGCAGTTATATAATAATCACTAAAAGAAAATAAATGCGCGAAAAGAATTAATTGAACGTCCGAGGGTTTTGACCCTTTGCTTGAAATTAAATTAAAGTCTAATTATTATTTAATTAAAGAAAAGTGTTTTTTATGTTTTTGTATTTATGAAATAAAGAAAAAGAATTAAAGAAAACCCTAGTTCTAAATTATTTTAAATTATTAAAGAAAAGGTCAAAATTAGGCTAATTAACTAAATTATTTAATTTACATGTTTATTTACAAAAATATTAATAATGATAAATAATGATGAAAACAATTAATTAAGAAAAAAAAGATGAAAATGTCAAAACCCTAATTCTAGGTAATTTTTATTTATCAAAGAAAAAGATTGAAATTAAAAACCTAAATTAAACTAGATTAATTATTAGAGTTTATTTACAAAAATATGTTAATGGTGAAATTAATAATAATTAAATAAAAACATTTTTTTGGTTTCTGATTTTTTATTATGAAAATTTATTTTATGATGAATTAAGAAAAATAATTAAAAACAATTAAAAAGAATTAGAAAGAAAAGAAAAGAAAATTAAAAAAAAAATACAAACAAAGGGGGGTGTCTGGCCCATGTGGAGGTAAACTGAAGCAATTTTGGCCCATTGAAGCATAGAGCTTGTTTGACTTTCCAGATCGTATGCATGATGGTTGACTGGAGCGTACTATGGAATTCGTTCAGTGGCCCTTGGATTATTGATCAGGACATCTGGCAAGCCAACACGTGAGGACGCATGATGGAGCTTTGAAGGAGGCGTTGCACTAAAATACATTAAGACAAAAATTATGAATTATATGGGGGGACCTGGGAATCGAACCCAGGTCCCAGCGTTTGCAGGACACGTTGCCCACCAACTGAGCTGTGAAACGCGTTTGTATATATAAGGGAAAATAAATATTATATAAAAAAGAACAAAAGTTAATGGTATAACACAAAAAACGCGCCAGATATTTGAATCACCCAACCACGCCTGGACACGCATGCTTCTCCTTCGTCCTTCCTGCAAAATACAAAACAAGTAGCGGGGGTTTTAAACCCCCACAAACTAAAAGTGTGGAAAATAACGATTACGCCCACATGTAATATAAATTGAGCGCGAGGTTTCCATTTGCTTCGTCTTGAGCTTCTGAATTCAGCTGTATAGGTCTAAAGGTCTAATTTTTTCTCTACAAGAAAGCCCTATTTTGAAGCTTCTGAAACCCTAGGTTTCATCCATGGTGAATTTCGTTTCAAGCATTTTTAGCACAATTAAACTATGTCAAAAGTTTCAGGGAGATGTTAGTAGCATAAATCAATAATCAAAACACATGAATGATGCGTGGAAATTAAAATTCGATTATGGACATATTTGTGAAAAACGTGATTCTGTTCTACCGTTTCTTTGAGTATGGAAGCTTGTTCTTGATTGCAATAGACTCCTGGAAGGTCCAGCAACGTGTTAGAATCCTTTTTATGCTTTGAAACGTGCTCCAACTATGAAATCAGTTTCAAGCTTTTTCTCTCTTTTTTGCAAATTGGTTATGAGTTTGTGAGCAGCTTTTTCGTGTCTTTCTGAAGGGTTCACTCTTGCATAAGTATGTGAAGCAAATTAGGTCAAAAACAAGCCCATGGATCCATGAATTTATGATTTGAATATTTGATTTTCAATCATGAAATTTCAATCTTTTTTTCAATGAAACTTTGCCAATTATGGAAGATCTTGTCCCCTTGGATGATGCACGAAATCTTTAGCATATTTGGAGTATATTTGCTGCATAAAAAGATTTGCAAACCATTATTTGATATTTTTCTACAATTTAAACTAATTAAATGAATTAATAAGAATAAAAATTCAATTAATTAATTAAAGATAAGAAAATAAATCCTTTTGAGCTCAATGGGTCGTGCATAGGCTTTGGGTAATGATTCAAGGAAGAATTTGAGGCCCATTAGCAAATTTGAAGTGTTTTAGGCAAAGTTGACTTTTCAAAGTTCCCAAAAATTTCCCAACTTCTCCAATGCATATCTTGCTCAATTTTGAAGCTATGATCATGTTCTTGGACATTTTGGAAAGGTCTTGAAGTCCTCTAACCAATGCCTTTGGTACCATGTCATTTTGATTTACCAATCTCAAGTTATGGTCTTTGACTTAAAGTGCCTTTTTGTTGACTTTTGAAAATGACCTATAATGTTGAGATTGATAACTTTTTGTGAGAGCATTTCTTGGACTTGGAGTGTGAATATGAGTTGTAGGAAATGTCATCCCCTTCAAAATGAGCTTTGGATGGGATTTTTTTGATGAACCATGAAGAAGTTATGCCTTGGTCAATTTGCAGTTGACTTTTCAGCTGTCCAAAAATAGAAACTTTTGCATCTTGAGACTTGTTGAGCCATGCTTATGGAATCATGATCAAGAATTGATCAAATGATGATTGTGGCTTCAAAATAAGATGTTGACCAAAAAATTTGACTTTTGACTGTCAAATGACCATTTTGCCCCTGCAGTTGACTGTGGAGCATTAAGGGTTTTTGACTGTGCAATTTGATGTTGTGAGTCTTGAAACTTGACATATGGATGCTTGACAATGTATATAGGCATGTTGGACTTGATTGGACCCTTGAAAACCTCAATTTCTTTGCCAGAACCAAAACCCTAATTTTGACTGTGTTAGGAGGCAATTGGACTGTGCAACCCTTGAGAGATTTTGAAGCTTGATCTTGCCAAATCTTGAAGAATATGGGAGGGCAAATTTTGGGGTACAATAGTTGCCCCTGTTCAATCTTCTTAGACCTGAGGATGTAGATTGGCTGGCGTGCCTTTCGTAATTCGAAGGTGGAAGATGATTGAACACTAGAGTGCCCAGAAATTTACACTCACATAGTGGAGTATCAGCAGTGTGATAGCGGGAATGGGCTTACAGATGCCATTTGGAGACTGATGGATAGGAGGATGGGCTTATAGATGCCATCTGGAGATGTGACAGAACTTTGTCGGGAATGGGCTTATGGATGCTATTTGGAGACTGATGGTAAGTGGAGAGATGGGCTTATAGATGCCATCGGGAGGTTGTCGATCACGTAAGAGATTTCTTAGCGAGAACTTGCGTACCTGAGAAAGAAAAATAATTACCTGGCCTGTTACAGGGGTTGATCTTCAAACTCTTTATGTAGATATGCCCTGGCTGGATACAGGAATCGAACCTTTAAACTCTTCAGACGTGCCCTGGCAAGATACAGGAATCGAGTTCGGAGAATAGTCGCCAACAGATACACCCTGGCAAGATACAGGAATCGGATCTTCGAACTCTTCAGACATGCCCTGGTAGGATACAGGAATCGAGTCTGGAATTAGTCGTCAACAGATACACCCTGGCAAGATACAAGAATCGGATCTTCGAACTCTTCAGACGTGCCCTGGCAGGATACAGGAATCGAGTCTGGAATTAGTCGTCAACAGATACACCCTGGCAAGATACAGGAATCGGATCTTCAAACTCTTCAGACGTGCCCTGGCAGGATACAGGAATCGAGTCTGGAATTAGTCGTCAACAGATACACCCTGGCAAGATACAGGAATCGGATCTTCGAACTCTTCAGACGTGCCCTGGCAGGATACAAGAATCGAGTCTGGAATATAGTCGTCAACAGATACACCCTGGCAAGATACAGGAATCAGATCTGGAGTCACGACAGTTGATAGTAATCATCTTTGTACTGACCTTTGTCCTAAAAAGACAAAACGTTAGTTGTATGTGATGTCATGATGTATGACATGCGTGATGTTCTCGAGAATAAATGAGATTGTGTGATATGATGCGTATGTGCATGCTATAATGTATGAATATGTGATGTTCATGAATGTATTTTTGTCTAGGAAAGTAAATCCTTGACGGGTGCCGGGAAGTTAAATCCTGGGCTGATGTCTGAAGAGTAAAGTTCTTCGTTTCCGCTGGGGTGATGGTTGTAAGAATACCGGTAGGAGAAGATGACTCCGTTGGGGAATAAACTTGGCGGATAGATTACTCTGCGGGGAGTGAACTCTGTGGGGAAAGAGAGGTATTTTGCTGAGATGTTGATGATAACTCCGCTGGGGGTACCATTGTTAAGCTCTGTTGGAAGATTTGATGAACTCTGCTGGGGATAGGAAGACTTCACCGGGGACGATCTTTCCGTGTCAATTGGCTGAGGATAACCCAGTTATATCCTGGTGGGGAAATAACCTTTGAATAAAGCCGGGGGGGCGTTCATACTCTGCAGGGGATAAGCTTCCAGAATCTACTGGGGATAAGCTTCAAGACCTGCTGGGGATATGGATTCCACTTTCCTGGGGAAACTTTTCAGACTGTACCGGGGACTGGCTCCACTGGATGTTCGGTGTTCCGCCGGGGAACAATCTTAGATTAAAACTGCCGGGGATACTTATAGAGGAATATTTGTATACTCCGTTGGGGAATGTTGAGATCTTCGGGGGATAATCCAACTTCCATAAGGCTGACTGTAGGCTAACTCTGCTTGGGGAGAGTGTTGACTTGTTGGAGATATTGCTCCTTTGTTAGGGCTGATGAGAAACCAACTGCTTGAGGAGAATTATTGAATCTTGTCTTACTCGGCGGGGAGTGACGGTATCCCGGTTGCGTTCTCTAGCTGAACTTACCTTGGTACCTTGGTGGACAGAGCAATTAGATCGCTTAGACAACTCATTATTGCCCCTGTTTCTGATGTTACTTGTAATTAATCCTTTGTTTCGCATGCAAATATTTATGAGTTAGCAATTAGTGTCAAATGCATATATCACAATCGAACATTGGACGTTCTTCGCAAATCAAAACAGAAAAAGGAAAAATAATTGGCAATTTGTCTGATAAGTGAATTTGTATTGATTTTTTTGAATTTGCCTGTAAATAGGCGTTTATATACAAGAGGCTGACGTCCTAGTAAGAGAACGCCGCCGAACAACAGAGTTTATACAATTTGTACAAAGAAAACAAAACAGCTATGTGAAAAGATAATCCCACTGGGTTCCAACTCTGCTATCGCCTTTATATCTTCGAGCGTCTCATCACTTGGCTGCTTAGTTGAAGATGAAGCTGATTGATCGATGTCGTCTGAGCCTGATTGTTGATACCAGATTCTGGATGCAAGGTGATCCAATGAGACATAGTATTACGCTTTAATCGCTAACTTTTGCCTGGACTGCCCTTTCGGGTTTTCAGTCCACCGGGATACCCATTTTTGCCCAAGCCGCCTTTTCAGGTTTTCGACTTGCCGGGTGTACAGATTTTTTCATTTCATCCCTTATTTTTGCCCGAACCCTTTTGGTTCGCCGGGAAGCCCTAATTTTTGCCTAGGTATGTCAACCTAGCGGGTCTTTTATCATGCGTAGTATCTTTTTACTATGTCTGTATTGGCGGGGTGAGGAAGGTCGTCACCATCCATGGTGGTTAGAATCATGGCTCCTCCTGAGAACACATGTTTAACCACAAATGGCCCTTCGTACGTAGGGGTCCATTTGCCCCTGAGATTACTTTGAGGAAGAATGATGCGCTTGATTACCAGGTCCCCAACTTGATACTCTTGTGGTCTGACTTTCTTGTTAAATGCCCTGATCATCCGTTTTTGATACGTTTGACCATGAAAAATAGCAGCGAGTCTCTTTTCGTCAATTAGGTTTAATTGATCAAGTCGGGTCTGGATCCAGTCATCTTCTCTCAAGCCTGCATCCTTCATTACCCGGAGAGAGGGTATCTGGACTTCAATCGGCAAGACTGCCTCCATGCCGTAGACCAGGGAAACGGGAGTTGCCCCGTTTGACGTTCTTGCTGGGGTACGGTACCCATGAAGAGCAAACGGTAACATCTCGTGCCAATCTTTGTAGGTCACTGTAATCTTCTGCACAATCTTCTTGATATTCTTATTAGCTGCTTCTACAGCCCCATTCATCTTCGGCCGGTAAGGAGAAGAGTTGTGGTGCTGTATCTTGAATTGCTCGCAGAGCTCAGTGATCATCTTGTTGTTAAGATTGGTACCATTATCCGTAATGATCCTTTCCGGGACACCGTACCGACAGATCAGGTTATGCCGAATGAACCGTGCTATGACGTTCTTGGTTACCGTGGCATAGGAAGCTGCTTCAACCCACTTTGTGAAGTAATCAATCGCTACTAGGATGAAGCGATGCCCGTTGGATGCCGTAGGTTTAATCTCGCCGATCATATCAATGCCCCACATTGCAAAAGGCCAAGGTGCTGTCAAGACGTTCAGAGGAACGGGAGGAACGTGCACCTTATCTGCATAAATCTGGCACTTATGACATGTCCGAGAATGTTGGTAACAGTCGGCTTCCATTGTGGACCAGAAATATCCTGCCCGAAGGATTTTCTTTGCCATGGTGTGTCCACTGGAATGCGTTCTGAAGGTACCTTCATGTAGTTCTGCCATGATCCTTTCTGCTTCCGCTTTATCCACACAACGCAGCAAGGTTGAATCATGGTTTCGCTTGTACAGAATGCCGTTACTGAGGAAGAACTTTGCAGCGAACCTTCTCAGAAACTTCTTGTCATTGATGGATGCACCTTCAGGATACTCTTGAGCTTCCAAGTACCTCTTCACCTCATGGTACCAAGGTTTTTCAGTTACTATCTCAGCTTCAAGATCGCAGCAATATGCAGGTTCGTCTAGTTTCCAGATAATGATCTGGGGAGCCTCGTTGTCCCATTTGACCTTGAACATAGAAGACATCGTAGCTAACGCGTCCGCCAACTGATTCTCCTCTCTTGAGAAGTGTTCAAAAGTTATCTCTGTGAAATGAGGGATCAATGTCAACACACATTCTTTGTAAGGAATAAGGTTTGGGTGTTTCGTATCCCACTCGCCTTTGATCTGATTGATCACGAGAGCGGAATCTCCGAAGACACTCAGAAACTTGATCCTTAAATCAATCGCAGCTTGAAGACCCATGATGCATGCCTCATACTCCGCCATGTTGTTGGTGCAGTTGAAACATCGCCGGGCGGTGAGTGGAGTATGAGTGCCTTGAGGGGATATGATCACAACGCCGATACCGTTACCCAAAGCATTTGAGGCTCCGTCAAAGTGCATAGACCATTGGGATCCTTCCTCAGGTCCTTCATCCGGTCCAGGTACTTCACAATCAGTCACTACCATGATACTCTCGTCAGGAAATTCAAAGTTCATTGACTGGTAGTCGTCTACTGCCTGGTGTGCCAAATGGTCTGCTAATACACTTCCCTTGATAGCTTTCTGAGTCGTGAACTGGATGTCGTATTCTGTCAAGATCATCTGCCATCTTGCTATTCTTCCAGACAGAGCAGGCTTTTCGAATATGTACTTTATCGGATCCATCTTTGATATCAACAGAGTAGTGTGAGTCAGCATATACTATCTCAACCGGCGAGCAGCCCATACCAAAGCGCAGCAAGTTTTCTCGAGCAGTGAGTATCGGGTCTCACAGTCGGTAAACTTTTTGCTAAGGTAATAAATGGCGTGCTCTTTTCGGCCAGACTCGTCATGCTGCCCCAACACACACCCCATTGAGCTGTCAAGTACTGTCAAGTATAGTATTAGAGGTCTCCCTTCAACCGGTGGCATAAGAATGGGTGGTTCTTGGAGATACTCTTTGATTCTGTCAAAAGCGGCCTGACATTCATCGTTCCAACGTACTACTTGATCTTTCTTCAGCAGCTTGAAGATTGGTTCACAGGTAGCAGTTAGGTGCGAGATGAACCGAGCAATGTAATTCAGACGTCCTAGAAAGCCTCTGACTTCTTTCTTTGTCTTGGGAACTGGCATCTCTTGTATGGCTTTAACCTTGGCAGGGTCCACTTGAATACCTTTGTCACTTACGATGAAGCCTAGCAATTTCCCGGATCTTACCCCGAAGGTGCACTTGTTCGGGTTCAACCTTAGCTTGTACATCTTCAGGCGGTCAAACAGCTTTTGTAAATGGTCAAGGTGTTCCTCCTCAGTTTGGGACCTTGCAATCATATCATCAACATACACTTCAATCTCATGGTGGATCATGTCATGAAATAAAGCAACCATGGCACGTTGGTAGGTTGCCCCAGCATTTTTCAACCCGAATGACATGACCTTATAGAAGAAGGTGCCCCACTGAGTAATAAAGGTAGTCTTCTCCATATCTTCAGGAGCCATCTTGATCTGATTATAACCTGAAAAACCATCCATGAAGGAGAACACCTTGTGCTGAGCAGTATTGTCAACCAGAACGTCGATGTGAGGCAGATGGAAATCATCCTTGGGGCTCGCCCTGTTCAAATCCCTGTAATCAACACACATTCTGACCTTACCATCTTTTTTCGGTACCGGAACCACATTGGCAACCCACTGAGGGTAAGAAGTCACTACTAGAAACCCGGCATCGAATTGCTTCATAACCTCAGCTTTGATCTTCTCGGACATCTCTGGACACATACAGAGGACCTTTTGTTTTACCGGAGGGCATTCTTCCTTGGTAGGCAAGTGATGGACCACAATGTCGGTATCCAACCCAGGCATGTCTTCATAAGACCAGGCAAAGATTTCCACATAATCATGCAACTTCTGAATCAACCGTTGTTTTACGCTGAGCTCTAGATTGGCACCAATCTTAACTTCCTTTCTATCTGTCTCAGTACCCAGATTTACCGTTTCCACTGGCTCTTCATGTGGCTGAATGGCCCTCTCTTCCTGGAGTAACAGTCTTGCAAGCTCACCAGGCACTTCACAATCATCTTCACCTTCGTCTTCGGCTAAGTTGATCGGATTTTCGAAGTCATAACTGGCAGTAGCAGAGTCGTTATCAGTGAGATCCAGAGTGGATTGGAACCTGTATAGGTGAGTGTGTGTAAATACAACTGTTTTGCAATATATAAAGAAAGAAAGAAAGAAAGGGAGCACAAGATTTGAAATGCGAAAAATGTCCAATGTTTTTATTCATGATATATGGAAATGACAAGTAATAATCCCTCACAAATGAAGCCAACGGTGCCCCGGGTAAGACACCGGGCCATAAAGTTTCAATTTATTGTTCATTACAAATTAAAAAACAAAGGAATTCATTACTGAGTAACAAGAGTAATAGGTATGTGGTCTTTTGCAGTCCAATTGTTCAATCCACCGTCGGCCGTCGGGTAGATCCAGCTGTCAAACTCTGATTCCTCCGCATTGCCTTCAATAGCATTCACTCCCGGGTTGGTGATGAACACGGGAGGTCTTCCAATCCTTGCTTTGCGTACAGCCTTCTGAGCCTCTGCAGTGAAACCCAACCCAAACTTGTCAGTTTTAGGAGTAAAATCAGGGAGCCTGCCCCAGTTAGCACATTTACCTTTCTCGATTACCGACCGGACGTCCTTCAAGGAAGCCATCTTCAAAGGAGAGTCTTCTCCAATCACTATTTCCGCTGACGCCAATGTTGGAGGTACCTCTTCAAAATGTTGAAAGGGGGTTTCGATGAACTCCCCGTCCATCTCTATATACCGGAACGAGTTCAGATGACTAACCATGTATTCTTCCTCCCCCTGCACTGTAACAATCTTCCCTCTGACAGGGTACTTGAGCTTCTGGTGTAGAGTAGATGTTACAGCCCCAGCCTTGTGAATCCAAGGTCGACCCAACAAACAAGAATAGGATGGACGAATGTCCATCACATAGAACGTTGAATCAAAGACTTGGGAACCAACCCGGATCGGAATATCTACCTCACCATGTACCATCCTTTTCGACCCGTCAAAGGCTCGGACCACGATGTTACTAGGCTTCAACTCCAGACCCTCACAATCCAACCTGTCTAAGGCCTTCTTGGGCAATACATTCAGTGACAAACCGGTGTCTACCAACACGTGTGCGAGAGTAGTGCCCCTGCATTCAATGGAGACATGCAGGGCATCATTGTGGTTCTTTCCCTTAGCGGTCAGATCAGCATCCGAGAAACCTAAACCATTGTCAGCGGTCAAATTGGCCACACAATCAGTAAATTGGTCCGCAGATGTCTCTTGTGGCACGTGGGCCGTCTTCAGAAATGAAATCAGGGCCTTGGCATGGGCCTCTGAGCACAACAATAATGATAGCATAGAGATCTTGGAGGGGGTATTCCCCAGCTGCTCAACGACGTTGAAATCACTCTTCTTGATGATCTTAAGGATTTCCTCCATCTCTTGCTGGGAGGCTTCAACATTGACAGTCTTCGGTGCCTCCATCCGGGCAGGCACGTCAGCAATCCCTTTGCCCCGAGTGTTAGATGACTCGGCAGCAGGGGTAGAAACTTGATCAGGAGAGGACACAGGCGCACTTGTAGGCGTGATAATAAGAGGTCTTCGGATAACTGGTGGCACAATGTCAGGCGAGAAGAGCCTGCCACTGCGAGTAACTCTAGCGGGACCGGTGATGTTACTGATACCGGTACTAGTGTTGAACTCCTGCTTCACTCCAAGTACATACACATCTGCCCCATAGTGCCATGGGACAGCCTTGTCAGATTTATAGGGGAGGGGCCCCGGAACAGTAATGATAATAGGTGCAACAAACATGATTTTGACTGGCTTCCTCGGGGGAGCCTTGGTAGGATTGTTGAAGATGGTGACAAAAGATACATCCTCAGTGGGAACAGTAGGAACAACGGTCTTCTTGGATAAGATCTCTTTGCTATCCATCAGGCTTTGGATGCCTGACTTCAGCGACGGACAACCAGTAGGGGAAACAGCACACAGAAGGCAACCCTTGCTACAACCCGGAAATAAACCGGCTAGTAACAGGTTCCTCTTGAAAGTCAATAAAGGGGTAGCCACATCATCCACAGAAACTGCATATAGGTCTTCCTCAATAGCATTTACTCCATGCTGGGGCATAGGAGCAGTCACAACGTTGGGCCTCTCGGGCGCTTCAAACTGTATTTCCTTGGCGTCGATAAGGTCTTGAACCTTATTTCTTAGGGCCCAACAATCATCAGTAGAATGCCCCGGGCTATCAGAGTGATAAGCACAGTGGGCGTTGGGATTATACTTCAGAGAGGTTGTATTTACCACCTTCGGAGCTTCTCTGACGGTCACCAAGTTGGTCGATAGCAGTTGCGGCAAGATCTGCGACAAGGTCATACTAAGCCGAGTATATTCTCTTCTGGGTCTCTCACCCCTTGGTTGGTTAGGTTGCCGAGGAGCGGCAGCAGGCTTTGCAATTACCACCGTGTTGACAACTTGGCGGCATTTCAGTTTGTTTTGCCTTCTAGGCCCATACACAACACTGGCTTCCTTTTTAAAAGGATTTTTCTCAGAACTTGAGGATGCACCTTTCTGTATCTTCCCTGATTTCATACCAGCTTCGATCCTTTCCCCAGTCAGAATGAGATCTGTAAACCCTGCAGACGAATTGCCAATGAGATGATTGAAGAATGGCCCGGATAGGGTCCCCAAGAACATGTCTACAAGTTCACGGTCGGTTAACGGTGGCTGCACCCTGCCAGCCAGGTCCCTCCACTTCTGCGCATACTCTTTAAAACCTTCTCCCGATCCTAGCGACATACCCTGGAGTTGGGTACGTGTAAGAGCGAGGTCGGCATTATACTGATACTGCTTGTAAAAAGCAGTAGCCAAGTCCTCCCAGTTACGAACCTTGGTTCCATCCAGCTGATAGAACCATTCGAGATGAGTCCCTGAAAGACTCTCCTGGAAGAAATGGATCCACAAGTTCTTGTCCACAGTGTATGGTTGGATCTTCCGCACATAAGATCTGAGATGTAGCTTAGGGAAGGACGCCCTGTCATACTTTGCGAAAGATGGTGCTTTGAATTTGTGTGGTATCACCACACCAGAAGATAGACCCAGGTCTCCGAAATCCAACCCAGGCACTTGTTGAATTTCCATGGCATTCAGACGATCCTCTAGCTGCTTGTACTTGTCTTCAGCTGGAGGGTACTGCTCTTCATTAAAATCAGTCTCGTTGTCAGAGACCACCGGACTAGGAACCCTTCCCCCTTGGGGTCTGCCTTTCCCTACAGAAGAACCAGCTTGATCAACTTCATTCTGCAGTGTGTTACCAAACCTCCGGCCAGTGTTGAATAATACAGTTCTCTTCTTCTTCTTCTTGACCAACAGAGCCTTCAATTCCTCCTGTCCTTGGGCTAAACTCATGATCAGCTCTTGGAATTGGGCGTTCTGAGCCTGGAGGGCCTTGATGGATTGCTCAGTAGATGATTCAGGATTCATGATGGCGAGCTGAAATAAACAGCGAAGAAGATTAAACCACCTGTAAAAAAGAGTATCTGCTATGCACATGATGCATGATATGTGTTTATGCAATGCATTCAAGGGTTCGAAAGTTCAAATTTGTTGTAGACAAAAAGGAACACACGTTATCATTAAGAAATAATTGTTCAATACATCAAAGGCCTCATGGGAAAACATTACAAAGTAGATCAATCCCAAAAGACACTGCGCATCCTCTTTGGAGTTATGTAAGTGTTGATAGTCTTTTCCTCGTGCAGTAGGCCAGTGAGCTCCAAGACCTTCTTCTCACTAGCATGTAGACTGGACTCAAGAGAATTCCGTTCTTCCTTAAGCTGGATCCAGCTCTTCTGCATTTCTTCCCAGGATGTAGGCATGTCAGGATGCTGAATGGTGTAGGACACCTCTCCTTCCAAAACTGGCTCTTTGATCATAGGGAGAACATGAGGATATGGCATCACTAACTTCTGGGAGCGGGCTCGTACCCACTTGAGATAAGGCTCCAACGGGATGGAGTTCATGTGCCCCAGTGTCTTGCTGTACACCTTGTTGGGCATCCTCCAAGCTCTGATAAATCTCTGGCCAAGTCCTTGTGTATCATTGTCGAAGTCAAAAACTATGTCAGGAATTAACATGTCATGAGGGCCGTCCCTCTGAGCATAACCAAACTGTCTCCAAGCCAGACACGGGTTGTAAGTAATACCTCCTCTGATTCCAAGTAAAGGAACATTAGGAAACTCCCCGCAACGATCAATGATAGTGACGTCTTCTCTGGACCGAGAACACCAATGTATATCAGCATGCGTAAGAGTCATCAATCGTTGTGACCATCTCAAACCCCGCTCATTCTTCAAAACTGATTGTGGAAGGTGCGAAATAAACCACCTTCCCAGGAGGGGAGTGCAGCACATAAGAACACCTCTTTTTCTCATGGTTCGAGTGTGACATGAGTGAAGGATGTCCCCAAGCAACGTAGGTATAGGATTCCTGGACATGAAGATCTTGACAGCATTGATATCTATAAGCTGATCGGGATTCGGGAATAACACCAATCCATAGACAAGGAGATCCATAACTTCTTCAAAAGCTTGTAGGTCAAGGGAATTCCAACATTCTTGGGCCTTCTCAAACAGAAACCTGGCCAAGAACCCTTTGATACCACTTCTAACTTCCCAATGTCCCTTGAGGTCAGATGGTTGTAGGCGTAATGCTTTAGAAATCTCTTCAAGTTTGGGTTCCTTTTCCGTACCGTTGTAGGGTAGTTGACTAAGGATAGGGATCTTCAGAAGCCGGGAGAACTCTTCCAATGTAGGCACCAGTTGATAATCCAGGAAAGTAAAGCAGTGGTGCAGAGGGTCAAAGAACTGGAAGAGGACCTTTACCATATCTTTCTCAATGTTGGTGTTGACCAAGCTGATGAGTCTTCCATGTTTCTCACTGAAAGAAGAGCTCTCGGGAATCCTGGATATAAGTTCCTTAAGCTGAGGGGGGATCCTTATAAGGCCGATCTGAATTGTCTTTCTGCGGATAGTTTCCATGTCCTACAAAATAAGAACAAAGATGAAGATTCGAACCCCTGAAATGGTTAGTCAATGCATATGATGTTGTATGATGTTATGATGCTATGATTAAACACACCACAAGTATTCACAAAAAGCAAACATGGTAAAGCACACAAGTCACACCACAACCCTTAGAGTTTAGGCCAGCATGGGGTATGGGTATTACCCTCTTGAAGTTGGTGGGTTCAAAACCTGTCCTATCAGAAGTAACCGGGTTCTAAGGGTCTCAATATCATTGGATTGCTTTTTGTGTTCATCGTTTCGATTTAGCCACTGAACTGGCGATCGAAATATTCCAAGAAAACAACCCTCAACTGAGTGTAGTATCGAGTATCAACCAACTTCGGACTGCACCAAAGTCAGTTATCTCACTACCCTAAAGAGGCCAGGATGGTCAAGTAAGGTTCTTAAGGTCAGTTGATGCTTCACGACACCACGCGGCGGCCCCGTACTCTCCTTGACTTGACTCAAGGGTTATCGGTACTCACCAAAGTGCCACATCAATGTAGCAAATTGCTTCAACCGTGTCGGTATACCCCGCACAGTTCCCTCACAGTCTTGTTGCTACTTTCTAAGAAGGTATCCCCCAGATCCGGGTTAGGATCTATAGAACTCCCAAGACAGTACCCACAATAATAAAGAAAATAATTCAGACAATTGAAAACACAAGTGATCTTAGTCCTAAGGTACACCTCACTTTTATAATTTCCCCAGCAGAGTCGCCAGTTCTGTGATCGGTGGATTTAGAACTGACCGTTTAACGCTGGTTCGCGAAATGTCGCGGAAGCAAGAGTCGACACCGTCTTTTATTTTTTCCAACATGGATAGGACAAAAGCACAGCAAAATTCCTTATGAGATCGTTTCTCGGTTCGGGAGGTAGATTTATAGAAAGGGAAGGTGTTAGCACCCTTTCTATCTGTGGTTATCCACGGGCTCTTAGATACTTGCTCTTATGTTTTCAAAAGATATTTGCTTTTCAAGTGTGTGTGGGTTTTGAAAAAAGTTCCGTTGAAAGATTTCAGAATGACTCTTGTATCTGTCCTCAAGAGTGTTTGAAAAATTGTTTTGAAAGCTTTTTGAAAGTGTCGGTGTGAAAAGGTTTTTGATTTGTTTTTGAATAGAGAAAGTATCCATGAGTCATCTACCTACCCTAAGGAATTAAGCTGTGTAGAAGTCCTTAAGGTAGTGCCATCCCACCATTGAGAGGTAGGTAGCACCACCATTGGAGGTGTTCGGGTCAATTCGAGTGTAGGGACAGTGTGGTCACCGAAGCAACAGTTAGGACACCTTAGAAGCTACCATTATGTCCTAGATCCTTTTTATTTAATCTGAGGCAACCGTTTCGAGGCAACTGTTCCGAGGCAACTGTTTCGAGGCAACTGGATCATGGACATAAGGACCGCTAAGACGTCCTATACTTGACGACCATGTTTCGAAGGCAACAAGTGAGGCGTACCCTAGAAGTGGTGTGTGTATTTGTGTGTTGTTTTCAGTTTAACAGTTATCTTTGATCATGCATCATTGTGAGCTACGCGTTGTTTTTAATTAACATACATTCTTTCATGCAATTTAGAATTTAAGAGTGCGGAAAGTAAAATACAGGAAAATAAAGGCTACGCTATTACAAGGCACGGGTCTATACATCGCCAAAATACAAAGACCCGTTTTTGATAAAAGATGCGGAAAGTAAATAAATGCGGTAAACCTAATTACTATTACATCCAGAAAGCAGTTACATAATAATCACTAAAAGAAAATAAATGCGCGAAAAGAATTAATTGAACGTCCGAGGGTTTTGACCCTTTGCTTGAAATTAAATTAAAGTCTAATTATTATTTAATTAAAGAAAAGTGTTTTTTATGTTTTTGTATTTATGAAATAAAGAAAAAGAATTAAAGAAAACCCTAGTTCTAAATTATTTTAAATTATTAAAGAAAAGGTCAAAATTAGGCTAATTAACTAAATTATTTAATTTACATGTTTATTTACAAAAATATTAATAATGATAAATAATGATGAAAACAATTAATTAAGAAAAAAAAGATGAAAATGTCAAAACCCTAATTCTAGGTAATTTTTATTTATCAAAGAAAAAGATTGAAATTTAAAACCTAAATTAAACTAGATTAATTATTAGAGTTTATTTACAAAAATATGTTAATGGTGAAATTAATAATAATTAAATAAAAACATTTTTTTGGTTTCTGATTTTTTATTATGAAAATTTATTTTATGATGAATTAAGAAAAATAATTAAAAACAATTAAAAAGAATTAAAAAGAAAAGAAAAGAAAATTAAAAAAAATACAAACAAAGGGGGGTGTCTAGCCCATGTGGAGGTAAACTGAAGCAATTTTGGCCCATTGAAGCATAGAGCTCGTTTGACTTTCCAGATCGTATGCATGATGGTTGACTGGAGCGTACTATGGAATTCGTTCAGTGGCCCTTGGATTATTGATCAGGACATCTGGCAAGCCAACACGTGAGGACGCATGATGGAGCTTTGAAGGAGGCGCTGCACTAGAATACATTAAGACAAAAATTATGAATTATATTGGGGGACCTGGGAATCGAACCCAGGTCCCAGCATTTGCAGGACACGTTGCCCACCAACTGAGCTGTGAAACGCGTTTGTATATATAAGGGAAAACAAATATTATATAAAAAAGAACAAAAGTTAATGGTATAACACAAAAAACGCGCCAGATATTTGAATCACCCAACCACGCCTGGACACGCATGCTTCTTCTTCGTCCTTTCTGCAAAATACAAAACAAGTAGCGGGGGTTTTAAACCCCCACAAACTAAAAGTGTGGAAAATAGCGATTACGCCCACAGGTAATATAAATTGAGCGCGAGGTTTCCATTCGCTTCGTCTTGAGCTTCTGAATTCAGCTGTATAGGTCTAAAGGTCTAATTTTTTCTCTACAAGAAAGCCCTATTTTGAAGCTTCTGAAACCCTAGGTTTCATCCATGGTGAATTTCGTTTCAAGCATTTTTAGCACAATTAAACTATGTCAAAAGTTTCAGGGAGATGTTAGTAGCATAAATCAATAATCAAAACACATGAATGATGCGTGGAAATTAAAATTCGATTATGGACATATTTGTGAAAAACGTGATTATGTTCTACCGTTTCTTTGAGTATGGAAGCTTGTTCTTGATTGCAATAGACTCCTGGAAGGTCCAGCAACGTGTTAGAATCCTTTTTATGCTTTGAAACGTGCTCCAACTATGAAATCAGTTTCAAGCTTTTTCTCTCTTTTTTGCAAATTGGTTATGAGTTTGTGAGCAGCTTTTTCGTGTCTTTCTGAATAGGGTTCACTCTTGCATAAGTATGTGAAGAAAATTAGGTCAAAAACAAGCCCATGGATCCATGAATTTATGATTTGAATATTTGATTTTCAATCATGAAATTTAAATCTTTTTTTCAATGAAACTTTTCCAATTATGGAAGATCTTGTCCCCTTGGATGATGCACGAAATCTTTAGCATATTTGGAGTATATTTGCTGCATAAAAAGATTTGAAAACCATTATTTGATATTTTTCTACAATTTAAACTAATTAAATGAATTAATAAGAATAAAAATTCAATTAATTAATTAAAGATAAGAAAATAAATCCTTCAAGGAAGAATTTGAGGCCCATTAGCAAATTTGAAGTGTTTTAGGCAAAGTTGACTTTTCAAAGTTCCCAAAAATTTCCCAACTTCTCCAATGCATATCTTGCTCAATTTTGAAGCTATGATCATGTTCTTGGACATTTTGGAAAGGTCTTGAAGTCCTCTAACCAATTCCTTTGGTCCCATGTCATTTTGATTTACCAATCTCAAGTTATGGTCTTTGACTTAAAGTGCCTTTTTGTTGACTTTTGAAAATGACCTATAATGTTGAGATTGATAACTTTTTGTGAGAGCATTTCTTGGACTTGGAGTGTGAAGATGAGTTGTAGGAAATGTCATCCCCTTAAAAATGAGCTTTGGATGGGATTTTTCTGATGAACCATGAAGAAGTTATGCCTTTGTCAATTTGCAGTTGACTTTTCAGCTGTCCAAAAATAGAAACTTTTGCATCTTGAGACTTGTTGAGCCATGCTTATGGAATCATGATCAAGAATTGATCAAATGATGATTGTGGCTTCAAAATAAGATGTTGACCAAAAATTTTGACTTTTGACTGTTGTAGCGATAAAAAATGTAGCGGGGTAAATCGGAGATCGAATTATTGATTAATTCGTCTCACAAAAGCAAGAGTCGCCACCGCGATTTATTGTTTCCAAAGGAAAAGGGAAAAGAGCGAAATAAAACCCTAAATATGCAATGTAAATAGTAATGAAAATACAAAGCGTTTTTGAAAAGAGATCTTATGGTTCGGGGGTTGGTTATACAAAGGGAAGGTATTAGCACCCAATGTATCTATAGTACTCTATAGGAACCTTCTGAAATATCTGTTTATTTAAAATTGATCGTTTGATTAAAAATAAATCGTTTTGGCCGAAAAGGGGTACGGACGGGTTTTTTGAAGGTACGACGACCTAACGTCGAAGTTTTTGCTTAAAGGGTATAAGTTTTGAAAAGAGTGAATATTTGAGGAAAAATTATCCTAAGTTTTAATGAAATGCGAAAGTTCGCGCAATTTAGACTTGAAGACATGAAGTCAACAAATTTATCGTTTTTTCCTTGGATTTAAACGTAAACAGAATAAACAAATAGATATGAAATAAATAAAAAGAAAAATTATGCAGATAATGATTAAATAACAATAGTTAAATGATAGACTAAATGATATAAATATGCATTTTGGATTTTTGTGTAATATAAATGAGAAGAAAGTATTTTTAATAGTTTTCAATTTTACGCATTTTAAAAATGGATAAAAGTAAAAATGAGAATTAATTAAAGGAGTCAAAATATTTTTTTAGTTTTTTAAGTCTCTATATTTTATATATTTTGTATTAATATTAACTAAAACGAGTGAATTAATTAAAATATTTTTTATTTTCATATGTTCTACATTTAATATGTTTTTCTTTTTTTTAATATAAAATATTATTAAAAGATGACTTAATGTCTTATACTAAATTGAGTATTTTAACTAATTTTATAAAAGGCCTTAATTAGTATAACAAAATTGTTCATTAGTAATTAATACTATTAAGAATAAATATATTTAATTAACTATATAAAAAGGTTGTTTATTATTACTAATTAGAAACAAAAGTGAATTAAGCTGATTCATTAAAACAAACTAAAGGAAATAATAAAATGGGCCAAAAGGGGTTTTAGGAGGCCCAAGCTTAATAGTATCAGAAGCAGGATAGGGGGGTGGATGAAGCAAAATGTTGGGCTTAGGCAGCAAAATGGGGTAAGGCCCATTTCAAAACTTGTTTCTTTTAGGGGTTAAACAATGTTTAGGGAAAGCAAATTAGGGTTAAGGCTTCTTGGTCAGAAACGGTGCTCCTTGTTGTACCGTCTTCTTCTTCGCTCCATCTTTCCACGCCTTTTTCTTCTGAGTCCCTGAGTTCGCTCCCAAGCTCCTTGCCATGGCCACCAGTGGTCTTCAACCTCCTCTTCCCTCCGGCCAAGGCGTTAGGGCGATTGATTCAAGGTAAAATGTGTTATTCGTTAGGTTTTGTTATATTTGCATGCATTGATTTTGATTATGTTTTGATTCTGATTCTTATTATTGTTGTTGGAGGTATTATGGAAGTAAAAAGGGGAGAGGAAATCGTTACCTAGAGGCAGAGACGGAGGAGGACAGTTGGACGAGCTAGGAGGCCAGGCGGCGAGGAAAGGAGGCGCGTCGCGAGCTTGCTTCGGTGGCCGGTACTTTGTATTTGGCTTCCTTCTTCTTGCCTTGGTACTGTGTATTTCAATGTCGCCTTGATGCTTTTGTTGAAACGAAATCCGACTAGCTTGCCTTCTTCTTCTTTCTGACTTTGATACTGCTACTGTTGAAAAATACTTTTTTGACTAGCTTCTTTTTCTTCTTCTCACTGCGATCCTGTTGCCTCTTTGCGTTTGTGATTTTGCTGCCTGAATTTAGGTTGCCTATGAGGATATAATCTGAGGCTTTATGTGTGTTTGGACATGGTTTCAATGGTCTATACTTTGCTGGTTTGAAATGGTGATGGTGTTTGTTGGTTTATGATTCTACTGGTTTTTGAAATGCAGTTGGTTTAAAATGATGATGCAGTAAGCTGTAGTTGATGCAGGTTTTACTGATTTTACTGGTTTAGGCCATGTTGAATGATTTTGGTTGGTTCGACAGGTTTGACAGTAGGCTATGGTTCTAGGTTCTGATATGGTTTTTGATATATGGTTTTGATGATGTGGTAGGCAGGTTTAGGCCAAGGTTCAGGACATATGGGTTCTTGACAGGTTTATGGTGATGTTGGCTTAAGGGCTCAATCAGTTTTGGTGAAGTTTTTTATGGTTTAAACAAGTTGTTGAGGTTTAGGCCATGTTGTGGTCTGATTCTACAATGGTTCTATGCAGATTGCTGGTTTATGCAGTAACAGGTTTAGGAGGGCTTGATGAAAAAATGGTTTTTTTGCCTTTTTTCTTTGATAGCTTGGAGATAGATAGATTATGATATGTGTGTGATTTTGTTATGTTATATCAGTCTTTTGTTATTTTTTAATATATTCTTGGTACTTCTGCACCCTTACTGCTCCATATGGTTTGTCTCTATTCCTATTTCATGTTTTTACTTCCTACTGACTGTGTTACTACAGTTTGTCTTGTATCTCTTCCTGCCTAAACCAAACCTGCAAAACCACACTTCTATCTCTCTTCCCTCTCATAAGTACCATTTTGACATTTAAATGATGTACTGTACTATTTTCTGAAATTGCAAAAGTGCCGGAATATGATGAAAAGGGAATGTTACATTGCTTGCAAAATTGTTTAAACTGCATATTTTAACTTGCCTACTGCATGGCACAGTGGGAGCCTCTTTGTATGTTTGGCCTCTTCCTATATGGGCATGTTTACGTTGCAATTTGGCTTTGAAAGTGCATATGCTGTTGATTTTTTTGTATGCTATTTGTCAAACATTTGAATTGATGCATATTGTTTTGAACTATGCAGTGGGCTTTTGAAAATGCAATTGATTTGAAAAATGTAGTTCTTTAACAAAAAATGAATTTGTGCATTCATTTATAAAAATTCCTCTCTTTTTTGTGAATCGGGAGAAATCCCGTGATTTGCAAAAAAGGGTAAACTGATTCCAGCCATTGCTTTTAATGATGAACACTAAATAGTTTTCTACTTTTAATTATTTGTTCAATTCTAATTTCTTTTAATCGTTTTGCAGGTAAAATCAAGTGAGCAGACAAAAAGGCATTGGATAGAAGATTTAGGATTAGAAAGCATTAAATTAGTTTTTATTTCATTTTGACTTTGTAAAATTATTATTGTAAATTCGTTGTAATAAATACAATATTTACACAATAATTGTACAATTAGAAGAAAATGAATAAAATTCCAATATTTGCCAATTAATTTCTTCCTTCTCTAATTATTTATTTTATCGTTTACAATTCTTTAAATCGTATAATAATTGAAAGTAAATCTCAATTACTTAAATCCAGAATAATAAACAAATAAATAAATAATGTCATTGATCAATTAATAGTTTCAATTATTTAATTCATTATTCATAATTTTCTAAATTATAATAATTAAAATAAAATTTCAATTATTTAACTTAGAATGATAAATAATTAAATAATCATTATTGACCAATTAATGAACTTTTTCAAATATTTATTATATTATTCATAAGTCTTTAAATTATGTAATAACTGAGAATAAATTCCAGTTATTTAAATTTAAGATAGTGAATAATAAATAAACACATGTCTGCATGATTAATACGCCTCTTTTCTAATATTTATTTTATTATCTATACATCTTTAAATTATATAATAATTGAAAACAAATTCCAATTATTTAAATTTAAGATAATAAATAATTAATAAACATTGTTTTAGCATGAATCGATTAAATAATTTAGTGTTCAAAATAAATAGCTCTCGGCCTGAAAAAAGTTATGAATTTTTTAAAATCAATAGATCAAAACACTTGTAATGTAATGATGCAGATGGGAGATGGTATCTTAGGTTAAAATTTGGGGTATAACAACTGTCAAATGACCATTTTGCCCCTGCAGTTGACTGTGGAGCATTTAGGGTTTTTGACTGTGCAATTTGATGATGTGAGTCTTGAAACTTGACATATGGATGCTTGACAATGTATATAGGCATGTGGGACTTGATTGGACCCTTGAAAACCTCAATTTCTTTGCCAGAACCAAAACCCTAATTTTGACTGTGTTAGGAGGCAATTGGACTGTGCAACCCTTGAGAGATTTTGAAGCTTGATCTTGCCAAATCTTGAAGAATATGGGAGGGCAAATTGTGGGGTACAACACCAGCCATAGATTAATACCTGAAACTGGACAGGGCAACTATCTATGAAAAACAAATTGTAGATCGATTCCTGAAACAGAACAGGGAGACTATCTACATGAACAGGTTGAAGATTAACTCCCGAAACAAGACGGGGAAACTATCTATACAACCGAGCAAAGATTAACTCCTGAAAGAGGACCGGGAAACTATCTTTCTATCTTTATGAACAGATGGAGATCAATTCCCGAAACAGGACGGGGCGAATATCTTTATCACCAAGTGGTATGAACTCCTGAAATAGGACATGTTTACCAACAAAAATAAATTGTAAATCAATTCCCGAAACAGGATGGGGCGACTATCTTTATCACCAAATGGTATAAAATCCTGAAACAGGACGAGTTTACCAATAAAAAACAGATCGAAGATTAACTCTCAAAAAAGACAGGGCAACTATCTATGTGACCAGGTTAGAGATTAATTAACGAAACAAGACGAGGTAACTATCTCCATGG
Source organism: Vicia faba (assembly GCA_948472305.1). Lineage (NCBI taxonomy): Eukaryota > Viridiplantae > Streptophyta > Magnoliopsida > Fabales > Fabaceae > Vicia > Vicia faba. The sequence continues at coordinate 38,385,556 of OX451740.1, forward strand.
CCAACAAAAAGAAGGTTCCAGATTAATTCACGAAACAAGACGGGGCAACTATCTGGATGACCAGCCAAAGATTAATACCTGAAATGTGACAAGGCAACTATATGCGGAAAAAAAATTGTAGATCAATTCCCGAAACAGGACGGGGCGACTATCTACATAAATAGGTCCAATATTAATTCTCGAAACAAGACAGGGCAACTATCTATGTGACCAGGTCAAATATTAATTCCAAAAATAAGATGGGGCAACTATCTCTACGACTAACAAAAAGCAGGTTTCAGATTAATTCCCGAAACAAGACAGGGAAACTATCTATACAACCAAGAAAAGATTAACTCCCAAAATAGGAAGGGGAAACCATCTTTCTATCTTTATGGTTAGATGAAGATCAATTCTCAAAACAGGACGATGCGACTATCTTCACCATAAAGTGGTATGAATCTCGAAACAGGACGAGTTTACCAACAAAAACAGATTGTAGATCAATTCCTGAAATAGGACGAGGCGACTATCTACACGATGGGCATTTCCTTGGAGACTGAATTCCGACAAGCATTTCCTCGGAGATTGAATTCCGACAAGCATTTCCTTGGAGACCGAATTCTGACAAGCATTTCCTCGGAGATTGAATTCCGACAAGCATTTCTTCGGAGACTGAATTCCGACAAGTATCTCCCTCAGACACTGAATTCTGAAAAACATCTTCCTCAGAGACTGAATTCTTAAAATCATCTTCCTCAGGGACTGAATTTTGAAAAACACTTACCTCGAAAATTTATTATGAAAAGCATTTCCCTTAGAGATTTGATCTGACAAGCGCTTTCTTCAAAGACTCCTTCCAACATTTTATTCCAGTTGAAGTCGGTCGTAGACATCTTCTTGCTCAGATTAAATCAAGCATGGATTTATTATGATACTTCTTCCAGTTGAAGTCTGGCATAGACATCTTCTGGCTCAGATTAAATCGAGTGTAGATTTATTCTGATACTCCTTCAGAAAAGTCAGGCGTAGACTCTTTCTAACATATTTTCCAGTTGAAGTCGGCCGTGGACATCTTCTGCTCAAATTAAATTGAGCGTATATTTATTCTGATACTTATTCCAGTAGACATCTTCTGGCTCAGATTAAATCGAGCTTAGATGTATTCTAATACTTCTCCCAGTTGAAGTCGGGCATAGACATCTTTTGGTTCTGATAAAATTAAGCATAGATTTTATTCTGATATTATTTTGGAAAAGTCGGGCACAGACTCATTCGAGCATCTTCTAGTTGAAGTCGGGCATAGACATCTTCTAGTATATCATTCAGACGTGATCAAGCGTAGATTCCTTCAGAAATTTCTTTTGGAAAAGTCGAACGTAGACTCATTCCAATACTTCTTCCAGTTGTAGACAAGCATATACCTCTTCTGACTCAGATTAAATCGAGCGTGGATTTATTCTGATACTTCTTCCAGTTGAATACAAACTTATACATCTTCTGGCTTAAATTAAATCGAGCGTAGATTTATTATGATACTCCTTCCAGTTGAAGTCGGGCATAAACATCTTCTGGATCAGATTAAATCGAGCATAGATTTATTATGATACTCCTTCGGAAAAGCCAGGCGTAGACTCATTCTAGCGTCTTTTATAGTTGAATTTGGGTGTAGACATCTTCTAGTATATCATTCAGATGAAATCAAGCATAGATTTCTTCTGAAATTCTTCTGGACAAAGTCTGGCGTAGACCTAGTCTGATTCTCTTATCAACATCTATCTTGGATGGCATCTATAAGCCCATCTCCGACGACTCTCCATCACCTCTGGATGGCATCTATGAGCCCATCTCCGACGACTCTTCATCACCTATGGATGGCATCTATAATCCCATCTACGATGACTCTCCATCACCTCTGGATGGCATCTATAAGCCCATCTCCGACAATATTTCGTCACTCTCCAAATGGCATCTTTAAGCCCATTCTCGGTACAATCGATCAACAATGTTACTTCTTGCACAGGCGAGTGCAAATTTCTGGTCACTTAAGTGTCCAATGATCTTCTACCTTCAAGTCATGAATGGAAGACGCGCTAATCTAACTTTTAAGGTTTAAGAAGATTGAACAGGGAAGCTATTGTACCCCAAAATTTGCCCTCTTAATTCATTCAAAAAGATCCCTTCATGCTCCTAGGGTTTTTAAGCGCTTTAGGATACCCAACCCATCTAGGCCTCAGGATACCGCACTGATTCTTTGTTTCATCAGAGAACTAGAACTGCGGGTATTTTGATCTTGAATAATTTTTCTCCCATCTATTGGCTCTTGTGCTATGTTTTGATTACTGAAGCGTGTGACATCTTTATGGGCAAAGTTTTCGAAGCATCATTGTAATCATATCATACAAAACATCTTTAGTTTAGAAGATTGGTTAAATCAGGGTTCTTTTTCAGCTACTTTGATTTTCTTGGTTAATGTTTCTTCTTCAAAGATCTTGAATTAGGGTTGAGTCATCATCTCTATCTTGAGGCTCTTTCCTTCAGCATTAACGCCCTTCATCTACCACTTGTTTTACAAGCATCACTTCTTGGATTTTCTTACAAAAAAATCTTAACTTTTGCTTGAAGCTTTCTCTTAAGTGATGATCATTTAGTTTTATCCTAAGGGGTGTGAGCTATATTGTGTTAAGTTTAAAGATTCTTTGTAATAAAGGCTTTATCTTTTCTAGTACTTTGCATGACACAAAAGTTTTTATTTTGAATTTTATTTGTAATTGTCATTTGGTTGGTATGCGTTCAAGTTTTCTAAAGGTATGGTTGATTCAAGTTTGTTTGAAGCTTGAAAGAAGATAGGTTGAAGTTGGATTATTTGGATTTTATTGAAGTACAAGTTAAACTTGGATTTGATAATTAAATATTTGGTTTCATTGTTGTTTACTCGATACATCAAATATAATTTGTTCAAGAGCATATGTGCTTATGATGTCAAGAGTTAATTCGAGCAAGAAACACACTTTTTTTCTTATCAAATTCTAAGCAAGGATTCAAGTATATTTCAATTCAAATCTTTCAAAATTCAAATGAATCTTAAGGAGGTTTAATTTCTAATTCAAAGTTCATAGGCTCTACATGGTGTCCTAGAGCCAAGTTCATTCAAGAATTCAAGGTACAACAAAGCATCATTGTTATTTAAGTTAACAAGTGAATTTGAATACACTTATTACAAGTCTACAAATCTCAAAGTTCAAATCACAATGTTACAAAAGTTCCTAATGGATAAGAAGTGTTCTAAGCTATAAGAAATTTTGTTCATCTTCAAGTTTTCATTTAGCACTTCAAGTCTCTCCCGCCTCTTTCATTGTTTTCATCAGCTTGCTCCCTCATCACCATCATGTGCTTACAAGAAACAAGAAAGAGGAATTGATTAGAGCAATTATCAACATGAGAAATAACAAGAAATTTCAAAGAAATTTCTTTTTAATTTCATCACTAGGTTTGTGTAGGAATCAGAAAAAGGGTTTTTTCTCAATCATGTTCAAATGTACATTAAAGCCTCATAAAGTCAGAATTTCAAGGTTTAATCACGGGAAGAAATTCATCTATTGCAAATCACAAATGAATATTGGTTCATAAGAGACAAATTGAGAAGAGACAAAGATTAAACTCAGAATTCCATAACAGTTCCAGCCATATAGCAAAGTACAGAATATCATATTTTCGAGCCCAACAAGCATATCAGAAAAGATAACTAAATTATCTCAGCAAGTACATATCAGAACTTCATCCTAAAAACAAGTATAACAGAATCACAACTTCAACCCAATAACATAGAATTCACACAAAACCACTAAAGTCAGAATGGAAAACAAACCCAACAAGTAACAAAGGCAACATAACATAGCGAAAGTGAAAGATATCATAAAATCATAACATATCAATTTTAAGCCCAATAACAGATGCAACAGAGTTCACATATCAGTCACAACAATCAGCATAACAAAATATTGCTAAGCCCAATAGAAATTTTGTTCAAGGCCTGTTATCAAAAACTCAGTTCAATCCATCAACTACAAACACCCTAAGTTCACAATATATAAAGATTCATGGCACATAAATCGAAAAGGAGGAGATGGTTCATACACATCCGTGAAACTCACAAACCCTAATCTAATAATCATCACTTTCCAATAAACAAACCCTTAAGATTAAAAAAAAAAAAAGAGGAAGAGAACAAAGATTTCAGATTACAAAAACACAGAGTCAGAAAGATCTCACCAAAGTTTCAAAGGGTAATAAAAACGCAAATCACAGAGCATCGTTGCATTCTTCTTCTTCCTTTCTATCCTTTGATTTCTTGTATTTTTCGTTCTAGCCTAGGGTTTTCTAACCCCCTTTCAAGATCTATTCACTTCCTGCAGAAATAAGTCACAGATTAGTACAAAGGAGAAAGAGACGAAGAGACTGACGTAATAAAAGTGAGGATCAGAGTAGTCAATGGCAGAGCCTCCGTCATCTTCATCAACACCGCCATTCACCGTCGTGATATTCTTGGGCACAACTGTGAGTGTTCTTCCTCGCCAACATTCTCCGTCGTGTTAGATCGTATTCTCTTTTTTAGGGTTTGTTCACAGTTAATAAAGCGTGACAGAAGATAAGACGACATATAATGAAAGTTTTTTATGAGATTTTTCTTTTTATCTTTGTTTATTTTTTGATCTAGCATACCTTCTCTTATACTATTTTGTTTTCTTTCTTGGACATTAGGAGCTCTGGGACCGGTATGGTGGTGACAAGTGTCACCACCTTTGGGACACTTGTCACCGTTCGGGTGGAAGACCACTAATCCCATGCGCGTTGTCTTAATCACTCCCATGCACCCCCGTATTTCTTTACCATCCAATCATTATCAAATTATCACCAACTTTCCTTCAATGCTCTGAAGCGCGCTCCCACGGTGCACCTTTATTGGCCAACCGCACATGATTTCTAGACACCCTTTATTTGCGCCTGGGCTTCCTTCTGCAATCCGCACCCCCCTTTTTCTGCTTAGTTCAGGCCCATTTCTATCCTTTTATCTTATATTTTCATTGTTTATATTTAGCTTTATTTTATATTTTAGTATTTAATTAAAATATAAAAATAGATTAATATTGTTTTAAATGATTATTAGTTTTAAAATAATTTTTGTTTGACATTATTAATTAAATCCTTAATTAATTTTATCAAATGATTTTTTTTAACTAAAATAATTATTTAATAGTTTGGAATTGTATTGTGTGATTTAATTATAGCTCAGGTGTTTATTTCTTATGTCATCCCTATGATACGGTGGGAGAACTGACTTGAGGGTTTTGCGTTTTATTGCAAATATTGCGGTTAGCAAGAGTCGCCACCGACTTTTCTTTTATCCAAAAGGAAAGGTGAAAAAGCACAGGAAAGACCTTTGAGATTGTTTCTTGAGTTCGGGGGGTAGATTATGAAAACGGAAGGTATTAGCACCATTTTCATCCATGGTTTTCCATGGACTCTTAGTTACTTGCTAGATCACTTGCTTTTGTTTGAAATTGTGCTTTGTGTGGTTTTTTGAAAGTATTTTGTAAAATAGGCCATTGTTTAGGCAACCTTTGTAATAATTCTCGTTTGTAAGAATGTATACAAAGATGTTTGTCTTTTTGAAAATGTTTTCAATATTTGTAAAATGTTTGGAAATGTGTGTGTTTGTTTTGAAAATAGCAAGGATAGTTGTTTGGAAATAGAGCAAGTAACTAGAAGTAATCTACCTACTCAAATGTCTTTCTTTTTCATTTTCTATTCCTTTGACATTGTTGTCTTACCATTGATTTGGTAAGAAACCCTATCTTTGGATGTAAACGGGACGAGCGTGGATCATCGTATAACCATGATTAGCAATATTGCAAAGTATCTTAGCATTTTTGAGGGACCAAGATCATTTTGTAAGGCAACTTTGAATAGCGTCTTCGAGGGACAATGATCTTATACTTGTTTGTTTTGCCAAGATACTTCGCATGCGTAATATGGCTATTTTTGTAAAAGGCAACCAAATGGAGAAACCCTAAGGATGCTTGTGTGCAAGTGTGTTATTTTCATGCTTTGATCTTGGATTTAGGGTTTTCTATTTGATTTGTTTTTATCTTACCATTCAAACCCCAATTACTAGCATGGTATATAAAAACGGTAAATTGCATAATTTAAAGATTACTACGCTATTACAATACTTTATGGGAGGGGGAATACAAATTATAAATGGGGATTTGCAATAATGTAAATCTAATTAAGCTATTACAACCAAATCGAATTTGTACGAATATTGGAATAAACAACTATAATATTTAAATATGCAATATCATGTACATGCAAGAAAAAGATTTTGTTTTGTTTTTTATGTGAAGAGGAATTTTGAGCTAAACCTAATAACTTGAGAAGAAGAAATTAATTCTTGAAAACAAAAGTTTACCTTAATTTCTAATTTAAAAGAAAATAAAGTTCTTATGTATTATTTTTATGTATTTTTGTATTAAAAATAATAAATAATATTTTATGAAAATATTTAGTTTTTATATGTCAAAATAAATATTTACAAGTATATATGTAAATATAAAAGAAAAGATAAGAATATATCTAAGTTTAATTTATTTTTTTACAAATTTATTCAAGAAAGATAGTTAGTATATATTTAAGATAAAATATATTTTTTTGTGAAAAATAAAAATAAAATAAAATAAAAATGCAATATTATTATATTTATATTTTTTATGATTTTTATGTGTTAAAGAAAATATTTTAATAAAATAAATATAAAAATAAAATAAATAATAAAAGATTGGGCCAGGGGGTGCTGCAAGCAAACAGGGGACAATATGCTAGCAAAAAACGCTATGGCCCAAATATTGAGGCTTATCCTGCAAACAGTCAAAAAATGAAACTTGGAAAAATATGAAAAAACAAAAGGTAGCGCCAAGGTTCGAACCCACGACCTATACATTTCCAGCGCGCTACCTTGCTACTGGGGTGGCTGTACATCTGTTAGTCTAAATGAAATAAAATATACATAACACAAAACCACTCCTAGCCCTGCACTTCATCTTCTTCCTTAAGCTAGCCAGAACTCCTGTATCTTTCTCATTTCTCCATGAAAATGAAAACTTCCAACATGAAAATGGTAGTACTCATTCCCACGATTTCAACCATGTAAATCATGTAAGCTAACAATCAAAGATCAAAATGAATTTTAAAAGCCCTAATTTAAAACCTAAATTTTGCAGAAATTTGAACTCTAAAATTCTCTGTACATAATGAATATAAATGAATTCTATGCACATGGTTGGTTGGCTTTAGCACAGTAATATCTACATTTTTCCTTCACAAATTGTGGCCAATGGATGCCTGTATGAAGAGATAAAAGTTGGAGTTCTTACCTCTTTCATCTGAGATCGTGAATGGAGTTTGAGTGAGTTTTATAAAGGCCTGAAGATTGCTTGAGCTTGCTTGAACCTCCCTGAGTGTGTTCCAATCCTTGCCTTGCTTTGGAAGTGCTTGGAACTCTCTATCCAAGTCAACATGCAAGCTTGGAAAACAAAAATGGCAGATGAAGAAGGAGGAGTTACAGTGCAGGGATGATGGTCTGGATCACTTAGATATGAAGTAGGTAAAGTGTTTGGATGATTAAAACTTGAAATGCACAAGCCAATTTGTGGATTGCTGTGCTTATGCTCAAACTATAAGTTTTTGACAGGTTTTTGGTGAGAGGGGGTATTTAAGTGTTTCAGGCCTTTTTCAATCGTCCTCTAAGTTGTAATGTGTTTGTGTATTAGTATGGAGAAAATATCAAGTCAGTTCCACAACAGATCTTTGAGTTGTAGACTTTTTGCACACTTTCTTGCTTTTGAAGCAAAGTGAAGGGACAAGTCTCCACATGCTTATACTGGCCTGCTTGGAGTTGGTATAAGCTCTATAAAAATTGCTTTTGGTTTGTAGGACTTGTGTGTGCAGAGAAGACAAGTCCAATGCTCAAGAATTGAAAAGTTGCAAAAGTGAAGCTTTTCCAAAATGGCAATGGCAACTTTGTGCCATTTATGAAATTACAACTTGGGCAAAGACTCTTGGGCTTGGATTAAGGCTTTTTCAACTGAATAAGCATTAAATTATAAAGTGAGAAACAATTTTGAGACCTGTAAAGCATGAATTAGGCAACATAAGTTCAGATTTGAATTTTGTTCTTCATGAAATGGCTTGAAAACAAAGTGAGAAATTGCCAACTTCATCTCTTCGATTCTCCCTACTCAAAAATAATCTCAAGGAGTTCTTAGACATTTTGGAAATCTTGCAATGTGATCTATAACTCATCTTTGAAATGCATTTCAAGATTCCTCTTGGAACTAGGTGAAAAATTGCCATGAAGTTGGGTCAAAAACCTGCCTAAATTAGGGCAAAATTTCACTAAGTTATTTTAGTTCATGGGCATGTATTCATAAAAATATATCTTGAGATCCAAGAATCTTTAGGGAAAAATGTGTGAAGAAACGTTTTATATTTCATGGAGGTATACAACTTTTATGTTGGGAACTTTCTTTGAATCATCTTGTATCATGGTGAAAAAATGGCTTAAAGTTGAGAAAAAATAAGAAATTTTCCATACTTGAAAAATTTCTTAAGTTAAGGAAAATTTCAAATTTCAAAATCAAAACTTCAATCTTTAGTTTCTTGATGAACAAGTTTCACATTTTGACATGTTTTGATGAATTGTGATCCTTGACACTTGATTTTGACCAAAAAGTCAAAGTTTGACTTTTCAGTATATAGTTGACTTTTGATCAGTTGACTGCAAATTTCATCTGTATATCTAATGAATTTGCAATGTTTTGAATCATGTAATTAGGTAAAGATGATACAAATAAACCCTTGAAATTATGATTCAAACCAATTGGTCATTTGTTAGGTCAAAAATTAGAAACTGCCATTTCTCAGTCAAAACCCTAATTTTGACCATTTTGCCCTTTTGATGATTTGATCAAATTTCTTGAGGAATTGTGGTCAAAAATTGATCAAGTGATAAATATGAGTCTAAAATGTTGACGTGGATAAAAAATTATGAAGTTTGACTATAAATTGGCCTTGGTTGACTTTTTCCCCAATACAACTGATTTTTAGGTTAACTGTCCAATTGACTGATCAGAAATGTGGTTCAAGGCTTGAAACTTGACATGAGTAATATTGGGGGTCTATAATGATGTTTGAAAGTCATATGAAGCATTGATAGTCCAAAAATCCTTGTGCAATCTCAAACCCTAATTTTGGATTATCAGTGCAAGATGAGATGTCTTGAGCTGACCAAACCCTAATCCAGTCTTGGGTCCAAGAGATCCTGTGAGAATAATCTTGATAAATGAGAGGGAAAATTTTGGGGTACAACAATCCCCATTCATAAATTTGTACTCCCCATTCTTGAAGTGTTGTAATAGCATAGAACTTTATTTTCCGTACTTTACTGCATTTACTTATCATTGTATAGTAATTAGGCGTGTATGTCAAGATTTAAAACTAAGCACTAGATAACCCTAATCAAGACCAATCAACTGAAATCAAAACACTATTCACACATACACCTTTAGGGTAACCTCGCTTGTTTCCTTCAGATAAAACAGTCATGTCCCTCGAACGTGGCACGCTTTAACAAATACCCTCGATTAAAAAGATTGTAGTCACTCGATGACCCTTCGATGTTGCTTTCGGTAAACGATCTAAGTCCCTTACAAAAATTACTAAAGCGTCCTACAAGTTTCTTTTTATGACCGTACGATGACCCGTGCATGTCCCTCACATCCAACGATAGGGCTTCCTATTAACTAATGGTAGGATAGAACTATATAAAGGAGGAGGAAAAGAACAAAGACTTTTTGAGTAGGTAGATCGCTCGTAATCGCTTGCTCACAAACTAAAACAATTTCCACACCTCACACTTTCAAAAATAACCACCTTCAAAAAATACTTTATAAACACTCTTGAGGACTGATACAAGGGTTATTATAAAGCAAATTTCCTTACATTGGCATTTTCAAAAACACTTTCAAAAAATACTTCCTTTCAACAAATATTTTGTATACATTCTCAACGATACGAGAATCATTACAAAATTGCCGCACTTAGGCATTTTCCAAATATTTTCAAACATACACAAACACAAAGCATTTCAAAACTGAGCTAGCGATTAAGAGCCCGTAGATAACTATGGATGAAAAGGGTTCTAATACCTTCCCTTTTCATAACCTACCCCTCTTACTCAGAAAATTCTAAAAAGGTCTTTCCTGTTCTTTTCACCCTTTCCTTTATTGGATAAAAGAAAAGTCAGTGGAGACTCTTGCTATCTGTAACATTTGTGATAAAATGCAAAACCTAAAAGTCAGTTCTCCCACCATATTACAGTAGGGTACTGTGACACTGAATTTGTTTGAGACAGAATAGAAATAGAAAGTAATTTTAAAAGCTTCAAGTTTTTGGGAGACAACCTAATCTCGTGGTCCAGCAAAAGACAATCCACTATTACACTATCAACTGCTGAAGCTAAATACATAGCTGCAGCTGGATGCAGTACACAGATACTCTAGATGAAGAGTCAGCTTGAAGACTTTAACATATATAAGAGTAACATTCCCATCCTCTACGATAATACTTCTACTATTTGTCTTTCAAAAAATCCTATTTTACATTCTAGGTCTAAACATATAGAAATTAAACATCATTTTATTAGAGACTATATTCAGAAGAGAATTCTTTCTTTAAAATTTATAGACACAGACCACCAATGAGATGACGTCTTCACTAAACCCATTTCTAAAGATATAGTTAATTTCATTATGAATCATCTCAGTATGGAATTATGCCCAGAATGATAAGGTAGTTTCTGTACATTTAACCCTCATAACTTTATGCCTTAATTTTTTTTTGTGAACATCTCAACAATAGTTCTTCAGAAGTGAGAAGGAAAGTTGTATTATGAACTATCCAGAAGATCTGAATGTTCTCCAAAAACGTTTTATTTCTAAGATAGAAGCAAGCAGTTCACAATATCAACATCTGTCAACTCTAAACGCAAGGTCGCCCTCTAAGGCTGAACACATGTTCAAAATCTGAAGGGACTGAAATGGTTGAGTTGATGCATTGAGGCTTGAGTCAAATCGGTAATTGTTCCATATCTTCATGATATCCCGCTTTTTAGGAATCTTTAAATGCATGTTATCATTTTTTTAAAATCTTTTTCATTTAAATAAAAACTCCTCATTTCTCTTCCATTAGATATTTATACTTCACTCTTTCACAAACACTATCATATATTCACTCTCACTCACTTTTCTCTCTTCATTTGTTCATCATTCGAAAACCCTAAAAGAGTTTGTGAACAAATGGATTCCTCTAAAAAATTCCTCAAGTTTCTCAAATCATTCCCAGATCTCCCTCCTCAAATTAAGAAAGTCACGTCGAACCATCAAGAATGCTTCTCACACCTATTAATTCTATGGAAGTTCTTTGTGATCTTATTATCAATTTCGTTAGCATGAAAGAAAATGGGTATGACTTAACCCCTGATGTTGAGTTTCAAGGATGGGGAAAATATTTTGATCGTCTCATAGGTCCAGTTTTTCCAAAACTAGTAAAATAATTCTGGATTCATGCCACAACTACAAATCATCTGGTAACATCCTACGTTATGGGAAATAAGATCATTATCACTGAAGATCTTATTGGGAAGCTCATAGGTCATGAAGGTGGCGGTATTAGATGCAGTGATACGGAAGAAAAAGGTTTTGACCTAACCATTGTCTCAAAAGAAATTTTTTCTTTTGGCCAACCCATCCAACAAAATCAAATATCTGAAGGATTATCTCAGAATTTGGTCCAAAATAATTTTGGGGTGCATAAATCACAGGAAACCAACCAGCTCTCCAGACTACATTAACATTGATCAACAATACTTTCTATACTTCATCGCCACTAAAGATAAATTTCATCTTCCACATCTTATATTCAACCATCCGAAGACGAGTGTAAAAGAAACAAGAGGAAGAAAGAACAAAAAGAGAGATTGGATTTCTCTAGGAAGACTCATTTCAGATATTCTGATAGAAAATAGACTGATAGAACATCTGACTGAGGCTCAACAAGCAAGTGTTCTGGAAGCTTGTGCTGGAAAGCCTCTAAACGCCAAGAATATGAAGAAGATGAAGATTATTGAAACTATTAAGAAGGATCTAACAATCACCACCAAGGAAGTCATCACCACCCGAAGAGTGCCTCTTAAGGATTTTCCTCTCTTCACTCAAGCAGACTCATCTCTAGAAATTGTTCTCAGGTATCTAGAAGCCTGCAAGAGTGATGGTATAATTCCAGATGTGAACATTCCTGATTTAAGGCAACAACCTCTGGAAGTCGCTCCTAGAAAATCAAGAAAAAGGAAAGCTGCTGGAGAAGGAACTTCTCAGAAAACCCCTAAAGCTTCCAGAAAGAAATGTAACTTGTCTTTTGTTTTTGTTATTGAATCAATATTTTTATCAACATATGAAACCCCCTCTTCTCCAAAACCCTCTGAAGATCCATCTCCTCAAACTCTTGATGACTTTGATCTAGAAATTGACACTTCAATACCTATAAATAATCCTTTGATTAATCTACCTTCTACCCATTTTGATCAGACTCAGCTAGAACTTGCACAAGTTCTCTATGATATTGATCAATTTGATCCACTATTTGAAGCTCCCTACACCGAAAATCCAAACTTTAACTCTGATACCACCACATCCATCCCAGGCATCACTTGTCCTCTCACAATCTCTCAACCACCAATAATCCCCACAACTACATCACAAACCTTCTCCATTCCAGATCTTCCATCTCCCTATCTTTCAACACCCTCCAACTCACCTATAATTCTTTCCGACTCTCCCTCAACCAATAAATACCCAGAAGATTCCCTTATAACGATAATTGATTTAGAAGCTTGGGATAATTTTGTCACAAGTTCCCAGAAAATAGTCATTCCAAAACCAACACCAAAAATATCCAAATCAGATGTTGGTAAATCTTTGTTGATTTTCGAAACAGAAATACAAGAATGGGTTAAATCTTTAAATTTAGCTTGCATGGAGAATCTTAACCCAATTGCTTCTAATTCTCACTAGAATCAGTTCAGAAAATGGTTTAACTCTGAATCTCTGAAGCTCAAGGAACTCATCTATGAAATCGCTCAACAGAACTTCTGCGATCGCCTGAAAATCTTCAAGGATCAAGTTCTGCGACACTGGGTGAAACTCCTCCTTCTTCTAGACAACACCCATTAGGAAGCCCCCTCATACATCAGAGTATAATGAATTGTCTTCTGAACCTCTTCCTCTGGTCATGTTTCAAGACAAAAGCAAGGCAGTCAAAGAATCTCCTGAGCAAGAATCAGCTGTAGTAAGTTCTGAGAATGTGGTTTCTTCTGCTGAAACAGCCTCCTCTTCTCTTATGCTGGAAGATTTGAAGAAAGAAAATGTTGTGTTTAAGGAAATGTTAGACAAGCAGAATGAAACTAGCAAGGAAATTAAGGGGATGTTTGGGAAACAAGAGGAATCGAACAATCAGATCAAGAGTTTATTAGAAGACTTGTTCACACGACTTCCACCTCCTCAACCATAACTCTGAAAAATTATTTTGTATCTTCTATTTGCTTCTTATTTAAATATTCAGTTTATCTACCTCCTTTCTGTTTATCTTAATCTACTTTGAATACAAAATCTATTTTTGTTACATTTACATGTTTTTATTGCTTTTTGATTCTTGACAAAAAGGGGGGAGAACGTAAGATATTTTGAATATAACAGTATCGAGACTCAGTCTCAAACATTTTGAATATCATAACTTCTATTTTCATCCTCTGAAAGCAAACAAGAAAAATCTATTGAAAAGCAACCTCTGAAAGTAACTTCTATTGTGGACGCATCAAAACTTTCATCACAAAGCTCTGATCAGAACATCTTCAGGAAAAGTATATTTTTTCTTTATCTGAGTATTCAACTCAGGGGGAGACTTTAATTCTTTATGTTCTTAAGTAATCTATCAAAATATACAAGTTTTTGTCATCATAAAAAACGGGGAGATTGTTAGAACATAGTTTGGTTCTACATCCTTGTAAGAGTTTTGATGATAACAAACACATGATATATATATATATATATATATATATATATATATATATATATATATATATATATATATATATATATATATATATATATATATATATATATATATATATATATATATATATATATATATATATATATATATATATATATATATATATATATAACATATGCTCTCTAATATTGTATTTTAATTTGCAGGGAAATTCTGATGTAAGAAGCATAAAAGACGAGAGAATTACATTTTTGAAGCTCTATTGTGACACATCATACTTAGAAAGAAATTCGTGTAACACGCTCAAATGAAGAAGTTCTAATGTTACAACTTCTGATTGCATAAATGCTATGAGCCAAACTCTAATATTCTGATAAGTAAATTTGTGGAAGAACAAAAGAAGTCTCAACGGTAATATTCATCTTCTGATATGTTCCCAAGAAAGCAATGTTTTGAAGCATTACAACTTATTCATTACAAATCAAATGTAACGGCTGAACAAAGACAAGATCTATATTTTTAGAAAGTACATTAACTACACTTTATTAACCTTCCAAAAGCATCTTCTCATGTCTCTCATTCATAAAGAAGACTTGGAGAAGAAATCGTACACAACTCAACTGTGCACTGAAAAAGAAAACTATTATTACCCTATTATATCTTGTGCTTTTCAATTGTGTATACATCACTATTGTGATATAGTTTTGTTCAAAAAACATCTTTGTAAACACTCTAAATTGTTTTATCTTGTAATACCTTGAGAAAACTGAGTTGTGGTTTAAACTCAAGAAAACAGTGACAATAGTCAATATATCTATGTAATCAAGTTTTGATTAGTGGATTAAGACCTCATTTGAGAGAGGCGAAATCACCTTACCGGGTGGATTGGAGTAGTTTGAGTTCAAACGAACCAGGGTAACCAACGTGTCTACTGTCTTAATTTTGAAAACCCCAATTTAAAACCCCCTTCTTGTATTTTTCCATTCTTCAAAAAGATTGCAAGACTGCTTATTACATTTAGATGGTGGTCGATGCTGCTAACTTCGATAGGATTTCTCATGCTGAAACGGAAAAGGAGGCATGGGATATTCTGGTGAAGTATTATGGAGGAGGTGAGAAGTTCAAGGTTGTCAAGTTACAAACCTGGCATCGAAAATATGAGTTGTTGTCTATGGGAGAGGATGAAAGAGTTGCAGAATATGTGTCGAAGATTCACAAACTCTTCCATCTCATAAAGGGTTATGGTGAAACCATAACTGATAAGAAGATAGTTGATAAGGTAATGAGAATGTTAACCTCTCACTTTGATCATGTTATTGTAGCTATTCAAGAATCCAACAAACTTGAAACCCTAAAAGTGGATGATTTGGTTGGTTCGTTTGAGGCGTATGAGATGAAGATTATCAAAAGAAAAGGAGTTCAGGACTCGATACATGCACTGCAATCTCGGTCATGGAAAAGCAATGGTGGTTTCAACAAGTTCAAAGGCAGTGTCGATAAAACTCAGGGAAATAAGTCTTGGTTGAACCCTCGCAAGCATCAGGTCAAAGACATAATTTATGAATCCTCAAAAATAGGAGGAGGAAATTATCGAAAGGACAAAGAAGATAAAAAGGTGTACAGTGCTATAACAGTGAAAAATGGGGTCACATAGCCAATAATTGTTGGTACAGAAATGAAAAGGGATTAACATGCAAGGACGAAGGAGTGAACCTTGCACACCAAGATTCAGATGATTCAGAAGCTGGTATGGTGGTTATGGCTTCAGTTGCAGATAACCATATCGAATCCAATATCTATTTTCTCGACTCAGGCTGCTCGAACCACATGACTGGTCGAAAGAAGTGGTTGGCAGATTTTGAAGAGTTGAAGAAGAGCAAGGTAAAACTTGTTGATAATAGCTCGTTGCAAGCAGAAGGTACTGGCAACATAATCTTTCAAATGAGTAATGAAGGTAAAGCTATGATCAAAGATATGCTCTATGTACCTGGAATAAAGTGAAACTTGCTAAGTGTTGGAGAACTAATCGAAAAATGTTTCTCAGTTGTCATGAAAGATGGAGTTTTAAAATTGTTCGACACCAAGAACAATTTGGTCTTAAAATCTCCTCTGTCGAAGAACGGGATGTTTAACACCATGATTGGTTCGAGTGAAGTACAATGTTTAAAAATTGTTATCCACCACAAGGATAGTTGGTTGTGGCATTAGAGGTTTGGATTTTTGAATTTCCAATCACTCAATCAGCTGATCACTCAAGATATGGTATCTGGCATCCTAAGTCTTGAGATACCCAAAAAACTTTGTGAAGGTTGTTTAGACGGAAAACAATCCAATTTTTTTTGTTTCGACTATGCCAATGAGATCATCATGCATACTTAAAGTGGTACATTCAAATGTATGCGGTCTGTTCGAAGAACATACCATTGGTGGAAACAGATACTTTGTTTCATTTATCGATGAGTTTAGTCGAAAGTTGTGGATCTATATGATCAAGAGAAAAGGCGAAGTATTTGAAATCTTTAAGAGATTCAAGTTGCTTGTCGAAAACCAGAGTGAGAAGAGGATCAAAGTTCTGAGAACAGGTAGAGGTGGCGAATACACTTCGAAAATGTTTGAAAAATTATGTGCAGAACATGGTGTTAATCATGAGGTAACTGCTCCTTATACGCCCCAACATAATGGAATTGCCGAAATAAGAAACAAAACCATATTGGACATGGCGAGATGCATGCTGAAGCAAAAGAATTTACCAAAATCTTTATGGGGTGAATCTGTTTCGACTGCAGTTTATATCTTGAACATGTGTCCTACCAAGATATTGAAGAACAAGGTTACTGAAGAAGTATGAAGTGGCAAACGACCATTAGTGAGTCATTTGAAGGTGTTTGGCTCTATGTGTTACAAGCATGTTCCTGATGCGAGAAGAAGGAAACTTGATGACAAGAGTGAACCTATAATTTTGGTAGGATATCACAAGAATGGTGCATACAGGCTATTCAATCCAATTAATGAGAAGATTGTGTTAAGTCGAGATATTGTGATTGATGAAAATTCTGCTTGGGATTGGAATTCTAGTAATTCAATTAACAAGCCATTGATGATATTCGATTTTGACGAATAAACTGATGAAGTTGAAGTCGAAGGAATTGTTGAGAATCCAATCGAAGTCGAAGTAAAAGCAGTCGCTGACATTCTAGAATCAGTCGAAGTTGAAGAGGCAGTGGCTGAAACAAGCCAAAGACCTCAAAGAAATAAAGTTCTTCCAACAAGACTTCATGATAATGAGATAATAGGTGATGATGAAGTCACACCAGATGGAGAATTAGTTCATTTTTCCTTTACTTCCAGGTGTTGAACTAGTTAATCATAACGAAGCTTTGAATATTAAAAAATGGAAGTTAGCTATGGTAGAAGAGTTATAGGCAATCGAAAGAAACAATACATGGGAGTTAGTCGAATTACCAACACATACAAAATCTATAAAAGTGAAGTGGGTGTTCAAGTTGAAACACAATGCCGATGGGTCGATATTAAGACATAAATCAATATTAGTAGCTCAAGGTTTCTTCAACGATAAGTACTCGATTACTCTGAAGTATTTGCTCCAGTAGCAAGATTGGAGATTGTTCGACTAGTGGTAGCAATGGCATGCAATCAAGGCTGGTCGACATTTCATTTAGATGTGAAACCAACATTTCTGAATGGTCATTTAGATGAAGAGGTCTATGTCACACAACCTCCAAGGTTTGTGATTCCGAAGGAAGTGAGTAAAGTATATAAGTTGCACAAAACACTCTATGACCTCAACCAAACACCTAGGGTATGGAACAAGAAGATCGACTCATACTTATTCAAATTAGGATTTGTAAAATGCAAGTCTGAGTATGGTGTCTATGTTCAAGTTGTAGCAGAAGATATAACAATCATCTGCTTATATGTCGATGACTTGTTAGTAATTGCAAATAGCTTGGAGAACTTGTCGAAGTCCAAAAAGCTGATGATGAAGGAATTTGAAATGACATATCTGGGAAAATTGTCTTATTTCCTGGGCATGGAATTTGAAATGTCAAAGTAAGGTATGGTGCTACATCAAAGGAAGTATGTGAAAGAGATACTCAAGATATTCATAATGGATGATTCGAATCCTGCATTCTCACCCGTCGAACCAAATGTGAAGTTGGAGAAGAATGGAGAGGAAGACAAAGTCGGTGTAACTTTGTTCAAGAAAATTGTGGGATCTCTAAGATATGTGTGCAACAGTCGATCTGATATAGGTTTCACTGTCAGATTAGTAAGCAGATATATGAGTGAACCAAAGATGCCACATATGAAGGCTGCAAGAAGAATCCTGAGATATTTGAAGGGTTCGATAAACTGTAGAATACTATTTCGACGAGATTCTGAAGACAAGGAAGCAATAGTTAATTACTTTTCAGATGTTGATTGGTATGGAGATAAGGAAGATCGGAGAAGCACAACTGGATTTTTATTTCAAGTATTTGGTGTTCCAAACTCATGGTGTTCGAAGAAGTAACCTTTGGTGACATTGTCCTCGCGTGAAGCTGAATATATAGTAGGATCCTATGTTGCATGTCAAGCAATTTGGATCAGATATGTACTTGAAGAAATGAAGGTCGGAGTGAAGAAACTTCTAGTGTTGCAAATCAACAACAAGTCAGTCATAAATCTGACGAAGAATCCAGTTCTGCATGGAAGAAGTAAACATATCGAAGCTAGGTTTCACTTTTTGAGAGAAAAAGTAAATCGAGGAGAAGTTGAAGTTATGCATTGCTCGAGTGAAGCACAGTTGGCCAACATTTTCATCAAATGATTGAAGATCGACAAATTCCTGAATTTGAGAAAGAAGTTAAGAATTATTCAGATCGACTATGACTAGCGTAGGTTCGATAACTTGGATTATGGGGGTGTGTTGAAATATTAAAATATATTAGATTAGATTTGATTAGATTTAATATTTAAATATAATCCAATTTGTGTTAGTCCAAGCCCAATTAAGGTTGTATATAAATAGTCATAGTATATATTCTTATTTTGTACCATTCATTAAATGAATAATATAATTTTTATTTTCTTTATTATTCTCTTTTTCTTTTCTCACTAAAAATATCTCACACATTAACAATGTCTACAAAAATTCACAAATAAATGAAATAGGACAAAACAAACACATTACTGAATGTATACCTAAACACTTGACCCGCCTCGCACTAAAGTGCAAGCAAAATTACACGTCTAATAGATCAAATCGATTTTGCCATACCTAACTACAATAAAAGTTATAATACCACTACAAATTTCTTTTAGTCTTGACTGATCTCCCTTAAACTTTTCATTAACTTAAAGAATTATCAAGAATACTATATCAAAATTCATCATGAAAGATCTAATTTGGATAGTGTTCAAAAATATTTAACATTGATTAAATCCTATTATCTTATAAATTTACACAAATATTACTAGTTATTCTTGTATAGTCACAATCACAAATATGAGTCTCTTAGGCACACTCACAAAATATAAGTTTTATCTCTTTTTCTTTCTTTTAAGTGTCATAAAAAAATAATAAAATAATTCTCAAATCTATGTTTATGTAAGTATGTCTAAAATTTGTGGCCAAAAATCTTGTGACTATGGAAGAGTTGCTCCAAATATTACTTAATATTTAAAGTTGGACACATACTAGTATAAGAAATGGGGCACATACTAGTATCTCAAACACTAGTACTAGTAGTACACATCCTAGCCCACTTTCTCTGCACAAAATCTGATTCACTCTCTCCATAAAGTCTTTTCTTTTCTTTCTACTCATAAATTTTATTTAATAAAATCACCTTTCTTTCTTATTTAAACTTTCAATGTCTGAAAACCACATTAAATGCAACCAATTTAAAACTTAAAAAAATAAAAATAAAAAACAAAACTTTATAACAATAATAACAACACTGTTCGGTTTTTTCTCTTCTTCCCCATGTCTCTTTCACACACACACTCTCATTTCAACACAACAGAACCATATTTGTATTCTACTTCACTCTCTCACTCTCACAATCCTTCTTCCACCTTTCTTATCTACATTTTCATATCTTCTTCTGCTCAAACAACCGTTCAATGTAACTACAAAAGTAAGCTTGATTTTCATGTTTTTTTTTTTGTTACTTATTCAGTTAGGTTTTGATGTTTATGCATTATTATTTTTGGTTGTGGTTTTTGTTTTATGTTTTTATTTTTTTGCTGAATGTGTTCAATGTTATGCAATGTTTGGTATAATAATAGAGAAAAAGAAAGGTTTGGAATTTGGATATTTTTCTTTGCCGTCTTTGTTCTTCTTGTTTTCTAGTGGTTGATGATGTTATTAGTCTTCATTCATTCTTCCATAGTAATGAAATGATATTTAGTTTAGTTGACCTATGTGTATGTCTCACATTGTTAATTTATTCATCTTTGCATTATTGTTCTTTGATTGAACTTGAATGTGAGATTGTGATTTGTGCAGGATATAAAGGACTGATATAGGATCACTTCAAATGTCAACAATGTTTTGCTATTTCTGTAGTGGAATCTTTGGATTAAGATTCTTTTTTCTGTTTTAGGTTTGTCTTAGGTAACTAGTTAGAGTAAAAATAAGCTTTGATGGTTATGGTTATTGAGTGATATTTGTTTGAGGAAGGGAGTTTTGAGGGATTATTAGTTTAGTTGCTGTGGCGATGAATCGAGAACAGAAGCGAGGGAAGGTTGATAAGGGTTCTGATGGTGCTGAGAAGGTTATTGTTGCTGTTAAGGCGTCGAAGGAAATTCCGAAGACTGCGCTTGTTTGGTCGTTAACTCATGTTGTTCAGCCTGGTGATTGCATTACACTGCTAGTGGTTGTGCCTTCTCAAAATTCAGGTCATTTTCTTTTGCATCCTTTTGTTTTGTTAAATTTTGTGTATGTCTGTGATCCTCTTCGCGTAACTAATGATGTTACTGCACTTGTAATAGGCCGAAAATTATGGGGCTTCCCGCGGTTTGCTGGTGACTGTGCTAATGGACACAAGAAATCAGCAACGGCTGGAGCTAGTTCGGAGAACAAGAATGATATTACTGATTCTTGCTCTCAAATGATTCTTCAGCTTCATGATGTCTATGATCCGAATAAGGTTAGTAGTCTTTATGTAGAAATTTTTTATTGTGCGTGTTCTTTTGTATTTGTAGCGATATGCTAATCGTTGTTGAACAGATAAATGTTAGGATTAAAATTGTTTCTGGATCGCCTTGTGGAGCAGTGGCTGCGGAAGCTAAGAAAGTACAAGCCAAATGGGTTGTGTTAGACAAGTAAGTAGCTTATACTTTGTCGGAATTCGGAAACAAAATTGATGTATTCGCAATTTCGGATGTACTATTTTATTAATGTTAATTATGATTCAGTTTGTGATCTTGTTGTGTCTTGGTATTTTTTCTTTACAGACATCTCAAGCATGAAGAAAAACAATGCATGGAAGAACTGCAATGTAACATTGCGGTTATGAAGGGTTCTCAACCTAAGACACTTCGCTTGAATTTGGTTGGATCACAGAAGAAGGATCTTGAAGAAACATGTCAATTACCTTCTGAGCAGCATGAGATGCTAGGAAAACAATCCGACAAGAAGAATGGTTCTTCGAGTTCCACATTAGGAGTTCTCACGCCAACTAGCAGCCCTGAGGTAGAGACATCATTTACTGCAACCGAAGCTGGCACTTCATCGGTTTCAAGCTCTGATCATGGAACTTCGCCATTTTGTGTCTCTGAAATCATTGCCAAGTCAAAGAAAGAGGAGACTATAGAAGAAAATCAAGAAACTGATGATACTATTTCTGACACGGACGGTGAACATTTGTCCGCATCTTCAGCAAGCTTGAGATTTCAGCCGTGGATGTCGGATTTATTTCTACGTAAACAGTCATCTCAACGTGAGGAGAAAAGGTCAGAGAGTTCGCGTAATATGCTTCAAACTTTCACAACAAGAGCTTTGCTAGAGAAGTTTTCGAGGCTTGACAGAGAAGCCGAAATTGAAATCTCAACCTCTATGTCATACTTGGAGTTCAGTGGAAGCGTTAGAGAAGCAGTAGCGTTATCTAGAAACGCCGCACCTGGCCCTCCTCCATTATGTTCAATATGTCAACACAAGGCTCCTGTTTTTGGAAAACCTCCAAGATGGTTCAGCTACGCTGAGTTGGAACTAGCCACTGATGGATTTTCACCAACCAATTTCTTGGCAGAAGGAGGGTTCGGATCTGTTCACAGGGGAGTTTTACCTGAAGGGCAAGTCATTGCTGTCAAGCAACATAAATTGGCTAGTTCTCAAGGAGATCTTGAGTTCTGCTCAGAGGTAGAAGTCCTGAGTTGTGCACAGCATCGGAATGTTGTTATGTTAATTGGGTTCTGTATAGAGGATAAAAGAAGACTTCTGGTTTATGAATATATATGCAATGGATCATTGGATACTCATTTATACGGTAATTTTTTTATGCCTCCATACAAAAATCATGTCATGATAGAATTTTGCTTTTGAATTGGCTTGAACTTTCTGAGGTCTTTCAGGGAGACAGCATAAACCGTTAGAATGGTCTGCGCGGCAGAAAATTGCTGTTGGAGCTGCCCGAGGGTTGCGATATCTTCATGAAGAGTGCAGAGTGGGATGCATTGTTCACCGTGACATGCGGCCCAACAACATTCTTATCACTCACGATTTTGAACCACTGGTAGTGTTGTGCATGTCCTGCTTTGTGCTATTCAGTTTCATAGTACTATACAATTAAAAGCATAGTCATTTTATCTATCTGTTATAATGTTCAGTTCATTAATTGATTGCGATAAATTCTTCAAGGTTGGTGATTTTGGACTCGCAAGGTGGCAGCCTGACGGAGACACTGGAGTGGATACTCGAGTTATTGGGACATTTGGGTTTGTGCTGTTTTACTCCTTAGTTAGTTCCTTTGTTTAATTATCGCACGCAATAATATCGATACAACGAACCTATGTTACACTTTATAGGTATTTGGCTCCTGAATATGCTCAAAGTGGACAAATAACTGAAAAGGCTGATGTTTATTCCTTTGGAGTGGTATTAGTGGAGCTTGTGACCGGGCGTAAAGCTGTCGATATCAACCGGCCCAAAGGACAGCAGTGTCTTACAGAATGGGTAAGTTAAATAACACTTTTACCTAATCTAGTATTGGCATGATTTCAAGATGTTTAAATAATGTTAATGAGAAATATCATCAGAGGGATTTGGATAATAAACAGGCACGACCACTGTTAGAAGAGTATGCCATTGAAGAACTGATTGATCCAAGGTTGGGAAGTCGCTATTCAGAACACGAGGTCTCTAGCATGCTGCATGCTGCATCCTTATGCATAAGGCGAGATCCTTATTCTAGACCACGCATGTCACAGGTGAGAAAAACTTTTCAGAAGTCAAAGTAGTAAAACTATCGTTTTGATATGCTGTTGCTGTGTTGCACCATTTTATGGTTTCCCCCGAGTTTGATGTTATACTTGTGCTTGTTTGAACACAGGTTTTGCGAATACTAGAGGGTGACACGGTCATGGAATCACCACGCCAATTTGGTGGTTCCCCTTCCCTATGAATGAAGCTCATTCTGAAGAACTAAACTACAGAACTGCATGTTGCAAAAGTTCACCATGAAAACTGCATTCTTGTCGTACTTTTGATTTATATAGTTTCATTTCTATAATTTTGCATATTTGTATAGTAGTGTAGAGGGAGCGTAGGATTAACATCGTAAGAATAATATATAGAATGAGTCAAAACCTTGAAATTGTTTTAAGAAATTTATGTCTTCAACAAATTCTATGCTCTTCAACTGGATGAAAAAGCTTGTAATCTCGTCTCTCTCTTCAATCCAATGTATATTTACCATTGTGGACTTATCTTACCAGCAAGTACTAGTAGCAAACAAACTAGGACAGTTTAACTTATCTTTAATCATTAATGATGAGTTGTTGTAGTTTTTATCAAAACAATATGATCTTTGTTGGTTGATGATGACAATTGACAAAAGGCTAAGAAGCTGAACGTGATCAAGTGACATGTCCGGTGTTTGTTTCTTGGTTATGTTTGGCATTGAATATCTCATAACAAAAAACAAGGTATTAGACACGTTATCCTAAGGGGCAACCTCTATGGTCATTGTCCTTGTATCTTTTATAAACGTCAACATAAGTCCAAATCTTGCAGCATTCAGAGGTATCTGTTCCCTAAGTAAAAGATACTTGTGTGAAGTGAGTTTCTTGAAAGTTGAAAATTACTCGATATTAATTTGCTATCAGTAACTTAAGGACTTTTTTTTTATAACAAAATGCCAACATATGCAAATTTTTCCTCCTAATAATTGTTAATAGAGTAACTTTGAGCTTAAAGAAGTCAACTCATTTATTGAATGAATGAAAGTTACATGGGAAAATACACAATGATGATCCTCTATATATGAAGAAATCAAGAGAAAGTTAATTAACAAACTAACTAATTTTTATAACTAATCTTAGCTAACTTTCTAACCATAAAAAATAGTTAAACGAAACAGCTACTTCAACTGTAAGAAACATATACAATTAACATCCTCCTTTAAGTTGGACTATGAATTTCACATAGACCCCAACTTTGACATGTTGGCAAGGAAAAGGCTCAGTGAAAGAGGCGTGGTGAAAGCATCTGCAAGCTGGTTGGAACTGCTGACAGAAGAAGAAGGATTAGTTTGCTTTATATTTTCTTTCGAATAACATGATAGTCTATTTCAATGTGTTCGCTTCGTTCATGAAAATTAGAATTATGTGTCAAGTAGGTAGCTGGTTTGCTATCACAATAAATAGAAGAAGGTTGAGGAAGTGTGATGCAAAAATCAATGAGAAGATTGTGAAGCCCTCGAAGTTCGCATGTGAGAGAAGATAGAGCTCGGTATTTTGCCTTAGTGGAGGACATTGAGATTTTCTTCTTAGATTTCCAAGAGATGAGTGGGGGTGCCTAGGAAGACACGATAACTTGTGATATATTTTCTAGAATCAAGACGTCTTGCCCAATCAGAATCAACAAAACCATGAAGTTTAATTGGAGCAGTGTTGGAGTAAAAGTGCCTTTGCCTAGTGATGATTTAAGGTATTTGAGAATGATGGTTGTTGCATTGAAATGAGGGGTCAAAATTTTGGATATGAACCGACTTAAGTGTTGCATAGAAAAAGAAATGACAGGTCTAGTGTGAGTGAGCTGTATGAGTCTTTCGGTAAGTCTTTTATAGGAGGTATGATCTTCTAGGGGAGTACTCTCATTTTGAGAAAGTTAGGTTATAGGATTGAGGGGAATGACAAATGGCTAAACACCAAAGTAAATTTTATTTTCAAGTAGTTCAAGGGTGTATTTCCTTTGATTAACCACAACATCCTCTCCTGGTCTAAAAATTTCAAGACCAAGGAAATACCTAAGTTTTCCAAGATCTTTGATGCAAATTTGGTGGTTAACGAAAAGTTTGACTTGTTGGATATGTGTCATACAATTACCAGCAAGAACTATGTTACCAATATAAACCAATAGGGTTGTGAAATGTTTGGCATATGATTTAAGATAAAGTGAAT
Source organism: Vicia faba (assembly GCA_948472305.1). Taxonomy (NCBI): domain Eukaryota; kingdom Viridiplantae; phylum Streptophyta; class Magnoliopsida; order Fabales; family Fabaceae; genus Vicia; species Vicia faba. Next base: position 38,411,347 of record OX451740.1, read on the forward strand.
GGTCTGCTTAAGATTAAGCGTACTCCAAGTTAAGTTGGGCTAGAGATAACTTGGAGCACCACCGCTTGCTTGCTTGTTTCAGACAATAACTTAATTTGTGAAGTTTGTGGACTTTAGGAGGACTTGAATTAGAAGTAGGATGACCAGAAGGTAAATCCATATAGACCTCTTCATTTAAATCACCATGTAAAAAAGTATTATTGACATCCAATTGTTCAAAATGATAATGATTAATTGTAACCAGGGTAAGAAGGTCTCTGACTATCATAAGTTCGACAATTGGAGAGAACATATTAAAGTAATCTACTCGGTCTATTTGAGAATATCCTTTGTCTACCAACCGTGCTTTGTGTCTCTCAATAGCGCAACTGTTGTACCCCAAAATTTGCCCTCTTTTCATACACGCATATTATTGGTTTTATGGTTATGGAATAAAGGTATATTTATCAAGCTTCTTCAGGTTACAAGTGACGTTTATTTCGTCAATGGATATTCTCAGAGTATTTTCTGTGCTGAAGATCGATTCACCGTTTTGCAACAATTCGGGGTTCAAAGATTCACAAGTCCAACCCGGCGCGTCATGTTCAGGTGTTCTTTCGCCAAGATATCTCTGATAACGTATTCTCAAATTCAGGTTCGGCTCAAGAGTCAATTCTTTAAAGAAGGTATCCGAATGTGTGAGTTTTCTCGAAGAAATATGGTGAAAAAGTGTGTTGAAAGTGCAGTTTTTACGCGCTAAAAAATTCATAACTTGAAGATCTTGGCTCGTTTTGAACCCGCTCCAGTGGCCAAAATTCCGTATTGACGTCATCTAAGTTTTCATCTCTCACGACTGAAAGTTAATTTCGATCAGAAGGTCTTCAAAAATGCGGATTTATCAAGTATTTTCGTACAGAAAATTTGTGACTGAAGTTTATTTGCGTCATGTTCAGAAAATCATAACTTGGTCGATTTTCATCGTATCGAGTTGGTTCTGGCGCCAGAATTTCATAAATTGAGTTGGCTAAGTTTTCACAGAAGGTATTGAGTTTGAACGGTATCCAAAAGGCCTTCATTTTTTGCTCAGAGTACGCGTGACGCGCCGAAAATCCTGAATGCTGAATATTATTTTATTTGGATCGAAACTTCGAAAATTCATAACTCGGTCAATTTTTATCGGATTGGGCTCATATTTTTACACAAGGTCACAGACTCAGAGATCTACAACTTTGCTTTAAAAGTTGAGACCGAATTATGCTCCGATCAATACCAGTTTTTTTATTGAAGAACGTGTCAGAGTCGACACTGGAGCCCAAAATAAGTTTGTCTAAGTTGAAACTTTAAAAATTCATAACTAATTCACTGTTTATCCGATTGAGCCCATTCTCGGAAAGGAGTTAGTTCTCGATGTCGGCTACATTTTGTTTTCACATTTCAACTTCAAAAATTGCACTTAAGCCCCAGCGATTTTGCCTAGAACGTGACGAACTCAAGTGAACATTGGAGGTCCAATTGCACATTTAAAGCCCATTTTTTTCTCTCTCTAATTTCTATTATATAATCTCATTCTTTTCACACAAATAAAGGGAGGAGAAAAAAAGTTTTTGCCACAACGCTGTCAGAATATCAAATTCTTTCAAGAACCCTAAAACCTTGAAATCCTTATTATAAACCTCCATCTCACTACAAACAAGCCATCCCTATTACAAACCCACATCTCACTACTTCTCCAGTAAGGGTAAGACTGGCTTGATCTCCATGATCAAAAGAGCATAAAAGCATTCATCTCACTACTTCTCCAGTAAGGGTAAGGCTGGTTTGATCTCCATGATCAAAAGTGTATAATCATTCATACATGCCATATCAGTTTTAACATTAAATTTTTTCATATATTGACTTTATTTGTATTTCATGATATATAGTAATTTATTTAATGTGTTCATGAGATTCAGCACTGCAGATTTAGACAGGATCCCAGGCAGGTTCATTACAGAATGTTGAGGCCAAAACACAAATGGCCAAAACAGAACAACCAACACATGGCACCAATGCATGACAATGCAGACATCCTGAGAATGTTAAGGGCGCGAGTTCAACAACCACCCCTATTGGTTTTGATTTTCTTCATTTCTATTTATCCTTTTACCTATTTTTATTCTTTCTGTTTAAAACTTTTTTTCTTCATAAAACTTAACATTTTTCACAAACCTTTGATTTTTTATAATAAACTCGAATAATTAATTTTAGGTAACTTTAATTATTTTGTAAATAAATTAAAATTAATTAGAACAATTAGGATTTTATTTCTAACTTAATTCTATTTTTTCTTCTTAAAATAACAAAACACAAAAATAGGTCATTTAATTATTTTTTTAAACTAATTTAATTACTAATTAATTTTGTATTTAATTTTAAAAAATCTAATTCTTTTTTCTTAGAAATAATTAAAAACAACAAAAAATAATTTTTCTTTCTATTAGGTTAGACGGGGTCAAAACTCTAATTCTCTCTCGTTCTTTATTCGCACGCGCTTTATTTTATTTTACCATATTAATGTAATTGCTCACAAGTTGTAATAGATTAATTATGACATTTTACTTTCATTTATCGTTTTTTTAAGAGTTTGTTTTTGGCTATGTAAATACCCGAAGCCTTGTAATAGCTTAGTTTATTTTCCGCACTTTAAATTCCGCAAATATTAACTGTTAGATGTATGAATAATAGGGATGCATGACAAGAATGTATGATTAACTTTAAAACGGTTAGCTAACCCTAAATGTGCAAAGATAATAAACTTGAAATTGAATCACTCGCACATGCGCACTCCTAGGGTACACTCCTCACTTGGTTGCCTCGGAAAACAATGGTCATGTCCCTCGAACGTAGGGATATCTTAGCAAAAGACCATTAATTCTAAAGTCATCAAAAAGATCATAGTCCCTCGAGTTGCCTACGAGAAATGATCTTGTTCCTCGATGTTGCCTACAAATATATGATGACAGTCCCTTCAAAATGCTAAGGTATCCTTACATGTTGCCTTCAATGACCATTACGTCCCTTTCGAATTGACCCTTACAAATTCCAACGACGGTGCTACCTATTTCTCAATAGTAGGACAGCGTTGTCTAAAGGAAACAAGAATATAAACGATCTTTTTTCGAGTAGGTAGATGCTAGTAGGTACTTGCTCAAAATCAAACTTTTCCATACTACACTCTTCTAAAAAAAGCTTTAAAAAACACTTCGTAACACTCTTGAAGATAGAAGCAAAGGTTAAATCGAAGTAAAACAAAAACTTTTCAAAACACGCAAACACGGAAGCAATTTTTTTAAAATGATGAGCAAGTACCTAAGAGCCCGTGGAAAACCACGGATATAAAGGGTGCTAATACCTTCCCTTTCTATAATCTACCCCCCGTACTCAAAATCTCGAAAAAGGAATTTTTCTGTGCTTTTTTCCTTTCCAGTTGGATAAAATAAAAGTCGGTGGTGACTCTTGCTTACCGCGACATTTTGTGAACAAAAAACGCAAAATGCAAACCAGTATTAAACAGTCCGGTTCTGCCACCGTATCACAGAACTGGCGACTCTGCCGGGGATTAAATAAGTGGGGTATACCTTAGGATTAGTTCATCATATTGTTTCTATTGTTTGATTTGATTGCTTTATTTTTGTGGGCTTTGTATCGGAGTTACTATAGATCCTAACCCAGATCTGGAGGAAAACTGTTAGGTAAGTAGCAATAAACTGTGAGGGAACTGTACAGCGTAGACCGATATGGTTGAAGCAGTAGCTACGTTGATGTGGCACATTGGTTGATACCGGTATCCCTTGTGGAGGAACAAGGAGAGTACATGGCTGCTATATGGGTCGTTAAGCATCAACTGATCTTAGAACCTATAATTGACCAACTTGGCCATAGGAAGTAGTGAGATAGTCGGCCTCGGTATAGAGCTGAGAACTGGTTGATACTCGATACTATACTCATTGAGACCATACTCTCGAGATAGTTCCGGCCGCAAGAAAATATTGCGTAAGCTGAAACCATGACCGATGGAGGATGGTTAGTGATATTAAGAACCTCTAGAACCCGATTACTATTATTAGGACAGGTTGAACCAACTGAACTTCAAGAGGGTAGTACCTAGACTCCATGCAAGCCTAAACTTAAGGGCTATTGTGTGACTTGTGTGCCTTTACCATGTTTGTTACCTGCTATACCTGTTGTGTGTTTTATCATGACATCATGCATCATAACATAACATGGCATATCATACTAACCATTTCAAGGATCTCAAGGGTATGTGATGTAGGTCATGGAGAACCAGACATCTAGCAAGGGGATTTATTTTCCTCTAGCCAATGTTGTCAAAGGATCTTGAGTCAGGGGCTATGACCCATTCGATATGGTGAGCTTGACTCTGGAAGAAGGACTCTCAATGACACGAAGTTTCTTCAATCAAGCTACAACTAAATTCTAACTGTTTCTTGTTTACCCCGCGAGATCCTTGAAAACATTGCATGCATATCATACATATCATTACAGGTACCATTATAGGTTTCTCATCTTCTTCGCTGTTTATTTCAGCACAAATGTCTTCTGAAATACCTTCCGATCAAGCTATCAACGATCTTCAGGCACAAAATGCCCAATTCCAAGAGATGTTCTTGAAATCGGCTAAAGGGCAAGAAGATTTGAAGACTCTCATCCTAAAAGAGAAGAAGAAGAAGAAGAAGAAGGTGGTTCTTCTGAATATGGGTCACAGATTTGGGAATAGGTTGCGACAGGAAGCTGATATGTCTCATTCATCCAAAGGAGGAGAGAATCAAGAGGAAGAAAAGGGTCCTAGCCCTGTGGTCTCTGATAATGATACCGATTTTGATAATGAACAGTACCCTCCTGCTGAGGATAGGTACAAACAACTTGAGGACCGTCTAAGCGCTACGGAGATTCAGAAGGTTCCCGGTTTGGATTTCGGAGATCTGGGACTGGCATCTGGGGTGGTGATCCCTCACAAGTTCAAAGCACCGTTTTTTGCTAAGTATGATGGAGCATCCTGTCCAAAACTCCATCTCCGCTCATACGTCAGAAAAATTCAACCTTACACTGCTGATAGAAATCTGTGGGTACATTTCTTTCAAGATAGTCTGTCAGGGACTCAGCTTGAATGGTTTTATCAATTGGAAGGAGCTAATGTCCGAAACTGGGAGGACCTTGCTGCTGCTTTCTACAACCAGTACCAGTATAATGCCGACCTTGCTCCCACTCGTACTCAGCTTCAGGGTATGTCTATGGGTGCAAGTGAAGGTTTTAAGGACTATGCTCAGAAGTGGAGAGATCTGGCTAGAAGAGTTCACCCCCCTCTGTCTGATAGGGAGTTGGTTGATATGTTTCTAGGGACATTATTTGGTCCGTTTTTTAATCATTTGATCGGCAGCTCGTCAGCGGGTTTCACCGAGCTGATTCTGACTGGAGAAAGAGTAGAAGCTGGGATCCTGAGTGGTAAGATCCAGAAAAATACCTCTTCGAGTACAAAGAAGAAGTCATTTGGTGGAAAGAGGGAAGCCAATGCTGTGCACGGCCAGAAGAGGTGTAGCAAGGTAGACTACCACCAATCTGTGGGGGCAGTGTTGATCTCTAATTCGGCACGCACACAACGACCACGACAATGAAACAATCAGCCAAGGTTGGAAAGACCTCAAAGGCAGTTCACCCAAATTAACATGCCATTGTCACAAGCATTGCAACACATGTTGAAGATGAATCTGATTACGATGATAAACCCTCATCCGAACTCTAAGACTTCTTTTCCTAACTACAACCCGGATGCAAGGTGTGCTTATAATTCTGGTAGCCCGGGGCATGATACTAACGATTGTTGGGTGCTGAAATACAAGATTCAGAATATGATTGATGCCAAGGAGATCGAATTTGACCCTCCTGAGACTCCCAATGTGATCACTACTCCCTTGCCAAAACATGGCTAGGATTGAAAGCATTTTTGTTCATTTGAATTCTGAAGTTATATTTTCTTTGCTTATTCTAACAATTATTGTCATGTCAAACTTTCTTATTTCATTAATGCATTACACGTGTCTGTCTTGAATTAATTTTTTCATTATGCTTAAATTGTTTTATATTTACTTTTCGTGATATTCAACTCTCGACTAAAAAACTGTAAGCCTTTAGAGGGAGGATGACGAAAACGATACCACGATCTCTACAGTATGCTTTTGAACAGACCCCGCTGACGATGTACATGCGTTGTTTCAAATCCTAAACAATGGAGTTATGAGGAAGATAATCCCTAGTCAACCCCTTTGAGCCAAAGAAGTAGGAGTTTTTCTTTTCACATAAATTAAAACCCTTAATCACAACCTGGGACAGGGTAGTTTTCTCAGTTAATCCGGGTGCACAATGAATGGCTTCAAAGACGTCCTTCCAAAACAAAAGACGGTGATGGTTCCCTATAATCGTCAAGACAAGCAGTCATTATCTCTCGAAGCAAAAGCCCATTAAGTCAAAACCTATGAAGGAGACTTAAGAAAAAAAACTGGGGCATCCCGCTGACTGTAATCACAAAAAGAAATAGTTCAGGCAAAAGACAGGGATAACAAAATCAAAAATAAAGAGGTCCTACAAACCCTCAACAAAAAGAAATGACTGCCTATTCAAAATAAACTGTCAGTATCCGAACCATCACTGGAATATCAGAGCAAAGACTCAAATGGGATCTAAATGCACAATTAACTGAGTATAGGATCGAAGAACATTACGAAGAACGGGTGGGTACAAATAAATTTTGAGCCTTTATCCTTTGTTTCTTGAACCGTGAACCATGCCACGTTATAACCCATAAAAGTCCTAGCTGAAGCATGGGTTAGTTCGAAAACATACTGTTACAAAAGGTATCCTGACTCCTGAAGGTCCGTTACAAATCCTGAGTTGATATCACATCTTTGCAAAATTCTATTTTTTCTATAAAAAAAACTGCATTTTCAAAACTTCAAGACAGACATAAGCTTTGTATTCTTAAAATAATATTGTTTGCATATGACTATTTGTTCAACAGTAGAGAAATTCGCATGACGAATATCTAGTGAACAAAAACCTTCTCAATAAAAAGGATCACCTCAAGTGGAAAAAACACTTCCAACCAAGGGGAACGGCATGATCATTGTCCATCATCTGGGGCAGTCAAGTCAAGATTCAAGGAATCTCTCAAAGATGCCAAATAACAAGGGACAAATCTCCATCTGAATCACTTGGGGCATTGGACATGAATTCCAGCAATGAATCTTGTATGAACAAACGAACATCTTCTGGTAGTGTGGCAACACAACACTACCGACAATGATAACTCCCTACACCCTGAGAGCGTGGACATAGTCAAAAAATATTGCGCATGAACAAAGACCCACTAGGTTGACACACCTAGGCAAAACAAGGGCGTCCCAGCGAACCAAAAGGTTCGGGCAAAAATTAGGGATAAAAACAAAAAAAGATTTGTACACCCGACAAGTCGAAAACCTGAGAAGGCGGCTTGGGCAAAAAAGGGTATCCCGGTGGAATGAGAATATGAAAAGACAGTACAGGCAAAAGTTAGGGATTAAAGCGTATGACTATGTCCCGTTATCTTGTCACTTTCCTATCAGTAGAAGACTTATCATTCTGATCGATAGTTACCAAGCACCTCATAAGTTGGGATGACACTCAATCCACAAGGCCTCCGCAGGCACTTTCTCCAGTAGGTACAGGGGCAGAAAAGTATTGATGCAAAGTCATTGTCATATCCTTAGCACGCGTCCCAGTAACATCTACACTCCCCGCAGAGTAAGAAATATCCAAAAGCAGTGGTGTTAATTCTCCCCAAGCAGAGTTCATCTTTCACCAACAATGGAAGACCATCCCGAGTGAAGTTTATTTCTTCCACAGACAGAAATTTTATCCCCGACAAAGTTCATCATCGCCAGCAACGATAATTCATCCCCAACCGAGGTTATTGCTCCAAATCAGCAGATATTCTGACAGAGTATCTCTTCCCCACATAGTCATTTTTCTCTCGCTAGTTTATTCTCCAGCGGAATTATTCTTCGGCCAAGTTATTCTTAAATCATCTTCGATTGTTATCCCTAGCGAGTGAAACTCTTTATTCTCCAACAACAATCAGGGATTTGTTTTCCCACTCGGATGTGTCACAATAGCATTTCATGTTCATATATCATGACGTGCGCATACACATTGCATACAGTATAGTCTCATTTATTTTGAGAACGTCATCATACAATGCATTTCATGCATCATATACGATTAATCATGTACCTTTTCAAGAAAGATGGTTATCACCAACAACTTCCAGCAAGTTCAAGATTAACTACTGAAACTAGACATAATAATTATCTGCACGATCAAATGCAGCTTTACACGGGTTCGTCACGAAGAAATCTTAAACGAGTTTCTCCTAAATGCAGCTTCACACGGGTTTATCCTGAAAAATCTTACACGAGTCCTTTCTCATATATTTCGAAATGAAGTTTTACACAAACTCATCCCAAAGTAACCTTACCCAGGTTCCTCCTGAAGTTTTACACGAACTTATCACAAAGTAACCTTACCCAGGTTCCTCCTGAAGTTTTACACGAAATCATCCCAAAGTAACCTTACCCAGGTTCCTCTTGAAGTTTTACACGAACTTGTCACAAAGTAACCTTACCCAGGTTCCTCCTGAAGTTTTACACAAACTTATCACGAAGTAACCTTACCCAGGTTCCTCCTGAAGTTTTACACAGACTTATCCCGAAGCAACCTTACCCAGGTTCCTTCTCGGTCCCGATGTAGTTTCACCCAGACTCATCCTGAAGCAACCTTACCCAAGTTCCTCCTTACAATTTCCCGATGTAGTTTCACCCAGACTCATCCTGAAGCAACCTTACCCATGTTCCTCCTTACAATTTCCCGATGTAGTTTTACCCAGACTCATCCTGAAGTAACCTTACCCAGGTTCCTTCTCGGTTCAGATGCAGTTTTACCCAAACTCCTCGCAAAGCAACCTTACCCAGGTTCCTTCTCGGTTTAGATGCAATTTTACCCAAACTCCTCGCAAAGCAACCTTACCCAGGTTCCTTCTCGGTTCAGATGCAGTTTTACCCAAACTCCTCGCAAAGCAACCTTACCCAGGTTCCTTCTCGGTTCAGATGCAGTTTTATCCAAACTCCTCGCCAAGCAACCTTACCCAGGTTCCTTCTCGGTTCAGATGCAGTTTTACCCAAACTCCTCGCAAAGCAACCTTACCCAGGTTCCTTCTCGGTTCAGATGCAGTTTTACCCAAACTCCTCACAAAGCAACCTTACCCAGGTTCCTTCTTGGTTAAAATGCAGTTTTACCCAAACTCCTCACAAAGCAACCTTACCCAGGTTCCTCCTTGGTTTAGATGCAGTTTTATCCAAACTCCTCACGAAGCAACCTTACCCAGGTTCCTTCCCATAAGCCCTACTATCCAGGTTCCTTCTCATAAACTTACCATCCAGGTTTCTTTTCTCTTATCTCCAGACAGCAGTCCACAACACTGTAAGACCTGAACCTATCAAACACGATCAATTTTACCTTTCCCTAGTAGGTCGCGATGCAGCCTATACACGACTAGATACACAGTTCTCTTCCGCTTCCTCAAGTCGGAGTTAATTCCCCAGTAGATTAACGGACAACTGAAGCTCATAGAATTCTATTTCTCCCAAGACAGAGACCAACATTCCTCAGCAGATTCCTCCTCAATGATAGGAACAGGAATTCTCATCAAAGGAATATCTCGGGAAATCAACATCCTCTAGATGGCATCTTTAAGCCCATCTCTGGTGACCTCCCGTCATCTCCTCCAAATGGCATCTGTATGCCCATTTCCGATACTACCTACATAGTCAAGCATCATTACAGACGAGTGCAAATTTCTGGGCACTCTAGTGTTCAATCATCTTCCACCTTCAGATCACGAAAGGCAGACGAGCCAATCTAAATCTTCAGGTTTAAGAAGATTGAACAGGGGCAGCTGTTGTACCCCAAAATTTGCCCTCTTTTTATACACGCATATTATTGGTTTTATGGTTATGGAATAAAGGTATATTTATCAAGCTTCTTCAGGTTACAAGTGACGTTTATTTCGTCAATGGATATTCTCAGAGTATTTTCCGTGCTGAAGATCGGTTCACCATTTTGCAACTATTCGGGGTTCAAAGATTCACAAGTTCAACCCGACGCGTCATATTCAGGTGTTCTTTCGCCAAGATATCTCTGATAACGTATTCTCAATTTCAGGTTCGGCTCAAGAGTCAATTCTTTAAAGAAGGTATCCGAATGTGTGAGTTTTCTCGAAGAAATGTGGTGAAAAAGTGTGCTGAAAGTGCAATTTTTACGCGCTAAAAAATTCATAACTTGAAGATCGTGTCTCGTTTTGAACTCGCTCCAGTGGCCAAAATTCCGTATTGATGTCATCTACGTTTTCATCTCTCACGACTGAAAGATAATTTCAATCAGAAGGTCTTCAAAAATGCGGATTTATCAAGTACTTTCGTACAGAAAATTTGTGACAGAAGTTTATTTGCGTCATGTTCAGAAAATCATAACTTGGTCGATTTTCATCGTATCGAGCTGGTTCCGACGCCAAAATTTCAAAAATTGAGTTGGATAAGTTTTCACAAAAGGTATTGAGTTCGAACAGTATCCAAAAGGCCTTCATTTTTTGCTCAGAGTACGTGTGACGTGCCAAAAATCCTGAATGCTGAATATTATTTTATCACGGACTCAGAGATCTACAACTTTTCTTCAAAAGTCGAGACCGAATTATGGTCCGATCAATACCAGTTTTTTATTGAAGAATGTGTCAGAGTCAACACTGGAGCCCAAAATAAGTTTGTCTGAGCTGAAACTTCAAAAATTCATAACTAATTCACCTTTTATCCAATTGAGCCTATTTTCGGACAGGAGTTAGTTCTCTATGTCGGCTACATTTTGTTTTCACATTTCAACTTCAAAAATTGCACTTAAGCCCCTACTATTTTTCCTAGAACGTGACGAACTCAAGTGAACATTGGAGGCCCAATTGCACATTCAAAACCCATTTTTTTCTCTCTAATTTCTATTATATAATCTCATTCTTTTCACACAAACAAAGGGAGGAGAAAAAAAAAGCTTTTGCCACAACACTGTCAGGATATCAAATTCTTTCAAGAACCATAAAACCTTGAAATCCTTATTATAAACCTCCATCTCACTACAAACAAGTCATCCCTATTACAAACCTACATCTCACTACTTCTCCAGTAAGGGTAAGACTGGCTTGATCTCCATGATCAAAAGAGCATAAAAGCATTCATCTCACTACTTCTCCAGTAAGGGTAAGGCTGGTTTGATCTCCATGATCAAAAGGGTATAATCATTCATACATGCCATATCGGTTTTAACATTAAATTTTTTCATATATTGGCTTTATTTGTATTTCATGATATATATTAATTTATTTAATGTGTTCATGAGATTCAACACTGCAGATTTAGACAGGATCCCATGCAGGTTCATTACAGAACATTGAGGCCAAAACACAAATGACCAAAACAGAATAACCAACACATGACACCAATGCATGACAAGGCAGACATCCTGAGAAGGTTAAGGGCGTGGGTTCAACAACCACCCCTATTGGTTTTGATTTTATTCTTTTCTATTTATCATTTTACCTATTTTTATTCTTTCTGTTTAAAACTTTTTTTTTTCATAAAACTTAACATTTTTCACAAACCTTTGATTTTTTATAATAAACTCAAATAATTAATTTTAGGTTTTAATTTAATTTTAGGTAACTTTAATTGTTTTGTAAATAAATTAAAATTAATTAGAACAATTAGGATTTTGTTTCTAACTTAATTCTATTTTTTTTTCTTAAAATAACAAAACACAAAAATAGGTCATTTAATTATTTTTTAAACTAATTTAATTACTAATTAATTTTGTATTTAATTTTAAAAAATCTAATTCTTTTTCTTAGAAATAATTAAAAACAACAAAAAATAATTTTTCTTTCGATTAGGTTAGACGGGGTCAAAACTCTAATTCTCTCTCGTTCTTTATTCGCACACGCTTTATTTTATTTTACCATATTAATGTAATTGCTCACAAGTTGTAATAGATTAATTATGACCTTTTTACTTTCATTTATCATTTTTTTAAGGGTTTGTTTTTGGCTATGTAAATACCCGAAGCCTTGTAATAGCTTAGCTTATTTTCCGCACTTTAAATTCCGCAAATATTAACTGTTAGATGTATGAATAATAGGGATGCATGACAAGAATGTATGATTAACTTTAAAACGGTTAGCTAACCCTAAATGTGCAAAGATAATAAACTTGAAATTGAATCACTCGCACATGCGCACTCCTAGGATACACTCCTCACTTGGTTGCCTCGGAAAATAATGGTCATGTCCCTCGAACATAGAGATATCTTAACAAAAGACCCTTAATTCTAAAGTCATCAAAAATATCATAGTCCCTCAACATCCCTCGAGTTGCCTACGAGAAATGATCTTGTCCCTCGATGTTGCCTACGAATATATGATAACAGTCCCTTCAAAATGCTAAGGTATCCTTACATGTTTCCTTCAATGACCATTACGTCCCTTTCAAATTGACCCTTACAAATTCCAACGACGGTGCTACCTATTTCTCAATAGTAGGACAACGTTGTCTAAATGAAACAAGAATAGAAACGATCTTTTTTCGAGTAGGTAGATGCAAGTAGGTACTTGCTCAAAATCAAACTTTTCCACACTACACTCTTCTAAACAAAGCTTTCAAAAACACTTCGTAACACTCTTGAAGACAGAAGCAAAGGTTAAATCAAAGTAAAACAAAAACTTTTCAAAATACACAAACACAGAAGCAATTTTTTTAAAATGATGAGCAAGTACCTAAGAGCCCGTGGAAAACCACGGATAGAAAGGGTGCTAATACCTTCCCTTTCTATAATCTACCCCCCGTACTCAAAATCTCGAAAAAGTAATTTTTCTGTGCTTTTTTCCTTTCCAGTTGGATAAAATAAAAGTCAGTGGCGACTCTTGCTTACCGCGTCATTTTGCGAATAAAAAACGCAAAATGCAAACCAGTATTAAATAGTCCAGTTCTACCACCGTATCACAGCAACCAACTTTATACTTTATTTTGTAGATCCACCTGCAACCAATAAAATTTTTACTTTGTGGAAGATCAACAATGGATTAAATATGATTCTTAAGTAACTCAATCTGTATGACTTGGTTTCAACAATCAACCTAGGAGGCTGGTTACTAGGTTTTGGTTTAATGTGTTTGGAGATGGAACAACAAAAGATTTGATATACAAGTGTGTAATGCTGATAAGAAAGAACATATGATAAATGATATGCAACACTATTATCAAAAGTATTGTTAGCATGTAAAACAAAATAACAATGAAAATCTTGCATATATGTAGGTTTTCTAACCAATCTAGTTAATTTCCTAGGAGCCAAAGGATTGGTAGGAATGCCATTTGATGGGATAAGAGGTGTGTCATAAATAGAGATAGTTGGAAGGGATGAAGAATGAAGAGTATGGTTAATAGACACAAATGAAGAATTAATAAGAGTGTCGAGTTGTATAGGTAAAGGCAAACGGTAATATTGGTTATCAGGGAAATGGTTAGGTTGAGTAGGAAAAGATTTAGTTATAATGTTACCAGATGTGAAGGATGAAAAAGTGGTATGCTCAGTAGGAGAAGAGGGTGGAACATGTTTAGGTGGTTTAAAAGGGAAATATGACTCATATGATATAACATTACATTTCTAAGGATAAAGAAATTATTTAGGTAATGTCATAAAAGATGTAGCCTTTGGTTTCATCCTTAAAAGAAAACTCATTTTCTATCCCTTTAACCAAATTTTATTTTATGAGCTTGTAAAGAGGTAGCATAGCATAGGAAGCCAAAGACTTTGAGGTGGATAATTAAAGGTGATTCTTTATAAAGTATTTCATAAGAAATTTTGTATTTCAGTTGAGGGGTAAGGAGTCGGTGTTGGGTGAGAATATGGACACTGATAGGTCTAGAATAGGGGGATGAATAATCCCTTTTCCCAATTAGACTTTTTCAAAAAACAATTTTAGGTCCCATGTACGAAATCAGAGATTTTAAGAGGCGCGGAAGTAAAACACAAAAACGAGAGAGCTTGAAAGCATCTCAATGAAATAATCCAAATGAAATGGTACATGATATCTGTGATACGGTGGGAGAACTGACTTGAGGTTTTGCGTTTGTTTTCGCAAATGTTTAGGTTTAGCAAGAGTCGCCACCGACTTTTTATTTTATCCTAAGGAAAGGTTAAAAAGTACAGGAAAAACCTTTGAGATGTTTTCTTGGGTTCGGGGAGTAGATTATAGAAAGGGAAGGTATTAGCACCCTTTCTATCCATGGTTATCCATGGGCTCTTAGTTACTTGCTTAGATCACTTGCCTTTGCTTTGTTTGAAATGGTGCTTTCAATTGTTTGAAATGGTGCTTTGTGTGTGATTTTGAAAGATGTTTTGAAAAGAGGCCATTGTGGTGGCAACCTTTGTAATGATCCATGTTTGAATGTATACAAAGGTGTATTGTCTTTTGAAAAGTTTTTCAATGTTTGAAAGTTTGTTTTGAAGTTGTGTTGTGATGTGTGTTTTAAAAAAGACAAGGGTTTATTTTGCAAGTTGGTCAAGTAACCAAGAGTTGTCTACCCCTAAATTTACTCAAATATTTTTTCTCATGTTTTAACCCTTTTAACAGTGTTGTTTCACCATTGTATTTGGTGAACAACCTTGTGTTAGGATGTTAACGGGACGGGCGCGAGTCATCGTTTAGACCATGAATGCAATAGTGCCAAGTGTCTTTGGCAACTTTTCCTTCAAGGGACTTGATTATTTTTTAGGCAACTTGAGAAAGCGTCATCGAGGGACTATGATAATTTGATTTGTTTTTGTTCTGCCAAAGACACTCAACATGCAACATGGCCCTTTTTTGAAGGCAACAAGTGGAGTAACCCTAAGGGTGCAAGTGTGCATTGTGTTGTCCATTTTCATGCTTTTTGTCTTTGAATTAGGTCAAGCTATTTGTTATTTTTGATTTGCATACAAACCCTAGGTCTATCATGGCATAATTTAAAAGCTTTTAAATGCGGAAATTTAAAGTCCTAAATTATTACAACATGATTATGGGGATGGGGGTACAAATGTTTGAATGGGGGGATATTTGACAAGAAATTAAATCTAAGCTATTACATCCATATCGAATATACAAGTATTTAATTGTACAATATTAAAATAAATACAATAAATATGCAAAATGTATTATGCACAAAAATATTTTTTTATGTATGTGCAAGTATTTTTCATGTGAAATATAAACAAAAATAAAAAGGTCAAATTTTGAATATTTTGGTTATTTAGGGAAAAACCCTAATTTTTTAAATAAATAGTATTTACTTATTAATTATATACAATATTTATATATTAATTTATAAAAAATAAAACAAGGAAGTATATTGTAAAAAAAAAGTATTTTTTAATGTCATATATTAATAAAAAATAAAAATGTATTATTTCTATATTTTTGTCCTAAATATCTAATAAAATATACAAGTATTTATATTATATATTAAATATACTAAATATATACCAAAACAAAATATTAATTATTTACAAAAAGAAGTATATTTTAGAAAATGTTTTCAAAATGTAAATAATAAATAATAACTAAAAAATCTATATTTTTGTATTATTTTCTAGTGTTTTAAATAAAAAGTATATATATTTATTTACATGTATATGCTAAATAAAACAAATAAATGCCAAATAAATGCAAAAAATGTATGGAAAAATATTTTTGATATTTGAGCAAAAAATAACAAGTCAGAAACAAAAACAAAAAGTCAAAAATGATAAATAATTCACACAATGGGCCAGGGGGGTGTAAATTGGAAAAGGGGGTGCAAAGAGCAAGAACAACTCAAGCCCAGCCCAAGTCAACCTTCTTCAACCTCCAGCTTCCTGTTTGAAACCAAAAACGCGCGCTTTCCATGCTTCACTCAAACTCCTGATTCTTTGACTTTTAACAAAAACTCATAACACCAATAATGTAGAGCATCAAGAGACGAATTCAGACATATAAAACACTTGACTTAACTCTAAGAAACGAAGGAGAATTTCTTCATCCCCAATTTCTGACCTAATTTTTCTTCAATGTTCATGGTCAAAATTCTCACAGCATACTCAATATAAATGAAAAGTAAATACATGGATGGCTTCAGGGCTATGAGTAGAGCATGTTTCATTCACAAACCTAAGCCTAACTCTTCCTATATTGAGAGATAGAAGTTCATGTTTTTACCTTTTTCAGCTTGAGTCGTGTACAACAATGGGGCCAACTTCAATGGAGTTTGAGTTTTGGTACATCTTGCCTGAAGTCCAAGGAAGCTTCCCAAGTACCTAGCTTGCTTTGAAACTCTCTGAATCGTGCTATGGAAGTCCACCTGCAAAACTGAAAACTGAAAATGGCAAGTGATGTTAGGGATGTTACAGTTTGTATCTAGGGCTTGGGATAGTTTCAATGGATGGTAGAGAATGTGTTTGAACAAGCTTTGGCCAAAACGCACGAGCAAACTGAGTTGTGCAACTCAATTTGCAGAGATGCCCTGTTTCTTGCAAAAAAATGGTTTTTTGGTAAATGAGGAGGTATTGAGGATGAAGGACTCGTGTTTTAGGTCAGCTCGGGTGTATGAAAGATGTTCACAAGGTTTTTGTTTGGCTATGTTGACAGGAAGTGAGAGTTGGATGGAGTTTGCAATCTTGCCTTGTTTTTGAAGTAAGAAAGTTCAAGTCCTTATGCAGGCCTGTGTACCCTCTCTATCTATGCTGCACACATTGTTCTTGATCAGTGGGATATGTCTACAAACTCTTGCCTCAAAAGATCTGGCTTGTACTTCTTGGATTTTGAATTTGACATAAAGCACTACTTTTCAAAAATGGCAAATGTGCTTTTTCTATTTAAAGGATAATCTTGCATGTAATGACCAAATGCACAAAACAAAGCTTGAACACAATGGTTAGGCATTTAATTATGGAGTGAAAACTTGGTTTAGAGGCCTGCAAGCAAGTACCAAGCATTCTGATTTGAAAATGGAACTTGTATGAACATGCATTTGGTTATGAACAAAAGTGGATTTTGCCCAACTTTGCAAATTCGATTCTCCCTAACCACAAGGGTGTTTGAGAAGTTCTTGGACAATTTGGAAAACTTGGAATGTGTAATATAATCCATCTTTATAATGCAAATTGAAACTCCAAGTGTAAGCATATGAAAAATGGCCATGAAGTTGGACAAAAATCCTGCCTAGAATAGGTCAAAATTTCTGTAAGTTAAAAATGTTTTGCACCCTTGTTCCAAAAATCACAACTTGAGATACAAGCTTCCCTTGAGAAAACTTTGTGAATCAAAGTTGTAGATTTTGCAATGGACTACAAATTTCATGTTTCAAGTTTTGTTTGAATCCATTTGCATCTTGGTGAAACAATGGGACAAAGTTAGGAAAAAATAAGGAAGTTTCATAACTTAGAAAAATTCTAAGTTATGAAATTTTCCCATTTTAAACCCTAATTTGCAAATTTGGATTTCTTGATGAATAAGTTTCATAATTGACATGTCTTGATGAAAAATGAATCTTGGGACTTGATTTTGACCAAAAAGTCAAAGTTTGACTTTTCAGTATACAGTCAAATTTTGATTAGTTAACTGAAAAATTCATCTGTCAATCCTATGCATTTGGGATCTTTTGAACTTGTTGAATGTGTCAAAACAATGCCATTGATTCCTTGAGTACATATGTGAGCTTGGTTTGCCATTGGTTAGGTCAACAGTCAAAAATTGCCTTTGTGCAGTCAAAACCCTAAAAATGACCATTTTGCCCTTTTGGTGATCTGATCAAATTTCTTGTGGAATTATGATCCAAACTTGACCAAATGGTTAATATGAGTTCAATATGTTGATGTGGGTCAAATTTCATGAGGTTTGACTGTCAGTTGGCCACAGTTGACTTTTTCCCCAATACAGCTGATTTCTAGGTCAACTGTCCAATTGACTGGGCAAAGATTGGAATCAAGGCTTGAAACTTGGTATGGATAAACTTGTAAGTCCAACATGAAGCATGAAAGTCACTTTGGGCATTTTAGGTCAAAACATCCCTGTGCAAACTCAAACCCTAATTTGGGTCAACAGTGCAAGGAGGGGTCTCGAGCAGAGCAAACTCTAACTTGATCTTGAGCTCCAAGAGTCTTGTGATGAGAAAATGTTGATGAAAAGAGAGGGCAAATTTTGGGGTACAACAATATTTGTTGTACCCCAAAATTTCCCCTCCCATTTTCTTCAAGATATCTCCTCATGCTCCTAAGGTTTTCAATTGCTCAAGGCTACTCAATGTTTGATCAGACAAATTCTCCTCCTAAGCAGTTGGCCTACAACTAGGGTTTTGTGCTTCTTAGATAAAATTAAGCTTCTAATGCCTCAAGTGGATTTAATGGTTCCTCATATGTCTCAAGGAATGCTCATGTCAAGTTTTAAGCCTTGCATCACAAGTTTACTCAGTCAATTGTTCAGATGATTAAAAATCAACTGTATTGGACAAAAAGTCAATTATGGTCAATATACAGTCAAACTTCAAGATTTTTGGTCAACATCAATATTTTGAAGTCATATTCATCATTTGATCAAGGGTTGATCATGATTCATCAAGAAAACTCAAGATTCGTCAAAAGTCAAAAGTTACTAAATTAGGGTTTTCTTAAGGAGAAGTCAACTGAACTTTGACTAAGCACAAATCTCACATGCTTCATCATATTTTTCTCAACCAAATATCATTTTTAAGGAAATTGAATTCTCTACGACTCTATCTCTCTAAGCTTAAGTCCAAAAAATACTTCATTTGAGAGATATGAGCCAAAACATTACAGGTCATTTCAAAAGTCAACAAAAAGACACTTTTTGTCAAGGCAACTTACATCAAGATAAAATTTTAAAATTAAAAAATGATCTACATTAAGATTTTAGGGGACATCTTGAGGTTTCCAAAAAGTCTAAGATCACATTCATATGATAAAAATTGAGTGAGATATGATTTGTGCAAGTTGGGAAATTTTGATAAAATGCATGAAGTTCAATTTGAGCAAACTTGGATTTTTGGGCTAATGAGCTTATTTTTTAAGGTCCAAACGTGTTCCTTGTGAAATCAAGCTTCTCAAATAAAGCTTTTGTTTTGATAAAGACAAACCATGGCTTACAAAAGAAGGCAAAGACTTTGGTCAAGCATCTAAGCATATAAGGATAATATCTTCAAACAAAGCTCTCTACAACTTTAAAGGTATAATAATATTATCTACTTTGATCTTAAGATATAGATGCTCAAAAATGAAAAAGAAATAGTTTAAGAATCATTCTCAAGCTTTGCAAAGATTAATTTTCACTTTTCATATGCATGCAATCGATTTACATTTTAGTGCAATCGATTGCACTCTTAAAAAATTCCAAATCTTTTGCTTCTGTTTCTTGATGCAATCGATTACATAGTTTGTGCAATCGATTGCATACTTAAAATTTTCAAAACATTTGATTCTGTCTTAGCATGCAATCGATTACATAGTTGGTGCAATCGATTGCACTCAGTTAAATTTTTCTACTGACTTAGCCTGCAATCGACTACATTGTTTGTGCAATCGATTGCACTCTTAATTTTTTTGAAAATATAGCTGTTGAAAACCTTGTGCAATCGATTACACTAAAGGTGCAATCGATTACACACTGCTCGAATTTGAAAAATTACAGTTTTGTTCATACCTTTTGATCATGCCTTTTCATTACATCTTTTCACTTAAACTTGGCATTTGTTCATGATACATTTCCAGATCTTCATGATGTTTCAAAAGGGTGTTATGAAAATATAAATATCCAATTTCAAATTCATATCAAACACCTTCTTTCATAATATTTTTCTGAACTTTAAAAATACAAACTCAAGCATTCTTCACTTTCATGCATAAGTTTTCTGCATTTATTTTCATACTTTAAAATAGAAAACTTTGAGCAAATATATCTTGAGTCTTTGTACAATATTATTATTGAAAGAAGAAGATTATACATTGTCAAAATCACTCTTAAGTGATCAATATAATCTACTCACTCAAACTCACAAATTGTTTTTACTTACTTATTTTCCAGGATTGTTGGAATTAAGTTTAAGTGTTTTTATTGAAATCTTGTCTTTCCAAGTTGTTGGATACAAGTGTAGTTACATTGAGAGGATTGTTCTCATAGGTAACTTAGTGAAAATCCAAGAGGATTGTTCTTGGTTTTGGTTCGTAGTTCTTATGTAAGTTTTCCATAATAAGGAAATCTCTTTCATGTTGAAAGGGGACTGGAGTACTCTCGGACTGTGAGGGGAACCAGGATATATCACCCGTGTCTCTTTATTTTTCTGCATCTTTAAGCTTTCCTAAACTCACTTATAACCAGAAAAATAAGAACCATCATCACTAAAAACCAGAATTTTTAAAAGTACCTAATTCATCCCCCCTCTTAGGCGCACTTCGTACTTACAATTGGTATCAGAGCAGGTTATAGGTAACCTGCTCCTAAAAGATCCAGAATGGCTTCCGCAAATCATAATCCCGTTTTCAGAGATGGTGGTAGTAACAACAAGCCTCCTCTATTCTGTGGTGAATATTTTGACTTCTGGAAAATGCGCATGAAGGCGCATCTAGAAGCACAAGGAGAAGAAATTTGGGATACCGTCGAAAATGGTCCATTTATCCCGGTTACGATAATCAATGGTGTTGGCTCTTCAAAGCCTAAAACTGCATGGGACGATGATGATAAAAAGAAAGTTCTCTATGACAAAAAGGCAATAAACCTTCTTCAAGGTGCGCTTAGTATGGACGAATTCTTCCGTGTCTCGACATGCAAAACAACAAAGGAAATATGGGATACCATGGTACAAACTCATGAAGGAACGACTGAAGTAAAAAGATCAAGGCTAAATACCCTAAGTCAAGAATACAAACTATTTCGAATGCAGCCCGAAGAATCCATTCTTGACTTACAAAAGATATTTGTGCACTTGACAAATCACTTAAGTGCTATTGGTAAAACTTTGACAAATGATGAATTGAATCTGAAAGTACTTAGGTCCTTAACAAGGGAATGACAACCAAAGGTAACGGCAATTTCAGAAAAGAAAAGTCTCTCTAACATGACATCCGCAACTCTATTTGGAAAACTTCAAGAATACGAAACAGAACTCGGAATACTCGAAATGCATGAAAATCAAGAGAAGAAATCCAAGAATATTGCTTTGAAGATAGACTCCAAGGAAGTTGAAAAGGAAAAAAATCCAGAAGAAGATGAAAACTTCATGCTTCTTGTTAAAAGGCTTTGTAAGTTCTTCGGTAGTGTGATACGGTGGGAGAACTGAGTTGGGTTTTGCGTTTGTTTTCGCAAATGTTTCGGTTGAGCAAGAGTCGCCACCGACTTTTTATTTTATCCTAAGGAAAGGTTAAAAAGCACAGCAAAAACCTTTGAGATGTTTTCTTGGGTTCGGGGAGTAGCTTATAGAAAGGGAAGGTATTAGCACCCTTTCTATCCATGGTTATCCATGGCCTCTTAGCTACTTGTTTAGATCGACTTGCCTTGATTTTCAATTGTTTGAAATGGTGCTTTCAATTGTTTGAAATGGTGTTTTGTGTGTGTGTTTGAAAATGTTTTGAAAAGAGGCCAATGTGGTGGCAATCTTTGTAATGATCCATGTTGGGATGTATACAGAGATGTATGTCTTTTGAAAAAGTTTTCAATGTTTTTGAAAGGTTTTGCAAGTGTGTTGTGAAGTGTGGTTTTGAAAAATAGGCAAGTGTTTTTGTTTTGCAAATTGGCAAGTAACCAAGAGCTATCTACCCTAAATTTCTCAAAGATCTTTGCTATGTTTTAACCCTTTTAACAATTTTGTTCCACCATTGTATTTGGTGGACAATCTTGTGTTAGGATGTTAACGGGACGGGCGCGGGTCATCGTTTAGACCATGATTGCAATGGTGCCAAGTGTCTTTGGGCAATTTTTCCTTTAAGGGACTTGATCATTTTTAGGCAACTTTCGAAAGCGTCATCGAGGGACTATGATCATTTTGAATGGTTCTTGTTTTGCCAAAGACACTTAACATGCAATATGGCCCATTATTGAAGGCAACAAGTGGAGTACCCTAGGGGTGCAAGTGTGATTAGTGTTGTCCATTTTCATGCTTGTTTATCTTGAATTTAGGTCAAACTATTTGTTGTTTTTGATTTGCATACAAAACCCTAATTCTATCATGGCATATTTAGAAAGCTTTTAAAGTGCGGAATTTAAAGATCCTAAATTATTACAACACAAATTATGAGATGGGGGGTACAAATGTTCAAATGGGGATATTTTAGCAAGAAATTAAAACATAAGCTATTACATCCAAATTGAATTACACAAATTATTTAATATACAATAATTAAACAAAAATGCAATAAATATGCAAGATGTAAAAAATGATTTTTTATATGTATGTAAAAGGGTTTTTTTATGTGACAAATAAATAAAAATAAAAAGGTTTAATTTTTGGATTTTTTCAAGTTTAGGGTAAAACCCTAATTTTATAAATAAAAAGGTATTTATTATATAATATGTGCAATATTTATTAATTATGTACAAAAATAAATAAAAGGGAAGTATATTGAAAAAAAGTGATTTTTTAAGTTAAATATTAATAAAAAAATAAAAATGTATTATTTTGTGTTTTTAACCTAAATAGACTAATAAATATATAAGTATTTACATTATTTATTAAATATATTAAATATATACAAAATAAAATATTTAATATTTACAAAAAAATTATATTTTTTGTAAAATGTTTTCAAAATATAAAATAAAATGAAAATCAGAAAATAAAAGTGTTTGTATTATTTTTTAGTTATTTTAAATGAAAGTATGTTTATATTTATTTACAAATAACACTAAATGAAACAAAATAAATATCAAATAAAAATGCAAAAAATGTGAGAAAAATATTTTTAATATTTTTTATGCTTTGACAAAAATAAATAAGTCAGAAACAAAAATCAAAAGTCAAAAATAATGAAAATAAAATATAATGGGCCAAGGGGGTGCATGTGTGAGAATGTAGTGCAAAAAGAAAGCACAAGTCAGGCCCAGCCCAGGAAGACTTTGTCT
Source organism: Vicia faba (assembly GCA_948472305.1). Taxonomy (NCBI): domain Eukaryota; kingdom Viridiplantae; phylum Streptophyta; class Magnoliopsida; order Fabales; family Fabaceae; genus Vicia; species Vicia faba. The sequence goes on from OX451740.1 coordinate 38,434,646, forward strand.
TCAACCTCCAGACTGGTTTGAACAACAACAACACACGTTTCCTAACTCCTGATTCCTGGACTTTCAAGCAAAACTCATAACACAAGAAATGTAGAGCATCAAGAGACGAATCCAGACATATAAAAAACTTAACTTAACTCTTAGAAATGAGAGAGAATTTCTCCATCCCTAATTCTTAACCTAAGTTTTTTCTAATGTTCAAGTTCCAAATTCTCTCAACACATGCAATATAAATGGAAAGTAAATATATGTGTAGCTTCAGGGCCATGAGTAGAACATTTTTCATTCATAAACCTAAAGCTAACTCCTCCTAGGTTGAGAGATAGAAGTCCATGAACTTACCTGTTCAGCTTGGATCGTGTCTGACAATGGAGGCACTTTCAAGGCAAGGTGAGGACTGGTACAACTTGCTTGAAGTCCAGGGATGCTATTCCAATACTTGGTGTGCTTTGAATCTTGCTATATCAAGCTACAGAAGTTCACCTGCAAAGTTGAAAACTGAAAATGGCAAATGATGTTAGGGATGTTACAGGTCGTGTCCAATGCTTGAGATAACTTCAGTGGGTGATAGGGAATGTGTTTGCAAAGGTTTCAGCCAAAACGCACGAGTGGATTGAGTTGTGCCACTCAAGCTGCAGGGAAGCCCTGTTTTGTGCAGTTCAGTGGTGTTTCTGTGAATGGGGAGGTATCAAGGGGTAAAGGCTCGTGTTTTAGGTCTGTTAGGGAGTATGGAAAGTGTGGAGAAAGTTTGTCTTGGCTTGTGGTTGCAGCAATGTGAGTTGTGTTTCAAAATGCAAGGTTTCTTCTAACTTAAGCAAAAATTGTCAACTTGGTTTACAAGCTTTCCTAGGCCCCTCAAGTATGCTGCACACTTGAGTCTTGATCAGTGTGTTATGTTCCTGAACTTGTGCCAAAAAGATTTGCATTGTACTTCTTGATTTGCAAACTTGACATAAAGCCATACTTTTCAAAAATGGCTAAAATGCTTTTTCCATTTTAAGGTTAATCTTTTGTGTAATGGTTTAATGGACAAGATAATGCTAGGACACAAAGGTTTTGCATTAAATTATTGAGTGTGGATGAGATAAAATGCCTGTAATCTAGCTTAGAGCATGCTGAGTTCAAAAATGTAAAGTTATGGATATGGACATGGCTCATGAACAAAGTTAGTTTTGCCCATATTGCCAAATTCGATTCTCCCTAACCACAAGGGTGTTTGATGAGTTCTTGGAAATTTTGGAAAGCTTGGAATGTGTACTACAATACATCTTTGTAATGAAAGTTGAAATTCCAAGTGGAAGCATGTGAAAAGTGGCCATGAAGTTAGGCAAAAATCCTGCCTAAAATAGGTCAAAATTTTTCTAAGTTAAGAATGTTTTGCACCCTTGTTCCAAAAATTGTAACTTGAGCTACAAGCTTCTTTTGAGGAAACTTTGTGAATCAAAGTTGTATATTTTGCAATGGACTACAACTTTCATGTTTTGAGTTTTGTTTGAATCCAAATGCATCTTGATGAAAATATGGGACAAAGTTAGAAAAAATTAGGGATTTTCATAACTTAGAAAATTTCTAAGTTATGAAAATTCTTCATTTCAAACCCTAATTTGTGATTTTTGATTTCTTGATGAACAAGTTTCACAATTTGACATATTTTGATGAAAAATGAATCTTGGCACTTGATTTTGACCAAAAAGTCAAAGTTTGACTTTTCAGTATACAGTCAAATTTGGCTCAGTTGACTGGAAAATTCATCTGTCAATCTTGTGCATTTGGGATCTTTTGAATTTGTTGAACATGTCAAGACAATGCCATTGGGTCCTTGAGTCCATGTGTGATCTTGGTTGGCCATTGGCTAGGTCAAACAGTCAAAATTTGCCTTTGTGCAGTCAAAACCCTAAAAATGACCATTTTGCCCTTTTGATGATCTGATCAAATTTCTTGTGGAATTGTGATCCAAACTTGATCAAATGGTCCATATGAGTTCATAATTTTGATGTGGGTCAAAAATCATGAAGTTTGACTGTCAATTGACCATAGTTGACTTTTTCCCCAATACAGCTGATTTCTAGGTCAACTGTCCAATTGACTGGGCAAAGATTGGAATCAAGGCTTGAAACTTGGTATTGATAAACTTGAGAGTCCAACATGAAGCATGAAAGTCATTTTGGGCACTTTAGGTCAAAACATCCTTGTGCAAACTCAAACCCTAATTTGGGTCAACAGCGCAAGGAGGAGTCTTGAGCAGAGCAAACCCTAACTTGATCTTGACCTCCAAGGGTCTTGTGGTGAGAAAATATTGAAGAAAAGGGAGGGCAAATTTTAGGGTACAACAGTTGCCCCTGTTCAATCTTCTTGCACCTGAAGAGTTAGATTGGCAGGTTTGCCTTTCGCGTCTCGAAGGTAAAAGGAGATTGGACACTAGAGTGCCCTTAAATTTGCACTCATCAGAATAATGGATGCGGGAATGGGCTTAGAGATGCCATTTGGAGATGGGCTTAAAGATGCCATCTGAAGGGTTTGTTGAACTGCAGTGTGATGGGTCAGAAGAATGAGGATCAAAATGGTATCCGTGTCTGGAATGTATTTGAACTGCATCTAAGGACTGAGTTTGTATAAGCAGAAGAATGGCCTCCGTGTCTGGGGCGTTCTGAGCTGTAATTATGTTTGAAAGTAGAACGAATATCAGAATGATTTTCGTGTCTGGAATGTATCTGTATTGTATCTGGGTAACAGAGAAACATCTGTATGGAGCAACTGCGTGCTGGGGACCAATTCTGAATGAGTGACAGAATGGCAACCATGTTTGGAGCGTACCTGGACTGTATCTGAAGTTGAAAGTTGTATGAGTAGCAGAATGACTTCTGTGTCTGGAGTGTATCTGAAACTGTAACTAGGATTGAGATCCGTATGAGTAATAGAATGACTTCTGTGTTTGAAGTGTATCTGAAACTGTAATTGGGATCTAGATAAATGACAGAATGACTTCCGTGGCGAACGCACTGGAGAGAATCAAACTGCTGTTGTAAGGGTTAGAATGGTATCCGTGTTTGGAATGCATTGAACCTTGAGGTGGATAAATGAATCTGAATGAGAGATAGAATGGATGCCGTGTCTGGAGCGTATCTAGTCTGTATCTGATTGCTGTAGTCCAAATGAGTAGTAGAATGACCGCCGTGTCTGGGATGTATCCATACTGTATCTGACTTGAGATTTTGAATGAGTAATAGAATGACCGCCGTGTCTGGGGTGTATCCATACTGTATCTGAATAATTGTTAATGATAGCCTTTTAACCTTATCCTGAAAAGGGTGAAATGTTAGCTAAAACACAAAGTTATGTTGCATGATATGTATGATGCAAAATATGTTATATCAATGTTTATGATATGAATGTAAATGAATGCATATGTAAGCTGAAGAGTTGTCTTTGCTGAGGATAGATGAATCCTGGAAACAAAGAATCTTGACTGCCGTCGGGAAAGTGAATCTTTGACTGTTGCAGGGGAAGACAAGAATTTTGATTGCTGAGGATGAAACATTCTTGTGGACTACTGCTGGAGAATTAGGAGCTTTGGGTTGTGTACCAATCTTCTGGGGATTCTTGTCTTGAGGAGATCTTCATCGGAGAACATCTGATCACCCTGTGAGGAACTGAGAATGAGAGTCTTCACTCTGCTTGGGGAGATGCAAAATCTTCAATTGTTGAGGGATCTTAGGACCACTGCGGGGAATTGGAATTCCTTGGTGACTTGCAGGGAATGAGAACTTCTGAAGGTCTTCACTGGGGAATTCAGGACCTGATAGACTCATGTTGGAGAGGTATGACTGAGAATCTTCAGTTTGGTGGCAAGTATCTCTGCGGGGAGGAGTTTCACTAGCCTGGTTCAGCTGGGGATTGGATTTTCAGATTTTTAAGGCTCCACTGGGGATTCTGAAACTTAACTCTGAGGGGAATTGAGTTCTGGAAGGCTCCATGGCTGGGGAAATCAGTGTTGGGAAAACCTTCTCTGTTGGGGATCCTGAAGCCTAATTCTGTTTAAGGAATTAAGTTCTGACTGAGGAATTTGGATTTCAAATCTGCTGGTGATTTCTCCTGAAAGGACATCAAGATATCTATCCGTACCTTTAACCTATCAGTAATCAACTTTCTCGATTCATAAGGAAATGATTATGTTCAAATTCATATGCCTATTTAACAAAACATTGGACGTTTCTCAAAATAAAACATAAATGTAGAAAAGCAAGAGAAGACAAAGCAAATTCCTGTATTTGGAAAAGTATTTGTATTAACTTTCTATGAATATATTTGTACAAAGGAGACAGTCATCCTAGTAAGAGGATGCCGTCGTAAAAATTAAAAAATTTATACAAAAGAAAGATGGCTATGTGAAACAATTCCATGGGATTCCATTCTGCTATAGCCTTCACAACTCTGAATATCTGTCCATTCAATGCTTCGTCTGCCGATGACTGGATTGATTAGAAGCTTGGAGCTGGTTGATGAAGAGATTGTCCTTAAGGTGATCCGACGAGACATAGTCATACGCTTTAATTACCTAAATTTTGCCTGAATCGCCCTTTCGGGTTTTCGATCCATCGGGAAACCCATTTTTGCCCAAGTCGCCCTTTCGGGTTTTCAACTTGCCGGGTGTACAAATTTTTTGTTTTATCCCTAATTTTTGCCTGGACCGCCCTTTCGGGTTTTCGGTCCACCGGGATGCCCATTTTTGCCCAAGCCGCCCTTTCGGGTTTTCGACTTGTTGGGTTATTTTATGCGTAGTATCTTTTGACTATGTCTGCGTTCGCAGGGTGCGGCAAATCGTCGCCGTCCATGGTGGTCAGAATCATTGCACCACCAGAAAATATGCTCTTGATCACAAATGGTCTTTCGTATGTAGGAGTCCATTTGCCCCTGGGATCACTTTGCGGCAGGATAATCCGCTTGATTACGAGATCTCCGACTTGATATACTTGACGTCTGACTTTCTTGTTGAAGGCTTTGATCATCCATTTCTGATACGTCTGACCATGGCACACAACAACGAGTCGCTTCTCGTCAATCAAATTGAGTTGGTCAAGTCGGGTCTGAATCCAATCATCTTCACTCAAACCAGAGTCCTTCATAATCCTTAAAGAGGGAATCTGAACTTCCATGGGCAAGACAACTTCCATGCCATATACCAAAGAAAATGGGGTTGCCCCGGTTGAAGTACGTGCCGTCGTACGGTATCCATGCAGAGAAAACGGTAACATCTCATGCCAGTCCTTGTAAGTGACTGTCATTTTCTGAATGATCTTCTTAATGTTTTTGTTCGCAGCTTCAACAACACCGTTCATCTTCGGCCGATAAGGAGATGAATTGTGATGATAAATCTTGAACTGTTCGCACAATGCGGTGATCATAGTATTATTCAGATTTGTACCGTTGTCTGTGATGATCCTGTCTGGAACACCATACTGGCATATAAGGTTTTGCTTGATGAATCGGGCAACCACATTTTTAGTGACAGAGGAGAAAGAAGCTGCTTCGACCCATTTGGTGAAGTAGTCAATGGCAACCAGGATGAAGCGATGTCCGTTGGAAGCCGTGGGCTTGATCTCTCCAATCATGTTAATGCCCCACATTGCGAATGGCCAAGGAGCTGTCAGCACGTTGAGAGGGACCGGAGGAATGTGCACCTTATCGGCGTAGATTTGGCATTTATGGAAGGTACGGGAGTGTTGATGGCAATCAGCTTCCATGGTAGACCAGTAATAGCCTGCCCTTAGAATCTTCTTAGCCATCGTGTGTCCGCTCAAGTGGGTGCCAAATGTACCGCTGTGCATCTCTGTCATGATTAACATCGCTTCAGCTTTGTCAACACATCGGAGTAAAACACAATCATGGTTGCACTTATAGAGGATGCCATTGCTCAAGAAGAACTTGGCAGCAAATTTCCTTAGGAACTTCTTGTCATTTACGGAAGCTCCTTCGGGATATTCTCTAGTCTGGAGATACCTTTTGATTTCGTGAAACCAGGGTTGTTCCACTACCTCTTTGGTATTAATCTCATGAAAATGCGCAGGTTCATCCATTCGCTCGATGGTGATCAGGGGAGCCTCGTTATCCCAGTTGAGTTTAAACATAGAAGACATTGTAGCCAGAGCATCTGCTAGCTGATTCTCTTCTCGCGGGAAATGCTCGAAGGTAATTTGCTCGAAATGAGGCAACAATGTCAGGACATGTTCTTTGTATGGGATAAGATTAGGATGTTTGGTATCCCACTCTCCTTTGATTTGACTGATAACCAAAGCCGAGTCCCCAAATACGATCAAAGATTTGATCCCCAAGTCTATAGCGGCTTTGAGACCAAAGATGCAAGCTTCATATTCAACCATGTTGTTTGTGCAGCTGAAGCAGAGTCGAGCCGTGAAAGGAGTGTGACAACCTTCCGGGGAGATGAGTACCGCACCGATACCGTTTCCAAGTGCATTTGAAGCACCATCAAAGTACAGGGTCCATCGGGATCCCTTTTCGGGTCCGTCATACGGTCCGTTACCTTCAATGTTGTCCAAATTCATGATGTCCTCGTCCGGGAAGTCGAATCTCATGGACTGATAATCTTCGATAGCTTGATGAGCTAGATGGTCAGCTAGTACACTCCCCTTTATAGCTTTTTGAGTGGTGTACTGGATGTCATACTCAGTTAGGATCATTTTCCATCTAGCTATTCTTCCAGATAAAGTAGGCTTCTCGAAGATATACTTGATAGGATCCATTTTGGAAATCAACAAGGTGGTATGAGTCAGCATATACTGCCTTAGTCGGCGAGCAGCCCATACCAAAGCGCAGCAAGTTTTCTCGAGCAGTGAGTAGCGAGTCTCACAGTCGGTAAACTTTTTGCTAAGGTAATAAATAGCATGCTCTTTTCGACCAAACTCGTCATGCTGGCCCAAAACACACCCCATTGAGTTATCCAAGACGGTTAGATACATGATCAATGGTCTTCCTTCGACGGGAGGCATCATAATAGGAGGTTCTAGCAAATACTCCTTAATCTTATCAAAAGCAGCTTGGCAATCGTTGTTCCATTCGACTACCTGATCTTTCTTTAATAATTTGAAAATTGGCTCACAGGTAGAAGTCAGATGAGAGATGAATCTGGCAATATAGTTCAAGCGCCCCAAGAACCCTCTAACCTCCTTTTCAGTACGGGGAGCAGGCATCTCTTGTATTGCTTTTACCTTTGCTGGATCGACCTCAATGCCTTTGTTGCTGACAATAAACCCTAGAAGTTTACCATACCTAACTCCAAAAGTACACTTACTTGGATTCAGCCTGAGTTTGTACTCTTTCAACCTGGCAAACAGCTTTTCTAGATGTTCAAGGTGTTCCTCCTCTGTTTGTGACCGAGCTATCATATCGTCTACGTAAACTTCGATCTCATGATGTATCATATCGTGAAATAAAGCTACCATGGCGCGTTGATAAGTTGCCCCTGCGTTCTTCAGTCCGAACGACATCACCTTGTAACAGAAAGTACCCCATTGTGTAACAAAGGTTGTTTTCTCCATGTGCTCGGGGGCCATTTTAATTTGATTGTAGCCCGAGAATCCATCCATGAAGGAAAACACTTTGTGCTGAGCTGTGTTGTCAATCAGAATGTCAATGTGCAGTAGCGGAAAATCATCTTTGGGGCTGGCCCTATTCAAATCCCGGTAGTCTACACACATCCTGACTTTGCCATCTTTTTTAGGAACTGGCACAATGTTAGCAACCCATTGTGGATAGGATGTAACAGCCAGAAAGCCAGCGTTGAATTGTTTCATCACTTCTGCTTTAATCTTCTCAGACATGTCGGGCCTCATTCGGCGGACTTTTTGCTTGATCGATGGACAATCCTCTCTTGTAGGGAGACAGTGAACCACGATGTCTGTGTCTAAACCCGGCATGTCTTCGTAAGACCAGGCGAAGATTTCAACGTACTCAATTAACAGCTGTATCAGGCGCTCCTTGACACTTGGTTCCAGATTGGCACCCACTTGCACTTCCTTCCGGTCTTCCTCTGTTCCTAAATTGACAGTTTCCAACAACTCTTCATGAGGTAAGATGGCCTTTTCCTCTTGCTGTAGAAGTCTGGCTAATTCCCCTGGTACTTCACAACCTTCGTCATCTTCATACTCAGCCTGATTGACCAGATCTTCCGAGTTATTGAAGGACATAGCAAAATAGTCACCCGTAGAATCCAGAGTGGATGGGTACCTGCATTTGTGAGCGTGGGTGTGTGTAAGGGATAGCCATCTTTAAACAAAAAATGCAAAAAGGAAAGAAAATGAACACAACAGTTTATCGATGAAAAACGTCCAATGAATCATTAAACATGGCATATGGATATGAAGATAATCAAAACCCTTACAAATGGACCTACATGCCCCGGGCAAGGCATGAGGTGAAAAAGTAGTGTACGGATTTGCAAAAGTAATTATTACAGACCACAGGAAATGTTTGACAGATAATTACTGATTAATAAAAGTAATGTGGACAAAGTCCTTTGCCTCCCAGTTGCGTAGTCCCCCTTCGATGGTTGGGTAGATCCAATCTTCAATGTTGACCTCCTCGTCTTCACCTTCCAAAGCATTGATCCCATAAGGAGAGATCTTGATGGGTGCTCTTTCAACCTTCGAGCGGCGCATAGCTTTCTGCCCCGCAGCAGTGAATCCTAAACCAAACTTGTCTGTTTTGTGAGGAATGTCCGGCAACTGCCCCCATGTTGAGCTCTTCCCTTCCTTCATTGCGGCCTTCGCGTCTTTTAGTGATGCCATCCTGGCCATCTGCTTTGGTACCTCCGCTATCACTTTTGCTACTTCCACCTCAGGAGAGACTTCCTCGAAGTGCTGGAATGGTGTCTCAATGAATTCACCTTCTACCTCTACATATAGGAAGGAGTTCAGGTGGCTGATCATATATTCCTCTTCACCGTGGACGGTTATGATCTTTCCTTTGACATGGTACTTCAACATTTGATGTAGGGAAGAGGTGACTGCCCCAGCATTGTGTATCCATGGTCTCCCCAATAAGCAAGAGTATGAAGGACAGATGTGCATCACATAGAAAGTTGAGGGGAACACTTCTGTGCCAACCTTAATGGGAATGTCTACCTCCCCATGTACCATTCTCTTTGACCCGTCAAATGCCCTTACAATGATATTACTTGGCTTTAACTCCAAGCCTTCATAGTCTAATCGGTCGAGGGCCTTCTTAGGCAGCACGTTCAGAGAAGAACCAGTGTCGACCAGAACATGGGCCAGAGTAGTTCCCTGGCATTCTACTGACACATGTAATGCGTCGTTGTGTTTTCTTCCTTTCGAGGTTAGGTCAGCATCAGAGAAACCTAAATCGTTGTCTGCTGTAAGACTGGCTACACAGTTTTGGAATTGGTCGGCAGAGGTTTCCTGGGGTACATGGGCGGTCTTCAGGAACTTTATCAATGCTTTGGCGTGCGCCTCCGAACAAAGTAGCAATGCTAACATGGAGATTTTCGAGGGGGTTTGCCCCAGTTGCTCTACCACGTCATAATCACTCTTTTTAATTATCTTCAAGATCTCCTCCATCTCTTTCTTAGAGGTTTCCGGGATGACCAAAGGTTGAGCCCTCGTCCTGACGAGCTCATCTTGGATCCCTTTACCCTTATCAGCAGAAGTAGGAGGGACAACAACAGGAACAACAGCATCTTCAATCAACGGGGCTCTAGCGGAAAGTTTTATTGGTGCAGGAATAACTTTGGCGGCAGATGAGGGACCAAAGATTGCCTTTGGGGGGGCAATCTCTGGAGAAAATATTCTCCCACTCCGGGTGATCTTGCTTGTGCCGACGATGTTTCCAATGCTGGCATCTTCTTCATCAGAGCTTCCTTCAGTTATTTCAACTTGTTTAATACCATGGTAGTAGATTTCTCCACCGTAATTCCATGGTATTGACTTTTCAAAACTGTAGGGGACAGGCCCTGGCATAGTTATTTTCAGAGGAACAGACGTTGTAGCAGATGTAATCTTAACAGGCTTTCTGACGGCCTTGGAAAGATTGGCGTGAATGGTGATAATTGAAACATCTTCAGTAGGGGTTGGAATAGCAGGAACTTTTTCAAACAGAATTTATTGACTGTCCATCAGGCCTTGGATGCCTTTCTTCAGTAACAGGCAGTCAATTAGCAGAGAGTAACAACAGTAGCAGTCTTCTTTGCATCCCGGGAAAATCCCGGCCTTTAACAGATTTAACTTGATGGTTAACAGCGGAGTTATCAAGTCATTGACATCAGAAACATACAAATCTTCCTCAATAGCATGGACATTTCGACCGTGCTTCGGCATCAGAGCAGATATCACGTTTGGTTTCTCTGGAGCATCGAACTCCACCTCTTTTGCATCTATCAAGTCTTGAATTTTATTTTTTAGCTCCCAACAATTATTTGTGTCATGTCCGACGCTATCGGAATGGTAGGCGCATTTGGCATTGGCATTGTAAGCTGGTGAGGTCGTATTCACATTTTTCGGCGATTCTTTGATATTTGTGAGATTCAGCTTTAACAAGTGTGGAAGAACTTGCGCGGGTGTCATATTAATGCGGGTGAACTGCCGTGGTGGCCGTTCTCCCCATTGCTATTTAGGTCTGGACGGGTTATTGCGAGGCTGATCATTTGGTGGATTTTGGATCATTACGGCCCCCACAGTCGGCCTGCGCTCACTTCTTCCTGCTCCTCTTTGAGAATACACAACAGCTGTTTCTTTCTTCACCGGAAATGATTTCTTAGCAGTTGTAGATGCAGAGGCATCCTTCTGAATCTTCCCATTCTTGATACCGGCTTCTACCCGCTCGCCAGTCAGAATTAATTCAATAAACCCCGAGGAAGAGCTACCGATCAGATGATTAAAGAATGGACCAGACAGGGTCCCTAGGAACATATCAACAAGTTCTCTATCGGAAAGAGGTGGCTGCACTCTCCCAGCCAGATCGCACCACTTCTGGGCGTATTCCTTAAATCCCTCACCTGAGGCCATTCCCATACTCTGCAGCTGAGTACAGGTTGGTGCCAGGTCAGAGTTATACTGATATTGGCGATAAAAAGTAGCTGCCAGATCCTCCCAACTACGTACCTCCGACCTTTCCAGCTTGTAAAACCAGTCTAGCTGAGTGCCAGACAGGCTATCTTGAAATAAATGTACCCAAAGGTTTCTGTCAGATGTGTGAGGTTAGATTCTTCGGACATATGACCTTAGGTGCATTTTTGGGCAGGACAGCCCGTCATATCTTGCAAAAATTGGCACTTTGAACTTCGGGGGGATCACAATTCCAGCAATTAATCCCAAATCTTTGAAATACAAACCAGGAACTCTCTGCAGCTCCATAGCTGCCAACCTGTCTTCCAAGTTTTTGTACTTATCATCGGCGGGCGGGTATTGTTGCTCTGAGTAGTCTTCGTATTCTTCATCCTCTTCTTCTTCAGCTTCAGATTCGGAAGGTACCGCAGCCCCTTTTCCTTTACTGGTTTCTTCTTCGGATGCGGAAGAAAATTCAAGAACCCTTCTGGCTTCACCCTCAAACCTTCTCCCCAAGGTAGCCACCCTGACTCTTTTCTTCTTCTTTTTCACTTTCTCTTTGTTCCCAAGCAGGGCCTTTAGATCCTCCTGACCCTTTGCCAAGGTCATCAGGAGATGTTGAAACTGTGAGTTTTGAGACTGCAAGTCCTTGACCGTCTGTTCGAGATCCATCTTACTGAAATAAACAGCAGAAATATAAGGAAACCTGGTGTGGAGACCTGCTTATGCGTATGATGAATGGTATGCTTATTTATGCAATGCATTCAAGGATTTAGAAAATTCAAAATTGTTGCAAACAAAAAGAACACACGTCATATTAATAAGAAGAAATTTTGTCAGTACATAAATGCCCCATGGGCCAAATATTACAAAAACTTCTCAAGGTAAAAAGACGTTGCGCATCCTCTTTGGTGCGATGTAGGTGTTGAGGGTCTCTTCCTCATGGAGTCGGCGAGTAAGCTCCAAAACCTTCTTCTCACTGGCGTAGAAGCTGGCCTCAAAAGTGTTCCGTTCCTCCTTGAGTTGGATCCAACTCTTCTGCATCTCCTCCCACGATGTAGGCATGTCAGAATATATGATGGTGTAGGGAACCTCTCCTTCCTTAACGGGCTCTTTAATCACAGGGAGAACATGAGGGTAAGGCATCATTAGACTCTGGGCTCGGGTTCGTACCCACTTGAGATAAGGCTCAAGAGGGATGGAGTTCTTGTGCCCCAGTGTCTTGCTGTCTACCTTGTTAGGCATCCTCCAAGCTCTGATGAATCTTTGGCGAAGTCCTTGTACATCGTTGTCGAAGTCAAAAACTAGGTCAGGAATCAACATGTCATGAGGGCCATCCCTCCGTGCATATCCAAATTGTCTCAAAGCTAGACAAGGGTTGTAGGTAATGCCTCCTCTAATGCCAAGTAATGGAACATTAGGGAACTCTCCACAATGATCGACGATGATGGCATTTTCTCTGGACCGAGAACACCAATGTACATCAGAGTGAGTAAGGGTCATCAACCGCTGTGACCACCTTAAGCCTTGGTCATTCTTCAAGACAGATTGTGGAAGGTGCGAAATAAACCACCTTGTAAGGAGAGGAGTACATCACATGAGAACACCCCTCTTTCTCATTGTTCGTGTGTAAAATGAGTGAGGAATGTTCCCAAGCAATGTTGGTATGGGATTCCTGGATAAGAAGATCTTGACAGCGTTGACATCTACAAGCTGGTCAGGATTTGGGAACAAGACCAACCCATAAATGAGGAGTGCCACAATTTCTTCAAAGGCTTGTAGATCCAATGAATTCCAACACTCTTGTGCCTTCTCAAACAAGAATTTTGATAAGAAGCCTCTGACACCGCTTCTAGTTTCCCAATGCCCCTTGATGTCAGATGGTTGCAAGTGTAGTGCTTGAGCAACATCTTCTGGCTTTGGTTCTTTTTCCGTACCGTTGTAGGGTAGTTGATTAAGAATAGGAATTCTCAGGACTTGAGAAAATTCCTCCAAAGTGGGAACCAACTGGTAGTCGGGAAAGGTGAAACAGTGGTGAAGGGGGTCAAAGAACTGAAACAACACATTTACCATGTCCTCTTCAATGCTGGTGTTGACTAGGCTGAGCAGTCGACCATGTCTTTCACTGAAGGGAGAGCTTTCCGGAATCCTGGATGTGAGCTCCTTGAGTTGAGGAGGGATTCTCACAAGGTTGACTTGGATAGTTTTCCTGCGAGGAATTTCCATGACCTACAAAACAAGAACAAAGATGAAGATCTAAACCCTTGAAGTGGTTAGTGAATGCATATGATGCTTTATGATGTTCATGATGTATGCACAAACATATGTACAAGCAATTCACACCAAACCCTAGTTTCAGGCTTGCATGGGGTTTCATAGGTAAGTACCCTCTTGAGTGTAGTTGGCTTAAAAACCTGTCCTATAAATAGTAACCGGGTTCTAAGGAGCTCAATATCATTGGATTGTTTTCCATGTTCATTGTTTTGGTTTAGCCACTTAACTAGCGAAAAAAATATTCCAAGAAAACAACCCTCAATGAGTGTAGTATCGAGTATCTACCAACTTCGGACTGCACCAAAGCCGGTCATCTCACTACCTTTAATGAAAGGCCAAGATGGTCAAGTAAGGTTCTAGGTCATTAGTGCTTAGTGACATCACTCAGCGGCCCCGTAACCTCCTTGATTAAACTCAAGGGTTACCGGTACTCACAAATATGTCGCACTAATATAGCTATTGCTTCAACCGTGTCGGTAAACCCCGCACAGTTTCCACAACGTATTTGCTATCTATGAATGTTTCCCCAAATCCGGGTGTAGGATTGCAAACCCAAACAAGAGAGCCAAGATGTAAAGCAATCAAAGCAAACAATTAATCATGCAAGAGGGTGATCTAAGCCCTAAGGTTACTCCACTTAAAAGTCAGTCCCCAGCAGAGTCGCCAGTTCTGTGATACGGTGGGAGAACTGAGTTGGGTTTTGCGTTTGTTTTCGCAAATGTTTCGGTTGAGCAAGAGTCGCCACCGACTTTTTATTTTATCCTAAGGAAAGGTTAAAAAGCACAGCAAAAACCTTTGAGATGTTTTCTTGGGTTCGGGGAGTAGATTATAGAAAGGGAAGGTATTAGCACCCTTTCAATCCATGATTATCCATGGGCTCTTAGCTACTTGCTTAGATCGACTTGCCTTGATTTTCAATTGTTTGAAATGGTGCTTTCAATTGTTTGAAATGGTGTTTTGTGTGTGTGTGTGTTTGAAAATGTTTTGAAAAGAGGCCAATGTGGTGGCAATCTTTGTAATGATCCATGTTGGGATGTATACAGAGATGTATGTCTTTTGAAAAAGTTTTCAATGTTTTTGAAAGGTTTTGCAAGTGTGTTGTGAAGTGTGGTTTTGAAAAATAGGCAAGTGTTTTTGTTTTGCAAATTAGCAAGTAACCAAGAGCTATCTACCCTAAATTTCTCAAAGATCTTTGCTATGTTTTAACCCTTTTAACAATTTTGTTCCACCATTGTATTTGGTGGACAATCTTGTGTTAGGATGTTAACGGGACGGGCGCGGGTCATCGTTTAGACCATGATTGCAATGGTGCCAAGTGTCTTTGGGCAATTTTTCCTTTAAGGGACTTGATCATTTTTAGGCAACTTTCGAAAGCGTCATCGAGGGACTATGATCATTTTGAATGGTTCTTGTTTTGCCAAAGACACTTAACATGCAATATGGCCCATTATTGAAGGCAACAAGTGGAGTACCCTAGGGGTGCAAGTGTGATTAGTGTTGTCCATTTTCATGCTTGTTTATCTTAAATTTAGGTCAAACTATTTGTTGTTTTTGATTTGCATACAAAACCCTAATTCTATCATGGCATATTTAGAAAGCTTTTAAAGTGCGGAATTTAAAGGTCCTAAATTATTACAACACAAATTATGAGATGGGGGGTACAAATGTTCAAATGGGGATATTTTAGCAAGAAATTAAAACCTAAGCTATTACATCCAAATTGAATTACACAAATTATTTAATATACAATAATTAAACAAAAATGCAATAAATATGCAAGATGTAAAAAATGATTTTTTATATGTATGTAAAAGGGTTTTTTTATGTGACAAATAAACAAAAATAAAAAGGTTTAATTTTTGGATTTTTTCAAGTTTAGGGTAACCCTAATTTTATAAATAAAAAGGTATTTATTATATAATATGTGCAATATTTATTAATTATGTACAAAAATAAATAAAAGGGAAGTATATTGCAAAAAAGTGATTTTTTAAGTTAAATATTAATAAAAAAAATAAAAATGTATTATTTTGTGTTTTTAACCTAAATAGACTAATAAATATATAAGTATTTACATTATTTATTAAATATATACAAAATAAAATATTTAATATTTACAAAAAAAGTATATTTTTTGTAAAATGTTTTCAAAATATAAAATAAAATGAAAATCAGAAAATAAAAGTGTTTGTATTATTTTTTAGTTATTTTAAATGAAAGTATGTTTATATTTATTTACAAATAACACTAAATGAAACAAAATAAATATCAAATAAAAATGCAAAAAATGTGAGAAAAATATTTTTAATATTTTTTATGCTTTGACAAAAATAAATAAGTCAGAAACAAAAATCAAAAGTCAAAAATAATGAAAATAAAATACAATGGGCCAAGGGGGTGCATGTGTGAGAATGTGGTGCAAAAAGAAAGCACAAGTCAGGCCCAGCCCAGGAAGACTTTGTCTTCAACATCCAGACTGGTTTGAACAACAACAACACGCGTTTCCTAACTCCTGATTCCTGGACTTTCAAGCAAAACTCATAACACAAGAAATGTAGAGCATCAAGAGACGAATCCAGACATATAAAAAACTTAACTTAACTCTCAGAAATGAGAGAGAATTTCTCCATCCCTAATTCTTAACCTAAGTTTTTTCTAATGTTCAAGTTCCAAATTCTCTCAGCACATGCAATATAAATGGAAAGTAAATATATGTGTAGCTTCAGGGCCATGAGTAGAACATTTTTCATTCATAAACCTAAAGCTAACTCCTCCTAGGTTGAGAGATAGAAGTCCATGAACTTACCTGTTCAGCTTGGATCGTGTCTAACAATGGAGGCACTTTCAAGGCAAGGTGAGGATTGGTACAACTTGCTTGAAGTCTAGGGATGCTATTCCAATACTTGGTGTGCTTTGAATCTTGCTATATCAAGCTACAGAAGTTCACCTGCAAAGTTGAAATTTGAAAATGGAAAATGATGTTAGGGATGTTACAGGTCATGTCCAATGCTTGAGATAGCTTCAGTGGGTGATAGGGAATGTGTTTGCAAAGGTTTCAGCCAAAACTCACGAGTGGATTGAGTTGTGCCACTCAAGCTGCAGGGATGCCCTGTTTTGTGCAGTTCAGTGGTGTTTCTGTGAATGGGGAGGTATCAAGGGGTAAAGGCTCGTGTTTTAGGTCTATTAGGGAGTATGGAAAGTGTGGAGAAAGTTTGTCTTGGCTTGTGGTTGCAGCAATGTGAGTTGTGTTTCAAAATGCAAGGTTTCTTCTAACTTAAACAAAAATTGTCAACTTGGTTTACAAGCTTTCCTAGGCCCCTCAAGTATGATGCACACTTGAGTCTTGATCAGTGTGTTATGTTCCTGAACTTGTGCCAAAAAGATTTGCATTGTACTTCTTAATTTGCAAACTTGACATAAAGCCATACTTTTCAAAAATGGCTAAAATGCTTTTTCCATTTTAAGGTTAATCTTTTGTGTAATGGTTTCATGGACAAGATAATGCTAGGACACAAAGGTTTTGCATTAAATTATTGAGTGTGGATGAGATAAAAGGCCTGTAATCTAGCTTAGAGCATGCTGAGTTCAAAAATGTAAAGTTATGGATATGGACATGGCTCATGAACAAAGTGAGTTTTGCCTATATTGCCAAATTCGATTCTCCCTAACCACAAGGGTGTTTGATGAGTTCTTGGACATTTTGGAAAGCTTGGAGTGTGTACTACAATCCATCTTTGTAATGCAAGTTGAAATTACAAGTGGAAGCATGTGAAAAGTGGCCATGAAGTTAGGCAAAAATCCTGCCTAAAATAGGTCAAAATTTTTCTAAGTTAAGAATGTTTTGCACCCTTGTTCCAAAAATTGTAACTTGAGCTACAAGCTTCTTTTGAGGAAACTTTGTGAATCAAAGTTGTAGATTTTGCAATGGAGTACAACTTTCATGTTTTGAGTTTTGTTTGAATCCAAATTCATCTTGATGAAAATATGGGACAAAGTTAGAAAAAATTAGGGATTTTCATAACTTAGAAAATTTCTAAGTTATGAAAATTCTTCATTTCAAACCCTAATTTGTGATTTTTGATTTCTTGATGAACAAGTTTCACAATTTGGCATGTTTTGATGAAAAATGAATCTTGGCACTTGATTTTGACCAAAAAGTCAAAGTTTGACTTTTCAGTATACAGTCAAATTTGGCTTAGTTGACTGGAAAATTCATCTGTCAATCTTGTGCATTTGGGATCTTTTGAATTTGTTGAACATGTCAAGACAATGCCATTGGGTCCTTGAGTCCATGTGTGAGCTTGGTTGGCCATTGGCTAGGTCAAACAGTCAAAAATTGCCTTTGTGCAGTCAAAACCCTAAAAATGACCATTTTGCCCTTTTGATGATCTGATCAAATTTCTTATGGAATTATGATCCAAACTTGATCAAATGGTCCATATGAGTTCATAATGTTGATGTGGGTCAAAAATCATGAAGTTTGACTGTCAATTGACCACAGTTGACTTTTTCCCCAATACAACTGATTTCTAGGTCAACTGTCCAATTGACTGGGCAAAGATTGGAATCAAGGCTTGAAACTTGGTATGGATAAACTTGAGAGTCCAACATGAAGCATGAAAGTCATTTTGGGCACTTTAGGTCAAAACATCCTTGTGCAAACTCAAACCCTAATTTGGGTCAACAGTGCAAGGAGGAGTCTTGAGCAGAGCAAACCCTAACTTGATCTTGAGCTCCAAGGGTCTTGTGGTGAGAAAATATTGAAGAAAAGGGAGGGCAAATTTTGGGGTACAACAGGTAGAAATGACAAACCTTTTTCTCATTCAAAAGGAAAGAAACATTTTCAGAAAAAGGAAGGCTCCACATCAACACAAGAAATCACATGTTATGAATGTGGTAAGCAAGGTCATATCAAGCCATATTTTCCAAAACTCTCCAAGAAAGGTGGCTTCAAAAGCAAGAAGGGATTAAAGAACAAAAAGGCTTATGTAGCATAGGAGGACAATGAAATAAGTTCCTCATCCGGTTTCGATAATGATGAAAGTGCAAATCTAGCATTGATGGCCTCACACCATTCCGATGATGAAGACAATGAGGTTAGTAATGAATTTTCTCTTTTTGATAGTGATGCACAAGGTGCTATAGATGAACTATTGAATGAATGCAAAATTCTGTATAAAACCATTTCATCACAAAAGAAACAAATTTCATCTCTAGAAGAAAAATATGTTTCAATGGAAAAAGATTTCAAAGAAGAAAAACAAAAATCAAGTGATGAACAAAAACAAAATTTTGTATGCAAAAATTGTGATTCACTCTCTTTCTAAATTGTCCAATTAAAAAGAGTCATTGAAAGATATGAAAAAAGGCAAATTGGATTGGAAGGTGTTCTTAGACAACAAAGATATTCCAATGATAAAAGTGGACTTGGATATTCAAAATTCTCAAAACCAAGTTCTAACAAAACTATCTTTGTTAAGGCAAGTGATCAATCTTCCAAAGAGAAAGTGAACAAACCTAAAATAGTTCGTCACTATCCGAAAAAGAAAAAATTTCCTAAGAAGAAATCTTATCCTTGTAGATATAGAAGTAAATTTGAACCTACTTGTTTTTATTGTGGTATTAAAGGCCATACACCTAATGCTTGCTATGTTAGAAACTTCAGTGTGGCAAGTGGGCATTATGTATGGGTAAAGAAAGGCACTAATTATGAAGGACCCAAAGCAACTTGGGTACCTAACAAAACCTAATTTGTTTTGTAGGTATGCTTGAAGACCACATGCAATCTTTGGTATCTTGATAATGGTTGTTCAAAGCATATGACAGGAGACATAAACCAATTTTCACATCTAGCGCTAAAAGCCAAGGGTTTTGTCACTTATGGAGACAATAATAAGGGAAGAATCCTATGCAAAGGCAAAGTTGGTGCTCCACCTTTCACATCCATTGAAGATGTTCTTTATGTTAAAGGACTAAAGCACAATCTTCTAAGTATTAGCCAACTTTGTGACAAAGGCTTCAAAATCAAGTTCACCAAGGATGAATGTTTGATAGAAGACGAAGTCACTCATGAGGTTATACTTAAAGGTAAAATAGTCAATAATATATTTATGATTTCCCTTGATGATCCATCTTTGAAGGTTAAATGTCTCATGGCGAACAACGATGATTCATGGCTTTGGCACAAAAGAATTGCTCATATTCATATGGAACACTTGAATAAATTAATCAAGCATGATATTGTCATTGGATTGCCTAAGAGAAATTTCGTCAAAGATAGACTATGAGATGCTTGTCAAAAGGGGAAACAAACTAGATCAACTTTCAAATATAAGAATGTGGTGTCCACTACAAGGCCACTATAATTGTTACACATGGATCTATTTGGTCCATCGAGAATAAGGAGTTTCGGAGGTAATGTATATGCTTTGGTTATTGTTGACGATTTCTCTAGATATACTTGGATATTCTTTTTAGTGCAGAAAAGTGATGCATTCAAGGCATTCAAGAAGTATGCTAAACAAATTCAGAATGAGAAGTCTTTAACAATTGCCTCAATAAGAAGTGACCATGACGGAGAATTCCAAAATGCTCTATTTGAAGAATTCTGTGGAGAACATGGAATATTTCAAAACTTCTCGGCACCAAGGACCCCACAACAAAATGGAGTGGTTGAAAGAAAGAATAGGTCTCTTGTGGAACTTGCTAGAACCATGCTTAGCGACTCAAATCTTCCAAAATACTTTTGGGCGGATGCGGTGAGCACGACATGTTTTGTTAGCAATAGAGTTAACATTAGACCAATCTTAAAGAAAACTCCATATGAACTTTTCAAAGGGAGAAAACCAAATATTTCTTTCTTTCATATCTTTGGGTGTAAATGCTTTGTCCTCAACAATGACAAAGATAATTTGGGTAAGTTTGATGAGAAATCCGATGAAGGTATATTCCTTGGTTACTCACTTTCTAGTAAAGCATATAGAATTTACAATAAAAGAACTTTGACTATTGAAGAATCTATGCATGTTTCTTTTGATGAAACTAACCCCACCAAGGAGGATAATACTGTTTGTGATAATGATGATGAAATTTTAGAAGGTCCTCAAGAAAACTCTTCCAAGGATCAATCCATTCAACTAGAAAAATCACCTCAACAAGAATCAAATCTCAATGATCTACCAAAAGAATGGAGAACTCATAGAGATCATCCTATTGTTAAAGTAATTGGTGATATAAGTCAAGGCGTGTCTACAAGATTAAATCTCAAGGATGCTTGCCTAAACATGGCGTTTGTCTCTCAAATTGAACCCTCCAAAGTTGATGAAGCTTTAGGCGATGAACAATGGATCATAGCTATGCAAGAAGAATTGAATCAATTTGAAAGGAATCAAGTTTGGGAACTCGTTCCTAGGCCAAGCAACAAACACATTATAGGAACAAGATGGGTGTTCAAAAACAAACTTGACGAGAATGGAATAATTGTTTGCAACAAAGCAAGATTGGTAGCACAAGGCTATAATCAATAAGAAGGAATAGACTTTGAAGAAACTTTCGATCCAGTTGCAAGGTTAGAAGCTATTTGTCTCTTACTTGCCTATGCTTGTTCATTAAATTTTCAGCTTTTCCAAATGGACGTCAAAAGCGCATTCTTGAATGGATATATCACTGAAGAAGTATTCGTCAAGCAACCCCCGGGTTTCGAAGACTTCAAGAATCCATCTCATGTATTTAAATTAAGAAAAGCTCTCTATGGACTGAAACAAGCACCAAGGGCATGGTACGATCGTTTAAGCAACTTCTTATGCGAAAAGGGTTTCGAAAAAGGCAAAGTTGACAAGACTCTATTTATCAAGAAAATAAAAGGCGACACTTTGCTAGCACAAGTCTACATTGATGACATCATCTTCGGTTCTTCAAATCAAGAAATGTGTGAAGAGTTCTCATCAATGATGCAAGGAGAATTTGAAATGTCCATGATGGGAATAATGAACTATTTTCTTGGACTTCAAATCAAACAACTTAAAGATGGCATCTTCATCAACCAATCCAAATATTGCAAAGAACTCCTGAAACGGTTTGACATGGATAGTTGCAAAGAAATGTCTACACCTATGGGTTCTGGTTCTTATGTTGATCAAGATGAATCAGGCGTTTCCATCGACATCACTAAATATCGAGGTATGATTGGCTCCTTATTATATTTGACGGCAAGTCATCCTGACATAATGTTCAGTGTTTGTCTCTGTGCCCGCTTTCAAGCTAACCCAAAGGAATCTCATCTCACGGCGGTAAAGAGGATCATGAAGTATCTCAAAGGGACAACAAATGTAGGATTATGGTATCCAAAAGGTAGTATCTGCAACTTAATTGGTTATTCTGACGCGGATTATGCAGGATGTAAAACAGATAGAAAGAGCACAAGTGGAACTTGTCACATTCTTGGTAATGCATTAGTATCTTGGGCCTGCAAGAAATAAGCATGTGTTGATCTAAGCACGGCCGAAGCTGAATATATCGCAGCGGGTAGTAGTTGCGCTCAAATTTTGTGGCTAAAACAACAACTTCGTGACTACGGACTCAATCTAGGGTGCATTCCTCTAAGATGCGACAACACAAGTGCAATCAACATCACAAAGAATCCCGTCATGCATTCAAGGACCAAACATATAGACATTCGACATCATTTTCTCCGTGACCATGTTCTTCAAGGAGATGTCGAGGTAACCTTTGTAGATACTCATAATCAACTTGCCGATATCTTCACCAAACCTTTGGCAAAAGAACCATTCTATAAAATTCGGCGAGAGCTCGACATTCTTGACGAACGCGACATATAAGGTGCATTTTACCCTTGATATTTCTCTTATATATGCTTTTATATTTGCCATATATGTTTTTATGCTATGTGATACGTTTATTTTCAAGAAAAATTTGTTTTTGGAAAATTTTTGTGAGTGCAAATCGATTGCACAAAGAGTGTAATCGATTGCACAAAGGAATTTTTCAGTTCTGTCCATTCCGTTTCCTGTGCAAATCGATTGCACCTTTTCTGCAATCGATTGCATTATGTGATTTTTGCGTTCTTTTTGGTTCTGTTTGTGTGGAAATCGATTGCACAAGGTAATGCAATCGATTGCACGCACTGAAAGTTGCTTTTATGACAGAAAATTAATATTGGTCAGAATTTATCTCTCATCTTCCCAAGACAAATACACTTTAATTCAAATAACTCATCTCATATCTACCAAAATCACAAAAGCTTTCTCTTTCCCAAAACCTTTCTCTCTCACATAAACCCTAAAAACACAAAATCTAAAACACCATTTTCATGGCTTCAAGAACCAAGAGAAAGGCATCAGCTTCAGATAAAGGGAAAAAGAAGATTGACTCATCATCCAATCCACTGCTGTCAACTCTCACTGAGCAACAAGAAGTCAGATTTGTCAAAGACTTCCAAAGGAAAATTGTTTCCAACCCTAAGTATGGTATTCTCTCCTCCTTCCCTGAAGAATGTTTTTCATTTCAGAACGACCTAGCTGCTTATGGTCTGGAACCATTGATTTCTTCGTATGGTCCATACTACCCGGATCTGGTAAGAATGTTTTTCAGTAATCTAACCCCCTACAAGGAAAAGATTGTCACATATGTGCTAGGCACACGTATCTCTATGACTCCTCAGGTTGTTGGTGAGATCTTGCATATTCCTTTCACCGGAAGCATCCTATATGATCCTGAAGACGAAATATGGGTTGGCTATACGAAAAGGGATTCTTTTACATCATTGGGCAGTTAAGTGAAGCTGAATTTCACACCAATCGGATACGTGGTCTTGGCGGAGTAATTCCCTCCAGAGATTCTTGGAGTGCAGGTAACCTCTATATAGACGATCGCTTATTTCATTATTTCTTGGTCTATATACTTATCCCAAGGGTTGGAAACCATTGCACGGTTACCGACTTTGAGATGCAGCTTATTTATGCAAGGAAGAAAGGGATTAATGTAAACTGGGCAAGAATGATGATGATGCATATGCTGAGAGTGGATGAAAAATCAAAATTTCTTCCATATGCTTATTTTGTCACATTGATTATGGAGGATTTTGGTGTAGATTTTCACGGTTTTGAAAAGGTGGATATGGACCCTATTTTAAACAGAATTTCAATTAAGAATGTTGATTCAAGGATGGGCGTACACTTTAATCCGGAAACAAAGACGATCACCTATATTGGTGAAGATGTTGTTGGCAACGAAGATGATGACCAAGAAGCTAAAGGCGGTGAAGCTATGCCTCCTCCTCCTACTGCTCCCTCTGGTCCAAGAAACCAAGAACTCATGGACTTCATGGCTCAACAGTTTGCTTCTATGAACACCAACATCAACAGTCAATGGAGTGCAATAAATGACTCCACTATAACCCGGATAAATGATTTTTGCTCGGATGTGAACCAACAATTCTCATATCTTTATTCTCACCTGCATATCCCACCTTATGACCCAAACAACCCAGCTGCACCTCCTCCTCATTACACAGAACCTCCACTGCAACAACAATTTCCCAACCAGGGCTCATGGCCTCACAACCATCCAGACATTCATCACCCCTAATGTTCTGGCTACTATTGTTTTTTTGTCTATTATGTTGTTATCTTTCAGTGTTTCTTTTGTTCAATGTGTGTAACTCTTAAACAATGTTTGTTAATGCTTTAATTCTATCATTTGTTTAAAATATTGCTCAATTATTATTTGCTTGAAGCATCTTTCCCTTCTTTTTGATAATGTCAAAGGGGGAAAAAGATGTATGGTACTTTATGCTTGTATCTTCCATGTCTTATTTTTCAAGGTACTCTCCATTCAAGATGAAGAATTGTAAGGATTACAACCCTCTCCTACATAGGGGGAGTTTTGCATCTCAGGGGGAGAAGCTCTTCCGGAAAGTACTTCGCATAAAGAAAGATTGTTTGTCATCATCAAAAATGGGGAGAATGTGAAATCAAGCTTCTAAAATAAAGCTTTTGTTTTGATGAAGACAAACCATGCTTACAAAAGAAGGCAAAGACTTTGGTCAAGCATATAAGCATCTAAGGATAATATCTTCAAACAAAGCTCTCTACAACTTTAAAGGTATAATAATATTATCTACTTTGATCTTAAGATATAGATGCTCAAAAATGAAAAATAAATAGTTTAAGAATCATTCTCAAGCTTTGCAAAGATTAATTTTCACTTTTCATATGCATGCAATCGATTTACATTTTAGTGCAATCGATTGCACTCTTCAAAAATTCCAAATCTTTTGCTTCTGTTTCTTGGTGCAATCGATTACATAGTTTGTGCAATCGATTGCACACTTAAAATTTTCAAAACATTTGATTCTGTCTTAGCATACAATCGATTACGTAGTTGGTGCAATCGATTGCACTCAGTTAAATTTTGCTACTGACTTAGCCTGCAATCGACTACATTGTTTGTGCGATCGATTGCACTCTTAAATTTTTTGAAAATATAGCTGTTGAAAACCTTGTGCAATCGATTACACTAAAGGTGCAATCGATTACACACTGCTCGAATTTGAAAAATTACAGCTTTGTTCATACCTTTTGATCATGCCTTTTCATTACATCTTTTCACTCAAACTTGGAATTTGTTCATGATACATTTCCAGATCTTCATGATGTTTCAAAAGGGTGTTATGAACATATAAATATCCAATTTCAAATTCATATCAAACACCTTCTTTCATAATATTTTTCTGAACTTTAAAAATACAAACTCAAGCATTCTTCACTTTCATGCATAAGTTTTCTGCATTTATTTTCATACTTTAAAACAGAAAACTTTGAGCAAATATATCTTGAGTCTTTGTACAATATTATTATTGAAAGAAGAAGATTATACTTTGTCAAAATCACTCTTAAGTGATCAATATACTCTACTCACTCAAACTCACAAATTGTTTTTACTTACTTATTTTCCAGGATTGTTGGAATTAAGTTTAAGTGTTTTTATTGAAATCTTGTCTTTCCAAGTTGTTGGATACAAGTGTAGTTACATTGAGAGGATTGTTCTCATAGGTAACTTAGTGAAAATCCAAGAGGATTGTTCTTGGTCCAAGAGGATTGTTCTTGGTCTTGGTTGGTAGTTCTTATGTAAGTTTGCCACAATAAGGAAATCTCTTTCATGTTGAAAGGGGACTGGAGTACTCTCGGACTGTGAGGGGAACCAGGATATATCGCCCGTGTCTCTTTATTTTTATACATCTTTAAGCTTTCCTAAACTCACTTATAACTATAAAAAATAAGAACCATCATCACTAAAAACCAGAATTTTTAAAAGTACCTAATTCACCCCCCTCTTAGGCGCACTTCGTACTTACATTCCTGACCTCATAATAGACTCCTAAGTCCATTAATTTATTTTTATGGTTTTTATTTCTTTTTTATTTTGATTTTTATCCATTTAAAAGAAAAATAAATCAAATAAAGTATCAAATAAATGATACAAGGTGTGAGATCTATTTTGAATCAAATCACGAGTTTGATATCACATAATCATGCTAAAAAATCATGAGGGATTATGAAGATTGGATTTGGCACAAGATTGAGCTCAAATAGATATGTTTTCATGCAAAAAAATCAAATCAAATATTTTGTCATGAAATACAAAGATTTAATTCATGTTTGTTGACCTAATTCATGGCCTATAAATAGAGAACACGTTCATACAAGGAGATCATGAAATTGCCTTCAAAGAAAGTCTCAAGAAACCACAAAAATTCAAGAAAAAGTGAGCAATCGAATTCCAAATTCCAAGCAGTTTCATTCTAAACTAAAGCCAACAATCGCTTCCCGAGGATCAAAGGAGTTGATCCAAGTCATTTTCTAAGAAATTCCACGTCCAAAACAACCACTTTCCATGCATCGCCAATTTCATGTTTTTTTGTGAAATTCATATTTTAATATTCATGATTCTTTGATTGAAACTAACAATTCTAATGTGTTTCTGAGATGAATTAATGCAGGCTTCACATATATTATACAGCACCTATTCTCAAACACCAATGAGCGCCGAGCTTAGTGGCAAGCGATGCAGTAAAAATACCGGAGGGTGTTGATTCAATACCCACCCCATGTAGTTTTTTTTCTTCTATTTTTGTCTTAACCTAATTTCTTTCCTTTTTCTCTTTTCTAACCCTATTTTTTAACCAATTATTAAACTAACCTAAATTTCTTACTAATAAATTAGGATTAGGTTTTTTTAACTAACATTTTTCTTAATATTAAATTAATTAGAATTAGGGTTCTTTTAATCAATAATCAATTTTTGATATATTTTTTATTCACTAATTAATTAGGCTAATTAATATTTTCTT
Organism: Vicia faba; assembly: GCA_948472305.1. Lineage (NCBI taxonomy): Eukaryota > Viridiplantae > Streptophyta > Magnoliopsida > Fabales > Fabaceae > Vicia > Vicia faba. The sequence goes on from OX451740.1 coordinate 38,461,361, forward strand.
AAATATTAAAATCAATTAGAATTTAGGTTTTAATTACTATTATCATTTAAATCATTTTCTATAAAAATACAAAAATACAAACTTAGGTTTTATAACATTCAAACATTTTTCTAAACATTTTCTTATTTCTTTTTGCTATTTATTTTCTTAGAAAAGTGTATAGGTTGCACTCTTTAATTGTAATAGCTTAGATTTATTTTTCCGCACTTTTTCTCTATTATGTATCTGCTCCCAAGATGTAATAGTTTTAGGATTTACTTTCCCGCATTTTTATACTTATGTACCTCTCCCAAAGCCCTGTAATAGCTTAGGTCTTTATATTCCGCACTTTACTTTTCCTGCTATATTTTATACTACTAGTAACTAGGGTTTGTATAACAAGACTAAAATCAATCGATAGAAAACCCTAATTCAAGATAAATATAATTGAAATCAATATACTCTTCACACTTGCACCTCTAGGGTATCCTCTCTTGTTGCCTTACGATATTGGTCATGTCCCTCGAAAATAGGGATACTTTAGCAAAGTCCCTTCGTATAAAGATTATAGTCCCTCGATGACCCTTCGAAGTTGCCTACGAAAAATGATCTAGTCCCTCTGATAAATTGCTAAAGTATCCTTACATGTTGCCTTCGATGACCACATGATGACCCTACGCTTATCCCTTCATATCCAATAGATAGGGCTTCCTACTAACTAATGGTACTGATAGAACTATCTCTAAAGGAGAAGGAAAAGAATAAGAACGACCTTTAGTGAGTAGGATACGTTTAATTACTTGCTCACAAACCTTTTTCAAAACATTTCTCATATCACATTTTCAAACACTTTGTAAACATTCTTGAAGACTGATACAAGAATTATTACAAAGTCTGCCTTACATTGGCATTTAAAAATATTTTCAAACAAATCACACACAAAGCAAATTTTCAAAAGTGAGCTAAGTAATTAAGAGTTTGTAGTTAACTATGGGTGAAAAGGGCGCTAACACCTTTCCTTTTCATATTTTGCACCCCCCCCCCCCCGAACTCAAAATCTATCAAAGGTCTTTCTTGTTCTTTTCACTTTTCCTAAATATTAGATAAAAGAAAAGTCGGTGGTGACTCTTGCTATCCGCAATATTTGCGATAAAACGCAAAACCAGTCAGTTCTCTCACCATATTACAATATCCTATATGTATTTGATTGCTTTGAATGCAAGCCAATCACAACACTACAAAAGTAGCTTTTCAAGAAAGCTATTTCAAAACACATAGCTTATATATTCCAACAAGTCATAATAGAAGTCATGATACTTCAAAAAGATTGATACACCACAGACCTACGCTTATACATTAAATCGCTATAAATAAAGTCTAACTTATATGGTATACAACCAATGCAAAAATGCAATGATGCAGTCGCATAATAGTTCATCATTGAGATGTAAAAAAGGTAAGCATAGAAGAAAAATACACAACTATATATAGTTGTTCGACAATCATCCTCGCATTTCCTACTCTGTAACACCCCAATTCTACCCCAAGCAATTATGCAAAATAAATCAGAGTTATAAAATTCAATCGTGCAAACGAATCGGGACGTCACAAATTCTTCAAACAAATTCATTGCATTCATCATGGATATATAACACTTTTTCAAAACATCGGATGAACCATCATCATGACATCTTTCATTAAATAATTCATCAACTATGCAGCGGAATTCTTCAATAACATCTTTAAATAAAAACAACAACTTCGAAACATCTCATATTTAATAATAGTCAATTCAAAATTCAGCAACTGAAAATCAACAATAAAAAATCAGCAAGCGTTCATCCCCTCGAGTGTTACATATCACAGCAATGACACCGACTCGAACTATTGAAGGTATACAGCCTCCACTCTTGATTACCTGCACGTTACCAACATAAGGCAACATTCAAACAGAAGGAGTGAGATATCTAACAATATAATAAAGCGCATGATAATTAATATATTAAATTAGATCACTAATATCACCACTTCTCATCTCATAATCAACAATAATTATAGCATATATACTCATTCATCAACATCAAATACACTTCATTATTCAAACATATAATGCGACTCAAAACTATGCAAATACATGTGGTACCATTGGAGCAGAACTCCCATCTAAAAAATATGCCAATTAATAGAGGCATCAACAAGGCATAGCCTTCATCTCAAAATTTTCCAATCCAGGCCATCTCAACGAGCATAAGCTCCATCTCAAAAATGCAATGTATGCGACTCATCATGAATGTAATAACAACACTCAGTTAAGAACATCTCAAAATACATCTCAAAACATCTCAATCACAGCATCTCATAAACATCTCAAAATAACAACATCTCATTAATGACTCATCTGTATATCAATAATACAATAATCCATACTATTATTCTGCGATTTTACATTTTTACTGTCGCTAATCCCACTGTCAAAATTCTGACAGCAGCCTCTACACATCTCATGTTCATCATTATGTCCAAAACATCAACACAACGACCAATCACGAGAATTAATCCTAAATCCTAATTAGTTACTAGGATTACACTTCTTATTCATCATTTAATCACCTAGAATAAAGCTCATTGCATTAGCTATTCAACGCTTCGAACGACACCTCAAACAACATCCTAAAACTCAAGTTACAGCAACTTAAAAACTGAATCTGTCAAAGATCAAACATTAAGGGTCGACGCAAAACCCTATGGATCGATGCGTAATGCTTCATATGTACATCATGAGTCGACACATCCTCCTTATGGATCGACTCATCCTACTTCAAATAACAGCATGTATCAACACATGCACCTCACCGGTCGACTCATCCTGAGTCTCACACACTCATGTATCGACGCATCCTCTCTCCGTGTCGACTCATCCTGAGTCTTGCAGCCTTCGTGTACCGACACATTCGGTTTGGGGTCGACACATCCTGCTACAATATGCATACTTTCTGCGTTTTCTTCTGTAATTTCACTACGGGAATTATGTTACAGTCCTACAAACCTCATTATAACCATGATAATTCATCACTTAACATTATACTCTATTACTCCATTGATCAAACAACATAATAACATTCTTATTCATCAAAAATTCATAAAACATTCATCATACATCATTCATAATGCATTCAATTCAAGAACAAACAGCAATCACCTCTAACCCCATATATCAAACATCATGAACCCAATTATAAAGTCAGAATCTCACCCTTACCTTGGATTGAAGGCCGCTCTATAATTTCTGGGTTGAATCTTTGTTCTTGCCGTTTTCCACTATTTTCCAGCAGCTTCACATTCTTCTCAAGTCCTTATTTCCTCTACTACTTCTTTCTTCTATTCTAACAACAAATAATAAAATAACTTAATATTCTATTATTCCTTAGTGGGCTCCAAACTTACACCCCCTTATTCCATCTACTATCTCAAATTAAGCCCACCTCAAAATAATATTAACTTCTAACATTATTTCACCAAATAGTAATATTATACCTCTAATATTATTATTTCTCCACTTAAAAATAAATAAATCCAATTTAATAATAGCATATCTTCACAAATATTCCAAAAATAATTTAATTAAATAATTAATTAAATTATGGGCGTTACAACTCTCCCCACTTAGAATATTTTCGTCCTCGAAAATTTACCTCAATTAAACAATTCAGGATAGGAGTCTCGCATCTTGCTCTCCAACTCCCAAGTCATGCTTTCACCGACAACTCCTAACCAAACCACTTTAACCAAGGAAATCTCTTTGCCCCTCATAGTCTTCATTTCACGATCCGCGATTCGTACAGGCATTGTCTCCATCGTAAGATTATCCCGTACTTGCACATCGTCCATATGAATCACATGAGATGGATCTGAAATATACTTCCGAAGTTGCGACACATGAAACACATCATGCAAATTCGAAAGATTAGGCGGTAAAGCCACTCTATAAGCAACATTCCCCACTTTCTCCGAAATCTGATACGGTCCAATAAAACGAGAAGTGAGCTTCTTAGACTTCAATGCTCCCCCAACACCAGTCACAGGTGTAACTCTCAAAAAAACATGATCACCGGCTTGAAACTCTAAATCCTTCCTTCGCTTGTCATGATAACTCTTCTGTCTACTCTGCGAAGCTTTCATCTTTTCTCGAATCAACTTCACCTTCTCAGTAGTCTCACGAACAAGTTCAGGTCCAAGCACTGCACTTTCACCAGATTCATGCCAATATAACAGAGTTCTACATCTCCGACCATACAACGCTTCAAAAGGTGCCATCCCAATACTGGAATGGTAACTATTATTATAAGTGAACTCTATCAACGGAAGATAAGTATCCAACGAACCTCCCTGCTCAAGAACACATGCTCTCAACAAGTCTTCTAAAGATTGAATCGTCCGTTCAGTCTGACCATCTGTCTGAGGATGATACGCTGAACTCAACCTCAACTTAGAACCCAATGCTTCTTGCAAACTCTTCCAAAAATCAGAAGTAAATCTTGGATCTCTATCTGACACAATGCATAAAGGAACACCATGCAGCTTCACAATCACACCGATATAAATCTCAGCCAACTTCGGCACTGGAAAACTGATGTTAATAGGAATAAAATAAGCTGACTTCGTAAGCCTATCAACAATCACCCAAATCGAATGTCCTCTCGAAGTATTAGGCAATCCCGTCACGAAGTCCATTGAAATGCTTTCCCATTTCCATTATGGAACTTCCAACGGTTGCATCAATCCTGCAGGCTTCTGATGTTCAACTTTCGACTTTTGATGTTCAACTTTCGACTTTTGACAAGTCAAACATGCATACACAAATCGAGCCACATCACTCTTCATCCCAGGCCACCAAAACAAACCTTTCAAATCATGGTACATCTTTGTAGCTCCTGGATGAATACTCAACTTACTTTTATGACTCTCTTCAAGTATCACTTTCTTCATCTCGGCATCATTAGGAATACAAATCCGACTACGAAACCTCAACACACCTTGCTCATCTAGCTTAAAATCACTATTCTCAGATTGATCAATCCCAACCATCAAATCTACCAGTTTCACATCCAACTTCTGAGCTTCTTTGATACTGTCTAAAAATTCATTATTAATCTTCAACATACCCAACATAACACTCTGCGGCGTAACCTCGCAAACTAAGCTCATATCTTTGAACTGCTCAATCAATTCCAACTCTTTAATCATCATTGCTGACATATGTAAAGTCTTTCGACTCAATGCATCAGCTACCACATTCGCCTTTCCTGGATGATAATTCAAACCGAAATCATAATCCTTTAACAATTCCAACCATCTTCGTTGCTTCATATTCAATTCCTTCTGATCAAACAAATACTTCAAGCTCTTATGGTCACTAAACACTTCAAATCTAGAACCATAAAGATAATGCCTCCAAATCTTCAACAAAAAAACAACTGCAACATGCTCTAAATCATGCGTATGATAGTTCTTCTCATGAGTCCTTAACTACCTCGATGCATAAGCAACTACCTTACCATTCTGCATAAGCACACCTCCTAAACCCATCTTAGAAGCATCACAATACACTACAAAAGGCTCTTCTGGATTAGGCAACATCAAAATCGGAGCCGACGTCAACCTCTTCTTCAATTCCGTAAAAATTTCTTCGCATTGAACATCCCAAACAAAAGCTCTACCTTTACAAGTCAACTTAGTCAACGGAAGTGACAACTTAGAAAACCCTTCGATAAACCTTCTATAATAACTAGATAATCCCAAAAAGCTTCTAATCTCAGCAACTGACTTTGGAGTTTCCCATTGCAACACAGTATTAACCTTCGATGGATCTACAACACTGCCACTACCTGAAATCACATGACCAAGAAAACTAACCTCTTTCAGCCAGAATTCACACTTGGGCAACTTTGCATACAACTTCTTCTTTTTCAAAATCTGCAATACTACTCTCAAGTGCTCAACATGCTCTTCTTCTGTCTTAGAGTAAATCAAAATATCATCAATGAACACCACTACAAACTGATCCAAATAAGTATGAAAGATACGATTCATATATTCCATGAATACTCCCGGCGCATTAGTAACACCGAAAGGCATCACCGAATACTCGTAATGTCTATAACGTGTTCTGAAAGCCGTCTTCTGAATATCTTCATCCTTCACTTTAATCTGATGATAACCTGACCTCAGATCAATCTTACTAAACACACGAGCATCCACTAATTGATCCATCAAGTCATATATTCTTGGAAGCGGATACTTGTTCTTAATCGTCACCTTGTTCCGCTGTTTATAATCAACACAAAGCCTCATACTTCCATCTTTCTTCTTCACTAACAACACTGGAGCTCCCCACGGCGATACACTTGGTCTTACAAACCTCTTCTCAAGTAACTCTTCCAATTGCTTCTTTAATTCTGACAACTCAGATGCAGACATCCTGTATAGTGCCATAGACACAGGTCTAGTACCAGGTACAAGATCAATTGCAAATTCAACTTCTCTCTCTGGCGGTACATCAGGAATCTCATCAGGGAAAACTTCAGGAAATTCACACACCACCTGCAATTCCTCAATTATAGCTTGAGTCTCTACAGATAGCGACGCCATCAACGAAAACATTTGTGCTTCCTCTTGCACCAACTTCCTCAACTGTCTAGCAGACAACAAACCATCTTCCTCTTCTTCAGGAGTAGTAAACTTCACAGACTTGTCATAATAGTTAATATGAACACAGTTATGCTCTAACCAGTTCATACCCATAATTACATCCAAACCTCTTAACGGTAAACAAACCAAATCAACAACAAAGTCTCTGTCGAAGATCGATAAGGGACACTTAGAACACACAAAAGAAGTAGTCACTGATCCCTTGGCTGGAGTATCGAAGACCATTTCTCCATCCAGAGAAGACAACACAAGACCCAATCTTTCAACATAATCAGCAGTAATAAAACAATGCATAGCACCAATATCAATAATAGTAATTAAAGGAGTACTATTAATGAAACATGTACCTCTAATAAGTCCGTCCTTAGCAGTTGTCTGATCCTCAACCAAAGAAAACACTTTACCACTTGACTGAGCCCTCTTCGGCTTCGGACACTGGCTACCAATGTGCCCTTCTTCTTTACAGTTGAAACAAACCACACTCTTGTGCTCACACTCAGATACAACATGTCCGTTCTTGCCACAACAGAAACACATTTTCACTTCAGTAGTGCACATATTACTCTTGTGTCCAGGTTTCCCACACTTAAAGCAAATCACACCGGTAGGAGCATCTCCCCCACTGGTCCTCTAACCATGAGCAACTCTCTGCTTACCCTTACCAGCTGGGGCATCATAAGGTTTACCACGATTCTGCGGGTGCTTACCCCTCTTCTCACTAATAACCTTGTAATGAGCATTATTATCCTCCTCACAAATCCTGCAGCTATCAACCAGATCAGCAAAGACACGAATTTTCTGATATCCAACTGCTTTCTTAATCTCCGGGCGCAACCCATTCTCAAACTTAATACACTTTGAAAATTCAGCTTTTTCCTCAGCGTAATGCGGATAAAACTTGGCCAACTCAGCAAACTTGGCAGCATACTCAACAACAGACAAATTCCCTTGCTTCAACTCAAGGAACTCAATTTCCTTCTTACCACGGACATCTTCAGGAAAATACTTTCTCAAAAACTCCCTACGGAACACAGCCCAAGTGACATTCTCACCTGCAGCTTCCAACTTCTGGCAAGTCTCTAGCCACCAGTCATCAACCTCGACTGCTAGCATATGAGTCCCATAATGAACCTTATGCGCTGGAGTGCAATCCATCACGCGAAAGACCCTCTCAATCTCTTTCAACCACTCCAAAGCTCCGTCTGGATCATATTTTCCCTTGAACGTAGGTGGATTCTCTCTCTGGAAAGTCGCCAAGCTACGAGATCCAGCATTCCTGTCAGCATTCGGCTGATTTTCCATCGCAGGAGCCATTGCTTCTAGAGCAGCAGCAAGAGCAACATCATTCCTTCCAGCCATCTAAACTTCTTACTACAACATAAAAAACGATTAAAACATCAAAATAACAATACTCGATTGTTAGACATTTACGACTCGACGACAAGGTCAGACCAACCTTTTGCTCTGATACCAACTTTGTAACACCCCAATTCTACCCCAAACAATTATGCAAAATAAATCAGAGTTATAAAATTCAATCATGCAAACGAATCGGGACGTCACAAATTCTTCAAACAAATTCATTTCATTCATCATGGATATATAACACTTTTTCAAAACATCGGATGAACCACCATCATGACATCTTTCATTAAATAATTCAACAACTACGCAGCGGAATTCTTCAATAACATCTTTAAATAAAAACAACAACTTTGAAACATCTCATATTTAATAATAGTCAATTCAAAATTCAGCAACTGAAAATCAACAATAAAAAATCAGCAAGCGTTCATCCCCCCGAGTATTACATATCAGAGCAATGACACCGACTTGAACTATTGAAGGTATACATCCTTCACTCTCGATTACCTGCACGTTACCAACATAAGGGCAACATTCAAACAGAAGGGGTGAGATATTTAACAATATAATAAAGCATGATAATTAATATATTAAATTAGATCACTAATATCACCACTTCTCATCTCATAATCAACAATAATTACAACATATGTACTCATTCATCAACATCAAATACACTTCATTATTCAATCATATAATGCGACTCAAAACTATGTAAATGCATGTGGTACCATTGGAGCAGAACTCCCATCTCAAAAATCTGCCAATTAATAGAGGCATCAACAAGGCATAACCTTCATCTCAAAATTTGCCAATCCAGGCCATCTCAACGAGCATAAGCTTCATCTCAAAAATGCAATGTATGCGACTCATCATGAATGTAATAACAACACTCAGTTAACAACATCTCAAAATACATCTCAAAACATCTCAATCACAACATCTCATAAACATCTCAAAATAACAACATCTCATTAATAACTCAGCTGTATATCAATAATACAGTAATCCATACTATTATTCTGCGATTTTACATTTTTACTGTCGCTAATCCCACTGTCAAAATTCTGACAGCAGCCTCTACACATCTCATGTTCATCATTCCGTCCAAAACATCAGCACAACGACCAATCACAGGAATTAATCCTAAATCCTAAATTAGTTACTAGGATTACACTTCTTATTCATCATTTAATCACCTAGAATAAAGCTCATCACGTTAGCTATTCAACGCTTCGAACGACACCTCAAACAGCATCCTAAAACTCAAGTTACAACAACTTAAAAACTGAATCTGTCAAAAATCAGACATTAAGGGTCGACGCAAAACCCTATGGATCGACGCATACTGCTTCATTTATATATCATGAGTCGACACATCCTCCTTACGGATCGACTCATCCTGCTTCAAATCACAGCATGTATCGACACATGCACCTCACTGGTCGACTCATCCTGAGTCTCACACACTCATGTATCGACGCATCCTCTCTTCGTGTCGACTCATCCTGAGTCTTGCAACCTTCATGTATCGACACATTCAGTTTGGGGTCGACACATCCTGCTACAGTATGCATAATTTCTGCGTTTTCTTCTGTAATTTCACTACGGGAATTATGTTACAGTCCTACAAACGTCATTATAACCATGACAATTCATCACTTAATATTATACTCTATTACTCCATTGATCAAACAACATAATAACATTCTTATTCATCAAAAATTCATCAAATCTTCATCATACATCATTCATAAAGCATTCAATTCAAGAAAAAACAACAATCACCTCTAACCCCATATATCAAACATCATGAACCCAATTATAAAGTCAGAACCCTACCTTTACCTTGGATTGAAGGTCGCTCTACAATTTCCGGGTTGAATCTTTGTTCTTTCCGTTTTCCACTATTTTCCAGTAACTTCACGTTCTTCTCAAGTCCTTATTTCCTCTACTGCTTCTTTCTTCTATTCTAACAACAAATAATAAAATAACCTAATATTCTATTATTCCTTAGTGGGCTCCAAACTTACACCCCCTTATTCCATCTACTATCTCAAATTAAGCCCACCTCAAAATAATATTAACTTCTAACATTATTTCACCAAATAGTAATATTATACCTCTAATATTATTATTTCTCCACTTAAAAAAAATAAATCCAATTTAATAATAGCATATCTTCATAAATATTCCAAAAATAATTTAATTAAATAATTAATTAAATTACGGGCGTTACATACTCCACTCTTCAATGGTGTTAAAACCATCAGGAAATAATCACAATCTTCCACTATTTTGATAAGTTTGATTACAACATTTTGATTACAATGAACTATCATACGATAATTATCTTTGTTGATGCATACACTATAAATATCTAAATAAGTCAAGATCACAAAAGGATCTTGATCCAATAACCTTGCTACACACAATAATTCTACTCCAAGTATTCGTATGTGGCAATCCACCTGATTCGACCGATCTCTTGTCTGAGTGATTATCATAGCCAAGTGTTAATGGACAAATCCCAACTTTGTCTACAAGCAATATTTCTCCAACTCCACCAAAGATGGACACCTTCTATCTCTGCCTTACAAACTGTTGATACTTGATCTCACCAAAGTCTTCCTTGAAGTATAATGAAAACTCTATTCTTAGTGAATAACAATGAACACCAAACTACATCCAAGAAAATATACCTACACCTATTACAAACAAAAAACTTCACACAAAAACATTAGTAATCCAAATGTGCCACTAATCTTCCTCAACACTCAATCTTTAAAGATGAAGGTCCTCAATAACGTAAAAAGACTAAGGAGAAGATGATGAATAATTCCAGAGTATCTCATAATCTACAAACACAAGGTGTTAGTCAAGTGTTTTAGATAAGGGTGAATAAAGAACATACACACACAAGGTTCACTCATGTTTCTAGATGGATGGGCCTTGGGTTTGATTGTTATCAAGAAACTGGTTAACCATGAGCACATACAACATTAATAAACTCCCCTTCTCTAATTCACTCAAACATAACAACAAATTGCACAAGAATAAGATACAACAAAAAGAATGAATTCAATCATGAATCCATAGTCAAGAAGTTGTAATGGTGAAAAAGAGAAAGAATCATGATGATTGGTATGTACGCACAAAAAATATAAGACTAAATCACATTTTGTCTCTATGGATATCACTATAGGTTTCACACTGAAGGGTGAGAAAACACTTATAAGGGGGGGGGGGGGGGGGGGGGGTTGAATAAGTTTCTCTTTTTCTTTTTCTTAAAAGCTCAACAATAATGGAAAGACACAATTATTTTTATCCTGGTTCGTTTGAACTCAAACTACTCCAGTCCACCCGCCAAGGTGATTTCGCCTTTCTCAACAAGGACTTAATTCACTATAATCAACTGATTACAATCACACAACAAATGTTGTGACTAACAATGCACAAGTAAACTTACAAGTGACTAACACCACTAAGACTCAAACTAGTCCTAGTCTTCTTGAGAAATCTGACCAAACTTGGTCTCTCAAGGAACAATTACAAGAATTAAATCTTTACAGATAGTGAAACAAATTTGCTTCTAAGAAAGCTATATCACAACTGTGATTTTTCACTAAGATTAGTTTTGCACAAAGTGTTGGTAAAATAATTTTTGAGCTCAAAATATTTTCAGGTAGATCTTGCTGTTTTGGATTTGTTGAGCAGTTGGCTTGCAATAAATGATCTTCTATATATAGCAAGAAGAAAATGACTGTTGCTGCCTTAAAAAGTGGAGAGCAATTAATGTTTGTGTGCTTGCTTGCAGTATTCCATTTTCTAATGAACTAGCGTAGACACTTGAGTGCATGTAGCCGTCTTTGCATTAAATGAGCAAACATAACTTTGTCAGAGCATGTTTCCTGAACCTTGACAAGACTTGTTAGATTCTATATTCTTTCAGAACTAGCTTCACGTCTTGCTTCAGAACATGCTTGCAAATCTTCTTATCAGTGCTTGCTTGCAGAATTCTTTCAGAACTAGCTTCACGTTTTGCTTGCAGAATCCTTATGAACATAGCTTGCTTTCAAAGTACTTCTGATCAACGCTTGCTTTCAAAGTACTTATGAAAATGGAAACTTGCTAAGGATTACAAGATGCATTAAATAGTTTCTTATCAGAGTCAGCATCAGAACTTGCACTAAAACAAATAGTTCTTTCATCAAAAGAACTTCTTCATTTATTTTAAGCTCAACACGTCAAAATGCTTCTGTCAGAACATTATCTGAAACAAATAAATATGTTCATCAGAGTATCAATTATATAAAATATATTTTATTGTTATCATCAAAACTTTGAGATATGATCAGAACCAATCTTGTTCTAACAATCTCCCCCTTTTTGATGATGACAAAAATATTCAGATTTTAGGAGTAAAATTGAAAAAGAGATAAGAATCTCCCCCTGAAATAAATATTTCTATAAGAAAAACTTCATGAGAATTTTCATCAGAGCTTTGAAATTTTCTTCTAGGATTTCTTTAGCAAGTCTTTTGAAGATAATGTTCAGTTGAATTAAACTTCCAGAGTTTAGTGATACCTGCAAAATTCTTTTAAACATAGAAAGAAATCTTTGTATTTTGTTAGAATGTTTGAGACTTCGTCCCATAACTGTTAATCAGAGATTAGATCAAAATACTCATTTTCTCCCCCTTTTTGGCATAATCAAAAAGTATATAAAAATAATTGAAGAGCGTAAAGGTTTTAATAAAAAAATTCAGATGTACAAAACAACAAACAAAAACAAGAAATAGAATGACACTAAGATTTTTTAGAAACAAGAGCCATAAGAAGATTCTTGATCTCAGATGAAGATTCCTCTTGTTTCATCATCCAATTTCTGATTCCTGGTTTGTCTGATCTTGCTTGTCCAAGCGCTCATGAATAACTTCATTTTCCCTCTTAAGCTCATTCAGAGTATCCATAACAAGTGAAGTAGGAGCAGAGGATGAAGAAGCTTCAACAGATACAACCTTCGGAGTAGAAACCGTTGAGTCAGAACGAACAAAAGTTGAAAGTAGAGTGCCCATATCCACCATAAGAGTTGGAACAGGTTTAGGTGCAACTTTAGTAGAAGGTTGATTAAACAAAACTATTGCAAGAGGATTTAAATCTTCAGAGACATCTTCAAACTCATCTTCTGAAATGTCCATTTGATCAGCTGGAGCATTAGCAATCATCAGAGTAGACCTCTTGTCCCAAATATCAGCAGCTTCTGACTAGAAGGCATGCAGATGTTTGGAGAAGTTCTCAAGCACCTGAGAATGATATAAGTATTGCAACTTCAGTGAATCAACATCTAAGGTTCTTCTAAACGTTTCCCACAGAAGATCTGTTGCTGCTGGGTTTACATTTCTGGTGCGGTCTTCCTTCAGCAGGTCCAACCAAGCTTGAACTTCTGTTAAAAAATTCTGAAAACATACATTTACATCTGGCTGAACAGGTTTGGGAACAAACTTTTTGTAGGTTTTGTTTTTTAGAAATTGCAGAGATTCAAAATCAACTACAATTTTCAGAAAGTCAGCTGGTTCGGGATTTTCTAATTGTTCAGGTGTTGCTGATTGGTCAGGATGTTCAAAAGGTTCAGGTGTTGCTGATGGATCATGAGGTTCAGATGGTGCATGAGTTTCAGAGGGTTCATGTGTTTCTGATGGTTCACGAGTTTGATTGAGGGTATGTTCTGGAATGTGAAGAGGTGAAAGCATTGGTGAGTTAGGTGTTGGAAGTTGTGGAGATGTGGGTGGCGTGACGTCAGGTGAAATGATGATTATGTTATCAACAGTGGGGGTAGGATTCTAAGGTTGTGTTCTGTTCATGGCAAAGATATTTTCAGAAGGTAGGGTGAATGATGGATTTTGTGTGGCCAGAGGTACGTTTATTCCTGGTATTCTCCAAGAGCCAGCATCATACCATCCAGTAGGTCTGGGTGATAAAGGTCTGAGAGGTGGTCTAGAAAATTTTTCAGCAGGAATAGTTTGAGAGATAGGTGTTTGAGATGGTTCTGTCTGAGATGGTTCTGTTTGGGTTTCAGAGGAGTCATGAGAGTCAAAATCACTCAAGTCTGATAAAACTTGATCTTTTTAAGGGTTTGTAGCAAGAGGTTCAGAGGGTATGGTCAAGTCTATGTCAACATTTATATCACCTAAGGTTTGGGGTTCAGCAGATGTAGATATATGTACAGAATCATAAACAGAAATAGTCTCAGCAGGTGTACCTGATTTCTTCTTCTTCTTCTGAGGTCTAGCAGATGGTCCTTCAACTGCTTTCCTCTTCATTGGTTGTTGAAAGACAACATCTGGAGCAGCTTCATGTCTACCTTGAAGCCAAGCAGGATCAATTGGAGTTCCACTTTCTTTGCAAATCTGAATGTAATGCAAGATGATGCAAGGGTGATCTCCTGAGTTGAACAGTGGAAAATCAGCAATTGAAATCCTTCTTCTGGTAACGGTTGTTGAAACATAAGGAGTTGGTTCTATCAACAGTTTGTCAATGATCTTTCTCTTCACCAAATTCTTTCCTGTCAGAGCTTTCCCACATGTAGGCTCTAACTCCCTCAGCAGGTTTGCTTCATCCAAGTGAGCAATCAGACCATTCTCAGTCAGAATGTCTGAAATCAATCTCCCCATTGGAATCCAATTCCTTTTGGATTTAGGGTTCTTCACTCTTTCCGCTTCCCTAGTTTATTTGACATGAGTCCAGAGGTGATCAAATAGAAGATAAGGTAAATTAATCTTAACATTTGTTCCTAGACAGAACAACAGGTATTACTGGTCAGCATTTATATAGTCAGGAGAACTTGTTTCCTTTTTATGATGAATCCAACCATGGATTATTCTAGCCCAGGTCTTGTACTTATTCTTCAAATCTCTGACTTTTGAAGACGCTTGCCCAATTGTAAAAATTTCAGCATAAACTTTTGACATGTCCATTCTGCCACTTGAAATTCCAGTCACTCCATTTCCTTCAAAACCCAGTAGTTTTCTGATGAGATTTTCAGTTATAGAGATTTCCTTGCCCATCACAAATGAGAGGATGAATTTTGGTGAAGCAACAACGTGTATCCAAAATTCCTTAATGTTGTACCCCAAAATTTTTCCTCCCATTTCATCAACATTTCTCATCACAAGACTCTTGGAACTCAAGATCAAGCTAGGGTTTGCTCTGCTCAAGACACCTCCTTGCACAGTCGACCTAAATTAGGGTTTGAGTTTGCACATGGATGTTTTGACCCACAATGCCCAAAGTGACTTTCATACTTCATGTTGGACTCACAAGTTTTTCCATACCAAGTTTCAAGCCTTGATTCAAATTTTTGCCCAGTCAATTGGACAGTTGACCTAGAAATCAGCTGTGTTGGGGAAAAAGTCAACTGTGGCCAATTGACAGTCAAACCTCGTGAATTTTGACCCACATCAACATTATGAACTCATATGGACCATTTTATCAAGTTTGGATCATAATTCCACAAGAAATTTGATCAGATCACCAAAAGGGCAAAATGGTCATTTTTAGGGTTTTGACTGCACAAAGGCAATTTTTGACTGTTTGACCTAACCAATGGCAAAACAAGCTCAACCATGGACACAAGGACTCAATGACTTTGTCTTGACCCATCCAACAAGTTCAAAAGATCTCAAATGCATAGGATTCACAAATGAATTTTTCAGTCAACTGATCAAAATTTGACTGTACACTGAAAAGTCAAACTTTGACTTTTTGATCAAAATCAAGTGCCAAGGGTCATTTTTAATCAAGACATGTAAAATTATGAAACTTGTTCATCAAGAAACCAAAAATTGCAAATTAGGGTTTAAAATGGGAAAATTTCATAACTTAGAAATTTTCTAAGTTATAAAATTTTCTTATTTTTCCTAACTTTGTCCCATTTTTTCACCAAGATTCAAATTGATTCAATCAAAACTTATAAAATTAAAGTTGTAGTCCATCACAAATTCTACAACTTTGATTCACAAAGTTTTCTCAAAAGAATCTTGGATCTCAAGTTATGATTTTTGGAACAAGGGTACCTAAAACTTTTAACTTAGAGAAATTTTGCCCTAGTTTAGGCAGGATTTTGACCCATCGTCTTGGACATTTTTCACATAGTTCCACTTGGAGTCTTAAGTTGAATTTCAAATATGGATTATAGTACATGTTGCAAGCTTTCCAAATTGTCCAAGAACTCCTCAAACACCTTTGTGGTTAGGGAGAATCGAATGCTTGAAGTTGGCAAAAACTCACTTTGTAACCATGACCAATACATGTTCATACCAAGTTTCAAATCTAACCAAACTAGCTTAGTACATAATTACAGGCCTCTAAACCAATTTACACTAAAAAATTGAATGCAAATACATTGGACATTGGCATTGTTCTGATCAAGAGAGCATTGTACAATGAACATTTCCATTTTGAGCATAAAGGTCATACTTCTATTTTCATAAAGGGAACTTTATGTCAAATTGCATTTTCTAGAGCCTTAGACTTTTTTCCTTGCAGCAAACAAGTTCCATAATCTCAGGCATAGTACACCAACTTGAGCATGCTTGTAAATAGCCTGTACAGGCCATAGCTTAGTCATTTTCACATCTTTGCTTTCAAAACAAGTCAAATGGCAAAAAGCTCATAACTCACACATCTGATAAAATCAACTCAAGAAAAGTTTTGAAACAAGTTTCTCACACCCTTGCAAGTCAGAAGCACGAGCCCTTGACCTCTCAAACCTCCTCATACTCAAAAAACACATTTTCTTGCAAAACAGGGCCAATTCTGCAAATCACAAGCCACCATCAAATCCCCTCGCGCGTTTTGTCCAGATTCACTTCAAACACATTACAAACCATATACCTAAGCTGTCCAGACCATTCACAAGTTGTTGTAACTCCATTAACACAAATCACCATTTTTGTTTGGAAGCTTTGCAGGTTGAGTTCTGTAGCACGATTCAGGATACTTCAAAACAAACTAAGCATTGGGAAAGGTTCAAGGGACATCAAGCAAGCTCAAAAGAACCTCAGGCCCCATTGAAAGTTGCTGCATTGTCCAACTCGAACTCAACTGAAACAGGTATTTCATGAACTTCTATCTCTCTATTTAGGAACATTTAGACTTAGGTTTGTGAATGAAATATGTTGTATTCATAGCCCTGAAACCATACACGTGCTTAGTTTTCATTTATATTAATCGTGCTAGGAGAATTTCATCCATGAACTTTCTGAAAAAACTAGGTTAGAAATTAGGGCCAGAGAAATTCTCTATGGTCTTTGAGAGTTAGCTTAAGTTTTTTATATGGTTAGATTCGTGATTTGATGCTCTACAAGTTTCATATTTTGAGTTTTGTCAAAAAAGCACTAAAATAAGAGATATAGGTTTGAACTAAGCCATGCACGCGTTTCTGTTGAACAGAGGAAGAAGATGAAGTAGCTGGGCTGGGCCTGGCTACTTCCTGCTTTTGACACCCCATTTTAAGTTTCACACCCCCTGGCCCATTTCTTTGTATATTTGTTATTTTTGCATTTTTATTTCATTTCTGACTTTATTATTTAATTTCCAAACATAAAAAAATTCTAAAAAATATTTTCATAAATTTTTATATTTATTTGGTATTTATTTTAATTATTTCTAACATTAAAATGTTTAAATACTTTTATTTTCATTTATTATTTTTATACTTATTTGAAAATATTTTCTTTAAATATATACATTTTTGTAAATAATTTTTTTTACACATTTAATATATTTAATATATATATATATATATATATATATATATATATATATATATATATATATATATATATATATATATATATATATATATATATATATATATATATATATATATATATATATATATATATATATATATATATATATATATATATATATATATATATAAACATAGAATAAAAACACAAAAATAATACATTTTATTTTTATTGATATTTTATACTAAAAAATACTTTTTTTCAATATACTTTTATTTTTATACATATTGATACATTTTTGTATATAAATAATAAATAATACCATTTCTTAAGAAATTAGGGTTTTTTGCCCTAAAAACAAATAAAATTAATCTTTATTTATTTCTTTATACCTTTTACATTAAAAATACTTTACATACATAAAAAACCTTTTTTTTTTGCATAATACATTTTATCTAATATTTATTTATTGTATTTTATTTAAATATTGTACATTTAAATATTATGCCTTGCAAATTCAATTTGATTGTAATAATAATTTAGGGTTTAATTTCTTGCAAAATAATCCCCTATTCAAATTTGTACCCCCCTCCCTATATCATGTTGTAATAGTGTAGAATTTAAATTCTCGCACCTTTAAGCTTTCAATTATGCCATGATTAGAGAATTAGGGTTTGTATGCAAAATCAAAACCAACAAATAGCTTGACCTAATCAAAGACAAAAATGCATGAAAAACAAACACAATGCACACTTGCACCCCTAGGGTTTCAATCCACTTGTTGCCTTCAAAAATGGGCCATGGTATGCATGTCAAGTACTTTGGCAAAACAAAAACAAAACAAAAGATCATAGTCCCTCGATGACGCTATCTGAGTTGCCTCAACAAAATGATCATGTCCCTCAAGAAAATTGCCCAAACTACTTGTCACAATTATTATCATGGTCTATACGATGACCCGCACCTATCCCGTTTAACATCCTAACACAAGGTTGTTCACCAAATACAATGGTGAAGCAACACTGTTAAAAGGGTTAAAAAACGTAAGAAAGACCTTTGAGTAAAAATAGGATAGATAACTCTTAGTTACTTGATCAAAGCTGGCAAAACATCCTTGCTATTTTTCAAACACACTTCACAACACAACTTCAAAAACAATTTCAAAACCCTACTCTCAAACATTGAAAACTTTTCAAAAGACAAAAACACCTTTGTATACATTCAAACAAGAATCATTACAAAGGTTGCCACAACGATGGCCTCTTTTCAAAACATCTTTCCAAATCACACACAAAGCACCATTTCAAACAATTGAAGAGCACCATTTCAAACAATTGAAAAGCAAAGCAAGTGATCTAAACAAGTAACTAAGAGCCCATGTATAACCATGGATAGAAAGGGTGCTAATACCTTCCCTTTCTATAATCTACTCCCCGAACCCAAGAAAACATCTCAAAGGTCTTTCCTGTGCTTTTTGACCTTTCCTTAGGATAAAATAAAAAGTCGGTGGCGACTCTTGCTAAACCGAAACATTTGCGAATACAAACGCAAAATCCCAAGTCAGTTCTCCCACCGTATCACAGAACTGGCGACTCTGCCGGGGATGACTTTAAAAGTGGAGTAACCTTAGGGCTTAGATCACCCTTTGCATGATTATATTGTTTGCTTTGATTGCTTTACATTTGGTTCTCTTGTTTGGGCTTGAAATCCTCTACCTGGATTTGGGAAACATTCATAGGTAAATAGAAATATGTTGTGGAAACTGTGCGGGGTATACCGACATGGTTGAAGCAATAACTATATTAGTGCGACATATTTGTGGGTACCGGTAGCCTTTGATCAATCAAAGAGAATACAGGGCGGCTGAGTGATGTCATAAAGCACTAATGAACTCTTAGAACCTTACTTGACCATCTTGGCCTTTTATTAGGGGTAATGAGATGACCGGCTTTGGTGCAGTCCGAAGTTGGTAGATATTCGATACTACACTCATTGAGGGTTGTTTTCTTGGAATATTTTGGTCGCTAGTTAAGTGGCTAAACCAAAACAATGAACATAGAAAACAATCCAGTGATATTGAGCTCCTTAGAACCCGATTACTATTTATAGGACAGGTTTGAGCCAACTAAACTCAAGAGGGTATTTACCTATGAAACCTCATGCAAGCCTGAAACTAGGGTTTTGTGTGACTTGCTTGTACATGTGTTTATGCATACATCATGAACATCATAAAGCATCATATGCATCCACTAACCATTTCAAGGGTTTGGATCTTCATCTTTGTTCTTGTTTTGTAGGTCATGGAATCTCTTCGCAGGAAAACAATTCAAGTCAACCTTGTGAGAATCCCTCCTCAACTCAAGGAGCTCACTTCCAGGATTCCAGAGAATTCTCTCTTCAGTAAAAGACATGGTAGGCTTATCAACTTGGTCAACTCCAACATTAAAGAAGACATGGTGAAAGTTCTCTTCCAGTTCTTTGATCCCCTACACCACTGTTTCACATTCCCTGATTACCAACTAGTACCCACTTTGGAGGAATTTTCTCAACTCCCGAGAATTCCTATTCTTCATTAACTACCGTACAACGGTACGGAAAAAGAACCAAAGCCTGAAGATGTTGCTCAAGCATTACAATTGCAACCATCTGACATCAAGGGACATTGGGAAACCAAAAGTGGTGTCAAGGGATTCTTGGCAAAGTTTCTATTTGAGAAGGCACAAGATTGTTGGAATTCTCTTGATCTACAAGCCTTTGAAGAGATTGTGGCACTCCTTGTCTATGGGTTGGTCCTGCTCCCAAACCCTGATCAACTTATAGATGTGAATGCTGTCAAGATTTTCATATCTCGGAATCCTGTGCCTACATTGCTTGGGGACATCCTACACTCATTTTACACACGAACAATGAGGAAAAGAGGTGTTCTCATGTGCTGTACTCCTCTCCTAGCAAGGTGGTTTATTTCTCACCTTCCACAATCAGTTTTGAAGAATGAGCAGGGTTTAAGGTGGTCACAACGATTGATGACC
The DNA here is from genome assembly GCA_948472305.1 of Vicia faba. NCBI lineage: Eukaryota > Viridiplantae > Streptophyta > Magnoliopsida > Fabales > Fabaceae > Vicia > Vicia faba. Next base: position 38,482,196 of record OX451740.1, read on the forward strand.
CTCACACATTCTGATGTACATTGGTGTTCTTGGTCCAGAGAAAATGTCATCATCATTGATCGTTGTGGGGAATTCCCTAATGTACCACTACTTGCCATTAGAGGAGGCATTACCTACAACCCTTGTTTAGCTCTAAGACAATTTGGATATGCTCGGATGGATGGCCCTCATGACATGCTAATTCCTGACCTAGTTTTTGACTTCGACAATGATGCGCAAGGACTTCGAAAAAGGTTCATCAGAGCTTGGAGGATGCCCAACAAAGTGGATAGTAAGACACTGGGGCACACGAATTCTATCCCCCTTAAGCCTTATCTCAAGTGGGCACGAACTCACGCCCAGAATCTTATGATGCCATACCCTCACATTCTCCCCTTGATCAAAGAGCCTGTTATGGAAGGAGAGGTTCCATACACCCTCCTACATCCTGACATGCCAACATCATGGGAAGAAATGCAAAAGAGTTGGATCCAACTCAAGGAAGAACATAATACTTTTGAAGCCAGCTTCTATGCCAGTGAGAAGAAGGTTTTGGAGCTTACCCGCCGACTACATGAGGAGGAAACTCTCAACACTTACATCGCACCAAAGAGGATGCGCAATGTCTTTTTACATTAAGAATTTTGTAATATTTTGCCCATGGGGCACTTATGTACTAACAATTTCTTCTTAATATGACGTGTGTTCCTTTTTGTTTGCAACAAATTTGAATTTCTGAATCCTTGAATGCATTACATGAATAACATACCATTCATCATATGCATAAACAAGTCTTCACACCAGGTTTCCTTATCTTTCTGCTGTTTATTTCAGCAAGATGGATTTGGAGCAGACGGTTAAGGATCTGCAAGCACATAATTCTCAATTCCAGCAACTCCTCATGACCTTAGCGAAGGGTCAGGAGGACCTTAAAGCACTGTTGGAGAAAAATAAAGAGAAAAAGAAGAAAAGGCCCGGAGTAGCCACTTTTGGAAGAAGGTTTGAAAGCAATGCTAGAAAAGTTCTCGAGTTCCCCTCAATGTCTGATGAAGGGGCTGGTAAAGGAAAAGGAGCTGCGGGACCATCTGAATCTGAAGTTAAAGAGGAGGAAGAGGAAGAAGACGAAGACTACTCCGAACAACAATATCCCCCGACGGATGATAAATATAAGAATCTTGAGGATAGATTGGCAGCCATGGAGTTGCAAAGGGTACATGGTTTAGATTTTGAAGAACTAGGGTTGGTCGCTGGGATTGTTATTCCTCCCAAGTTCAAAGTACCAACATTTTCTAAGTATGACGGTCTGTCGTGCCCAAAGATGCATCTGAGATCCTATGTCAGAAAGATCCAACCCCACTCATCTGATAAAGACCTCTGGGTACACTTTTTCCAAGACAGTTTGTCAGACACACAATTGGACTGGTTCTATCAACTTGAGAGGTCTGAGGTTCATAACTAGGAAGACCTAGCTGCTGCTTTTTACCGTCAATACCAATACAATGCTGATTTGGCGCCCACTCGTACTCAACTACAAAGTATGGGGATGGTTTCCAATGAAGGATTTAAAGAGTATGCCCAGAAGTGGCGTGATCTGGCTGGAAAGGTGCAACCACCATTGTCAGATAGAGAGTTGGTTGACATGTTTTTAGGGACCCTGTCTGGCCCTTTCTTCAATCATTTAATCGGGAGTTCTTCTGCAGGATTCATCGAACTAATTTTGACCGGTGAAAGGGTCGAGGCCGGTATTAAAAGTGGTAAGATTTAGAAAGATACCTCCGCGTCCACTGCTGTTAAAAAAACCTCCCCAGCTAAGAAGGAAGCCTCTGCTGTTTATTCTCAGAAAAGTCAAGGAAGAACCGAGCGCCGGCCAACTGTAGGGGCTGTGATGATTCAAAACTCTTCAAATGATCAACCTCGCGGCAATCAGTCAAGACCTAATCAACAACGGGTAGAAAGGCCACAACGGTAGTTCACCCAAATCAAGATGACGCCAACTCAAGTACTCCCTCATTTGTTAAAGCTGAATCTTACCAGTTTGAAGGAAGCGCCAAAGAACCCTAATACCTCCTCTCTATACTACCACTCCAATGCCAAGTGTGCTTACCACTCTGACAGTGCAGGGCACGATACCAACAACTGTTTGGCGCTTAAGAACAAAATCCAAGACCTAATTGACGCTAAGGAAGTAGAATTTGATGCTCCTGAGAAGCCAAATGTGATTTCTGCCCCAATGCCCAAGCACGATCATAATGTTCATGCCGTTATGGAAGACCTTCATGTTACCGATGTTGCTGACCTTTTGACTCCCTTACCAGTGATTAAAGTGAATTTGATGAGAGCCGGGATATTCCCGGGCTGTGGAAAAGACTGCTATTTTTGTTTAAACATACAAGCTGACTACCCAATGTTGAAATCAGGTATCCAACGCCTGATGGATACCCAAGAGATACTCTTCCAAAAGACCCTTGTTGATACCTTCACTCCTGTTACTCCTGCTACTTTTGCTACTTCAACCAACGACATTGCAATTATAACCATATCTGACAATCTTCCCAAGGCTTGCAAAAGGCCTGTCAAGATTACAACTGATCTTGAATTTGTACCATTAAAAATCACCATGCCGGGGCCTGTCCCGTATCAATCTAGCAAGACGATACCATGGAACTACGGAGGAGAAATCTTCTATCATGGTATCAAACAGATTGAAGCAGTGCAAGAGAATTCTGAAGAGGAAATATCTGATATAGGGAACATTGCGGGAACAAGCAAGATAACCCGCAGCGGCCAGATTTTTTCTCCGGAGATTGCTCCCCCTCGAGCAGTTTTCGGACCCTCGAAAGCTTCTGTACCTGTTAGGTCATCTGTGCAAGACCCGATAATTGAAGAATTGGATACTCCTGAAGTAAGACCACCTATTGATACTACCGATAAGGGTAAGGGGATACTATAAGCGCCTGTTAGGATGAAGGCTCATGTTGTGGTTATCCCCGAAACCACCCAGAAAGAAATGGAGGAAATCTTGAAAATAATCAAAAAGAGTGATTTCGACGTCGTGGAACAGCTAGGGCAGTCCCCTTCTAAAATATCCATGTTGGCTCTTCTACTCTGCTCTGAGGCCCATGCTAAGGCCTTAATCAAATTTCTAAAGACGACACACGTGCCCCAAGAAACTTCGGCCGACCAGTTTCAGGAGTGTGTGGCCAGTCTTACTGCTAATAATGGCCTTGGCTTTTCCGATGCTGATCTGACTCCCAAGGGAAGGAAACACAATGATGCGCTACATGTCTCAGTTGAATGCAGGGGAACCACCCTCGCCCATGTCTTAGTTGATACTAGTGCTTCCTTGGATGTGCTACCGAAGAAAGCGTTAGACCGTTTGGACTGCGAAGGATTGACCCTCAAACCTAGTAACATTGTTGTTAGGGCTTTTGATGGGTCCAAAAGAATGGTTCACGGAGAGGTTGACATTACTATCAAAGTGGGCACATAAGTTTTCAACTCCACCTTTTATGTGATGGACATCCATCCTTCATATTCGTGTTTGTTAGGAAGACCGTGGATCCATTATGCTGGGGCAGTTACCTCCTCTTTGCACCAAATGCTAAAGTATCCTGTTAAGGGTAAGATTATAACGGTGCACGGCGAGGAAGAGTACATGATAAGTCACCTCAACTCCTTCCGCTACGTGGAGTTGGATGGAGAGTTCATCGAAACGCCTTTCCAACATTTTGAGGAAGTTTCTCCTGAGGTAGCAGTTGCGAAGACAATGGTTGAGGTGCCTATCATTCCCAAGCTTGTATCTAGGATGACATCTCTCAAGGACGCAGAGGCTGTAGTCAAAGAAGGAAAGAGCACAGTGTGGGGGCAGCTGCCTGATTTTCCCCATAAGACGGACAAGTTTGGATTAGGGTTTACTGCTGCAGGACAAAAGGCTATGCGTTGCTCCAAGGTTGGAGGACCACCCGTCAAAATCACCTACCATGGAATTAATGCTGTAGAAGATGAGGATGAAGAGAACAACTTCGAAGATTGGATCTTTCCAACCGTCGAAGGGGGTTTAAGCAACTGGGAAGCAAAGGATTTTATTCCCATCACCTTCATCAACCAATAATTTTATCTTTGAACAATTTCCCATTTTTGGTCTGTAATAACTAAACAATTCGTACACTATTTTCACCTCATGCCTTGCCCGGGGCATGTAGGTCCATTTGTAAGGGCTTGATTTTCTTCATTATCATATGCCATGTTTTAATGAATCATTGGACGTCTTCATCTATAAACTGTTGTGTTCATTTTATTTCCTTTTGCATTTTGTTTTGTTTAATGATGGCTATCCCTTACACACACCCACACTCACAAATGCAGGTACCCATCCACTCCGGATTCCATGGGTAACTGTTCTGCTTTAGCCTTCGGTAACTCTGAAGATTTGGTCAATCATGCTGAGTACGAAGTTGACGAAGACTATGAAGTGCCGGGAGAGTTAGCCAGACTTTTGCAACAAGAAGAAAGGGCTATTCTGCCTCATGAAGAGTTGCTAGAAACCATCAACTTGGGGTCAGAGTAAGACAAGAAAGAGGTAAAAGTGGGTGCCAACCTGGAACCAAGTGTCAAAGAGCGCTTAGTGCAGTTGTTGAACGAATATGTTGAAATCTTCGCCTGGTCTTATGAAGACATGCCGGGACTAGACACAGATATCATGGTTCACCGTCTCCCTACAAGAGAAGACTGTCCACCGATCAAGCAAAAGGTCCGACGAATGAGGCCCGACATGTCTGAGAAGATCAAAGCTGAGGTAATGAAGCAATTCAACGCTGGCTTTCTGGCTGTTACTTCCTATCCATAATGGGTTGCTAACATTGTGCCAGTGCCTAAGAAGGATGGCAAAGTCAGAATGTGTGTGGACTATCAGGATTTAAATAGGGCTAGCCCTAAAGACGATTTTCTACTGCCACACATCGACATCTTGGTTGACAACACAGCTCAACACAAGGTATTTTCCTTCATGGATGGATTCTCGGGATACAACCAGATCAAAATGGCCCCCGAGGACATGGAGAAAACTACTTTTGTCACGCAATGGGGTACCTTCTGCTACAAAGTGATGCCATTCGGACTGAAGAATGCAGGGGCAACCTATCAACGCACCATGGTAGCTTTGTTTCATGATATGATACATCATGAGATCGAAGTTTACGTAGACGACATGATAGCTCGATCACAAACGAAAGAAGAACACCTTGATCATTTGCAAAAGCTGTTTGCTAGGTTGAAGGAGTATAAGCTCAGACTGAACCCAAGCAAGTGCACTTTTGGAGTTAGGTCTGGTAAAATTTTGGGGTTTATTGTCAGCAACAAAGGCATTAAGGTTGATCCAGCTAAAGTAAAGGCTATATAAGAAATGCCTGCCCCCCGCACTGAAAAGGAGGTTAGAGGATTCTTGGGATGCTTAAACTATATTGCGAGGTTCATCTCTCACCTGACATCTACCTGTGAGCCAATCTTCAAGCTGCTGAAGAAAGATCAGGTAGTTGAATGGAACAATGATTGTCAAGTTGCTTTTGATAAGATCAAGGAGTATTTATTGGAACCTCCTATTTTGATGCCACCCGTTGAAGGAAGGCCGTTAATCATGTATCTGACTGTTTTCGATAACTCAATGGGGTGCGTACTGGGCCAACATGACGAGTCTGGCCGAAAAGAGCATGCCATTTGTTACCTTAGCAAAAAGTTTACCGACTATGAGACTCGCTACTCACTGCTCGAGAAAACTTGCTGCGCTTTGGTATGGGCTGCTCGCCGGCTAAGGCAGTATATGTTGACTCATTCCACTTTGCTGATTTCCAAGATGGATCCGATCAAGTATATCTTCGAGAAGCCTGCTTTATCTGGAAGAATCGCTAGATAGCAAATGATCCTGACTGAGTATGATATCCAGTATACTACCCAAAAAGCTATAAAGGGGAGTGTACTAGCTGACCATCTAGCTCATCAAGCCGTCGAAGATTACCAATCTATGAGATTCGACTTCCCTGACGAGAACATCATGACATTGGACAACATTGAAGGTAACAGACTGTATGACAAACCTGAACAAGGATCCCGATGGACCCTGTACTTTGATGGTGCTTCAAATGCACTTGGAAACGGTATTGGTGCGATACTCATTTCTCTGGAAGGTTGCCATACACCCTTCACTGCCCGACTTTGCTTCAGCTGTACCAACAACATGGCTGAATATAAAGCTTGCATCTTTGGTCTCAAGGCTACTATAGACTTGGGAATCAAATCTTTGGTCGTATTTGAGGACTCGACTTTGGTTATCAGTCAAGTCAAAGGATAATGGGACACCAAACATCCTAATCTTATCCCATACAAAGAACACGTCTTGACATTGTTGCCTCATTTCGAGCAGATTACCTTCGAGCATTTCCCGCGAGAAGAAAATCAGTTTACCGATGCTCTGGCTACAATGTATTCCATGTTTAAACTTAACTGGGATAACGAGGCTCCCCAAATTACCATCAAGCGAATGGACGAACCTGCGCACTGTCACGAGATTAACACCGAAGAAGTAGTGGAGCAACCCTAGTTTCGTGAAATCAAAAGGCATCTCCAAACTCGAGAATACCCTGAAGGAGCTTCCGTCAATGACAAAAAGTCCTTAAGGAGATTTGCTGCCAAGTTCTTCCCAAGCAATGGAATCCTTTATAAGCACAGCCATGATTGTGTTCTACTTCGTTGTGTGGACAAGGTTGAAGCAGAGTTGATCATGACCGAAATACATAGTGGCACATTTGGCACCCACTTGAGCGGACATACGATGGCTAAGAAGATTCTAAGGGCATGCTACTATTGGTCTACCATGGAAGCTGATTGTCATCAACATTCCCGCACTTGTCACAAATGCCAAGTCTATGCCGACAAGGTACATATTTCTCCTGTTCCTCTCAATGTTCTAACAGCTCCTTGGCCATTCTCAATGTAGGGCATTGACATGATTGGAGAGATCAAGCCTACGACATCCAATGGAGATCGCTTCATCTTAGTGGCTATTGACTACTTCACCAAGTGGGTCGAAGCAGCTTCCTATGCCTCTGTTACAAAGAATGTGGTTGCCCGCTTCATCAAGAAGAACCTCATATGCCGGTATGGTATCCCCGACAGGATTATCACGGACAACGGTACAAATTTGAACAACACTATAATCACCGCTTTATGCGAACATTTCAAGATTTATCATCACAATTCATCTCCCTACCGGCCGAAGATGAACGGTGCTGTTGAAGCCGCGAACAAAAATATCAAGAAGATCATTCAAAAGATGACAGTCACCTACAAGGACTGACATGAGATGTTACCGTTCGCTCTGCATGGATATCGTACCACGGCACGTACTTCAATAGGGGCAACTCCCTTTTCGTTGGTATATGGCATGGAAGCTGTTTTACCTATGGAGGTTCAGATTCCTTCCTTAAGGATTATGAAAGATGCCGGTTAAAGTGAAGACGATTGGATTCAGACCCCGCTTGATCAACTTAACTTGATCGATGAGAAGCAACTTACTGCTGTTTGTCATGGTCAGACGTATAAAAAACGGATGATCATGGCCTTCAACAAGAAAGTCAGACGTCAGGTATATCGAGTCGGAGATCTTGTAATCAAGCGGATCATCTTGCCGCAAAGTGATCCCAGGGGCAAGTAGACTCCTACTTACGAAGGACCATTTGTGATCAAGAGCATCTTTTCTGGTGGGGAAATGATTCTGACCACTATGGACGGTGACGAATTGCCGCACCCTGCGAACGCAGACATAGTCAAAAGATACTACGCATAAAACGACCCGACAAGTTGAAAACCCGAAAGGGAGACTTGGGCAAAAATGGGCATCCCGGTGGATCGAAAACCCGAAAGGGCGGTTCAGGCAAAAATTAGGGATAAACAAAAAAATCTGTACACCCGGCAAGTTGAAAACCCGAAAGGGCGACTTGGACAAAAAAGGGTTTCCTGGTGGATCAAAAACCTGAAAGGGCGGTACAGGCAAAAGTTAGGGAATTAAAGCGTATGACTATGTCTCATCGGATCACTTTAAGAACAATATCTTCACCAACAAGCTCCAAGCTTCTGATCAATCCAGTCATCGGTGGACGAAGCAGCGAATGGGCAAGATACTCAAAGTTGTGAAGGCTATAGCAGAATGGGAATCCCATGGAATTGTTACACATAGCCATCTTTCTTTTGTATAAAATTTTTCAAATTTTTACGACAACATTCTCTTACTAGGATGTCTGTCTCCTTTGTACAAAGATACTTACAAAAGTTAATACAAAGATACTTCAAAGTGCAGAAATTTGCTTGCCTTTCTTTCTTTTTTACACTTATGTTTTTATTTGAAAACGTCCAAAGTTTTGTTAAATAGGCATATGCATTTAAATATAATCACTGCTTACAAAACGAAATTGAGAAAGGATAATTACTGATAGGTTGAAGGTGTAGGAAGATATCTTTGTGCCATTCCAGAAGAAATCCCCTGCAATACATTATTCAGATCCTCAACAAAGCCAAAGTCTTAAAGTACGTGTCCCCAGCGGAGTTAAACTTCAAGATCCCCAGCGAAACCCAAAAAACCTATCCCCTGCGGAACCAGAATATTGTAAACCTTCTTCCCTAGCAAAGTCAAATTTACAACCACCAACCCCCGGTGGGAACTGTTCAACTTCCCCCAATTTCCCCAGCAGGCTATCTTAAAAGTCTGAAAACCAAGCAGATAACAGTTAACTTCTCGGCTTATCCCCAACTAGGATGCTTCTCTAGTAGTTTGGCATACAACCCAAAGCTCCTGATTTCACCGGCCAAATAAACATTCTCCCCACAGAGTTATCTCCCAGCAAGATCGAAGATTCTCGGTCTCATCTCTCCAAGCAGAATCCTCCTAGGTTTTAATTCCCCAGTAGAGATTTTCAGAGTTTTCCCTATTTCCCAAGAAAGTCATGAAGGATTCTCATTCCCTGCAGAAGTTGTCAAAGGATTTGTTAATCCCCACAAATTGCCAAGGATTTTCAATCTCCAGCATTGGTCCCAGGATTTCTCCTTCTCAAACAATCAGAGATATTTAATCCCCAAGAAGTCAACAAGGATTTCTCATCTTCAACAATCAAAGTTTTTCTTGAATCCTCAGCATTGGTCAAGGATTTACTTTCCACGGCAGCAGTCAAAGATTTCATTATCTCCAGTTATCAAGGATTTATTTTCCTCAGCAAGACAACCACTCAGCTTACATGCCCATCCATTACATTCATATATCATAAACATTGATGAAACACAGTTCATTGCATCATACATATCATGCAGCATAACTTTGTGTTTTAGCCAACATTTTACCCTTTTCAGGATAAGATTAAAAGGCTATCATTAACAATTATTCAGATACAATATAGATACACCCCAGACACGGCGATCATTCTATTACTCATTCATAATTTCAAGTCAAAATACAGTACGGATACACCCCAGACACGGCGGTCATTCTACTACTCGTTCAGACTTCAGCAATCGGATACAGACTAGATACGCTCCAGACACGATATCCATTCTATCTCTCATTCAGATTCAACTATCAACTACAAGTTCAGATACGCTCCAAACACGGATGCCATTCTGGCCCTTACACCAGAAGTTTGATTCTCCCCAGTGCAGTCGCCACGGAAGTCATTCTGTCACTTATTCAGATCCCAATTACAGTCTCAGATACACTCCAGACACGAAAGTCATTCTGCTACTCATACAGATCTCAACTTCAGATACAATACAGATACACTCCAGACACGACAGTCATTCTAATATTCATTCAAAGTTCAAATACAGTTACAACTCAGATACGCTCCAGACAAGGACGCCATTCTTTTGCTCATACAGACTCAGTCTCCAGATACAGTTCAAATGCATTCCAGACACGGATACCATTTTGATGCTCATTCTTCTGACCTACAACATTGCAATTCAACAAACATTCTTGGATGGCATCTTTAAGCCCATCTCCAGCAATATTCCACCATCTCCAAATGGCATGTTTAAGCCCATTTCCTCAGCTATATTTTGACGAGTGCAAATTTACGGGCACTCTAGTGTCCAATCCTCTTTTACCTTCGAGTCGCGAAAGGCAGACTTGCCAATCTAACTCTTCAAGTTCAACAAGATTGAATAGGGGCAACTATTGTACCCCAAAATTTTCCCTCCCATTTCATCAACATTTCTCATCACAATACTCTTGGAACTCAAGATCAAGCTAGGGTTTGCTCTACTCAAGACACCTCCTTACACTGTTGACCTAAATTAGGTTTTGAGTTTGCACAGGGATGTTTTGACCCACAATGCCCAAAGTGACTTTCATACTTCATGTTGGACTCACAAGTTTGTCCATACCAAGTTTCAAGCATTGATTCAAATTTTTGCCCAATCAATGGGACAGTTGACCTAGAAATCAGTTGTATTGGGGAAAAAGTCAACTGTGGCCAATTGACAGTCAAACCTCATGAATTTTGACCCACATCAACATTATGAACTCATATGGACCATTTGATCATGTTTGGATCACAATTCCACAAGAAATTTGATCAGATCACCAAAAGGGCAAAATGGTCATTTTTAGGGTTTTGACTGCACAAAGGCAATTTTTGACTGTTTGACCTAACCAATGGCAAAACAAGCTCAAGCATGGACACAAGGACTCAATGAATTTGTCTTGACCCATTCAACAAGTTCAAAAGATCTCAAATGCATAAGATTGACAGATGAATTTTTCAGTCAACTGATCAAAATTTGACTGTACACTGAAAAGTCAAACTTTGACTTTTTGGTCAAAATCAAGTGCCAAGGGTCATTTTTCATCAAGAAATGTCAAATTATGAAACTTGTTCATCAAGAAACCCAAAATTGCAAATTAGGGTTTAAAATGGGAATTTCATAACTTAGAAATTTTCTAAGTTATAAAATTTTCTTATTTTTTCCTAACTTTGTCCCATTTTTTCACCAAGATGCAAATTGATTCAATCAAAACTTACAACATGAAAGTTGTAGTCCATCACAAATTATACAACTTTGATTCACAAAGTTTTCTCAAAAGAATCTTGGATCTCAAGTTATGATTTTTGGAACAAGGGTACCTAAAACTTTTAACTTAGAGAAATTTTGCCCTAGTTTAGGCAGGATTTTGACCCATCTTCTTGGCCATTTTTCACATAGTTCCACTTGGAGTCTTAAGTTTCATTTCAAAGATGGATTATAGTACATGTTTCAAGCTTTCCAAATTATCCAAGAACTCCTCAAACACCTTTATGGTTAGGGAGAATCGAATGCTTGAAGTTGGAAAAAACTCACTTTGTAACCATGGCCAATACATGTTCATACCAAGTTGCAAATCTGACCAAACTAGCTTAGTACATAATTACAGGCCTCTAAACCAATTTACACTAAAAAATTGAATGAAAATACATTGGACATTGGCATTGTTCTGATCAAGAGAGCATTGTACAATGAACTTTTCCATTTTAAGCATAAAGGTCATACTTCCATTTTCATAAAGGAAACTTTATGTCAAATTGCATTTTCTTGAGCCTTGGACTTTTTTCCTTGCAGAAAACAAGTTCCCTAATCTCAGGAATAATACACCAACTTGAGCATGCTTGTAACTAGCCTGTACAGGCCATAGCTTAGTCATTTTCACATCTTTGCTTTCAAAACAAGTCAAATGGCAAAAAGCTCATAACTCACACATCTGATAAAATCAACTCAAGCAAAGTTTTGAAACAAGTTTCTCACACCCTTGCAAGTCAGAAGCACGAGCCCTTGACCTCTAAAACCTCCTCATACTCAAAAAATACATTTTCTTGCAAAACAGGGCCAATTATGCAAATCACAAGCCACCATCAAATCCCCTCATGCGTTTTGTCCAGATTCACTTCAAACACATTCCAAACCATATACCTAAGCTGTCCAGACCATTCACAAGTTGCTGTAACTCCATTAACACACATCACCATTTTTGTTTGGAAGCTTTGCAGGTTGAGTTCTGTAGCACGATTCAGGCTACTTCAAAACAAACTAAGCATTGGGAAAGGTTCAAGGGACATCAAGCAAGCTCAAAAGAACCTCAGGCCCCATTGAAAGTTGCTGCATTATCCAGCTCGAACTCAACTGAAACAGGTATTTCATGAACTTCTATCTCTCTATTTAGGAACATTTAGACTTAGGTTTGTGAATGAAAGATTTTGTATTCATAGCCCTAAAACCATACATGTGCTTAGTTTTCATTTATATTAATCGTGCAAGGAGAATTTCATCGATGAACTTTATGAAAAAACTAGGTTAGAAATTAGGGCCAGAGAAATTCTCTTTGGTCTTTGAGAGTTAGCTTATGTTTTTTATATGGTTAGATTCGTGATTTGATGCTCTACAAGTTTCATGTTTTGAGTTTTGTCAAAAAAGCACTAAAATAGGAGATACAGGTTTGAACTAAGCCATGCGCGCGTTTCTGTTGAACAGAGGAAGAAGATGAAGTAGCTGGGCTGGGCCTGGCTACTTCCTGCTTTTGACACCCCATTTTCAGTTTCACACCCCCTGACCCATTTCTTTGTATATTTGTTATTTTTGCATTTTTATTTCATTTCTGACTTTATTATTTTATTTCCAAACATAAAAATTTTCTAAAAAATATTTTCATAAATATTTTATATTTATTTTGTATTTATTTTAATTATTTCTAACATTAAAATGTTTAAATACTTTATATTATTTTGTTAAAACTTAAAAATAATGTAAAAAAAAACTTTTATTTTCATTTATTATTTTTATTCACATTTGAAAATATTTTCTTGAAATATATACATTTTTGTAAATAAAATTTTTTTTTACACATTTAATATATATATATATATATATATATATATATATATATATATATATATATATATATATATATATATATATATATATATATATATATATATATATATATATATATATATATATATATATATATATATATATATATATATATATATATATATATATATATATATATATATATATATATATATATATATATATATATATATATATATATATATATATATATATATATATATATATATATATATATATATATATATATATATATATATTTTATTAAAAAAAACATAGAATAAAAACACAAAAATAATACATTTTATTTTTATTGATATTTTATACTAAAAAAATACTTTTTTTCAATATACTTTTATTTTTATACATATTGATACATTTTTGTATATAAATAATAAATAATACCATTTCTTAAGAAATTAGGGTTTTTTGCCCTAAAAACAAATAAAATTAATCTTTATTTATTTCTTTATACCTTTTACATTAAAAATACTTTACATACATAAAAAACCTTTTTTTGCATAATACATTTTATCTAATATTTATTTATTGTATTTTATTTAAATATTGTGCATTTAAATATTATGCCTTGCAAATTCAATTTGGTTGTAATAATAATTTAGGGTTTAATTTCTTGCAAAATAATCCCCTATTCAAATTTGTACCTCCCTCCCTATATCATGTTGTAATAGTGTAGAATTTAAATTCTCGCACCTTTAAGCTTTCAATTATGCCATGATTAGAGAATTAGGGTTTGTATGCAAAATCAAAACCAACAAATAGCTTGACCTAATCAAAGACAAAAATGCATGAAAAACAAACACAATGCACACTTGGACCCCTAGGGTTTCAACCCACTTGTTGCCTTCAAAAATGGGCCATGGTATGCATGTCAAGTACTTTGGCAAAACAAAAACAAAACAAAAGATCATAGTCCCTCAATGACGCTATCTGAGTTGCCTCAACAAAATGATCATGTCCCTCAAGAAAATTGCCCAAAATACTTGACACAATTGTTATCATGGTCTATACGATGACCCGCACCTGTCCTGTTTAACATCCTAACACAAGGTTGTTCACCAAATACAATGGTGAAGCAACACTGTTAAAAGGGTTAAAAAACGTAAGAAAGACCTTTGAGTAAAAATAGGGTAGATAACTCTTAGTTACTTGATCAAAGCTTGCAAAACATCCTTGCTATTTTTCAAACACACTTCACAACACAACTTCAAAAACAATTTCAAAACCCTACTCTCAAACATTGAAAACTTTTCAAAAGACAAAAACACCTTTGTATACATTCAAACAAGAATCATTACAAAGGTTGCCACAATGATGGCCTCTTTTCAAAACATCTTTCTAAATCACACACAAAGCACCATTTCAAATAATTGAAGAGCACCATTTCAAACAATTGAAAAGCAAAGCAAGTGATCTAAACAAGTAACTAAGAGCCCATGGATAACCATGGATAAAAAGGGTGCTAATACCTTCCCTTTCTATAATCTACTCCCCGAACCCAAGAAAACATCTCAAAGGTATTTCCTGTGCTTTTTGACCTTTCCTTAGGATAAAATAAAAAGTCGGTGGCGACTCTTGCTAAACCGAAACATTTGCAAACACAAATGCAAAATCCCAAGTCAGTTCTCCCACCGTATCACACTTAACAAGGTGTGTAAAAACAGGACCAACTAGACGGTCAAAGAAGTTTCCCATACTTGAAACTCCACAGTAGGAAGAAGGTTAAACCCATTTGCTTTTAGGTTATCAAAATCCACCATCAATTCACTTATAACTTCTAAGCTATCCACTGGAATGAGAGTGGTTCTCTCAGGAATGACGTACTATTCAGAATGGGTGCTTGTAGAATGAGTAGAGGAGGAAGCCATTTGAGCACTTAGGTTGAGAGAAGTAAATGGGTTGTAGAGAAAAATACACAGAGACGGTTGAATTTTGAAAGAGAAGGTAAAAAGTGAGAAAGGGTTTTTACAAATGTATTTATATGAAAACTTTTGAGAAATAGGTTTTAAAAATAAAACTGTAAAAAGAGTTTTAAAAAAAATTAATTAAAAAGAATCTAATCATTACTAGCATTTAATGATAATGAAAATTGAGGGGAAAGCGCGAGATTTGAGCAAATCATAACAGTTACCTAGGAACGACGTCAATAGTTTAGCACGCATGACCTTTCAGAAACAAACCACGTGTTCATTTCCTGAAGGTTGCATGGGACAACTGTTTGATATAATGAACTGCTGAACTATACTTGTAATGAAACGTTAGAACATTTCAGAACTTTATATATAGCTTCTGATATAACTTCTCTTCTAACTTCTGAAGAGTTGTTAATCAGAACATTCATTTCAGAATATTCTGAAGGCAAATACAGAAGATAAATACAATTTTATTCAGGACATAATTCCATACAAATATTTTTCAAAATGAATTTAAATCTATCTTCTGAAAGGGGTTTGGTAAAAATATCAGCCCATTGATGGTCTGTTTTTACAAAGTTTAAATTTAAAATTCCTTTATGAATGTAGTCCCTTATAAAATGATATTTAATTTCTATGTGTTTAGCTTTAGAATGCAAAATGGGATTTTTAGAAAGACAAATTGCAGAGGTATTGTCACAGAAGATAGGAGTCTTACTTTCATAAAGATTAAAATCTTCTAGCTGTTTCATCCAGATCATCTAAGAACTACATCCAGCAGCAGATATATACTCAACTTCCGTTGTTGAAAGTGCAATTGTTGCTTGCTTCTTGCTGTACCACGAGATAATATTGTCACCCAGAAACTGGCAGCTTCCGGAGGTGCTATTTCTTTCAATTTTATCTCCAGCAAAGTCAGCATCACAATAACCTACTAGTCTGAAATCTTTTGATCTTCTGTAACACAGACCCAGATTAGTAGTACCTTTCAGATACCTCAGAATTCTGTTAACAGCAGTTAAGTGAGATTCTCTAGGATCTGATTGGAATATAGCACATAAACATACGCTGACTAATATATCAGGTCTAGATGCAGTCAGATAGAGAAGGGATCCAATCATACCTCTGTAGAGCTTCTGATATACCTTCATACTTACCTCATCTTTTTTGAGTGGGTTGATCAGAGATTCTGAGATTATTCAGAGCATTGTCAAGAAGATGTTTGTGATACGGTGGGAGAACTGACTTTAGATTTTGCGTTTGTGTTTGCAAATGTTTCGGTTTAGCAAGAGTCGCCACCGACTTTTTATTTTATCCTAAGGAAAGGTTAAAAAGCACAGGAAAGACCTTTGAGATGTTTTCTTGGGTTCGGGGAGTAGATTATGAAAAGGGAAGGTGCAAGCACCCTTTTCATCCATGGTTATCCATGGGCTCTTAGTTACTTGTTTAGATCACTTGCTTTTGCTTTTCAATTGTTTGAAATGGTGCTTTGTGTGTGGTTTTGAAAATGTTTTGAAAAGAGGCCATCGTTGTGGCAACCTTTGTAATGATTCTTGTTTGAATGTATACAAAGATGTATTGTCTTTTGAAAAGATATTTCAATGTTTGAAAGTTTGAAAGTTTGTTTTGGGAAATGTTTTGAAATTGTGTTGTGAAGTGTGTTCGAAAATAACAAGAATATTTTGCAAGTTTTTTTGATCAAGTAACTAAGAGTTATCTACCCTATTTTACTCAAAAGATCTTTCCTATATGTTTTTTAACCCTTTTGACAGTGTTGTTTTACCATTGTATTTGGTAAACAACCTTGTATTAGGATGTTAAACGGGACAGGCACGGGTCATCGTGTAGACCATGATAGCAATTGTGTTAAGTATCTTAAGCAAATTTTCTGAGGGACTTGATCATTTTGTTTAGGCAACCAAGATAGCATCATCGAGGGACTATGATCTTTAGTTTTGTTTTTGTTTTGCCAAAGTACTCAACATGCATAACATGACCCATTTTTAAGGCAACAAGTGGATGTAACCCTAGGGGTGCAAGTGTGCATTGTGTATTGATTTTCATGCATTTTTGTCTTTGTATTAGTTAAGCTACTTGTTGATTTTGGATTTTTGCATACAAACCCTAATCTCTAATCATGGCATAATTGAAAGCGTAAAAATGCGTAAAAATAAATCTACCATTATTACAACAAGATTATGGGGATGGGGGTACAATTTTTGAATGGGGATTATTTGACAAAAAATTAAAACCCTAGTTTTACTATTACATCCAAATTGAATCAAATGGCATAAATAAATGAATAATATTTAAATAAACAAATCAAATAAATATACAAAATAATATGAATATGCAAAAAAGGTTTTATTTATTTTTATGTATGTAAAAACATTTAATGTAAAAGAAAAGAATAATAAAAAAAGGATTATTATTATATTATTAAGGGTAAACCCTAATTTTTAAGAATATAAATATATTGACTATATTATTTATATACAATAGAATAAAATAGTGTATATACAAAAATAAAATATATTTAGAAAAAAAGTGTTATTTAAGTATAAATAATAATAAAAATAAAAGTGTAGTATTTTTATGTTTTTATACTAAAGTATCTATTAAATAAAATAAAAGTATGTATATATATTAATTATATTAAATATGTACAATAAAAATAAAATATATACAAGACTAAAAATATATTTAGAATAATATTTTTTGAGTGTAAATAAAAGAATAAAAATAAAAGGTATAATTATATTATTTTCAAGTTTTCAATAAATAGAAATATATACTAATTAAATTTTTTTTTATGTTAGAAAAAATAGAAATAAAATGCAAAATAAATGTGAAAATTTATAAAATATTTTTAGGTATTTTTTTATGTTTGGAAATAATAAAAATAAAATCAGAAATGAAAATAAAATAACAAAACATAAAAATATGAAGAAATGGGCCAGGGGGTGTATTCAGTAAAATGGGGGTGTTAAAAACAAAAGAAGCAAAGCCCAGCCCAAGCCAGACTTCCTCTTCAACCCCTGGCTTCAAATTTCGCGCGCGCCCTGTACAAATGCTAGATCCTGCATACGTGCTCTATTACAAAAACACATAACATCAAAGTTGTAGAGCTTTTCAAGACGAATCCAACCATATAAAAAACTTGTCCTAACTCTCAAAGACCAGAGAGAATTTCTCTGGCCCTAAATCTTAACCTATTTTTTTCAGGATGTTCATGGACCAAATTCTCTTAGCATGCTTAATTAAAATGAAAATTGAGCATATGTACAGCTTCATGGCTATGAATACTGCATTTCTTATTCACAAACCTAAGTCTAAATGTTCCTAAATAGAGAGATAGGAAGTTGATACAAACCTGTTTCAGCTGACTTCGTGTATGGCAATGTGGAGCTTTTCAACAAGGCTTGAGATGTTTGGGAGCTTGCCTGAACTTCCCCTGACCTTCTCCAATGCCTAGCTTGCCTTAAAGGTGCTTGAATAAGCCTACAGAACTCAATCTGCACAAGCTGAAATTGAAAATGGCAAACCCTGTAAATGGAGTTACAGTTAGTGTTTAAGGGTTGGGATAGTTTGGATGGGTTATGTGGAAGATGTTTGAACCAATTTGGGACAAAATGCACGAGCAATTTGTGTTGTGGAACTCAAACTGCAGGGAGTGCCCTGTTTTTCCAAATGAAGATGATTTTGTGCTATGGGAGGTTTGAAGGTTCAAAGGGTCGTGTTTCTGGCTCAAAGGAGTGTGAGAAACATGTTTCAAAAGCTTGCACAAGTTGGTTTTTGCTGAGGTTCCAGTTCTAGTGTTTTGGACATGTTTCTTGTATTTTAAGCCAAAATGCACACTGATGCAATACAAGCCTGTACAGGCTATCTATCATCCTGCTTCTTTTGATCTTGGCCCCTCAAGTTGATGGATATACTTTGGTGCACAAGATTTTGCTCTATGCTCAAGGATTGTGGTTTTGACATAAAGCAAGATTCGGCAAAAATGGAAATGTTGCTTTTTCTACTTAGGGATTAATTTTTTGTGCAATGTTCTAATGACCAAAACAGTGCTTTAGACCAATGGATTTGCATTAAATTATTGAGTGTGGAATGGTTTTGAGGCCTGTAATCTAGTGCAAAGCAAGCTGATTTGAATTGGTAATTTTATCAACATGAACATGTCATCGATGAAAAGTGAGTTTTTGCCAACTTCAAGCCTTCGATTCTCCCTAACCACAAATGAGTTTGGAGAGTTCTTGGACATTTTGGAAAGCTTGCAACATGCTATACAATCCATATTTGAAATGAAATTTTAGATTCCAAGTGAAACTATGTGAAAAATGGCCATGAAGATAGGTCAAAATCCTGCCTAAACTAGGGCAAAATTTCACTAAGTTAAAAGTTTTAGGGACCCTTGTTCCAAAAATCATAACTTGAGATCCAAGCTTCTTTTTGGAAAACTTTGTGAATCAAAGTTGTAGACTTTGTGGAGGAATACAACTTTCATGTTGGAAGTTTTGTTTGAATCCAATTGCATCATGGTGAAAATGTTGGACAAAGTTAGTAAAAATTAAGAAAATTTCATAACTTAGAAAAATTCTAAGTTATGAAATTTTTCAACTTTAAACCCTAATTTGCAAAAATGGGTTTCTTGATGAACAAGTTTCATGTTTTGACATACCTTGATGAAAAATGACCCTTGGCACTTGATTTTGACCAAAAAGTCAAAGTTTGACTTTTCAGTGTACAGTCAAATTTTGATCAGTTGACTGAAAAATTCATTTGTCAATCCAATGAAATTGAGATCTTTTGAACCTTGTGAATAGGTCAAGATGATGCAATTGAGTCCTTGAATCCATGCTTGAGCTCAATTTGCCATTGGCTAGGTCAAAAATCAGAAATTGCCTTTGTGCAGTCAAAACCCTAAAAATGACCATTTTGCCCTTTTGGTGATCTGATCAAATTTCTCATGGAGTTGTGATCCAAACTTGATCAAATGGTTCATATGAGTTTATAATGTTGATGTGGGTCAAAATTCATGAGGTTTGACTGTAAATTGGCCACAGTTGACTTTTTTCCCCAATACAGCTGATTTCTAGGTCAACTGTCCAATTGACTGGGTAAAAATTTGATTCAAGGCTTGAAACTTGGTATGGACAAACTCATGAGTCCAACATGAAGTATGAAAGTCACTTTGATCATTGAAAGCCCAAAAATCTCTGTGCAAACTCAAACCCTAATTTAGGTCATCAGTGCAAGGAGATGTCTTAAGTAGAGCAAAAACCCTAATTTGGTCTTGAGTGCAAAGAGTCTTGTGAGGGGAAATATTGATAAAATGAGAGGGAAAATTTTTGGGTACAACAACTGCCCCTGTTCAATCTTCTTGAACCTGAAGAGTTATATTGGCGAGTTTTCCTTTCGTGACTCGAAGGTAAAAGAGGATTGGACACTAGAGTGCCCGTAAATTTGCACTCGTCAAAACATAGCTGAGGGAATGGGCTTAAAGATGCCATTTAGAGATGGTAGAATCTTGATGGAGATGGGCTTAGAGATGCCATCCAAGACTGTTTGTTGAAAATCAGGAGAATGAACACCAGAATGGTATCCGTATCTAGAACGTATCTGAGTTGTATCTGGAGATTGGATTCGTATGAGCAAGCGAATGTAGTCTGTGTCTAGAGCGTATCCGAGCTGTAACCGTATTTTATTCTTGAATGAATATCAGAATGACTACCGTGTTTGGAGTGTATCTGTATTGTATCTGAATTCTGAATGGGCGACAGAGAAACATCCATGTTTGGAGCATCTCTGGGCTGGGGATAAATTCCGAATGAGTGACAGAATGGCAACCGTGTCTGGTGCGTATCTGGACTGTATCTAAAGTTGAGATCTGTATGAGCAGCAGAATGACTTCCGTGTCTGGAGTGTATCTGCATTGTATCTGAATTCTGAATAAGTGACAGAATGACTTCCGTGTCTGGAGTGTATCTGAACTTGAATTTGATAGTTGAATCTGAATAAGAAATAGAATGGCTTCTCTGTCTAGAGCGTATCTAGTCCATATCTGATTGCTGAAGTCTGTATGAGTAGTGGAATGACCGCCTTGTCTGGGGTGTATCCCTACCGTATTTTGACTTGAAATTCTGAATAATTAATAAAATGACCGCCATGTCTGGGGTGTATCCATACTGTATCTGAAATCTTTGACCATTTGTTAAAGATAACTTTTAATCTTATCCTAAAAAGGGTAAAATGTTAGCTGAAAACACAAAGTTATGTTGCATGACATGTACGATGCAATAAAATGTGTTCTATCAATATTTATGATATATGAATGTCATGGATGCGCATGTAAGCTGATTAGCTGTCTTGCTGAGGAAAATAAATCCTTGACAATTGGAGATAATGAAATCTTTGACTGCTGCTGGGGAAAATAAACCCTTGATTGTTGTTGGAGATTCAAAACCTTTGATTGTTGAGACTGAGAACATCCTTTGGACTACTGCTGAGGATTGAAAATCCTTGGTGACTTGTAGGGAATTGAGAATCCTTCATGACCTTCCTGGGGAAATAAGGACAACTCCGACGATCTTTACTGGGGAATTAAAACCTGGGAGGCTTCAACTGGGGAAATGAGAACAAGAATCTTCGTTCTGCTGGGAAATAACTCTGTGGGGGGAATGCTTATCTTGTTGGAGAATTTTCGAAAGCTTGGGTTGTATGCCAATCTACTGAGGATTCAGAGGAAGTTAGATAGTATTCCACCGCAGTTTAAGATTTGAAGTCTTGGACTCCGTTTGGGAAGAAAGTTTTATCTTCGCTAGGGATTTGTAGTTTAAAGTATTCTGGCTCCGTTGGGGATCGGGAGTTTAGAAACTTAACTTTGATGGGAATTTTGAAACTTAACTCCACTTGGGATGTGTATTTCAAGGTTTTAGCTCTGTTGAGGACCTGAATGGCCTACTGTAGGGGATTTCTTCTGGAATAGCCTAAAGAAGTTTTCCTATACTTTCAACCTATTAGTAATTATCCTTTCTCATTTCGTTTTATTTGTAAGCAGTGATTATATTCAAATGCATACGCTCATTTAATAAATCATTGGACGTTTTCAAACAAAACACAAGTGTAAAAGGCAAACAAATTTCTGTACTTTGAAGTATCTTTATATTAACTTTGTATAAGTATTTTGTACAAAGGAGACAAACATCCTAGTAAGAGAATGTTGTCATAAAAATGAGAAAAATTTATACAAAGAAAGATGGCTATGTGTAACAATTCCATGGGGTTCCCATTCTGCTATAGCCTTCACAACTCTGAGTATCTTGCCCATTCGTTGCTTCGTCCGTAGATGATTGGATTGATCAGAAGCCTAGAGCTTGTCCGTGAAGAGATTGTCCTTAAAGTGATCCGACGAGACATAGTCATACGCTTTAATTCCCTAACTTTTGCCTGGACCGCCCTTTCGGGTTTTCGATCCACCGGGAAACCCTTTTTTGCCCAAGTCACCCTTTCGGGTTTTCAACTTGCCGGGTGTACAATTTTTTTATTTATCCCTAATTTTTGCCTGAACCGCCCTTTCGGGTTTTCGATTCACCGGGATGACCATTTTTGCCCAAGTCGCCCTTTCGGGTTTTCAACTTGCCGGGTGTACAAATTTTTTTATTTATCCCTAATTTTTTCCTGAACCGCCCTTTCGGGTTTTCGATTCACCGGGATGCCCATTTTTTCCCAAGTCGCCCTTTCGGGTTTTCAACTTTTCGGGTCTTTTATGCGTAGTATCTTTTGACTATGTCTGTGTTCGCAGGGTGCGGCAAGTCATCGCCATCCATGGTGGTCAGAATCATTGCCCCACCAGAAAAGATGTTTTTGATCACAAACGGTCCTTCGTAAGTAGGAGTTCATTTGCCCCTGGGATCACTTTGCGTCAAGATGATTCGCTTGATTACAAGGTCCCCGACTTGATATACTTGTCTCTTGACTTTCTTGTTGAAGGCCTTGATCATATGTTTTTGATACGTCTGACCATGGAAAACAACAGTAAGTCGCTTCTCGTCAATTAAGTTAAGTTGATCAAGCTGGGTCTGAATCCAATCGTCTTCACTCAAACCAGCATCCTTCATGATTCTCAAGGAGGGAATCTGAACCTCGATAGGTAAAACAGCCTCCATGCCGTATACCAAAGAAAAGGGTGTTTCCCCAGTTGAAGTGAGTGTCGTGGTATGGTACCCGTGTAGAGCAAACGGTAACATCTCATGCCAATCCTTGTAGGTGACTGTCATCTTTTGAATGATCTTCTTGATATTTTTGTTCGCAGCTTCGACAACACCGTTCATCTTAGGCCGATAGGGAGATGAATTGTGATGTTGAATCTGGAACTGCTCGCACAGAGCGGTGATCATAGTATTGTTCAAATTTGTACCGTTGTCAGTGATGATCCTATCGGGGATACCATACCGGCATATGAGGTTCTTCTTGATGAAGCGGGCAACCACATTCTTTGTAACGGAGGCGAAGGAAGCTGCTTCGACCCACTTGGTAAAGTAATCAATGGCCACCAAGATGAAACGGTGTCCATTGGATGCTGTAGGCTTAATCTCTTCAATCATGTCGATTCCCCACATCGCGAATGGCCAAGGAGCTGTTAGGACATTGAGAGGAACTGGAGGAATATGTACCTTGTCAGCATAGATTTGGCATTTGTGACAAGCACGGGAATATTGATGACAATCAGCTTCCATGGTAGACCAGTAGTAGCCTGCCTGTAGAATCTTCTTAGCCATCGTATGACTGCTTGAGTGGGTGCCAAAGGTGCCATTATGTAGTTCAGCCATGATCTGCTCAGCTTCAATCTTTTCTACACAACGGAGTAGGACACAATCAAGATGGCGCTTGTATAGGATACCATTGCTCAGAAAGAACTTGGCAGTGAACCTCCTTAAGAACTTTTTGTCGTTGACTGAAGCTCCTTCAGGGTACTCTTGTGCTTCGAGATACCTTTTGACGTCATGAAACCAAGGTCGGTCCACCACTCCTTCGGTATTGATCTCGTGACAATGTGCTGGTTCGTCCATTCGTTCAATGGTGATTTGAGGTGCCCCATTATCCCAGTTAAGTTTAAACATATATGACATTGTGGCTAGCGCATCTGCTAGCTGATTCTCTTCTCGCGGGAAGTGCTCGAAGGTAATCTGCTCGAAATGTGGTAACAATGTTAGGACATGTTCTTTGTAAGGGATGAGGTTAGGGTGTTTAGTATCCCACTCTCCTTTGATTTGACTGATAACTAAAGCTGAGTCCCCAAATACAACCAGAGATTTGATTCCCAGGTCAATAGCAGCCTTGAGACCAAAGATACAAGCTTCATACTCGGCCATGTTGTTGGTGCAGCTGAATCAGATCTAGTAGTGAAAGGTGTATGACAACCTTCTGGAGAGATAAGTACCGCGCCGATACTGTTGCCAAGTGCATTTGAAGCACCATCAAAGTACAGGGTCCATCAGGATCCTTGTTCAGGTCCGTCATACGGTCCATTACCTTTAATGTTGTCCAATGTCATAATATCCTCGTCGGGGAAGTCGAACCTCATAGATTGGTAATCTTCGACGGCTTAATGATCTAGATGGTCAACTAGTACACTCCCCTTTATAGCTTTTTGGGTTGTGTACTGGATATCATACTCAGTCAAGATCATCTGCCATCTAGTGATTCTTCTGGATAAAGCAGGCTTCTCAAAGATGTACTTGATCGGATCCATTTTAGAAATCAGCAGAGTGGTATGTGTCAACATATACTGCCTTAGCTGGCGAGCAACCCGTACCAAAGCGCAACAAGTTTTCTCGAGCAGTGAGTAGCGAGTCTCACAGTCGGTAAACTTTTTGCTAAGGTAATAAATGGCATGCTCTTTTCGGCCAGACTCGTCATGTTGGCCCAGTATGCACCCCATTGAGCTATCCAAAACAGTCAGATACATGACTAAAGGCCTTCCTTCGACGGGTGGCATCAAGATAGGAGGTTCCAACAAATACTCCTTAATTTTATCAAAAGAAACTTGACAATCATTTTTCCATTCAACCACCTGATCTTTCTTCAACAGCTTGAAGATTGGCTCACAATTAGATGTTAGGTGAGAGATAAACCTTGCAATATAGTTTAGGCGTCCCAAGAAACCTCTAACCTCCTTCTCAGTGCATAGGGCAGGAATTTCTTGTATAACTTTGATTTTGGTAGGATCAACCTCGATGCCTTTGTTACTGACGATGAATCCCAAGAGTTTACCGGACCTGACTCCGAAAGTGCACTTGCTAGGGTTCAGTCTGAGCTTATATTCCTTTAACCTGACAAACAACTTTTGCAGATGGTCGAGGTGTTCTTCTTCTGTTTGTGAACGGGCTATCATGTCGTCTACGTAGACTTCAATCTCATGATGTATCATGTCATGAAACAAAGCTACCATGGCTCGCTGATAGGTTGCTCTGACATTCTTCAGTCCGAATGGCATCACTTTATAGCAGAAGGTACCCCACTGCGTAATAAAAGTAGTCTTCTCCATGTCTTCGGGGGCCATCTTGATCTGGTTGTACCCTAAAAATCCATCCATGAAAGAAAACACCTTATGTTGAGCTGTATTGTCGACCAAAATGTCAATGTGTGGTAGTGGAAAATCATCTTTAGGGCTAGCCCTATTTAAGTCTCTGTAGTCCACACACATTATGACTTTGCCGTCCTTCTTAGGCACGGGAACAATATTAGCGACCCATTATGGATAGGAAGTAACAGCCAGAAAGCCAACATTGAACTGTTTCATTACTTCAACTTTGATCTTTTCGGACATGTCGGGCCTCATTCGGCGGAATTTCTATTTGATTGGTGGACAGTCTTCTCTTGTGGTGAGATGGTGAACCACAATATCTGTATCCAGTCCCGGCATGTCTTCATAGGACCAGGCAAAGATCTCAACATATTCATTCAACAGTTGAACTAAGCGTTCTTTGACACTTGGCTCTAGGTTGGCACCCACTTTGACCTCTTTTCTGTCTTCAGCAGTACCCAAATTGATAGTTTCTAACAACTCTTCATGGGGCAGAATGGCCCTTTCCTCTTGTTGCAAAAGTCTATCCAACTCTCCAGGCAATTCACAATCTTCATCACCTTCGTACTCGGCATGATTGACCAGATCTTCAGAGTCACTAGAGGCCATAGCAGAATTGTTACCCATGGAATCCGGAGTGGATGGGTACCTGCATTTTGTGAGTGTGGGTGTGTGTAAGGGATAGCCATCTTTAAACAAAATAAAATGTAAAAAGAAATAAAATGAACACAAAATTTTATAAATGAAAACGTCCATGATTCATTAAAAATGGCATATGAAAATGAAGAATCAAAACCCTTACAAATGGACCTATATGCCCCGGGTAAGGCATAAGGCGAAAAGAGTGTACGGATTGTTTAATAATAATTACAGACCAAACAGGAAATGTTCAAAAGATAAATTACTGATTGATGAAAGTAATGGGAACGAAATATTTCGCCTCCCAGTTGTTTAGTCCTCCTTCAGTAGTTGGAAAGATCAAGTCTTCAAAATTGCTTCCTTCTTCATCATCCTCTAAAGCATGAACTCTGTGATGAGTGATTTTCAAAGGCGCTCCTCCAGCCCGGGAGCGACGCACAGCTTTCTGACTAGCAGCAGTGAAACCCAAACCGAACTTATTTGTCTTGTAAGGAAAATCTGGCAGTTGACCCCACATTGTACTTCCCCTTCCTTGATTACAACCTCCGCATCTTTAAGGGATGACATCCGGGACACAGGCTTGGTAATGATGGGTGTTGTACCCCAAAATTTGCCCTCCCATATTTCTCAAGACATTGCAAGAATAATCTCCAAGTGGCTCAAGATTGCTCAAGAGTTAGACAGTCAAATCATCTCCTAAGGCAGTCAATCTCAAATTAGGGTTTTGTGTTGCATCAAGGTCCTTGCATACAAATGACCTCAAGTTCTCCCCAATGTCCTAATATGTTCTCAAGTTCATCCATGTAAAATTTCAAGCCTTGCAGAGGATGTTTGGTCAGTCAATTGCTCAAGAGGTCCAAAAATCGACTGTGCTAGGGCAAAAGTCAATTGTGACCCAAATACAGTCAAACCTCAAGATTTTTTGTCAACATTATCATTTTTAAGTATATTTCATCATTTGATCAAGGGTTGATCATGATTCATCAAGGATTGCTCAAAAGTCATCAAGACTCAAAAGTTGCTAAATTAGGGTTTTGCAGGAAAAGTCTACTCAACTTTGACCAAGCATACCTTTCTCATACTTTATGAGAAATGACCCATCCAAATCTCATTTTGAATAGGATTCAATTTCCTACAATCCATCTTCATAACCCAAGATCAATAAATGCACTCACAAAAAGTTACAAATTTGGACATTATAGGTCATTTTTGAAAGTCAACAAAAACACCTTTTTTTCCAAAGCTTATAACTTGAGCATGGAATATCAAAATGAGATGAGACCAAAAGGGTTGGTTATAGGACATCTTAATATTTCTAAAAAGTCCAATAAAACCTCCAAAAGTTCAAAATTGAAGAAGTTATGCATTGTTGAAGTTGGGCATTTTTCTAAAATTGCCAAAAGTCAACTATCCCCAAAACTTCAAATTTTGTCAAATGGGCCCACTTTTTTACACTTGATTTGATCTTGTCACACTACACACGTGTCCTAGCTTCAGTCTTGTGTCCATTTATTAAATTTTCTATTTTATTTGATTTTTTATTAAATTAATTCTTTTTAAATCAATTTAAATCAAGTAAAATCCAAATATTAATCATTTAGGATCTTTTTGATTGATATAGGTCTTAAATATCATCATGGACATAATCAAATCCGAATCAAGCCATATCATGAACAAAAGATGGAATTTGGACAATTTTGGAAGCTTTTTAATGGTGAATCAAATCACATCTTCAAACATCAAATGCATAAGGATTCATCCCAAGAATGTTAACCTAATACATTGCTTTATACATATACAATGCAAAGAGGCACAAATCAGAACCTAGAGGCTGCCAAATCACAAGAACTAAACTTGAAAAAATTGCAAAAAAGTTTGAAACTGAAATCTGTTTTAGAGGTGCTTTCAACACAAAATCTCAACACTATTCTCTTGCTGGACATCCACTGAGTCTGTAGCAATCAAAAGCAAGGCCATTCACCTCCTCAAACGCAATGTAAGTAACATACGACTTCCCTCTGAACTTGTTTTTATGTTTCAAGATTTACGCATCATTACAAGAAACTAATGGCATATTTGCAATCACTAAACAATTTCCATGCTTTCCATATTATTTGATTGCATTTATCTGTTCTATAATCCAAAACGCCATTGTAGGGTTTCCTAGGTTTGTTTTAGGGGTTTTTGATGCAGGTGAAATTAGGCTTATTCATGGACATGGTTGAGACCGGGATGAAGAGACGAGTTCATACATGGCATCATCTTTCATTTATATGGCCTGAGGAGGATTATTGAATCAACCTGCGCCTTTTGCTGCGGATTTAAATCCGCAGGTAATCCCTGTGAAAATCTGAGGACAGGGACGACAACGTGTCCCCATCCCATTGCACCATTTAAACTTTCGTGCTTTTTATTTTTTTATTCTGGCATAATAACTTATTTCCAATATAATAATTGCTACTTATTCCACTAATAATTAAACACATTGGTTGAGTTGGTAAGGGCGCTAGTATAAAATCCAATGGGACCTGGGTTCGAATCCCAGGTCCCCCATGCATTTGTGTTATTTTTTTCCAGGTTATCCAATACAAGCCAAAGCATAAGATCTATCATATGCCCTCAGATCTCAAAGCGCCAGATGGCCTCCAGGCCAAATCTGATGGCCCAAAGGTGATGATCATCATAAGACCTAGTCAACGTGCATGCAGGGAATTCCAAAAAATTCAGCCCAGGCCAGCGCCTGTTGGGCCTTGAATTGCAAATCTCACCCCCTGATTTGGGCCCAAACCCCTTTGGTTATTTCTTTTTCTATTTCTTTCTTTCTTTATTTTATTGTTATTATTTTTATTATTTAAATAACTAACCAATTAAAACTTTTCCTCATAAAATCAAAAACCAAAAAATATATTTTATTGATTAAAATTAAATTCAGCACTTTATTTTTGTAAATAAAATTAATTCAATTAATTTAGTTTTAATTAGGTATAACGTTTAATATTTTTGCAATAATTAAAATTAATTTAGATAATTAGGATTTACTAACTTTGATCAAATTTATTTTATTTCTTTAAATACTCAAAAATCCAAAAAAAAAATATTTTTCATTAATTAATTAATTAGATTATTTAATTTAATTTAATTGTTAACTTAATTTAATTTCTTTTAATTCAAAAATAACCAAAAAATGCTTTTCTTTCAAAAAGGGTCAAAACCCTAAAAAATGCGCCCGATTCAATTTTCTCGTACGCGATCCATTTTTCTATATTGATGTAATTGTTTCCAGGAATGTAATAGTTAAATTAGGACTTTAATTATTTTATCGCTTTATTTAATTTCTGCATTTTAATTTTAAGGGTTGTTTTTGGCAATGTAAATACCCGACGCCTTGTAATAGTTTAGATTTAATTTCCGCAAATCTAATTTCCGTAACTCATAAACTGTTAGATGTTTGGTAATAGGGAATGCATGACAAAGATCAAATGTTTAAACCTAAAATCAACATAGATAACCATTGACATGTACAAAGACAAAATAAACTGAAAACGACACACTCGCACATGCGCACTCTTAGGGTACACCCCACTTGGTTGCCTTCGTACGCGGTCATTGAGTATAGGCCACTTTAGAGGTCGTCCTCTTGTCTAAAGATCATAGTCGCCTCGAAACGGTTGCCTCAGATATTGTTGCCTCAAAACAAATGATCTAAGACATTAGGGTTACCGCTAAGGCGTCCTAACATTGCTTTAGTGACCACACGTCCCTTAATCGAATTGACCCTTAAAACTCCAATGACGATGCTACCTACTCATCAATAATGGGATAGCATTGTCTAAAGGACATTAGCACAGATTGATTCCTTTTTCGAGTAGGTAGATGGTTCTTAAGTACTTGCTCCTTTCAAAACAAAATAAAACTTTTCGCACTTACACTTTTCAAACAAAAACTTCTTTCAAACCCACAAACACAAAGAAAAGCAATTTTTGAAAACACTTTGAGCAAGTACCTAAGAGCCCGTGGATAACCACGGATAGAAAGGGTGCTAACACCTTCCCTTTCTATAATCTACCCCCCGAACCCGAGAAATATCTCGAAAAAGGAATTTTTCTGTGCTTTTTTCCTTTCCTTGTTGGATAAAATAAAAGTCGGTGGCGACTCTTGCTTACTGCGAAATTTTACGAATACAAACGCAAAACGCAAACCAGCATTCCAAAAACAGTCAGTTCTCTCCCACCGTATCACAATGGGCACATCAGTCATTGTCTTGGCTACCGCAACTTCAGGAGAAACCTCTTCAAAGTGTTGGAAAGGTGTTTCTATGAATTCGCCGTCTAACTCCACGTAGCGGAAAGAGTTAAGGTGACTTATCATATACTCCTCCTCACCGTGAACTATTATGATCTTACCCTGGACTGGGTACTTTAGCATTTGGTGTAGAGAAGAAGTGACTTCCCCAGCGTTGTGGATCCATGGCTTTCCCAACAAGCATGAATATGAAGGACGGATGTCCATCACATAAAAAGTAGAGTTGAAAATATCCGTTCCCACCTTAATTGGGATGTCCACTTCTCCGTGAACCATCCGCTTAGAACCGTCGAAGGCTCTAACAATGATATTACTGGGCTTTAGGGTCAAACCTTCACAGTCCAATCTGTTCAATGCTTTCTTTAGTAGAACATTTAAAGATGAACCGGTATCAACCAGAACATGAGCAAGTGTAGTTCCTCTACACTCTACCGAGACATGCAACGCATCATTATGCTTTCTTCCCTTAGACGTTAGATCGGAGTCATAGAAACCAAGACCATTGTCGGCTGTAAGGCTAGCCACGCACTCTTGAAACTGATTTGTAGAAGTTTCTTGAGACACGCGTGTCGTCTTTAGAAATTTGATCAAGGCTTTGGCATGGGCTTCGGAGCAGAGCAATAGAGCCAGCATAGAGATTTTTGAAGGGGTTTGTCCCAGCTGCTCTACGACATCATAGTCGCTCTTCTTAATTATCTTTAAAATCTCCTTCATCTCCTTTTGGGTGGTCTCGGGGATAACCAAAGTCTGAACCCTCGTCCTGACGGGCGCTTCTTGGATCCACTTTCCTTTATCATCAGTAACAGCAGAGGGTATAGCTTCGGGAGCATCAATTTCTTCAATCACTGGACTTTGCACATATATCTTGACAGGCACAGGAGCACTTGAGGGTCCAAAGACTGCCTGTGGAGGAGAAATGTCCGGAGAGAAGATTCTTCCGCTACGAGTGATCTTGCTTGTTTCCACAATATTCCCCACATTAGGAGTCTCCTCATCGGAATTTTCTTTAACTGATTCGATCTGTTTCACACCGTGATAGAAGATCTCTCCTCCATAATTCCACGGTATTGTCTTATTGGACTTATATGGGATAGGCCCCGACATGGTAAGCTTCAGCGGTACAAACTTTGGATCTGGTGTAATCTTAACAGGCCTTTTGCAGGTCTTGGAAAGATTGTCGGAAATGGTGATTATAGCAACATCATTGATTGGAGTAATAGGAGTAACATGAGTGATAGTAGCAACATGAGTTTTCTGAAAGAGGATCTCTTGAGTATCCATCAAGCGTTGAATGCCTGACTTCAATCCACAATAGCATGGACATTATGACCATGTTTTGGCATAGGAGCGGATATCACATTAGGTTTTTAGGGGGCATCAAACTCTACCTCCTTGGCATCTATCAAATCTTGGATCTTGTTTTTAAGGGCCCAACAGTTGTTGGTGTCGTGCCCCACACTGTCCGAATGATATGCACATTTTGCATTTGAATGATAATAGGGAGAAGAGGTATTTGGGTTTTTCGGCGCTTCTTTCAAGTTGGTAAGGTTTAACTTTAACAGATAAGGGAGGACCTGAGCCGGTGTCATATTGATCCGGGTGAATTGCCGTTGTGGCCTTTCTACCCTTTGCTGGTTAGCTCTAGGTTGACTGCTTCGAGGTTGATCGGCTGAGGAGTTCTAGATAATCACAGCCCCTACCGCTGGTCGGCGCTCCATTCTCCCTTGATTTCTGTGGGTGTGAACAGCAGAAACTTCCTTCTTGGCTAGGAAGGTCTTCTTGATAGCAGTGGAAGCGGAGGCATCCTTCTGAATTTTACCACTCTTAATGCCAGCTTCGACCCTTTCATCGGCCAAAATTAATTCGGTGAACCCTGCAGATGAGCTCTCGATCAAGTGATTGAAGAATGGACCTGACAGGGTCCCTAAAAACATGTCAACCAGCTCTCTATCCGACAATGGTGGCTGCACCCTTCCAGCAAAATCCCACCACTTCTGGGCATACTCCTTAAATCCCTCATTAGAGGCCATACCCATACTCTGCAGTTGAGTACGAGTAGGCTCTAAATCTGCGTTGTATTGGTATTGTCGGTAGAAAGCAGCAACCAAATCTTCTCATTTATGAACATCAGATCTCTCAAGTTGGTAGAACCAGTCCAATTGCGTACCCGACAAACTATCTTGAAAAAAGTGGACCCATAGATCCTTATCGGAAGAGTGAGGTTGGATCTTTCTGACGTAGGATCTCAGATGCATATTTGGATAGGACAAACCGTTGTATTTAGCAAATGTAGGTACTTTGAACTTGGGGGGAATGACGATCCCAGCAACCAACCCTAGTTCTTCGAAATCCAGCCTAGGTACCCTTTGTACCTCCATGGCTGCCAACCGATCCTCAAGATTCTTATACTTATCGTCCGCCGGAGGGTACTGCTGTTCGGAGTAATCTTCATCCTCTTCCTCTTCTTCTTCTTCATCTTCATACTCAGAGGACATTGCAACTCCCTTTCCTTTACCAACCCCTTTGTCACACGTCGAGGGGAATTCCAGAACTCTCCTAGCTTGATTCTCAAATCTTCTTCCCATAGTGGCCACACCAATTCTTTTCTTTTTCTTCTTTTCCTTTTCTTTCTCTTTCTCTAACAGTGCTTTAAGATCCTCTTGACCCTTTGCTAAGGTCATGAGGAGTTGTTGGAATTGTGAATTCTGTGCTTGCAGATCTTTAACCGTCTGCTCTATATCCATCTTGCTGAAATAAACAGCAGAAAGATAAGGAAACCTGGTGTGAAGACCTGTTAATGCATATGATGAATGATGTGTATTCATGTAATGCATTCAAGGATTCAGAAATTCAAATTTGTTGCAAACAAAAAGAACACACGTCATATTAATAAGAAGAAATTGTTAGTACATAAATGCCCCATGGGCAGAATATTACAAAATTATTAATGTAAAAAGACATTGCGCATCCTCTTTGGTGCGATGTAAGTGTTAAGAGTCTCCTCTTCGTGAAGTCGGCGGGTAAGTTCCAAAACCTTCTTCTCACTGGCATAGAAGCTGGCTTCAAAAGTGTTCCTCTCTTCCTTGAGTTGTATCCAACTCTTTTGCAATTCTTCCAATGATGTTGGCATGTCTGGATGTAAGAGGGTGTATGGAACCTCTCCTTCCATAACATGCTCTTTGATCACAGGGAGAATGTGGGGGTAAGGCATCATAAGACTCTGGGAGCGAGTTCGTACCCATTTGAGATAAGGCTCAAGGGGGATGGAATTCTTGCGCCCCAGTGTCTTACTATCCACTTTGTTGGGCATCCTCCAAGCTCGGATAAACCTTTATCTAAGTCCTTGAGCGTCGTTGTTGAAGTCAAAAACCAGGTCAGGAATCAGCATATCATGAGGGCCATCCCTTTGGGCATACCTAAATTGCCTCAAAGCTAAACAGGGGTTGTAGGTAATGGCTCCCCTAATGCCAAGTAGTGGGACATTAGGGAATTCTCCACAACGATCGATGATGATGACATTTTCTCTGGACCGAGAACACCAATGAACATCAGAATGTGTGAGGGTCATCAACCATTGTGACCACCTTAAACCCTGATCATTCTTCAAAACTGATTGAGGAAGGTGAGAAATAAACCACCTTGCCAGAAGAGCAGTACAACACATGATCACACCTCTTTTCCTCATTGTTCGTGTGTGAAATGAATGTAGGATGTCCCCAAGCAAGGTAGGCACAGGATTCCGACATATGAAAATCTTGACAGCATTCACATCTATAAGCAGATCAGGGTTTGGGAACAAGACCAACCCATAGATGAGAAGTTCTACAATCTACTCAAAAGCTTGCAGATCTAGAGAATTCCAACAGTCTTGTGCCTTCTCAAACATAAACTTTGCCAAGAAACCCTTGACACCACTTCTGGTTTCCTAATGACCTTTGATATCAGATGGTTGCAAGTGTAAGGCTTGAGCAACATCTTCAGGCTTTGGTTCTCTTTCCATACCGTTGTAGGGTAGTTGATGAAGAATAGGAATCCTCAGGATTTGAGAAAATTCCTCCAAAGTAGGTACTAGTTGGTAATCAGGAAATGTGAAACTGTGGTGTA
This sequence comes from Vicia faba, assembly GCA_948472305.1. Classification (NCBI taxonomy): domain Eukaryota; kingdom Viridiplantae; phylum Streptophyta; class Magnoliopsida; order Fabales; family Fabaceae; genus Vicia; species Vicia faba. Next base: position 38,516,660 of record OX451740.1, read on the forward strand.
GGGGGTCAAAGAACTGGAAGAGGACTGTCACCATGTCTTCTTCAATGTTGGAGTTGACCAACTTGAGAAGTCTACTATTGTACCCCAAAATTTTCCCTCTCATTCCATCAACATTTCTCACCACAAGGCTCTTGGATCTCAAGATCAAGTTAGGGTGTGCTCCGCTCAAGACTCCTCCTTGCACTGTTGACCCAAATTAGCGTTTGAGTTTGCACAGGGATGTTTTGACCTAAAATGCCCAAAGTGACTTTCATGCTTCATGTTGGACTCACAAGTTTATCCATACCAAGTTTCAAGCCTTGATTCCAATCTTTGCCCAGTCAATTGGACAGTTGACCTAGAAATCAGCTGTATTGGGGAAAAAGTCAACTGTGGCCAATGGACAGTCAAACTTCATGATTTTTGACCCACATCAACATAATAAACTCATATGAACCATTTAGTCAAGTTTGGATCACAATTCCACAAGAAATTTGATCAGATCACCAAAAGGGCAAAATGGTCATTTTTAGGGTTTTGACTGCACAAGGGTAATTTTTGACTGTTTGACCTAACCAATGGCAAACCAAGCTCACATATGGACTCAAGGACTCAATGGCATTGTCTTGACCCATTCAAACAAGTTCAAAAGATCTCAAATGCATAGGATTGACAGATGAATTTTTCAGTCAACTGATCAAAATTTGACTGTACACTGAAAAGTCAAACTTTGACTTTTTGGTCAAAATCAAGTGCCAAGATTCATTTTTCATCAAGACATGTCAAACTATGAAACTTGTTCATCAAGAAACCAAAAATTACAAATTAGGGTTTAAAATGGAAAATTTCATAACTTAGAAAATTTTCTAAGTTATGAAACTTTTTTATTTTTTTCCTAACTTTGTCCCATTTTTTCACCAAGATGCAAATGGATTCAAACAAAACTTGAAAGCTGAAAGTTGTAGTCCATTGCAAAATCTACAACTTTGATTCACAAAGTTTTCTCAAAGGAATCTTGTATCTCAAGTTATGATTTTTGGAATAAGGGTACCAAACACTTTTAACTTAGACAAAATTTGCCCTATTCTAGGCAGGATTTTGGTCCAACTTCTTGGCCATTTTTCACATGGTTCCACTTGGAGTTTCAATTTGCATTACAAAGATGGATTGTATTACATGTTCCAAGATTTCCAAATTGTCCAAGAACTTCCCAAACACCCTTGTGGTTAGAGAGAATCGAATTTGCAAAGTTGGCCAAAACACACTTTTGTTCATGGCCAAGGCTTGTTCATAACACTTGCATTTTCAAATCAGTTTGTGCATTGCTAGCTTGCAGGCCTCAAGACCAAGTTTACACTCAATAATTTAATGCCTAACCATTGTGTTAAGGCATTATTTCACCCATTTGGGCATTACACATAGAATTAACCCTTAAATAGAAAAAGCAAAATTGCCATTTTGATAAAATATCACTTTATGTCAAGTTCCAAATCCTTGATGTACAGGCCAGATCTTTGAGGCAAAGCTAAGTACACAAATTCCATTTACCAAGAGCAAATGCTGCAGCATGCTTGAGAGGATTGTACATGCCTATATTGCAACTTGAACTCTCTTACTTCAAAAAGAAGCAACTTTGCAAAACATATGCAACTTTCACTTCCTGCAAACCAGAGCTTAAGCAAACCTTGTATACATCTTCCACACATCCCAACTGACCTGAAACACGACTCAACCATCCCTCATACCTCCTCATACATCAAAACACCACCTTGCTGCAGAAACAGGGCATCCCCTGCAACTTGAGTTCCATAATCAATTCCACTCGTGTGCTTTGGCTAAAACTTGTTCAAACACATTCTATACCATCCACTGAAACTATCCCAAGCCTTGAACTCAAGCTGTAACACCCCTAACCATGTTTGCCATTTTCACTTTCAAGCTGTGCAGGTGAACTTCTACATCACGATACAAGCAGTTTCAAAGCAAGCTAGGTACTTGGGAAGCATCCTTGGACCTCAGGCAAGCTATACAGAAGCTCAAACTCCATTGAAGGTGGCCACATTGCTCTACACGATCCAAGCTGAAACAGGTAATCCATGGACTTCTATCTCTCAATCTAGGAAGAGTTAAGCTTAGGTTTGTGAATGAAACATGTCCTACTCATAGCCCTGAAGCCATACATGTGATCACTTTTCATTTATGTAAAACATGCTGTGAGAATTTTAGCCATGAACATGAGGAAAAAATTAGGTTAAAATTTAGGGCCAGAGAAATTCTCTCTGGCCTTTGAGAGTTAATCCAAGTTTTTTACATATTTGAAATCGTGGCTTGATGCTCTACATTATTTGTGTTATGAGTTTTTGCTAAAAATCAAGGAATCAAGAGATAGCAGGTGTAGAAGGAAGCGCGTGTTTTCTTGTTCAAACAAGTGCTGGAGGTTGAAGACAGAGTTGACTTGGGCTGGGCCTGAGTCAACTTGCTTTTTGCACCCCTCTTTTCTATTTGCACCCCCCTGGCCCATTATGTGAAATATTTGTTATCTTTGCATTTTTCTTTTTGATTCTGACTTAATATTTTTTGTTCAAACATAAAAAACACCAAAAATATTTTTCCATATTTTTTTACATTTATTTGGCATTTATTTGCTTTATTGAACATATACATGTAAATAATATAATTCCTTTTCATTTTAAAAACCCTAAAAAATAATACAAAAATATTTATTTTTCAGTTATTATTTTTTATTTACATTTTGGAAACATTTTCTTGAACATACATTTTTGTAAATATATAATATTATATTTTTGTACATATTTAACATATTAAATACATTTAATATATACATGTACATATTTTATTAATTAGGGCAAAAAACACAAAAAAATAATACCTTTTATTTTTATTTAATATTTGACACCAAAAATACTTTTTTCTACAATATACTTCTTTTTTATTATTAGTGTATAAATTAATATATCTTGTACATAATTAATGAATAAATACTATTTATTCAAAAATTAGGGTTTTGCCCTAAACAACAAAAATAATCAAAAATTAACTTTTTTTATTTTTTACTTCAAACATGAACACCTTTTTTACATACATAAAAAATCTTTTTTGCATAATACATTGCATTTTGATATTTATTTAAATTTTATTTATTTAAATGTTAAATATTTGTATATTCGATATGGTTGTAATAATTTAGATTTTATTTCCTTGTCAAATATCCCCCAAATCCAAATTTGTACCCCCCTCCCTATATCATGTTGTAATAACTTAGCCTTTAAATTTTTGCATTTAAAAGCTTTCAATTATGCCATGCTTAGACTTAGGGTTTGTATGCAAATAAAATCAACAAGTAGTTTGACCTAAATCCAAGATAAACATGCATGAAAAACAAACACAATGCACACTTGCACCCTTAGGGTTACTCCACTTGTTGCCTTCAAAAATGGGACATGTTTGCATGTCAAGTACTTTGGCAAAACAAAAACAAACAAAATGATCATAGTCCCTCGATGACGCTATCTTGTTGCCTAAACAAAATGATCATAGTCCCTTAAGAAAATTGCCAAAATACTTGACACTATTGCATTCATGGTCTATACGATAACCCGCGCCCGTCCCGTTAACATCCTAACGCAAGGTTGTTCACCAAATACAATGGTGAAACAACACTGTTAAAAGGGTTAAAAACATAAGGAAAGATCTTTGAGTAAAATAGGGTAGATGACTCTTAGTTACTTGATCAAACTTGCAAAGAAAACATGCTTGCTACTTTTCAAAAAACACACCTCACAACACAACTTTAAAAACAACTTTCAAAAAACATTGAAACATCTTTTCAAAAAGACAAACACCTTTGTAAAACATTCAAACATGAATTGTTACAAAGGTTGCCTAGACAAGGCATTTTTTTCAAAACATTTTCAAAACCACACACACAAAGAACCATTTCAAACAATTGAAAATGCAAAGCAAGTGATCTAAGCAAGTAACTAAGAGCCCATGGATAACCATGGATGAAAATGGTGCTAGCACCTTCCCTTTTCATAATCTACCCCCTGAACCCACGAAAACATCTCAAAGGTCTTTCCTGTGCTTTTTGACCTTTCCTTAGGATAAAATAAAAAGTCGGTGGCGACTCTTGCTAAACCGAAACATTTGCGAACACAAACGCAAAATCCCAAGTCATCTCTCCCACCGTATCACAGAACTGGCGACTCTGCTGGGGAATCTTGAAAGTGGAGTAACCTTAGGGCTTAGATCACCTTTTGCATGATTAATTGTTTGCTTTGATTGCTTTACATTTTGGTTCTCTTGTTTGGGCTTGAAATCCTACACCCGGATTTGGGAAACATTCATAGATAGCAATACATTGTGGAAACTGTGCGGGGTATACCGACACAGTTGAAGCAATAGCTATATTAGTGTGACATATTTGTGAGTACCGGTAACCCTTGAGTTCAATCAAGGAGAGTACGGGGCCGCTGAGTGATGTCACTAAGCACTAATGACCTAGAACCTTACTTGACCATCTTGGCCTTTCATTAGGGGTAGTGAGATGACCGACTTTGGTGCAGTCCGAAGTTGGTAGATACTCGATACTACACTCATTGAGGGTTGTTTTCTTGGAATATTTTGATCGCTGGTTAAGTGGCTAAACCAAAACAATGAACATAGAAAACAATCCAATGATATTGAGCTCCTTAGAACCCGGTTACTATTTAGGACAGGTTTTAAGCCAACTAAAATCAAGAGGGTACGTACCTATGAAACCTCATACAAGCCTGAAACTAGGGTTTTTTGTGTGATTTGCTTGTACATGTGTTTGTGCATACATCATGAACATCATAAAGCATCATATGCATCCACTAACCATTTCAAGGGTTTAGATCTTCATCTTTGTTCTTGTTTTGTAGGTCATGGAAACTCTTCACAGGAAAAATATCCAAGTCAACCTTGTGAGAATCCCTCCTCAACTCAAGGAGCTTACATCCAGAATTCCGGAAAGTTCTCTCTTCAGTGAAAGACATGGTAGATTGCTCAGCCTAGTCAACACCAGCATTGAAGAAGACATGGTGAAAGTGCTGTTCCAGTTCTTTGACCCCCTTCACCACTGTTTCACCTTTCCCGACTATCAATTGGTGCCTACATTGGAGGAATTTTCTCAACTCCTGAGAATTCCTATTCTTAATCAACTACCCTACAACGGTACAGAAAAAGAACCAAAACCTGAAGATGCTGCTCAAGCACTACACTTGCAACCATCTGACATCAAGGGGCATTGGGAAACCAGAAGTGGTGTCAAGGGCTTCTTGGCAAAGTTCTTGTTTGAGAAGGCACAAGAGTGTTGGAATTCCCTGGATCTGCAAGCTTTTGAAGAGATTGTGGCACTCCTTATTTATGGGTTGGTCTTGTTCCCAAATCCTGACCAACTTATAGATGTGAATGCTGTCAAAATTTTCATATCCAGGAATCCCATACCTACATTGCTTGGGGACATCCTCCACTCATTTTACACACGAACAATGAGGAAGATAGGTGTTCTCATGTGCTGTACTCCTCTCCTTGCAAGGTGGTTTATTTCTCACCTTCCACAATCAGTTTTGAAGAACGAGCAGGGTTCAAGGTGGTAACAACGGTTGATGACCCTCACACATTCTGATGTACATTGGTGTTCTCGGTCCAGAGAAAATGTCATCATCATCGATCGCTGTGGTGAGTTCCCTAATGTTCCATTACTTGGCATTAGGGGAGGCATTACCTACAACCCCTGTCTAGCTTTAAGACAATTTGGATATGCTCGGAGGGATGGCCCTTATGACATGCTGATTCCTGAGCTAGTTTTTGACTTCGACAACGATGCGCAAGGACTTCGCCAAAGATTCATCAGAGCTTGGAGGATGCCTAACAAGGTGGATAGCAAGACACTGGGACACAAGAACTCCATCCCTCTTGAGCCTTACCTCAAGTGGGTACGAACCCGCTCCCAGAGTCTTATGATGCCTTACCCTCACATTCTCCCTTTGATCAAAGAGCCTGTTAAGGAAGGAGAGGTTCCATACACCATCCTACATCCTGACATGCCAACATCATGGGAGGAAATGCAGAAGAGTTGGATCCAACTCAAGGAAGAACGGGATACTTTTGAAGCCAGCTTCTACGCCAGTGAGAAGAAGGTTTTGGAGCTTACCCGCCGACTTCACGAGGAAGAGACCCTCAACACTTACATCGCACCAAAGAGGATGTGCAATGTCTTTTTACCTTAAGAAGTTTTTGTAATATTTGGCCCATGGGGCATTTATGTACTGACAAAATTTCTTCTTATTAATATGACGTGTGTTCTTTTTGTTTGCAACAACTTTGAATTTCTAAATCCTTGAATGCATTACATGAATAAACATATCATTCATCATATGCATAAACAGGTCTTCACACCAGGTTTCCTTATCTTTCTACTGTTTATTTCAGTAAGATGGATATTGAGCAGACGGTCAAAGATCTGCCGGGACAAAACTCGCAGTTTCAACAGCTCCTAATGACCTTGGCAAAGGGTCAGGAGGATCTTAAAGCAATGTTAGGGAATAAAGAGAAAGAAAAAGGAAAAAAGAAAAAGAAAAGAGTTGGGGTAGCTACACTGGGAAGAAGATTTGAGAATAAAGCTAGGAGAGTTCTTGAATTCCCCTCCACATCTGACGAGGGGACCGACAAAGAAAAAGGAGTTGCATTACCCTCTGAGTCTGAGGCTGAAGAAGAAGAGGTTGAGGAAGATGAAGATTATTCAGAGCAGCAATACCCGCCAGCGGATGACAAATATAAAAACCTGAAGGATAGATTGGCAGCCATGGAGTTGCAACGGGTTCCTGGGCTAGATTTTGAAGAATTGGGACTGATTGCTGGGATTGTTATCCCTCCCAAATTCAAGGTACCAACTTTCGCAAAATATGATGGTCTGTCTTGCCCAAAGATGCACCTGAGGTCATATGTCAGAAGAATTCAACCTCATTCATCCGATAGAAATCTTTGGGTACTCTTTTTCCAGGACAGCTTGTCCGGTACTCAGCTAGATTGGTTTTACCAGCTTGAGAGGTCAGAAGTGCATAATTGGGAAGACTTGGCAGCTGCCTTCTACCGCCAGTATCAATATAATGCTGACTTGGCGTCGACCCGTACTCAGCTACAAAGTATGGGGATGGCCTCAAATGAGGGGTTCAAAGAATACGCCCAGAAATGGCGCGACTTGGCCGGAAGGGTACAACCACCACTTTCAGATAGGGAGCTAGTTGATATGTTCTTGGGGACCCTATCTGGCCCTTTCTTCAACCATTTGATCGGGAGATCTTCTTCAGGGTTTACCGAACTGATTCTGACTGGCGAATGGGTGGAAGCTGATATTAAGAGCGGAAAAATTCAAAAGGATTCCTCTGCATCCGCAGCTGTTAAAAAACCATTCCCAGCCAAGAAGGAAGCAGCTGTTATATACTCTCAAAAAGGATTGGGATGAACTGAGCGCCGGCCGACTGTAGGGGCCGTGATGATTCAAAATTCGTCAAATGATCAGCATCGTAACAATCAGTCCAGACCTAAACAGCAATGGGGAGAACGGCCACAACGGCAGTTCACCCGCATCAATATGACGCCCGCACAAGTTCTTCCCCATTTGTTGAAGCTGAATCTCACCAATATCAAAGAGGCGCCAAAGAATGTGCATACCACTTCCCCACATTATTAGCCCAACGCAAAGTGTGCCTATTATTCTGACAGCGCCGGACATGACACCAACGATTGCTGGGCGCTTAAGAATAAAATTCAGGATTTGATAGACGCAAAAGAGGTTGAGTTCGACGCCCCCGAGAAGCCGAATGTAATCTCCGCTCCAATGCCAAAGCATGGTCGCAATGTCCATGCTGTTGAAGAAGATCTGTTTGTTTCTACTATTGATGATCTGATAACTCCACTACTGACAATCAAGTTGAATCTGTTGAAGGCTGGGATTTTCCCAGGTTGTAAAGAAGATTGCTACCTTTGTTCCTCCCTACCAATCAACTGTCCATTGCTGAAAATAGGCATCCAATGCCTAATGGACAACCAACAAATTCTTTTCGAAAAGACTCCCGTTATCCCAACCCTTGTCGAAGATGTTTCAATAATAACCATTTCCGCCAATCGTTCCAAGGTCCCCAAAAGGCCTGTTAAGATTACATCCGCTCCGAAGATTGTACCTCTGAAAATAACCATGCCTGGGCCCGTCCCATACAAATCTGACAAATCAATACCGTGGAATTATGGTGGAGAAATCTACTACCACGATGTTAAACAAATTGAGATAACTGAAGAGAGCTCTGACGAAGAAACTTCCGACATTGGAAACATTGCCAGTATGAGCAAAATTACCCGAAGTGGAAGAATTTTCTCTCCAGAGATTGCCCCTCCAAAGGCAATCTTTGGACCCTCAGCTGCTCCCAAGGTTACCCCTGCACCGGTAAAACTATCTGCAAGAACTCCAATGATCGAAGAAATTGTAACTCCTGTGGTTGTACCTTCTGCTGCTGCTAATGATAAGGGGAAAGGGATCCAAGAAGAGCTCGTCAGGACGAGGGCTCAGCCATTGGTCATCCCCGAAACCTCTAAAAAAGAAATGGAGATTCTGAAAATAATCAAAAAGAGTGATTATGATGTTGTAGAACAACTGGGGCAAACCTCCTCGAAGATCTCCATGTTAGCCTTGCTGCTTTGTTCGGAGGCTCATGCCAAAGCCCTGATTAAGTTTTTGAAGACGGCCCATGTTCCCCAAGAAACCTCAGCCGATCAATTCCAGGATTGTGTAGCCAGCCTTACCGCCGACAACGGCCTGGGTTTCTCTGATGCTGACCTGACTCCGAAAGGAAGAAAGCACAATGACGCACTGCATGTGTCGGTTGAATGCCGAGGAACCACTCTCACCCATGTCTTGGTCGATACTGGTTCTTCCCTAAACGTGCTTCCTAAGAAAGCTCTGGACCGGTTGGATTGTGAAGGCTTGGAGCTTAAACCAAGTAATATTATTGTCAGGGCCTTTGACGGGTCTAAAAGAATGGTGCATGGGGAGGTCGACATTCCCATAAAGGTAGGCACTGAAGTGTTCCACTCAACCTTCTATGTGATGGACATCTGCCCATCATACTCTTGCTTGCTAGGAAGACCATGGATACATAATGCTGGGGAAGTCACCTCTTCTTTACATCAGATGCTGAAATACCCTGTTAAGGGTAAAATCATAACTGTACACGGTGAGGAGGAGTACATGATCAGCCATCTCAATTCCTTTCGGTATGTGGAAGTGGATGGCGAATTCATTGAAACACCCTTTCAACACTTCGAGGAAGTTTCTCCCGAGGTTGCAGTGGAAAAGGCAGTAGCTGAGGTACCCAAGAAGGTGGCCAGGATGGCATCTCTGAAAGATGCAAGGGCTGCAATGAAGGAGGGAAAGAGCTCAGCATGGGGACAATTGCCTGACTTTCCCCACAAGACAGACAAGTTTGGGTTGGGATTTACTGCTGCGGGGCAAAAGGCTATGCGTCGCTCCAAAATTGAAAAGACACCCATCAAGATTTCTCCTCATGGAATCAATGCTTTAGAAGACGAAGACGAAGAGGGTAACGTTGAATATTGGATCTTCCCAACCATTGAAGGGGGACTGCACAACTGGGAGGCGAAAGACTTTGTTCCCATTACTTTCATCAATCAGTAATTTATCTTTCGAACATTTCCTGTTGGTCTGTAATAATTACTAAAACAATCCGCACACTGTTTTTCACCTCATGCCTTGCCCGGGGCATGTAGGTCCATTTGTAAGGGCTTGATTCTCTTCATAATCATATGCCATGTTTAATGAATCATTGGACGTTTTTCATTTATAAACTGCTGTGTTCATTTTCTTTCCTTTTGCATTTTTGTTTGTTTAAGGATGGCTATCCCTTACACACACCCACACTCACAAATGCAGGTACCCATCCACTCCGGATTCCATGGGTGACTATTCTGTTTTATCCTTCAAAAACTCTGAAGATTTGGTCAATCAGGCTGAGTACGAAGATGACGAAGATTGTGAAGTACCGGGAGAGTTATCCATACTTCTACAACAACAAGAGAGGGCCATCTTGCCTCATGAAGAGTTGTCGGAAACCATCAACTTAGGGACAGAGGAAGACAGGAAAGAAGTACAAGTGGGTGCCAACCTGGAACCAAGTGTCAAGGAACGCTTAATACAGCTATTGAATGAATACGTTGAAATTTTCGCCTGGTCTTATGAAGACATGCCAGGGTTAGACACGGATATCGTGGTTCACCGTCTCCCTACAAGAGAAGACTGTCCACCGATCAAGCAAAAAGTCCACCGAATGAGGCCCGACATGTCTGAGAAGATTAAAGCTGAAGTAATGAAGCAATTCAATGCTGGTTTTCTGGTTGTTACATCCTATCCACAATGGGTTGCTAACATTGTGCCTGTTCCCAAAAAAGACGGCAAGGTCAGAATGTGTGTGGACTACCGGGATTTGAACAGGGCCAGCCCTAAAGATGATTTTCCGCTACCACATATCGACATTTTGATTGACAACACGGCTCAGCACAAGGTATTTTCTTTCATGGACGGATTCTCGGGCTACAACCAGATCAAAATGGCCCCCGAGGACATGGAGAAAACAACCTTTGTTACACAATAGGGTACCTTCTGCTACAAGGTGATGCCGTTCGGACTGAAGAACGCAGGGGCAACTTATCAACGCGCCATGGTAGCTTTGTTTCATGATATGATACATCATGAGATTGAAGTTTACATAGACGACATGATAGCTCGATCACAAACAGAAGAAGAGCACCTTGAACATTTGCAGAAGCTGTTTTCCAGGTTGAAGGAATACAAACTCAGACTGAATCCAAGCAAGTGCACTTTTGGAGTTAGGTCTGGTAAACTTCTGGGATTCATTGTCAGCAACAAGGGCATTGAGGTCGATCCAGCAAAAGTAAAAGCTATACAAGAAATGCCGGCCCCCCGTACTGAAAAGGAGGTTAGAGGATTCTTATGACGCTTGAACTATATTGCAAGGTTCATCTCTCATCTGACGTCTACCTGTGAGCCAATTTTCAAACTATTAAAGAAGGATCAGGTAGTCTAATGGAAAGATGATTGTAAAATTGCTTTTGATAAGATCAAGGAGTATTTGCTAGAACCTCCTATTCTGATGCCACCCGTCGAAGGAAGGCCGCTGATCATGTATCTGACTGTTTTGGACAACTCAATGGGGTGCGTACTGGGCCAACATGACGAGTCTGGTCGAAAAGAGCATGCCATTTATTACCTTAGAAAAAAGTTTACCGATTGTGAGACTCGCTACTCACTGCTCGAGAAAACTTGCTGCGCTTTGGTATGGGCTGCTCGCCGACTAAGGCAGTATATGTTGACTCATACCACTTTGCTGATTTCCAAAATGGACCCGATCAAATATATCTTCAAGAAGCCTGCTTTATCTGGAAGAATCGCTAGATGGCAAATGATTCTGACTGAATATGACATCCAGTATACTACCCAAAAAGCTATAAAAGGGAGTGTACTAGCTGACCATCTAGCTCATCAAGCTATCGAAGATTATCAATCCATGAGATTCGACTTCCCGGACGAGGACATCATGACATTAGACAACATTGAAGGTAACAGACCGTATGACGGACCTGAAAATGGATCCCGAAGGACCCTGTACTTTGATGGTGCTTCAAATTCACTTGGAAACGGTATCAGTATGGTACTCATTTCCCCAGAAGGTTGCCATACACCTTTCACTGCCCGACTTTGTTTCAGCTGTACCAACAACATGGCCGAATATGAAGCTTGCATCTTTGGTATCAAGGCTGCTATAGACTTGGGGATCAAATCTTTGATCGTATTTGGGGACTCGGCTTTGGTTATCAGTCAAATCAAAGGAGAATGGGATACCAAACATCCTAATCTTATCCCATACAAAGAACATGTCCTAACATTGTTGCCTCATTTCGAGCAAATCACCTTCGAGCATTTCCCGCGAGAAGAGAATCAGCTAGCAGATGCTTTGGCTACAATGTCTTCCATGTTTAAACTCAACTGGGATAACGAGGCTCCCCAAATCACCATCGAGCGAATGGACGAACCTGCGCATTGTCATGAGATTAATACCGAAGAAGTAGTGGAACAACCCTGGTTTCATGAAATCAAAAGGTATCTCCAGACCAGAGAATATCCTAAAGAAGCTTTCGTAAATGACAAGAAGTTCTTAAGGAGGTTTGCGGCCAAGTTCTTCCTAAGCAATGGCATCCTTTATAAACGCAGCCATGATTGTGTTTTACTTTGTTGTGTGGACAAGGCTGAAGCAGAGTTAATCATGACTGAGATACACAGGGGCACATTTGGCACCCACTTGAGCGGACATACGATGGCTAAAAAGATTCTAAGGGCAGGCTATTACTGGTCTACCATGGAAGCTGATTGCCATCAACATTCCCGTACCTGTCACAAATGCCAAGTCTATGCCGACAAAATACATATTCCTCCTGTTCCTCTCAACGTTCTGACAGCTCCTTGGCCATTCTCAATGTGGGGCATTGACATGATTGGAGAGATCAAGCCCACGGCATCCAATGGACACCGCTTCATCCTGGTCGCCATTGATTATTTTACCAAGTGGGTCGAAGCAGCTTCCTTTGCCTCTGTTACAAAGAATGTGGTTGCCCGCTTCATCAAGCAGAACCTCATATGCCAGTATGGTGTCCCCGACAGGATCATCACAGACAACGGTACAAATCTGAACAATACTATGATCACCGCTCTATGCGAACAGTTCAAGATTTATCATCACAATTTATCTCCCTATCGGCCGAAGATGAACGGTGCTGTTGAAGCTGCGAACAAAAACATCAAGAAGATCATTCAGAAAATGACAGTTACCTACAAGGACTGGCATGGGATGTTACCGTTTTCTCTGCATGGATACCGTACCATGGCACGTACTTCAACAGGGGCAACCCCATTTTCTTTGGTATATGGCATGGAAGCTGTCCTACCCATGGAAGTTCAGATTCCTTCTTTAAGGATTATGAAGGACGCTGGTTTGAGTGAAGACGATTGGATTCAGACCCGACTTGATCAACTCAATTTGATCGACGAGAAACGACTCACTGCTGTTTGCCATGGTCAGACGTACCAAAAACGAATGATCAAAGCTTTCAACAAGAAAGTAAGACGTCAAGTATATCAAGTCGGAGATCTTGTAATTAAGCGGATCATCTTGCCGCAAAGTGATCCCAGGGGCAAATGGACTCCTACTTACGAAGGACCGTTTGTGATCAAGAGCATATTTTCCGGTGGTGCAATGATTCTGACCACCATGGACGGCGACGATTTGCCACACCCTGCAAACGCAGACATAGTCAAAAGATACTACGCATAAAATAACCCGACAAGTCGAAAACCCGAAAGGGCGACTTGGGCAAAAATGGGCATCCCGGTGAACCGAAAACCCGAAAGGGCGGTTCAGGCAAAAATTAGGGATAAAAAAAAAATATGTACACCCGGCAAGTTGAAAACCCGAAAGGGCGACTTGGGAAAAAAAGGGTTTCCCGGTGGATTGAAAACCCGAAAGGGAGATCCAGGAAAAAGTTAGGGAATTAAAGCGTATGACTATGTCTCGTCGGATCACTTTAAAGAACAATCTCTTCATCAACAAGCTCCGAGCTTCTGATCAATCCAATCATCGGCGGACGAAGCATTGAATGGACAAGATATTCAGAGTTGTGAAGGCTATAACAGAATGGAATCCCATGGAATTGTTACACATAGCCATCTTTCTTTTGTATAAAATTTTCAATTTTTTACGACAACATCCTCTTACTAGGATGCCTGTCTCCTTTGTACAAAGATACTCATAAAAAGTTAATACAAACACTTTTCCAAATACAAAAATTTGCTTTGTCTTCCTTATGCTTTTTACACTTATGTTTTATTTGAGAAACGTCCAATGTTTTGTTAAATAGGCATATGCATTTGAACATAATCATTTTCTTACAAATCAAGAAAGATGATTGCTGATAGGTTGAAGGTACAGATAGATATCTTGATGCCCTTTCAGAAGAATTCCCCAGCGGACTTAAACCCCAAATTCCTCAACAAAGTTAAAATCCAGAACTTAATTCCCCAAACAGAGTTAAACTTCAGGATCCTCAGTAGAACAAAATCTTTCTCAAAGCTGATTTCCCCAGCCAAGAGAGCCTTCCAGAACTTAATTCCCCTCAGAGGTAAGTTTCAGAATCCCCAGTGGAGCCAAAACTATCAATCCCCAGCGGAGCTAAAACCTCCAACTGTCAATCCCCAGCGGAACCAGATTAGTAAACATTCTCCCCACAGAGATACTTCCCATTAGATTGAAGATTCTAAGTCTTACTTCTCCAGCATAAGTCTACCAGGTTCTGGACTCCCCAGAAGAGATCATCAGAATTCTCATTCCCCACAAGTCACCAAGGATTTTTCAAACCCCAACAGTGATCCTAAGATCCCCCAACAACTGAAGATCTTGTTCCCCAAGCAGTCAGCAGTCAACAAGGATGTCTCAGCTTCAACAATCAAAGATTCTTGCAATCCCCTGCAGCAGTCAAGGATTCACTTTCCCCGGCAGCAGTCAAGATTCTATTATCTCCGGCTATCCAGGATTCATATATCCTCAGTAAGACAGCTCATCAGCTTACATGCGCATTCATTACATTCATATCATAAACATTGATATAACATATATTGCATCATACATTTCATGCAACATAACTTTGTGTTTCAGCTAATATTTTACCCTTTTCAGGATAAGATTAATAAGCTTCAACTTCAACTTTTGAAAACAGTTTACGGACGCTTCCCAACATGGATGCTGATCTATTGCTTATTCAACTTCAACTTCTGAAAACAGTTTACAGGTTCTCCAGACACGGATGTTAATCTATCACTTGTACAGATTCAACACTTCTGAAAACAGTTCATGGATTCTCCAAACACGGATGTTAATCTATCACTTGTACAAATTCCAAACTTCTGAAAACAGTTCACGGATTCTCCAAACACGGATGTTAATCTATCACTTGTACAGATTCAAGACTTCTGAAAACAGTTCACTGATTCTCCAAACACGGATGTTAATCTATCACTTGTACAGATTCCAAACTTCTGAAAACAGTTCACGGATTCTCCAAACACGGATGTTAATCTATCGCTTGTTCAGATTCCAACTTCTGAAAACAGTTTACGGTTGCTTCCAGATATGGATGTCAATCTATCGCTTGTTCAGACTCAACTTCTGAAAACAGTTTACGGATTCTCCAAACACGGATGTTAATCTATCACTTGTACAGATTCCAAACTTCTGAAAATAGTTCACGGATTATCCAAACACGGATGTTAATCTATCACTTGTACAGATTCCAAACATCTGAAAATAGTTCACGGATTCTCCAAACACGGATGTTAATCTATCACTTGTACAGATTCAAGACTTCTGAAAACAGTTTACGGGTTCTCCAGACACAGATGTTAATCTATCACTTGTACAGATTCAAGACTTCTGAAAACAGTTCACGGATTCTCCAAACACGGATGTTAATCTATCACTTGTACAGATTCGAAACTTCTGAAAACAGTTCACGGATTCTCCAAACACGGATGTTAATCTATCACTTGTACAGATTCAAGACTTGAGAAAACAGTTCACGGATTCTCCAAACACGGATGTTAATCTATCACTTGTACAGATTCCAAACTTCTGAAAACAGTTCACAGATTCTCCAAACACGGATGTTAATCTATCACTTGTACAAATTCCAAACTTCTGAAAACAGTTCATGCATTCTCCAAACACGGATGTTAATCTATCACTTGTACAGATTCCAAACTTTTGAAAACAGTTCACGGATTCTCCAAACACGGATGTTAATCTATCACTTGTACAGATTCAAGACTTCTGAAAATAGTTCACGGATTCTCCAAACACGGATGTTAATCTATCACTTGTACAGATTCCAAACTTCTGAAAACAGTTCACGGATTCTCGAAACACGAATGTTAATCTATCACTTGTACAGATTCAAGACTTCTGAAAACAGTTCACGGATTCTCCAAACACGGATGTTAATCTATCACTTGTATAGATTCCAAACTTTTGAAAATAGTTCACGGATTCTCCAAACACGGATGTTAATCTATCACTTGTACAGATTCCAAACTTCTGAAAACAGTTCACGGATTCTCCAAACACGGATGTTAATCTATCGCTTGTTCAAATTCAAGACTTCTGAAAACAGTTTACGGATTCTCCAAACACGGATGTTAATCTATCGCTTGTTCAGATTCAAGACTTCTGAAAACAGTTCACGGATTCTCCAAACATGGATGTTAATCTATTACTTATTCAACTCATAGAAAACAGTTTACGGATTCTCCAAACACGGATGTCAATCTATTGCTTATTCAGACCCCCAGTCCAGAGATATTCCAAACATGGATACCTTTCTGATACTCACTTACTCACCAATGACATACAATTCAGCAAACAATCTCCAGATGGCATCTTTAAGCCCATCCCCGACAAGATCCTGTCACCTCTCCAGATGGCATCTCTAAGCCCATCTCCAACAATTATCCATCATATCTCCAAATGGCATCTTTAAGCCCATATTCGCATCCATGTCTTGTCGAGTGCAAATTTACGGGCACTCTAGTGTCCAATCCTCTTTTACCATTCGAGTCGCAAAAGGCAATCTTGCCAATCTAAATCTTCAAGTGCAAGAAGATTGAACAGGGGAAACTGTTGTACCCCAAAATTTGCCCTCTCATTCCATCAACATTTCTCACCACAAGGCTCTTGGATCTCAAGATCAAGTTAGGGTGTGCTCTACTCAAGACCCCTCCTTGCACTGTTGACCCAAATTAGGGTTTGAGTTTGCACATGGATGTTTTGACCTAAAATGACCAAAGTGACTTTCATGCTTCATGTTGGACTCACAAGTTTATCCATACCAAGTTTCAAGCCTTGATTCCAATCTTTGCCCAGTCAATTGGACAGTTGACCTAGAAATCAACTGTATTGGGGAAAAAGTCAACTGTGGCCAATGGACAGTCAAACTTCATGATTTTTGACCCACATCAACATAATAAACTCATATGAACCATTTAGTCAAGTTTGGATCACAATTCCACAAGAAATTTGATCAGATCACCAAAAGGGCAAAATGGTCATTTTTAGGGTTTTGACTGCACAAGGGTAATTTTTGACTGTTTGACGTAACCAATGGCAAACCAAGCTCACATATGGACTCAAGGACTCAATGGCATTGTCTTGACCCATTCAAACAAGTTCAAAAGATCTCAAATGCATAGGATTGACAGATGAATTTTTCAGTCAACTGATCAAAATTTGATTGTACACTGAAAAGTCAAACTTTGACTTTTTGGTCAAAATCAAGTGCCAAGATTCATTTTTCATCAAGACATGTCAAATTATGAAACTTGTTCATCAAGAAACCAAAAATTACAAATTAGGGTTTAAAATGGAAAATTTCATAACTTAGAAAATTTTCTAAGTTATGAAACTTTCTTATTTTTTTCCTAACTTTGTCCCATTTTTTCACCAATATGCAAATGGATTCAAACAAAACTTGAAACATGAAAGTTGTAGTCCATTGAAAAATATACAACTTCTATTCACAAATTTTTCTCAAAGGAAGCTTGTATCTCAAGTTATGATTTTTGGAATAAGGGTACCAAACACTTTTAACTTAGACAAAATTTGCCCTATTCTAGGCAGGATTTTGGTCCAACTTCTTGGCCATTTTTCACATGGTTCCACTTGGAGTTTCAATTTGCATTACAAAGATGGATTGTAGTACATGTTCCAAGCTTTCCAAATTGTCCAAGAACTTACCAAACACCCTTGTGGTTAGAGAGAATCGAATTTGCAAAGTTGGCCAAAACACACTTTTGTTCATGGCCAAGGCTTGTTCATAACACTTGCATTTTCAAATCAGTTTGTGCATTGCTAGCTTGCAGGCCTCAAGACCAAGTTTACACTCAATAATTTAATGCCTAACCATTGTGTTAAGGCATTATTTCACCCATTTGGGCATTACACATAGAATTAACCCTTAAGTAGAAAAAGCAAAATTGCCATTTTGATAAAATATCACTTTATGTCAAGTTCCAAATCCTTAAGGTACAGGCCAGATCTTTGAGGCAAAGCTAAGTACACAAATTCCATTTACCAAGAGCAAATGCTGCAGTATGCTTGAGAGGATTGTACAGGCCTATATTGCAACTTGAACTATCTTACTTCAAAAAGAAGCAACTTTGCAAAACATATGCAACTTTCACTTCCTGCAAACCAGAGCTTAAGCAAACCTTGTATACATCTTCCACACATCCCAACTGACCTGAAACACGACTCAACCATCCCTCATACCTCCTCATACATCAAAACACCATCTTGCTGCAGAAACAAGGCATTCTCTACAACTTGAGTTCCATAATCAATTACACTCGTGCGCTTTGGCTAAAACTTGTTCAAACACATTCCATACCATCCACTGAAACTATCCCAAGCCTTGAACTCAAGCTGTAACACCCCTAACCACGTTTACCATTTTCACTTTCAAGATGTGCAGGTGAACTTCTACAACACGATACAGGCAGTTTCAAAGCAAGCTAGGTACTTGGGAAGCATCCTTGGACCTCAGGTAAGCTATACAGAAGCTCAAACTCCATTGAAGGTGGCCACATTGCTCTACACGATCCAAGCTGAAACAGGTAATCCATGGACTTATTTCTCTCAATCTAGGAAGAGTTAAGCTTAGGTTTGTGAATGAAACATGTCATACTCATAGCCCTGAAGCCATACATGTGATCACTTTTCATTTATGTTAAACGTGCTGTGAGAATTTTAGCCATGAACATGAGGAAAAAAATAGGTTAAAATTTAGGGCCAGAGAAATTCTCTCTGGCCTTTGAGAGTTAATCCAAGTTTTTTACATATTTGAAATCGTGGTTTGATGCTCTACATTATTTGTGTTATGAGTTTTTGCTAAAAATCAAGGAATCAAGAGATAGCAGGTGTAGAAGGAAGCGCGTGTTTTCTTGTTCAAACAAGTGCTGGAGGTTGAAGACAGAGTTGACTTGGGCTGGGCCTGAGTCAACTTGCTTTTTGCACCCCTCTTTTCCATTTGCACCCCCCTGGCCCATTATGTGAAATATTTGTTATCTTTGCATTTTTCTTTTTGATTCTGACTTAATATTTTTTGTTCAAACATAAAAAACACCAAAAATGTTTTTCCACGTTTTTTTTACATTTATTTGGCATTTATTTGCTTTATTGAACATATACATGTAAATAATATAATTCCTTTTCATTTTAAAAACCCTAAAAAATAATACAAAAATATTTATTTTTCAGTTATTATTTTTTATTTACATTTTGAAAACATTTTCTTGAACATACATTTTTGTAAATATCTAATATTATATTTTTGTACATATTTAGCATATTAAATACATTTAATATATACATGTACATATTTTATTAATTAGGGAAAAAAACACAAAAAATAATACCTTTTATTTTTATTTAATATTTGACACCAAAAATACTTTTTTCTACAATATACTTCTTTTTTATTATTAGTGTATAAATTAATATATCTTGTACATAATTAATGAATAAATACTATTTATTCAAAAATTAGGGTTTTGCCCTAAACAACAAAAATAATCAAAAATTAACTTTTTTTATTTTTTACTTCAAACATGAAAACCTTTTTTACATACATAAAAAATCTTTTTTGCATAATACATTGCATTTTGATATTTATTTATATTGTATTTATTTAAATGTTAAATATTTGTATATTTGATATGGTTGTAATAATTTAGATTTTATTTCCTTGTCAAATATCCCCCAAATCCAAATTTGTACCCCCCTCCCTATATCATGTTGTAATAGCTTAGCCTTTAAATTTTCGCATTTAAAAGCTTTCAATTATGCCATGCTTAGACTTAGGGTTTGTATGCAAATAAAATCAACAAGTAGTTTGACCTAAATCCAAGATAAACATGCATGAAAAACAAACACAATGCACACTTGCACCCTTAGGGTTACTCCACTTGTTGCCTTCAAAAATGGGACATGTTTGCATGTCAAGTACTTTGGCAAAACAAAAACAAATAAAATGATCATAGTCCCTCGATGACGCTATCTTGTTGCCTAAACAAAATGATCATAATCCCTCAAGAAAATTGCCAAAATACTTGACACTATTGCCTTCATGGTCTATACGATGACCTGCGCCCGTCCCGTTAACATCCTAACGCAAGGTTGTTCACCAAATACAATGGTGAAACAACACTGTTAAAAGGGTTAAAAACATAAGGAAAGATCTTTGAGTAAAATAGGGTAGATGACTCTTAGTTACTTGATCAAACTTGCAAAGAAAACATCCTTGCTACTTTTCAAAAAACACACCTCACAACACAACTTCAAAAACAACTTTCAAAAAACATTGAAACATCTTTTCAAAAAGACAAACACCTTTGTAAAACATTCAAACATGAATTGTTACAAAGGTTTCCTAGACAAGGCATCTTTTTCAAAACATTTTCAAAACCACACACATAAAGCACCATTTCAAACAATTGAAAATGCAAAGCAAGTGATCTAAGCAAGTAACTAAGATCCCATGGATAACCATGGATGAAAACGGTGCTAGCACCTTCCCTTTTCATAATATACCCCCCGAACCCATGAAAACATCTCAAAGGTCTTTCCTGTGCTTTTTGACCTTTCCTTAGGATAAAATAAAAAGTCGGTGGCGACTCTTGCTAAACCGAAACATTTGCGAACACAAACGCAAAATCCCAAGTCAGTTTTCCCACCGTATCACATCTACCATGTGTTTAACCGAAGAGAGAATTCTCTGGAATCTTGGAAGTAAGCTCCTTGAGTTGAGGAGGGATTCTCACAAGGTTGACCTGAATTGTTTTTCTGCGAAGTGGTTCCATGACCTACAAAATAAAAACAAAGATGAAGATCCAAACCCTTGAAATGGTTAGTGGATGCATATGATGATTTATGATGTTTATGATGTATGCACAACTATATGTACAAGCAAGTCACACAAGTTCCTAGTTTCAGGCTTGCATGGGGTTTCATAGGTAAGTACCCTCTTGAAGATAGTTGGCTTAACCTATCCTATAAATAGTAACCGGGTTCTAAGGAGCTCAATATCACTGGATTATTTTCTGTGTTCATTGTTTCAGTTTAGCCACTTAACTGGCGACTGAAATATTCCAAGAAAATAACCCTCAATGAGTGTAGTATCGAGTATCTACCAACTTCGGACTGCACCAAAGCCGGTCATCTCACTACCCCTAAAAAGGCCAAGATGGTCAAGTAAAGGTTCTAAAAGTCCATTAGTGCTTCATGACATCACTCAGCGGCCCCGTATTCTCTTTGATTGACTCAAAGGCTACCGGTACCAAAAAATATGTCGCACTAATATAGCTATTGCTTCGACCATGTCGGTATACCCCGCACAGTTTCCACAACGTATTGCTATTTACCTATGAATGTTTCCCAAATCCGGGTAGAGGATTTCAAACCCAAACAATATAACCAAATGTAAAGCAATCAAAGCAAGCAAGGTAATCATGCAAAGGTGATCTAAACCCTAAGGTAACCCCACTTTTAGATTATTCCCCAGCAGAGTCTCCAGTTCTGTGATACGGTGGGAGAACTGACTTGAGGTTTTGCGTTTGTGTTCGCAAATGTTTCGGTTTAGCAAGAGTCACCACCGACTTTTTATTTTATCCTAAGGAAAGGTCAAAAAGCACAGGAAAGACCTTTGAGATGTTTTCTTGGGTTCGAGGAGTAGATTATGAAAAGGGAAGGTGCAAGCACCCTTTTCATCCATGGTTATCCATGGGCTCTTAGTTACTTGTTTAGATCACTTGCTTTTGCTTTTCAATTGTTTGAAATGGTGCTTTGTGTGTGGTTTTGAAAATGTTTTGAAAAGAGGCCATCGTTGTGGCAACCTTTGTAATGATTCTTGTTTGAATGTATACAAATATGTATTGTCTTTTGAAAATATATTTCAATGTTTGAAAGTTTGAAAGTTTGTTTTGGGAAATGTTTTGAAATTGTGTTGTGAAGTGTGTTTGAAAATAGCAAGAATATTTTGCAAGTTTTTTTGATCAAGTAACTAAGAGTTATCTACCATATTTTACTCAAAGATCTTTCCTATATGTTTTTTAACCCTTTTGACAGTGTTGTTTTACCATTGTATTTGGTAAACAACCTTGTATTAGGATGTTAAACGGGACAGGCACGGGTCATCGTGTAGACAATGATAGCAATTGTGTTAAGTATCTTGAGCAAATTTTCCGAGGGACTTTATCATTTTGTTTAGGCAACCAAGATAGCATCATCGAGGGACTATGATCTTTAGTTTTGTTTTTGTTTTGCCAAAGTACTCAACATGCATAACATGGCCCGTTTTTAAGGCAACAAGTGGATGTAACCCTAGGGGTGCAAATGTGCATTGTGTATTGATTTTCATGCATTTTTGTCTTTGTATTAGTTAAGCTACTTGTTGATTTTGGATTTTTGCATACAAACCCTAATCTCTAATCATGGCATAATTGAAAGCGTAAAAATGCGTAAAAATAAATCTACCATTATTACAACAAGATTATGGGGATGGGGGTACAATTTTTGAATGGGGATTATTTGACAAAATATTAAAACCCTAGTTTTACTATTACATCCAAATTGAATCAAATGGCATAAATAAATGAATAATATTTAAATAAACAAATCAAATAAATATATAAAATAATATGAATATGCAAAAAAGGTTTTATTTATTTTTATGTATGTAAAAACATTTAATGTAAAAGAA
This sequence comes from Vicia faba, assembly GCA_948472305.1. Taxonomy (NCBI): domain Eukaryota; kingdom Viridiplantae; phylum Streptophyta; class Magnoliopsida; order Fabales; family Fabaceae; genus Vicia; species Vicia faba. Next base: position 38,539,628 of record OX451740.1, read on the forward strand.
AAGAATAATAAAAAAAGGATTATTATTATATTATTAAGGGTAAACCCTAATTTTTAAGAATATAAATATATTGACTATATTATTTATATACAATAGAATAAAATAGTGCATATACAAAAATAAAATATATTTAGAAAAAAAGTGTTATTTAAGTATAAATAATAATAAAAATAAAAGTATAGTATTTTTATGTTTTTATACTAAAGTATCTATTAAATAAAATAAAAGTATGTATATATATTAATTATATTAAATATTTACAATAAAAATAAAATATATACAAGACTAAAAATATATTTAGAATAATATTTTTTGAGTGTAAATAAAAGAATAAAAATAAAAGGTATAATTATATTATTTTCAAGTTTTCAATAAATAGAAATATATACTAATTAAATTGTTTTTTATGTTAGAAAAAATAGAAATAAAATGCAAAATAAATGTGAAAATTTATAAAATATTTTTAGGTATTTTTTTTATGTTTGGAAATAATAAAAATAAAATCAGAAATGAAAATAAAATAACAAAACATAAAAATATGAAGAAATGGGCCAGGGGGTGTATTCAATAAAAGGGGGGTGTTAAAAACAAAAAAGCAAAGCCCAGCCCAAGCCAGACTTCATCTTCAACCTCTGGCTTCAAATTTCGTGCGCGCCCTGTACCAATGCTAGATCCTGCATACGTGCTCTATTGCAAAAACACATAACATCAAAGTTATAGAGCTTTTCAAGATGAATCCAACCATATAAAAAACTTATCCTAACTCTCAAAGGCCAGAGAGAATTTCTCTGGCCCTAAATCTTAACCTATTTTTTTCAGGATGTTCATGGACCAAATTCTCTTAGCATGCTTAATTAAAATGAAAACTGAGCATATGTACAACTTCATGGCTATGAATACTACATTTCTTATTCACAAACCTAAGTCTAAATGTTCCTAAATAGAGAGATAGGAAGTTGATAAAAACCTGTTTCAGCTGACTTCGTGTATGGCAATGTGGAGCTTTTCAACAAGGCTTGAGATGTTTGGGAGCTTGCCTGAACTTCCCCTGACCTTCTCCAATGCCTAGCTTTCCTATAAGGTGCTTGAACAAGCCTACAGAACTCAACCTGCACAAGCTGAAATTGAAAATGGCAAACCCTGTAAATGGAGTTACAATTAGTGGTTAGTGGTTGGGATAGTTTGGATGGGTTATGTGGAAGATGTTTGAACCAATTTGGGACAAAACGCACGAGCAATTTGTGTTGTGGAACTCAAACTGCAGGGAGTGCCCTGTTTTGCCAAATGAAGATGATTTTGTGCTATGGGAGGTTTGAAGGTTCAAAGGGCCGTGTTTCTGGCTCAAAGGAGTGTGAGAAAGATGTTTCAAAAGCTTGCACAAGTTGGTTTTTGCTGAGGTTCCAGTTATAGTGTTTTGGACATGTTTCTTGTATTTTAAGCCAAAATGCACACTGATGCAATACAAGCCTGTACAGGCTATCTATCAGCCTACTTCTTATGATCTTGGCCCCTCAAGTTGATGGATATGCTTTGCTTCACAAGATTTGGCTCTATGCTCAAGGATTGTGATTTTGACATAAAGCAAGATTTGGCAAAAATGAAAATGTTGCTTTTTCTACTTAGGGATTAATTTTGTGTACAATGTTCTAATGACCAAAACAATGCCTTAGACCAATGGATTTACATTAAATTATTGAGTGTGGAATGGTTTTGAGGCCTGTAATCTAGTGCAAAGCAAGCTGATTTGAATTGGTAATTTGTATCAACATGAACATGCCATGGATGAAAATTGAGTTTTTGCCAACTTCAAGCCTTCGATTCTCCCTAACCACAAATGAGTTTGGAGAGTTCTTGGACATTTTGGAAAGCTTGCAACACGCTCTACAATCTATCTTTGAAATGCAATTTGATATTCCAAGTGGAACTATGTGAAAAAGGGCCATGAAGATAGATCAAAATCCTGCCTAAACTAGGGCAAAATTTCACTAAGTTAAAAGTTTTAGGGACCCTTGTTCCAAAAATCATAACTTGAGATCCAAGATTCTTTTGGGAAATCTTTGTGACTCAAAGTTGTAGACTTTATGGAGGACTACAACTTTCATGTTGGAAGTTTTGTTTGAATCCAATTGCATCATGGTGAAAATGTTGGGCAAAGTTAGGAAAAATTAAGAAAATTTCATAACTTAGAAAAATTCTAAGTTATGAAATATTTCAACTTTAAACCCTAATTTGCAAAAATGGGTTTCTTGATGAACAAGTTTCATGTTTTGACATATCTTGATGAAAAATGACCCTTGGCACTTGATTTTGACCAAAAAGTCAAAGTTTGACTTTTCAGTGTACAGTAAAATTTTGATCAGTTGACTGAAAAATTTATCTGTCAATCCAATGCAATTGAGATCTTTTGAACCTTGTGAATAGGTCAAGATGATGCCATTGAGTCCTTGAATCCATGCTTCAGCCCAATTTGACATTGGCTAGGTCAAAAATCAGAAATTGCCTTTGTGCAGTCAAAACCCTAAAAATGACCATTTTGCCCTTTTGGTGATCTAATCAAATTTCTTGTGGAGTTGTGGTCCAAAATTGATCAAATGCTTCATATGAGTTTATAATGTTGATGTGGGTCAAAATTCATGAGGTTTGACTGTAAATTGGCCACATTTGACTTTTTTGCCCAATACAGTTGATTTCTAGGTCAACTGTCCAATTGACTGGGTAAAAATTTGATTCAAGGCTTGAAACTTGGTATGGATGATAACGAGAAATCATACCATATAATTACTATGATTTTTACCGATTTTATAATACATTAAGTCGTCTAACTCCCGATTATTCCGAGTTTATTTGTCTTTTTGCAGGTATAACAATTGTCAACTCAAACCAATGGAAAAGGACTACATGAAGGAGGCTAGACAATAAACAAAGAGAAAAAGAACTAAATCTGCAAAGTTTGGAGATTTTGGAGCAGTGACGACCGTCACACCATCGTGACGGGCGTAACGACCCTCAACTTGAAATGACGCTCGTCACACATCACTGACGAGCGTAATGCGCTATTTAAGCGCATTACGACCGTCACCAACCTGTGACGACCGTCACGCACGTAAAGGTGAACGTTGTGAATTGGTGGAGACGTGGGCAATGTAAGGGCAGACTTGTTCTCCTATTTTCCCTCCACTCAATAACCATGCTCCCTATATTTCCTCCACTCAAGCCTTTTCTCAAGATACTTTCAACTGCTATTTTCTCTCCTATATATATGTGTGATAGTGCAAGGCTGCAGAGGTCGAAGGAATTCTCCCAGAACAAAATTGTTACTTTTGCAATTATTTTTATTTCCTTGTTTTAGAGCATTTTCTACGTACTGTAATTCCTACTTCCAGCATTATTTCAAGCTTTAGTTTTTAGGTGTTAATTCTTCATTCAAGAATTGACACAATTTATTTACTTCAATCAAGCCGCAAGGGATATTATAACATTTCAAGATTACCATAGTAACGTTATTTCCAGGTTTTTATTGCAATTAATATTTATTTATTTTTGTATTATGCCAATTATTTTTATGAATTATATTTTGAATTGCATTGTTGTTAAATCTATTATGTCCGGCTAAATTATTCGTACCGGTACGTGACTCTTAAGAACCGAAAGAATTCAGTGATACCTTGGCCAAAAATATTTATTTATAAAAAAATTTCTGGTTTCCAATTTCCATGCTTAATTTAACTACCCTTGTCACGAGAGTGAGAGGTTAATTAACACGATTTTGCCACGAGAGTGGGAAATTAATTAAGGCAAGAACCTGCATGCGAGAGCTGGGGTTCAACCCAGATAGTGGTAGCGAAACATTAATTTTTAAATACACGAGAGTATTTTAATAAATTAATTAAACTCAAATTGTTTTCAAAAAGTGTTATTAAATTTAAAGTGCATCCACTAGGTTTAGTAGCATAACTTATTTCATTAACACGAGAGTGTATGTCTCAGGTTTTTAAACAATTAGTTTTTACCGAAATACTTTATAGGCCAAGCGATTCACCGAATTCCCGAAGTCCGACTATCACATACCGGTATAACTATTACTATTATTTTTAATTAAACTATTTCCCCGCTAAAATCAAATATTCATCGCTTAGTTAAACAAACTGTAACATTAGATCGTATGAGATTGATCCTCAGTCTCTGTGGGTTCGATAATCATTTAAAACTAGAACGACTAAACTGTATACTTGCAGTTAGTATTCCGATAGACTCATAAAGTCCCGATCAAGTTTTTGGCACCGTTGCCGGGGACTGGTAGTCAATTAATTATGATTCTTCTGTTGCGCGTTTAGACTAGGCAACATAAAACCCTTTTTCGATTTGTATGCCAAGGACTCGCTCACAAGGCGAACCACTTGACAAATCAACGGACGAACCTGAACACATTCTTTCCGTAAGACGTGCAGTCAGGGATTACTGTTTAAATCACGCTATTCCTTTACCCAAACCCGAAATCAAGATTGATTTTGAAACAGATTCTAATTCTTCCTCTGAGACCGAAAGTAATCCAGAATTAGACATGGCCGAAGAACAAAGGACCCGTCCACTGAAAGAGTATGCAACTCCATCACAACAAGAACCCCACAACAACATTGCTGCTCCAGCAATAAACCGAAACGATTTTGAGTTGAAACCGTCATTGATATCAGCTATCCAACAACGCCAATTCTCTAGAGATCCTTCCGAGGATCCAAATGAACATCTTACAAAATTCGTTCAATTTGCCGACACAGTTATAGCAAATGGTGTTAGTAAAGATGCAATAAGATTACGTCTTTTCCCTTTCTCGCTAAGAGATAGAGCTTGGGCTTGGTTGCAATCCTTGCCATCAAATTCCGTCACTACGTGGGAAGGACTGAAGATTGTATTTTTAGCACGATACTTTTCTCCGAGCAAGACTACTGCACTAAGAGCCCAAATCAACGGATTTAGGCAGAAGGATACTGAATCTCTATTCGATGTATGGGAACGCTACAAAGATATGATGCGAATGTGCCCACATCACGGATTAGAAAAATGGCTGATCATCCACACGTTTTATAATGGACTGTTGTACAACACAAGACTCTCTATAGATGCCGCCGCAGGTGGTACACTGATGGACAATCCTTATGACGAAGCTAACAAACTCATTGAAAACATGGCTCAAAACCACTATCAGTGGGGAGGAGAAAGAACATCTGTGGAGAAAACTCAAACCAAAGGTGGGATGTACGAGATTAGTAGCCTAGATAAAGTTAATGCTAAGGTAGATGCTCTTATCCAAAAGATAGAAAGCTTGACCTTACCTCCTGCAGCTACCGTGGTCGCAGTTACCCCAAGCTGCGAAGTTTGTGGAGTTCCTGGTCATGTTGGAACCGAATGTCAAATCTTAGCAGGAATATCAGTTGATCAGGTAAATTATGCTCAAGGTAATCCTTATGCTAATACCTATAATCCTGGTTGGAAGAACCATCCTAACTTCTCGTACAAGAGCAATAACGCTTTATATGCACCTGGCCAAGCACCTGCTGTACCTCCAGGTTATCAAAAACCCGCTGGTAATGTTCCTAACATTCCTAAGAAATCTAACCTTGAAATCCTAATGGAAAATTTTATCGCTAATCAAGCCCAACAAAATAAAGAATTCCTCAATCAAAACGTTCACACCAGTGAACAGTTGAAGCTATTAGCAAATAAGGTAGATGCCCTAGCAACTCACAATAAAATGTTAGAAACCCAAATCTCCCAAGTAGCACAACACCAAGCTAGTTCTGCCGCACCTGCTGGTACATTTCCTGGACAGCCACAACCCAATCCTAAAGGACATGCAAATGCTATCACATTACGAAGTGGGACAGCCCTTGATGGAACGGTAGATCCTAGACTCCAAAACCCGGCCATGTATCAAAAACCTGAAAAAGAAGTAGAGAAGTCAAAAGATCAATCTGAGAATGTAGAGGAAGACGCGAATGAGAACAGAGAGGCTTCAGAAAAACCTTATGTGCCTCCACAACCATATAAACCACCAATTCCATACCCCCAAAGACTTGCAAAATCCAAGAACGAGGGACAATTCAAGAAACTTGTAGAACTTCTGAAACAATTAAACGTTACTATTCCGTTTACAGAAGCTATAACCCAAATGCCGTCATATGCTAAATTCCTAAAAGAAATATTGTCTAATAAGAAAAAAATCGTTGAAAACGAAACCGTTATGCTAACTGCCGAATGTAGCGCCATAATTCAAAATAACATGCCTCCAAAGTTAAAAGATCCTGGTAGTTTCTCCATACCATGTGTAATTGGAAAATCTGTCATAGACAAAGCCCTATGCGATTTAGGAGCAAGTGTTAGTCTAATGACCTTATCTATTTGCGAGAAGCTCAAATTAGGCGACATGAGACCTACCAAGATGTCCCTACAACTAGCCAACAGATCAGTCAAATTCCCTGTTGGTATGCTAGAAAACATTCCTGTCCGAATAGGACAATTTTACATACCGACTGACTATAATAATGGACATCAAGGAAGATTCAAACATTCCCATCATACTAGGAAGATCATTTTTAGCTACTGCAGGAGCCATCATTGACGTCAAGAAAGGAAAGCTTACCTTCGAGGTAGGAGAAGAAAAAGTAGAATTCGTTCTTTCCCAATTCTTTAAAGCCCCTGCTATAGATGACTCATGATGTCTCCTAGATATTATTGATGAATGTGTCAAAGAACTTGAAAGCCAAGAAGACACCTATTCTGGGATGCTATAAATTCAGACACCAACTATCCTCAAGGACGATGACTGGAAACAAGAACATTTAGATGTCAACCTAAGCGAATGTTTCGCCTTAACACCCGATCCTGCCCCAACTGATAAGAAAACTGGTATAGAACTCAAAACATTACCTGAAGATCTTAGGTATGAATTTTTAGATAAAGAACTCGAACGTCCAGTTATAGTCAATGCCAATTTAGGGAAGACCGAAACCGAAAAACTTCTTAGCGTGTTAAGGAAGTATCCAACTGCGTTAGGGTATAATATATCAGATCTAAAAGGAATAAGCCCTTCTCTCTGTATGCACCGCATTATGCTGGAGGAGGACTGCAAGACTTCTAGAGAACATCAAAGACGAATAAATCCTATCTTAAGTGAAGTCGTTAAGAAAGAAGTGCAGAAACTACTAGAGGCAGGCATCATATACCCAATATCAGATAGTAAATGGGTCAGTCCAGTTCACGTAGTGCCTAAGAAAGGAGGTGTTACGGTCATAACAAACACAAAAGGCGAATCGGTAGCATAATGTACCCAAACAGGATGGATAATGTGTATCGATTATAGAAAACTAAACAAAGCTACGCGCAAGGACCATTTCCCATTACCATTCATTGATCAAATGCTCGAGCGCTTAGCCAAACATTCCCATTTCTGCTATCTTGACGGATACTCAGGATTCTTCCAAATTCCCATTCATCCTGGCGATCAAGAGAAAACCACGTTCACATGTCCCTATGGTACCTTTGCATACCGAAGAATGCCATTTGGACTATGTAACGCACCTGTAACTTTCCAATGATGCATGATGGCAATTTTCACAGACTTTTTAGACGGAATTATGGAAGTATTCATGGACGATTTCTCTGTCTGTGGAGAAAGTTTTGACGGATGTTTATCAAATCTTGAATTAGTACTGAAACACTGTGTCAATGTCAACCTAGTGCTCAACTAGGAAAAATGCCACTTCATGGTGAGACAAGGAATTGTGTTGGGTCACATTGTATCAAACAGAGGGATTGAAGTCAACAAAGCAAAAATCGAAATTATCAAAAACCTTCAACCACCCAAAACAGTTAGAGAAATAAGAAGTTTTCTAGGACACGTTGGTTTTTACCGACGTTTTATAAAAGATTTCTCTAAAATCACCAAGCCACTAACTGAATTATTAATGAAAGAAGCTGAGTTTATTTTCGATGATAAATGCTTGAACGCATTTGAGACGCTTAAAGAAGCCTTAATTTCAACACCTATTATGCAACCTCCTGATTGGAACCTACCATTTGAAATAATGTGCGATGCGAGCGATTATGCTGTAGGCGTAGTCCTAGGACAATGCAAAGATAAAAACCTTCACGCTATCTACTACGCAAGCAGAACACTCGATCCCGCACAAATGAATTACGCCACTACGGAGAAGGAACTCTTAGTAGTGGTATTCACATTGGATAAATTTCGTTCCTACTTAGTAGGCGCCAAAATTATTATTTACACAGATCATGCAGCGATCCGATACTTACTAAGCAAGAAAGACGCCAAACCGCGACTACTCAGATGGATCTTACTCCTACAAGAATTTGACTTGGAAATAAAAGACAAAAGAGGAACTGAAAACGTGGTAGCTGACCATTTATCAAGATTAGATGGAATTCAAACCGAGAGTGTTCCCATAAACGAAGATTTCCCTTATGAATGCCTTATTGCTAAGCTAGAGATAGCTCCTACCGACAGTTTAGATCAACACAATGAACCTTTAACAACTGCAGTAGTAAAAGCCATTTGTACCAACACCACAATGCCATGGTACGCTGACTTCGTCAACTATTTAGTTGCCGGTGTTTTACCACCTGATTTAACGTACCAATAGCAGAAGAAATTTTTCCATGATCTTAAACACTACTTTTGGGATGAACCATTACTCTTTAAAAGAGGCGCCGATGGTATCTACTGTCGCTGCGTTCCTAACGATGAAATAGATGACGTCATTTCCCATTGCCATTCTGCCCCTTATGGTGGACACGCTAGTACGTCGAAAACCTGTGCAAAAATACTTCAAGCTGGCTTCTTTTGGCCTACCTTATGGAAATACGTCCACGTAGCAATTATGAACTGCGATAGATGTCAATGCATAGGAAATATATCTAGACGCGACGAAATGCCACAAAAAGGAATCCTCGAAGTAGAAATTTTCGATGTATGGGGAATTGATTTCATGGGACCATTCCCCGCATCTTTTGGAAATAAGTATATTTTGGTAGCCGTTGACTACGTATCAAAATGGATTGAAGCCATCACCGCACCCACAAACGATACACGAGTGGTACTTAAACTATTCAAGCATGTTATCTTCCCATGATTCGGTGTACCAAGACTAGTAATCAGTGATGGTGGTTCCCATTTTATCTCTAAAATTTTCGAAAAATTACTTTCCAAATATGGCGTTAAACATCGCATAGCCACACCATACCATCCTCAAACGAGTGGAAAAGTGGAAGTGTCAAACAGGGAGATAAAACAAATCCTTGCGAAAACCGTATCCACATCCAGGAAAGATTGGTCCTCCAAGCTAAATGGTGCTCTTTGGGCATATCGGACAGCTTTTAAAACCCCTATCGGAATAACGCCGTTTAAGTTAGTTTATGGAAAATCTTGTCATTTTCCAGTAGAATTAGAACATAAAGCTTATTGGGCCATCAAAACCCTTAACTTAAATTACAAGATTGCTGGCGAGAAACAAGTATTAGATATCCATGAATTAGAAGAATTGCGTTTAGACGCTTATGAAAATGCTATAATCTATAAGGAAAGAACAAAAAATTGGCATGATAAGCGTATCTCGCGGAAAGAATTTAAGGAAGGAGACATCGTACTCCTATTCAACTCTAGACTAAAACTTTTCTCGGGAAAATTACGTTCCAGATGGTCAGGACCATTCGAAATTAACAAAGTTTTCCCAAGTGGTGCGATAGAAATTAAAGGAAATTCTATCGAACCATTCATAGTCAATGGCCAGCGCCTAAAGCACTACTTTAACGTCGGAAATATCAACTATTCGGCTTATCTTAAGTTAAGTGAGCCACCTACCCCGATACCTAACTAAATAGGTATTATCTGTCGAGCCGTTGACATAAAATAAAGGCGCTTCGTGGGAGGCAACCCATGTTTTATTTTAATTATTTTTACTGTTTTAACATGTTTTTATTTTTCTTTTCTTTTTCTTAATCTTTAAAATTTTCATGATTGCGTCTCTTACTCCTTTCTGTTTTCTTATATTTTTTTATTTTCCCTTTAAACTTTCTTTTTCTTTTTGATTTAACTTCGGCAAATTTTTAACCTAAAAATACTAACTTAGTTTTTTTCAAACATTTATTAAATATTTTCAGGGGGGTAATTCTTTTGCTTTCCTATTTAGCTCTATGGCACGTGTAAACTTCATGAATGTCACTTTGAGAAGCAGACACCAAAGAAGACGCTTTGAAGATCTGGTTGAGCGAGAAATGTGCCCTACAATCTACGCTGATGACCATGCTATGACCGCTCTTGGCATTCGTGAGAGTGTCATGTATTTGCTACATCAGATTGGATGGGACACTGCTCCTATCCGAAGACGGTACTGTACTTACAAGAAGCTGACCCTTGAGTTCCTGAGCACCCTGAGCTTCATTCCAAATCACGGGATAGGATTCAACCATGGGTTGATCATTTTCAGGATGTTTGACATGGACTACACCTATAACCTCAGGGAGTTTAGCCACCTGCTAGGATTCCCTTTTGGACCTGATGTTATCACTATGACCCAGGAGGACCTCTTACTTGATTCTGACCTTGATTTTTTATGGGGAAGCATTGCTGGAAATAACCATCCAGCGCCGTCTGACCTTTATTCTGAGTGCATCCACAACCCGACTATCAGGTACTTTCACAAGATCGTCGCCCACACCCTCTTTGGTAAATAGTAGAATGTTACATCCGTGTCTCGCGATGAGCTCTTCATTATGTACTGTGCCTCCTAGAGTCGTCCGATAATCGGTGCGGCTTATATGCTAGCTAACATGGAGCGTATTATCCAGACTCCAAATGCACCAATCCTGTTGGGTGGTTTAGTCACCATGATATCAAATGCAATTGAACTCTGCAGGCCTATGCTAGGATCCTCCTCGCATTATGGAATAAAGCCGATGAACATTGAATTCTGCTTTAACACTAGCTTTATCGGGAACTTTGGGCCAGATCAATTTGAGCTGTTAATTAATCATGAGATTGTCCATCAGTTTAAGCTCCCGAACCCTATCACTAGTGTGCATAATAGAGCAAACTAGCTTCTTGACCTCCACCATCCTGCTACACCGCCTTCGTCTCCTTCTACTGTTGACATTTACGAAGTACCCAACACCTCTCGCGATGATGAAGACCCTGCCACACCACCGGGATACCATTAGTTCCCCGACCCATGGGAACAGCAGGCAGCTTCTACTGAGAAAATAAAAAATATATATATATAAACATCTCCAACGGTCTTGTAACGGTCTTCTCATTAATGACATTGAACGTGTTACGACTGTCACACTCTCGTGACGAGCGTAACACGCATTTTTGCCTTGTGACGACCGTCACACCCTCGTGACAACCGTCACGCGCACAACATATCAGAACGGCTATTACAGAACCGTCCCAACCATTCTCTTCTTAACCTCACTTCCTCCATTGTTACAAAACCACACGAAAATACCCATTCCACTCCATTTCTTTTCAAACTTCCAATTGTCCAACACTAAAATACCATCCATCCACTACCCCAATTTCATTCCAAACCTTTTGCAATCAGTTCTACGAACACCATGGCCAACAACCCACAAGCTCCCGCCCTCACTTTCAGATCCGGCGAACAAGGAGAAAACCAACGGGTAAAATTTCAGAAGTTTCAATGCCGAGGTCTCCAACCTACACGGTACGTTGATATTGATTGTTTGAGGAGTTTGGGACTACTTGACAGTGTCTGCCAATTGTTGCAGAGTGTGGATTTATGGAACTTGTGCCGCGAACCAAGATCGATTTATGAAACTCTTACTCTTGAGTTTTTGAGTTCCTTTGTTTACATCACTCCTACCAGACGCTCTCGCACCAGGAGTAGAGGACGTGGTCACCAGTAGTTTTTCTTTATTTTTATGTAGTTTATTAATTTTTCTGTTTCTTTTCCTTTCCGTTTGTTTTTTGTAATTGTACTTCCCCGCCTATATACCGCAACATTGAGGACAATGTCAGATTTAGTGTGGGAGAGGTACCTTTCCTTCCTTTATAAACTAGTAATTTTTATGATATATCTTGATTTAAATTCTTCACTTTATTCAGCCATACCAAAATTTTTTATCTTCGCATTTGCCCGACATAGCTATTTTAACGAAATTCCCAGTTAGGGAAGCCGAAAACGACATAACAAGATTGATACGGTTATGACACCGTAGACTTCCTACTTACGCGATCCGTTTCAATAACCATTATACCGACATCTAGAGTTTTTAGTTCTACAGTAACCCCTAGTAGTTTATACTAGCAGTCAGCACCGTCTTGACACAAACCACGTGGAGAATCGATGAATATAAGTGTTTGATGCCTGATCATTAAAATATCCTTCCTATCTCGCTGCTAAAAGAAAAGAAATTTTGTGCACCAAAATATACGGTCACATATAAGAGTTGAGAAAATAACGAAGGAATCCAGTGTAGGTTGGTTCAGAGGTATCTGGTTCTGAACTCGGTAGGGCGTGCTAGGGATGATCGCCCATAACCTCCAACTTGGATAACATATGTAGGGTTGCCACATTCATGTACCAGACCCCATGCTAAAAGGATCAAAGTCACTAACCGGTTACTCCACTACGTGCGTGCTAAGACAAAGGGCTTAATGTGATTGCACCAGAACAAAACCGGGTGAAATAGATACGAGGAACTCTGGGCAGAATTATAACGGAACTGTTGGATAGCTCGTTTGAAATGGAAGCCTACGACTAAGCTTATTGCTTGTGTCATTAGCGTATCTTTAGTGTTTCACTCAAATATTGGCCGAACCAACGAGGATTTCCCGAAATTACTTTAAAAATCCAAGGTATGTCATGCGTATGCGCTTGACAAAACTTGTCCGACCTTTCGAATGACTATTTGCTTGAGGACAAGCAAAGGTTTAAGTATGGGGGAATTTAATAACGAGAAATCGTACCATATAATTACTACGCTTTTTACCGATTTTATAATACATTAAGTCGTCTAACTCCCTATTATTCCGAGTTTATTTGTCTTTTTGCAGGTATAACAATTGTCAACTCAAACCAATGGAAAAGGACTACATGAAGGAGGCTAGACAATAAACAAAGAGAAAAAGAACTAAATCTGCAAAGTTTGGAGATTTTGGAGCAGTGACGACCGTCACACCCTCGTGACAGGCGTAACGACCCTCAACTTGAAATGACGCTCGTCACACATCACTGACGAGCGTAATGCGCTATTTAAGCGCATTACCACCGTCACCCACCTGTGACGACCATCACGCATGTAAAGGTGAACGTTGTGAATTGGTGGAGACGTGGGCAACGTAAGGGCAGACTTGTTCTCCTATTTTCCCTCCACTCAATAACCATGCTCCCTATATTTCCTCCACTCAAGCCTTTTCTCAAGATGCTTTCAACTGCTATTTTCTCTCCTATATATATGTGTGATAGTGCAAGGCTGCAGAGGTCGAAGGAATTCTCCCAGAACAAAATTATTACTTTTGTAATTATTTTTATTTCCTTGTTTTAGAGCATTTTCTACGTACTGTAATTCCTACTTCCAGCATTATTTCAAGCTTTAGTTTTTAGGTGTTAATTCTTCATTCAAGAATTGACACAATTTATTTACTTCAATCAAGCCGCAAGGGATATTATAACATTTCAAGATTACCATAGCAACGTTATTTCCAGGTTTTTATTGCAATTAATATTTATTCATTTTTGTATTATGCCAATTATTTTTATGAATTATATTTTGAATTGCATTGTTGTTAAATCTATTATGTCTGGCTAAATTATTCGTACCGGTATGTGACTCTTAAGAACCGAAAGAATTCAGTGATACCTTGGCCAAAAATATTTATTTATAAAACAATTTCTGGTTTCCAATTTCCATGCTTAATTTAACTACCCTTGTCACGAGAGTGAGAGGTTAATTAACACGATTTTGCCATGAGAGTGGGAAATTAATTAAGGCAAGAACCTGCATGCGAGAGCTGGGGTTCAACCCAGATAGTGGTAACGAAACATTAATTTTTAAATACACGAGAGTGTTTTAATAAATTAATTAAACTCAAATTGTTTTCAAAAAGTGTTATTAAATTTAAAGTGCATCCACTAGGTTTAGTAGCATAACTTATTTCATGAACACGAGAGTATATGTCTCAGGTTTTTAAACAATTAGTTTTTACCGAAATACTTTATAGGCCAAGCGATTCATATTTTTTAATTGATTTAAGGGCAATAGACTTACCTTTCTTCCGAGGCTCTTGCTCATTAAGTTCTATCTCATGACTTCTTAAAGCGCTGATGATTTCTTCCAGAGTCACGTTGTTCAGATCTTTTGATACTTTGAAAGCAGTGACCATAGGTGCCCATCTTCTGGGCAAACTTCTGATGATCTTCTTAACATGGTCTGCCTTAGTATATCCCTTGTTCAGAACTCTCAGACCAACAATCAGAGTTTGGAGCCTTGAGAAGATATCTTCTATAGATTCACTTTCTTCCATCTTGAAGGCTTCATACTTCTGGATGAGAGCCAGAGCTTTAGTCTCCTTCACTTGAGCGTTTCCTTCATGAGTAATTTTGAGAGACTCAAACATATCATGCGTTGTATCTCTATTTGTGATCTTCTCATATTCCATTTTAGAGATAGCATTTAGAAAAATATTTCTAGCTCTGTGGTGATTTTTGAAATCAGCTTTTTGTTGTCTATCCATATTTTTTCTATCAATCTTATTTCCTTCTGAGTCTGTAGGATGTGTGTAAACATCCAAGACTATATCCCATAAATCACTATCATGACCTAGAAAGAAACTTTCTAGTCTATCTTTCCAATATTCAAAATCTTCTCCATCAAATACAAGAGGTTTGTTGTAGCTATTGTTGTTTTATTCAGTTGCCATTTATGTTTTCTTCTGGATCTTTTCCTGACACGGTTAAGTGTTGCGCTCAGAGTCAAGCTCTGATACCAATTGAAGGGTGAGAAAACACTTAGAAGAGGGGGGGGGTTGAATAAGTTTCTCTTTTTCTTTTTCTTAAAGGCTCAACAATAATGGAAAGACACAATTATTTTTATCCTGGTTCGTTTGAACTCAAACTACTCCAGTCCACCCGCCAAGGTGATTTCTCCTTTCTCAACAAGAACTTAATTCACTATAATCAACTGATTACAATCACACAACAACTGTTGTGACTAACAATGCACAAGTAAACTTACAAGTGACTAACACCACTGAGACTCAAACTAGTCCTAGTCTTCTTGAGAAATCTGACCAAACTTGGTCTCTCAAGGAACAATTACAAGAATTAAATATTTACAGATAGTGAAACAAATTTGCTTCTAAGAAAGCTATATCAAAACTGTGATTTTTCACTAAGCTTAGTTTTGCACAAAGTGTTTGTAAAATAACTTTTGAGCTTAGAATATTTTCACGTAAATCATATTGTTCTGGATTTGTTGAGCAATTGGCTTGCAATAAATGATCTTCTATATATAGCAAGAAGAAAATGACCGTTGCGGCCTTCAAAAGTGGAGAGCAATTAATGTTTGTGTGTTTGCTTGCAGTATTCCATTTTCCAATGAACTAGCGTAGACACTTGAGTGCATGTAGCCATCTTTGCATTAAATGAGAAAACGACACTTTAT
Organism: Vicia faba; assembly: GCA_948472305.1. Lineage (NCBI taxonomy): Eukaryota > Viridiplantae > Streptophyta > Magnoliopsida > Fabales > Fabaceae > Vicia > Vicia faba. The sequence continues at coordinate 38,555,327 of OX451740.1, forward strand.
CAGAGTATGTTTCCTGAACCTTGACAAGACTTGTTAGCTTCTATATTCTTTCAGAACTAGCTTCACATCTTGCTTCAGAACATGCTTGCATATCTTCTTATCAGCGCTTGCTTGCAGAATTCTTTCAGAACTAGCTTCTCGTTTTGCTTGCAGAATCCTTCTTAACATAGCTTGCTTTCAAAGTACTTCTGATCAACGCTTGCTTTCAAAGTACTTCTGAACATGGAAACTTTCTAAGGATTAGAAGATGAATTAAATAGTTTCTTATCAGAGTCAACATCAGAACTTGTGCTAAAACAAATAGTTCTTTCATCAAAAGAACTTCTTCATTTATTTTTAGATCAGCACGTCAAAATGCTTCGGTCATAACATTATCTGAAACAAATAGATATGTTCATCATAGTATCAATTATATAAAATATATTTTATTGTTATCATCAAAACTCTGAGATATGATCAGAACCAATCTTGTTCTAACACACACTTGTTACTTTCACCAAAGGAATTAAATAAGAGATGGAAATTGGAGTTTTTTAAAACGTGATTCAAATCAAGAAGGGAATATGATTCGAATCAAACTGGCCAACCCCTAAAGGAGCATTTTCAAAGCTCATGATTTGAATCAAATGTAGCACATGATTCAAATCAAATGAAGCTATGATTCAAATCAAGAAGGAAATATGATTCAAATCAATTGGTCTTGAAACTTTTCCAATTTTCAAAGTGAGTGATTCAAATCAGAAATAACACATGATTCGAATCAAATACCAAAACATCCAAATTTAAAAGGTTCTAACTTGTGATTCAAGCTATGAATTTTTAGATAGAATTTCGACGACCAAGAAGGTTTGAAATAATAAGTAAAGCTAAAGGAAGATATTTGAGACAAGCAAGAAATTTCAATTGGAGTTCGAAACAGTGAAAACTTTGACTGAAAAGCCTTATGTCTACAGGGTACTGATGGCCATGAACTTAGAATATTTTTCAGTTCAAGTTGGAGTAAGGTTCGACATGAATATATAACCTAAGACTTCGAAGAAGATAAATTTGAAATAAGGTTGATTAATCTTGTTTTGATCTTATCCAATTTGCAAGGACGCGTGAAAGCCTGACTGTGATGCGGTGGGAGAACTGACTTGAGGGTTTTGCGTTTTATCGCAAATGTTACGGTTAGCAAGAGTCGCCACCGACTTTTCTTTTATCCAAAAGGAAAGGTGAAAAAGCACAGGAAAGACCTTTGAGATATTTTCTTGAGTTCGGGGGGGGGGGGGTTGATTATGAAAAAGGAAGGTATTAGCATCCTTTCCATCCATGGTTTTCCATGGGCTCTTAGTTACTTGCTAGATTACTTGCTTTTTGTTTTGAAATTGTGCTTTATATGGTTTTTGAAAGTATTTTGTAAAAGAGGCCATTGATTTAGGCAATCTTTGTAATGATTCTCGTTCTTAAGAAGGTATACTAACATGTTTGTCTTTTTGAAAATGTTTTCAATGTTTGTAAAATGTTTGAAAATGTGTGTGTTTGTTTTGAAAATAGAAAGGATAGTTGTTTGGAAATAGAGCAAGTAACTAGAAGTAATCTACCTACTCAAATGTATTTCTTGTACATTTTCTATTCCTTTGACATTGTTGTCTTACCATTAATTCGGTAAGCAACCCTATCTTTGGATGTAAACGGGACGGGCGTGGGTCATCGTATAACCATGATTAGCAATGTTGCAAAGTATCTTAGTATTTTTTAGGGACCAAGATCATTTTTGTAAGGCAACCTTGAATAGCGTCATCGAGGGACTATGATCTTATACTTGTTTGTTTTTTCAAGATACTTTGCATGTGTAATATGGCCATTTTTGTTTTAGGCAACCAAGTGGAGAAACCCTAAGGATGCTTGTGTGCAAGTGTATCATTTTCATGCTTTGGTTTTATCTTGTATTTAGGGTTTTCTATTTTGCTTTGTTTTGATCTTATCATACAAATCCTAATTACTAATCATGGCATGTAAAATGGTAAATTGCATAATGTAAATATTACTAAGCTATTACAACAATTTTATGGGAGGGGGGAATACAAATTTGAATGGGGATTTGCAAGAATATAAAGCTAAATAAATTATTACAACCAAATCGAATTTGTACAAATTTGAATAAATAAAAATACAATATTTAAAGATGCAATATAATGTACATGTAAGAAAAGATTTTTGTCTTGTTTTTATGTAAAAGAGATTTTAATCTAAACTTAAAAATGTAAGGAAAAGAAATTAATTTCTTAAAAGGGAGGTTTAACCCTAATTATTATTTTAAAAGAAAATAAAGTTCTTATATATTATTTTTTAGGTATTTTGTATATTTAAAATAATAAATAATATTGTATAAAAAATATAAAGTTTTTTATATATGCAAAAATAAATATGTATGAGTATAGTATGAAAAGTAAATAAATAAATTAAACTAAATATATTTTAATTGTATTTTACAAGTTTATTAAGAAAATATATGATATATATTAAAATAAAATATATTTTTATGTGAAAAAATAAACTAAAATAAAATAAAGATGCAATATTATGAAATTTATATTTTTTGGATTTTTATACATTAAAGAAAATATTAATGAAAACAAAAATAAATTAAATAAAAATGTATGGAAAATAATGGGTCAGGGGGGTATAGTAAGCAAGCTAGAGACAGTATGTTAGCAAAAAGACCATGGCCCAAATATGGAGGCCCAAACTTGCAAAAAAGCAAAAACTGAAAAAAAAAGGGAAAAGTATGAAAAACAAAAGTAGCGCCCAGGTTCGAACCCAGGACATGGGTCTCACCAGCGCGCTACTTTGCCACTGGGGTGGCTATACATCCATTGTCTTAAGGGAAATGAAAATAAGATAACATAAAACAAATCCTTGCCCTGTACTTCATCTTCTTCCTCAAGCTTTGCCAGATGTCCTGTAACTCTCTCATTCTTCGGTGAAAATGAAAACTCATAACATGAAAGTTGTAGTATTTAATCTCACGATTCTAACCATATAAGTTATGTAAGATATCAATCAAAGATCAGAGAGAATTTTAAAAGCCCTAAATTTAAACCTAATATTTTCAGAAACTTCAAGTTCTAAATTCTCTCAACTCAAGTAAAATAAATGCAAGATAAAGATATGTACAATTTCGTTGTAATGAGGACTACATTATTTATTCACAAATCATGGCCAATGGTTGCCTGTACAAGGAGATAGAGTTTGAGATTTTACCTCCTTCAGTTGAAATCGTGGATGGAACTGGAGTGAGTTTGATGGAGGCCTGATGCTTGCTTGAGCTTCCTTGAACTTTCCTGAATGTATTCCAACCCTTGCCTTGCTCTGAAAGTGTTTGAAACTCCTTGGCCAAGTCAATCTGCAAGCTTTGAAAACAAAAATGGCAGATTGGAGAAGCGGTTACAGTTCAGGGATGAAGGTCTGGATTGGTTAGATATCAAGTTGGTAAGATGTTTTGATGATAAAAACTAGAAACGCATGAGCCAAATGAGAGATTGGTATGCTTATGCCAAAAACTGCAAGTTTGATAATTTTATGGTGTTTTTGAGCTTGGGAGTGTTTCAGGCCTTAACCAATTGTGTTATGTGCTGCATTATGTTTGTATATTAGTATAGAATTGGTTTCTAGTCAGCCCTTCAACAGATGTGCCAACTCTAGCCTTTTGACAACCTTTTCTTGCTTTTGAAGCAAAGTGAAGGGACAAGGCTTGCCATGCTTGTACTTTCTTTCTTAGGGTTGGTATAAACTTGTACCAAATGCTTTAGGTCTGTAAAACTTATATGTACAATGGAGACAGGTTCAAGGCTCAAGAATTGGAAAGTGGCAAAAGTTGAGCTTTTTCAAAATGGCAATGGTCACTTTATGCCATTTAAGGAATTGCAACTTGGATAATGGCTTAAAAGCTTGGATCAAAGCTTTGTCAACTGAGTGAGCATTAAATTAAGGACTGAGGAACAAGTTTGGGACCTGTAAAGCATGGATTAGGCAGCATAGGTACTGATTGGAACTTTGTTCTTCATGAAATGGCTTGGACAAAAAGTGAGAAATTGCCAACTTCATCTCTTCGATTCTCTCTACTCAAAAATGATCTTGAAGAGTTCTTGGACATTTTGGAAATATTGCAATATTCTCTATAACTCATCTTTGAAATTCATTTTGATATACCTCTTGGAACTAGGTGAAAAATTGCCATGAAGTTGGGTCCAAAACCTGCCTAAATTAGGGCAAAATTTCACTAAGTAATTTAGTTCATGAGCATGTATTCATAAATTTATATCTTGAGATCCAAGAATCTTTATGGAAAATTGTGTGAAGAAAAGTTGTAGATTTTATGGAGGTCTACAACTTTCATGTTGGGAACTTTCTTTGAATCATTATGCATCATGGTGAAAAAATGGCTTAAAGTTGAGAAAAAATAAAAAAAATTCTATACTTAGAAAATTTTCTAAGTTAAGAAAAATTTCAAATTCAAACCCTAATCTTCAAACTTGGATTTCTTGATGAACAAGTTTCAAATTTTGACATATTTTGATGAATTATGACCCTTGGCCCTTGATTTTGACCAAAAAGTTAAAGTTTGACTTTTCAGTGTACAGTTGACTTTTGATCAGTTGACTGCAAATTTCATCTGTCAATCCAATGAAATTGAAATGTTTTGAGCCATGTAATTAGTTCAAGATGATGAAATTGAATCCTTGAAATCATGCTTCAACTCAATTGGTCAATTTCTAAGTCAAAAATCAGAAATTTCCCTTCCTCAGTCAAAACCCTAATTTTGACCATTTTGCCCTTTTGGTGATTTGATCAAATTTCTTGAGGAATTATGATCCAAACTTGACCAAATGATACATATAAGCTTAAAATGTTGATGTGGATCAAGAATTATGAAATTTGTCTGTGAATTGGCCATGGTTGACTTTTTCCCCAATACAGTTGATTTTTAGGTCAACTGCCCAATTGACTGATCAAAAATATATTTCAAAGCTTGAAACTTGTCCTGAGTGATCTTAGGGATCCATAATGATGTTTAAAAGTCACATGAAGCATTGATAGTCCAAAAATCCTTATGCAACCTCAAACCCTAATTTTGGGTCATCAGTGCAAGATGATATGCCTTGAGCTGACCAAACCCTAATCCAGTCTTGAGTCAAAGAAACCTTGTGAGAAAAGTCTTGATAAATGAGAGGGCAAATATTGGGGTACAACACTGACAATATTGAAATACACGTAGACGAAAAACGTGTCATCCTCAAAAGGAAAGACCATTTTGTTATTGTTAGTGTCGAATTAGTATAAATAGAGGTCTTAGGATCAGATTTTAGGCATTCACGTTGTACCAAAAACTCACAAATACTCGAAGTATCTAAGTATTATTGAGAAAAGAGTTGTCTGAGAAATGTACGTCTGAATCACTTTGTTTTTATTCAATATCAAGTTACTTATTTTAACATCATTTTCATTCCTTTACATTTACCTTTGAAATCTATTTACATTCATGTACTTTTTATCAATCGTTCCTGCATTGCTTTTAAAATTCCTTTAAGTGTCGAAGTTATTATTAACAAGAAAACTTAAGAAATACTAAGCACATATGTCCTAGGACCAATCTAGTCGATCCTGTGAGTACCCAAAAATTGAATTTGGAAGACTAGCAGTTGTTTACCAAAATTCACAGTAAACAAATTGGCACGCACAGTGGGACCATTGTGTTTAAGTCATTTTTACTTAATCTTTTTGAAAAGTTTTTTCTGCATTTAGTTCTCCATATCTAGGTTTCTCAAACTCCATTGCATGAGATTAAGGAGTTGCGGGGTAGTCAGAAATAACGAACCATTACCAAAAAGTAAATACGTTAGAAGGATGGTGACTCCACCATGTAACCATGGAGAACAACCCCCTTCAACAGGGGAAAATACGACCCGTAACATCTGTGACTAAACCAATACACTTTATGATGAGTACGACGATCATACTGTCGAACGCTCAAAGTGGACCAATATTATCCCCTATAAGAACACAAGGTCAACCAGTGACCCCAAAACCAGTGGGGACTATTACTTTAAGACCTTATGTGCCTGGATTTTCAGTGCCTATGAATGATCCGGAACAGCCATATGGCATGCCAACTTTAGTGATGGCAAGTTTGCATAATAGTGTATCAACATTTGTTGATCCATTGATGAGTACGTGTTCACCATTGCAAGGGTTAGAATCGACTGTTAATTGATAAGTGCAAATTGTAGCTACTTTTGTATATACTTTTTGTTGCACTTATCGACTCTTTGTTATTAATTTTGGTTGAATAAACTCGACTTTTGTGTAAATATGTATACTTAGTGTATAATTGTATTTATGATTCACTTATGTATAATTTGATAGTTTTAATGTCTTTTTGTAGGTATTTTCGTGTATTTGGAGAATCGAGGAATAAGGTGTCGAAGGCATGGCTCTAGATAGACATTTTTGGAAGAAATAAAGAAAATAAGTGTTATAGACGGGGCTAAGTGAGGTTTGTGGGCGCTTAGCGCGCCCTGGGAGCTGAAGAGGAAATTTCGGCAGAGGAGAGCATGCTAAGAATGGTCTGAGCCCACTTAGCACGCTCTAAGGCGGTTTAGTGAATTTAAGTGAAGCCCGCTTAGCGCGGTCTGCAAAATTTTGTTTTATAACTTCATATTAGTTCATTTTTAGGTTATGGTTTTGGGTAAGTTTTTGCTCCCAAATCCATCAACCTCCAATTTTGTTAGGATTATCTTAGATAATAACTATGGAGCTTGCATACGGATGATCCGGGGTGGATTTCTCTTTGATTAGCGCTAATAAACCGGTAGATATGTGGTTCATTTCTCTTTTTCTTTGTGTATTGTCTATTGGTTGAGTTTGTATATGTATTTACTTTGAACTCGTGTATATTTGTCGCCCTTGTGTTGTACCCAAAAATTTTCCCTCTCATTTTATCAACATTTCTCATCACAAGACTCTTGGAACTCAAGATCAAGCTAGGGTTTGCTCTGCTCAAGGCATCTCCTTGCACTGTTGACCTGAAATTAGGGTTTGAGTTTGCACAGGGATTTTTGGACCTTCAATGCCAAAGTTGACTTTCATACTTCATGTTGGACTCATAAATTTTCCCATACCAAGTTTCAAGCCTTGTATCAAATTTTTACCCAGTCAATTAGACAGTTGACCTAGAAATCAACTATATTGGGGAAAAAGTCAATTGTGGCCAACTTACAGTCAAACCTCATGAATTTTGACCCACATCAACATTATGAACTCTTATGAGCCATTTGATCAAGTTTGGACCACAAATCCACAAGAAATTTGATCAGATCACCAAAAGGGCAAAATGGTCATTTTTAGGGTTTTGACTGTACAAAGGCAAGTTTTGACTGTTTGACCTAGACAATGGCAAATCAAGCTCAAACATGGACTCAAGGACTCAATGAAATTATCTTTACCTATTCAACAAGTTCAAAAGATCTCAAATGCATAGGATTGACAGATGAATTTTTAAGTCAACTGATCAAAATTTGACTGTACACTAAAAAGTCAAACTTTGACTTTTTGGTCAAAATCAAGTGCCAAGGGTCATTTTTCATCAAGATATGTCAAATTATGAAACTTGTTCATTAAGAAACCCAAAATTGCAAATTAGGGTTTGAAATTGAAAATTTTCATAACTTAGAATTTTTCTAAGTTATGAAATTTTCTTAATTTTTCCTAACTTTACCCCACATTTTCACCAAGATGCAAATGGATTAAAACAAAACTTACAACATGAAAGTTGTAGTCCATCACAAAGTCTAAAACTTTGATTCACAAAGTTTTCTCAAAAGAAGCTTGTATCTCAAGTTATGATTTTTGGAACAAGGGTCCCTAAAACTTTTAACTTAGAGAAATTTTGCCCTAGTTTAGGCAGGATTTTGACCCATCTTCTTGGCCATTTTTGACATAGTTCCACTTGGAGTATCAAGTTGCATTTCAAAGATGGATTATAGTACTTGTTGCAAACTTTCCAAATTGTCCAAGAACTCCTCAAAAACATTTGTGGTTAGGGAGAATCGAATGCTTGAAGTTGGCAAAAACTCACTTTGTAACCATGGCCAATACATGTTCATACAAGTTGCAAAATCTGACCAAACTAGTTTTGTACTTGATTACAGGTATCTAAACCAATTTACACTCAAAAATTGAATGCAAATACATTGGTTAGAGGCATTGTTCTGATCAAGGGAGTATTATACAATGAATAATTCCATTTTGGGCATAAAGATAACACTTCCATTTTCATAAAGCATAACTTTTGCAAAGTTGTTTATCTTGAGCCTTGGACCTCTTTCTTTGCAGCAAACAAGTTCCACAAACTTAGGAAAATGTACAAGAAACTTGTGCATGCTTGGAGATAGCCTGTACAGGCCTATCTCATTTCACTTCACACTTTTCTTTCAAAACAAGTCAACTTGCCAAAAGGACATAACTTGCATATCTGATATAATCAACTTAAGCCAACATTTGAAACAAGCTTTGCACATCCCTTGGAGCCAGAAACACGAGCCATTCATCCCTCAAACACCCTTGTACACAAAAACCATATTTTCTTGCAAAATAGGGCAGGCCCTGCAGAATCACTTCCATCTTCACATTGCCTCGTGCGTTTTGCCCCAATCTTGTTCCAATACCTTCCATTCAACTCACTCAAGCTATCCCACACCTCCATTGCCAACTGTAACTCCATTTACAGTGTTCACCATTTTCGTTTCAAGCTTGTGCAGGTTGACTTCTAGAGGTTGATTCAGGCCATTTCAAAACAAACTAAGCATTGGGAAAGATCCAGGGAACATCAAGCAAGCTCAAAAGAACCTCAGGCCTCACTGAAAGCTGCTGCATTGCCATACTCGTGTCCAACTGAAACAGGTATTTTGCAACTTCCTATCTCTCTATTTAGGAATCATTAGGCTTAGGTTTGTGAATGAAAAGTGTAGTACTCATAGCCCTTAATATGTACATATGCTCAGTTTTCATTTATATTAAACGTGCTAAGAGAATTTCATCCATGAACATGCTGAAAAAACTAGGTCAGATTTTAGGGCCAGAGAAATCCTCTCTGGTCTTTGAGAGTTAGATCAAGTTTTTTATATGGTTAGAATCGTGGTTTAATGCTCTACAAGTTTCATGTTTTGAGTTTTGGCAAAAGATCATGTTTCCAGGAGTTAGCAGTTTGTACAGGGGAAGCGCGCGTTTGTCACAAGGAAAAAGATGAAGTGGAAATGGGCTGGGCCTGTTTTGTTCTTCTTTTTGCACCTCCCTCTTTTCTTTTTGCACCCCCTGGCCCAATTTCTTTATACTTTGTTATTTTTGCATTTTTATTTCATTTCTGATTTTATTATTTTATCCCCAAATATAAAAAATGCTTAAAAATATTTTCACATTTTTTTTACATTTATTTGGCATTTTATTCTTTTTTTTCTAACATTAAAAACACTTTTAATACTTTTATATTATTTTGTTTAAATTTAAAAATAATGTAAATAATACTTCTATTTTTTATTTCTTAATTTTATTCACATTGAAAATATTTTCTTGAATACATTTTATTTTTGTAAACATTTTATTTTATTTTACATATACTTAAAATATATATATATATATATATATATATATATATATATATATATATATATATATATATATATATATATATATATATATATATATATATATATATATATATATATATATATATATATATATATATATATATATATATATATATATATATATATATATATATATATATATATATATATATATATATATATATATATATATATATATATATATATATATATATATATATATACCTTTATTTTATTAAAAACATAAGATAAAAATACAAAAATATTACATTTTTATTTTTATTACTATTTTATACTAAAAAACACTTTTTTTAAATATATTTTTATTTTTGTACATATTAATATATTTTTGCATATAAATAATAGATAATATTATTTTTAAAGAAAATTAGGGTTTACCCCTTTAATAAATAAAATTAATCCTTTTCTATTTATTTCTTTACATTTCTTTATATTGAAAACATTTTTACATACATAAAAACTTCTTTTTTGCATAATACATTTTATTTAATATTTATTTATTTTGCTTATTTAAATATTGTACATTTAAATATTATGCATTGTAAATTTAATTTGGTTGTAAATTCAATTCTGACCACCATGGACGGCGACGATTTGCCACACCCTGCAAACGCAGACATAGTCAAAAGATACTACGCATAAATAACCCGACAAGTCGAAAACCCGAAAGGGCGACTTGGGCAAAAATGGGCATCCCGGTGAACCGAAAATCCAAAAGGGCGGTTCAGGCAAAAATTAGGGATAAAACAAAAAAAATTTGTACACCCGGCAAGTTGAAAACCCGAAAGGGCGACTTGGGCAAAAAAGGGTTTCCCGGTGGATTGAAAACCCGAAAGGGAGATCCAGGCAAAAGTTAGGGAATTAAAGCGTATGACTATGTCTCGTCGGATCACTTTAAAGAACAATCTCTTCATCAACAAGCTCCGAGCTTCTGATCAATCCAATCATCGGCGGACGAAGCATTGAATGGACAAGATATTCAGAGTTGTGAAGGCTATAACAGAATGGAATCCCATGGAATTGTTACACATAGCCATCTTTCTTTTGTATAAAATTTTCAATTTTTTACGACAACATCCTCTTACTAGGATGCCTGTCTCCTTTGTACAAAGATACTCATAAAAAGTTAATACAAACACTTTTCCAAATACAGAAATTTGCTTTGTCTTCCTTTTGCTTTTTACACTTATGTTTTATTTGAGAAACGTCCAATGTTTTGTTAAATAGGCATATGCATTTGAACATAATCATTTTCTTACAAATCAAGAAAGATGATTGCTGATAGGTTGAAGGTACAGATAGATATCTTGATGCCCTTTCAGAAGAATTCCCCAGCGGAATTAAACTCCAAATTCCTCAACAAAGTTAAAATCCAGAACTTAATTCCCCAAACAGAGTTAAACTTCAGGATCCTCAGCAGAACAAAATCTTTCTCAAAGCTGATTTCCCCAGCCAAGAGAGCCTTCCAGAACTTAATTCCCCTCAGAGGTAAGTTTCAGAATCCCCAGTGGAGCCAAAACTATCAATCCCCAGCGGAGCTAAAACCTCCAACTTTCAATCCCCAGCGGAACCAGATTAGTAAACATTCTCCCCACAGAGATACTTCCCATCAGATTGAAGATTCTCAGTCTTACTTCTCCAGCATAAGTCTACCAGGTTCTGGACTCCCCAGAAGAGATCATCAGAATTCTCATTCCCCACAAGTCACCAAGGATTTTTCAAACCCCAACAGTGATCCTAAGATCCCTCAACAACTGAAGATCTTGTTCCCCAAGTAGTCAGCAGTCAACAAGGATGTCTCAGCTTCAACAATCAAAGATTCTTGCAATCCCCTGCAGCAGTCAAGGATTCACTTTCCCCGGCAGCAGTCAAGATTCTATTATCTCCGGCTATCCAGGATTCATATATCCTCAGCAAGACAGCTCATCAGCTTACATGCGCATTCATTACATTCATATCATAAACATTGATATAACATATATTGCATCATACATTTCATGCAACATAACTTTGTGTTTCAGCTAATATTTTACCCTTTTCAGGATAAGATTAATAAGCTTCAACTTCAACTTTTGAAAACAGTTTACGGACGCTTCCCAACATGGATGTTGATCTATTGCTTATTCAACTTCAACTTCTGAAAACAGTTTACGGGTTCTCCAGACACGGATGTTAATCTATCACTTGTACAGATTCAAGACTTCTGAAAATAGTTCACGGATTCTCCAAACACGGATGTTAATCTATCACTTGTACAGATTCTAAACTTCTAAAAACAGTTCACGGATTCTCCAAACACGGATGTTAATCTATCACTTGTACAGATTCAAGACTTCTGAAAACAGTTCACCGATTCTCCAAACACGGATGTTAATCTATCGCTTGTTCAGATTCCAACTTCTGAAAATAGTTTACGGTTGCTTCCAGATATAGATGTCAATCTATCGCTTGTTCAGACTCAACTTTTGAAAACAGTTTACGGATTCTCCAAACACGGATGTTAATATATCACTTGTACAAATTCCAAACTTCTGAAAACAGTTCACGGATTCTCCAAACACGGATATTAATCTATCACTTGTACAGATTCCAAACTTCTGAAAATAGTTCACGGATTCTCCAAACACGGATGTTAATCTATCACTTGTACAGATTCAAGACTTCTGAAAACAGTTTACGGGTTCTCCAGACACGGATGTTAATCTATCACTTGTACAGATTCAAGACTTCTGAAAACAGTTCACGGATTCTCCAAACACGGATGTTAATCTATCACTTGTACAGATTCGAAACTTCTGAAAACAGTTCACGGATTCTCCAAACACGGATGTTAATCTATCACTTGTACAGATTCCAAACTTCTGAAAACAGTTCACGGATTCTCCAAACACGGATGTTAATCTATCACTTGTACAAATTCCAAACTTCTGAAAACAGTTCATGGATTCTCCAAACACGGATGTTAATCTATCACTTGTACAGATTCCAAACTTCTGAAAACAGTTCACGGATTCTCCAAACACGGATGTTAATCTATCACTTGTACAGATTCAAGACTTCTGAAAATAGTTCACGGATTCTCCAAACACGGATGTTAATCTATCACTTGTACAGATTCCAAACTTCTGAAAACAGTTCACGGATTCTCCAAACACGAATGTTAATCTATCACTTGTACAGATTCAATACTTCTGAAAACAGTTCACGGATTCTCCAAACACGGATGTTAATCTATCACTTGTATAGATTCCAAACTTTTGAAAATAGTTCACGAATTCTCCAAACACGGATGTTAATCTATCACTTGTACAGATTCCAAACTTCTGAAAACAGTTCACGGATTCTCCAAACACGGATGTTAATCTATCACTTGTTCAGATTCAAGACTTCTGAAAATAGTTTACGGATTCTCCAAACACGGATGTTAATCTATCGCTTGTTCAGATTCAAGACTTCTGAAAACAGTTCACGGATTCTCCAAACACGGATGTTAATCTATTACTTATTCAACTCCAAGAAAACAGTTTACGAATTCTCCAAACACGGATGTCAATCTATTGCTTATTCAGACCCCCAGTCCAGAGATATTCCAAACATGGATACCTTTCTGATACTCACTTACTCACCAATGACATACAATTCAGCAAACAATCTCCAGATGGCATCTTTAAGCCCATCCCTGACAAGATCCTGTCACCTCTCCAGATGGCATCTCTAAGCCCATCTCCAGCAATTATCCATCATATCTCCAAATGTCATCTTTAAGCCTATTCTCGCATCCATGTCTTGTCGAGTGCAAATTTACGGGAACTCTAGTGTCCAATCCTCTTTTACCATTCGAGTCGCAAAAGGCAATCTTGCCAATCTAAATCTTCAAGTGCAAGAAGATTGAACAGGGGAAACTGTTGTACCCCAAAATTTGCCCTCTCATTCCATCAACATTTCTCACCACAAGGCTCTTGGATCTCAAGATCAAGTTAGGGTGTGCTCTGCTCAAGACCCCTCCTTGCACTGTTGACCCAAATTAGGGTTTGAGTTTGCACATGGATGTTTTGACCTAAAATGACCAAAGTGACTTTCATGCTTCATGTTGGACTCACAAGTTTATCCATACCAAGTTTCAAGCCTTGATTCCAATCTTTGCCCAGTCAATTGGACAGTTGACCTAGAAATCAGCTGTATTGGGGAAAAAGTCAACTGTGGCCAGTGGACAGTCAAACTTCATGATTTTTGACCCACATCAACATAATAAACTCATATGAACCATTTAGTCAAGTTTGGATCACAATTCCACAAGAAATTTGATCAGATCACCAAAAGGGCAAAATGGTCATTTTAGGGTTTTGACTGCACAAGGGTAATTTTTGACTGTTAAACGTAACCAATGGCAAACCAATCTCACATATGGACTCAAGGACTCAATGGCATTATCTTGACCCATTCAAACAAGTTCAAAAGATCTCAAATGCATAGGATTGACAGATGAATTTTTCAGTCAACTGATCAAAATTTGACTGTACACTGAAAAGTCAAACTTTGACTTTTTGGTCAAAATCAAGTGCCAAGATTCATTTTTCATCAAGAAATATCAAATTATGAAACTTGTTCATCAAGAAACCAAAAATTACAAATTAGGGTTTAAAATGGAAAATTTCATAACTTAGAAAATTTTCTAAGTTATGAAACTTTCTTATTTTTTTCCTAACTTTGTCCCATTTTTTCACCAATATGCAAATGGATTCAAACAAAACTTGAAACATGAAAGTTGTAGTCCATTGCAAAATATACAACTTTTATTCACAAATTTTTCTCAAAGGAAGCTTGTATCTCAAGTTATGATTTTTGGAATAAGGGTACCAAACACTTTTAACTTAGACAAAATTTGCCCTATTCTAGGCAGGATTTTGGTCCAACTTCTTGGCCATTTTTCACATGGTTCCACTTGGATTTTCAATTTGCATTACAAAGATGGATTGTAGTAAATGTTCCAAGCTTTCCAAATTGTCCAAGAACTTACCAAACACCCTTGTGGTTAGAGAGAATCGAATTTGCAAAGTTGGCCAAAACACACTTTTGTTCATGGCCAAGGCTTGTTCATAACACTTGCATTTTCAAATCAGTTTGTGCATTGCTAGCTTGCAGGCCTCAAGACCAAGTTTACACTCAATAATTTAATGCCTAACCATTGTGTTAAGGCATTATTTCACCCATTTGGGCATTACACATAGAATTAACCCTTAAGTAGAAAAAGCAAAATTGCCATTTTGATAAAATATCACTTTATGTCAAGTTCCAAATCCTTGAGGTACAGGCCAGATCTTTGAGGCAAAGCTAAGTACACAAATTCCATTTACCAAGATAAAATGCTACAATATGCTTGAGAGGATTGTACATGCCTATATTGCAACTTGAACTCTCTTACTTCAAAAAGAAGCAACTTTGCAAAACATATGCAACTTTCACTTCCTGCAAACCAGAGCTTAAGCAAACCTTGTATACATCTTCCACACATCCCAACTGACCTGAAACACGACTCAACCATCCCTCATACCTCCTCATACATCAAAACACCACCTTGCTGCAGAAACAAGGCATTCCCTGCAACTTGAGTTCCATAATCAATTACACTCGTGCGCTTTGGCTAAAACTTGTTCAAACACATTCCATACCATCCACTGAAAATATCCCAAGCCTTGAACTCAAGCTGTAACACCCCTAACCACGTTTGCCATTTTCACTTTCAAGATGTGCAGGTGAACTTCTACAACACGATACAGACAGTTTCAAAGCAAGCTAGGTACTTGGGAAGCATCCTTGGACCTCAGGTAAGCTATACAGAAGCTCAAACTCCATTGAAGATGGCCACATTGCTCTACACGATCCAAGCTGAAACAGGTAATCCATGGACTTATATCTCTTAATCTAGGAAGAGTTAAGCTTAGGTTTGTGAATGAAACATGTCCTACTCATAGCCCTGAAGCCATACATGTGATCACTTTTCATTTATGTTAAACGTGCTGTGAGAATTTTAGCCATGAACATGAGGAAAAAAATAGGTTAAAATTTAGGGCCAGAGAAATTCTCTCTGGCCTTTGAGAGTTAATCCAAGTTTTTTACATATTTGAAATCGTGGCTTGATGCTCTACATTATTTGTGTTATGAGTTTTTGCTAAAAATCAAGGAATTAAGAGATAGCAGGTGTAGAAGGAAGCGCGTGTTTTCTTGTTCAAACAAGTGCTGGAGGTTGAAGATAGAGTTGACTTGGGCTGGGCCTGAGTCAACTTGCTTTTTGCACCCCTTTTTTCCATTTGCACCCCCCTGGCCCATTATGTTAAATATTTGTTATCTTTGCATTTTTCTTTTTGATTCTGACTTAATATTTTTTGTTCAAACATAAAAAACACAAAAAATATTTTTCCACGTTTTTTTTACATTTATTTGGCATTTATTTGCTTTATTGAACATATACATGTAAATAATATAATTCCTTTTCATTTTAAAAACCCTAAAAAATAATACAAAAATATTTATTTTTCAGTTATTATTTTTTATTTACATTTTGAAAACATTTTCTTGAACATACATTTTTGTAAATATCTAATATTATATTTTTGTATATATTTAGCATATTAAATACATTTAATATATACATGTACATATTTTATTAATTAGGGCAAAAAACACAAAAAATAATACCTTTTATTTTTATTTAATATTTGACACCAAAAATACTTTTTTCTACAATATACTTCTTTTTTATTATTAGTGTATAAATTAATATATCTTGTACATAATTAATGAATAAATACTATTTATTCAAAAATTAGGGTTTTGCCCTAAACAACAAAAATAATCAAAAATTAACTTTTTTTATTTTTTACTTCAAACATGAAAACCTTTTTTACATACATAAAAAATCTTTTTTGCATAATACATTGCATTTTGATATTTATTTAAATTGTATTTATTTAAATGTTAAATATTTGTATATTTGATATGGTTGTAATAATTTAGATTTTATTTCCTTGTCAAATATCCCCCAAATCCAAATTTGTACCCCCCTCCCTATATCATGTTGTAATAGCTTAGCCTTTAAATTTTCGTATTTAAAAGCTTTCAATTATGCCATGCTTAGACTTAGGGTTTGTATGCAAATAAAATCAACAAGTAGTTTGACCTAAATCCAAGATAAACATGCATGAAAAACAAACACAATGCACACTTGTACCCTTAGGGTTACTCCACTTGTTGCCTTCAAAAATGGGACATGTTTGCATGTCAAGTACTTTGGCAAAACAAAAACAAATAAAATGATCATAGTCCCTCGATGACGCTATCTTGTTGCCTAAACAAAATGATCATAGTCCCTCAAGAAAATTGCCAAAATACTTGACACTATTGCATTCATGGTCTATACGATGACCCGCGCCCGTCCCGTTAACATCCTAACGCAAGGTTGTTCACCAAATACAATGGTGAAACAACACTGTTAAAAGGGTTAAAAACATAAGGAAAGATCTTTGAGTAAAATAGGGTAGATGACTCTTAGTTACTTGATCAAACTTGCAAAGAAAACATCCTTGCTACTTTTCAAAAAACACACCTCACAACACAACTTCAAAAACAACTTTCAAAAATCATTGAAACATATTTTCAAAAAGACAAACACCTTTGTAAAACATTCAAACATGAATTGTTACAAAGGTTGCCTAGACAAGGCATCTTTTTCAAAACATTTTCAAAACCACACACACAAAGCACCATTTCAAACAATTGAAAATGCAAAGCAAGTGATCTAAGCAAGTAACTAAGATCCCATGGATAACCATGGATGAAAAGGGTGCTAGCACCTTCCCTTTTCATAATCTACCCCCCGAACCCACGAAAACATCTCAAAGGTCTTTCCTGTGCTTTTTGACCTTTCCTTAGGATAAAATAAAAAGTCGGTGGCGACTCTTGCTAAACTGAAACATTTGCGAACACAAACGCAAAATCCCAAGTCAGTTTTCCCACCGTATCACATCTACCATGTCTTTAACTGAAGAGAGAATTCTCTGGAATCTTGGAAGTAAGCTCCTTGAGTTGAGGAGGGATTCTCACAAGGTTGACCTGAATTGTTTTTCTGCGAAGTGGTTCCATGACCTACAAAATAAAAACAAAGATGAAGATCCAAACCCTTGAAATGGTTAGTGGATGCATATGATGCTTTATGATGTTTATGATGTATGCACAACTATATGTACAAGCAAGTCACACAAGTTCCTAGTTTCAGGCTTGCATGGGGTTTCATAGGTAAGTACCCTCTTGAAGATAGTTGGCTCAACCTATCCTATAAATAGTAACCGGGTTCTAAGGAGCTCAATATCACTGAATTATTTTCTGTGTTCATTGTTTCAGTTTAGCCACTTAACTGGTGACTGAAATATTCCAAGAAAATAACCCTCAATGAGTGTAGTATCGAGTATCTACCAACTTCGGACTGCACCAAAGCCGTTCATCTCACTACCCCTAAAAAGGCCAAGATGGTCAAGTAAAGGTTCTAAAAGTCCATTAGTGCTTCATGACATCACTCAGCGGCCCCGTATTCTCTTTGATTGACTCAAAGGCTACCGGTACCCAAAAGTATGTCGCACTAATATAGCTATTGCTTCGACCATGTCGGTATACCCCGCACAGTTTCCACAACGTATTGCTATTTACCTATGAATATTTCCCAAATCCGGGTAGAGGATTTCAAACCCAAACAATATAACCAAATGTAAAGCAATCAAAGCAAGCAAGGTAATCATGCAAAGGTGATCTAAACCCTAAGGTAACCCCACTTTTAGATTATTCCCCAGCAGAGTCTCCAGTTCTGTGATACGGTGGGAGAACTGACTTGAGGTTTTGCGTTTGTGTTCGCAAATGTTTCGGTTTAGCAAGAGTCACCACCGACTTTTTATTTTATCCTAAGGAAAGGTCAAAAAGCACAGGAAAGACCTTTGAGATGTTTTCTTGGGTTCGAGGAGTAGATTATGAAAAGGGAAGGAGCAAGCACCCTTTTCATCCATGGTTATCCATGGGCTCTTAGTTACTTGTTTAGATCACTTGCTTTTGCTTTTCAATTGTTTGAAATGGTGCTTTGTGTGTGGTTTTGAAAATGTTTTGAAAAGAGGCCATCGTTGTGGCAACCTTTGTAATGATTCTTGTTTGAATGTATACAAATATGTATTGTCTTTTGAAAAGATATTTCAATGTTTGAAAGTTTGAAAGTTTGTTTTGGGAAATGTTTTGAAATTGTGTTGTGAAGTGTGTTTGAAAATAGCAAGAATATTTTGCAAGTTTTTTTTGATCAAGTAACTAAGAGTTATCTACCCTATTTTACTCAAAGATCTTTCCTATATGTTTTTTAACCCTTTTGACAGTGTTGTTTTACCATTGTATTTGGTAAACAACCTTGTATTAGGATGTTAAATGGGACAGGCACGGATCATCGTGTAGACAATGATAGCAATTGTGTTAAGTATCTTGAGCAAATTTTCCGAGGGACTTTATCATTTTGTTTAGGCAACCAAGATAGCATCATCGAGGGACTATGATCTTTAGTTTTGTTTTTGTTTTGCCAAAGTACTCAACATGCATAACATGACCCGTTTTTAAGGCAACAAGTGGATGTAACCCTAGGGGTGCAAGTGTGCATTGTGTATTGATTTTCATGCATTTTTGTCTTTGTATTAGTTAAGCTACTTGTTGATTTTGGATTTTTGCATACAAACCCTAATCTCTAATCATGGCATAATTGAAAGCGTAAAAATGCGTAAAAATAAATCTACCATTATTACAACAAGATTATGGGGATGGGGGTATAATTTTTGAATGGGGATTATTTGACAAAATATTAAAACCCTAGTTTTACTATTACATCCAAATTGAATCAAATGGCATAAATAAATGAATAATATTTAAATAAACAAATCAAATAAATATTTAAAATAATATGAATATGCAAAAAAGGTTTTATTTATTTTTATGTATGTAAAAACATTTAATGTAAAAGAAAAGAATAATAAAAAAAGGATTATTATTATATTATTAAGGGTAAACCCTAATTTTTAAGAATATAAATATATTGACTATATTATTTATATACAATAGAATAAAATAGTGTATATACAAAAATAAAATATATTTAGAAAAAAAGTGTTATTTAAGTATAAATAATAATAAAAATAAAAGTATAGTATTTTTATGTTTTTATACTAAAGTATCTATTAAATAAAATAAAAGTATGTATATATATTAATTATATTAAATATGTACAATAAAAATAAAATATATACAAGACTAAAAATATATTTAGAATAATATTTTTTGAGTGTAAATAAAAGAATAAAAATAAAAGGTATAATTATATTATTTTCAAGTTTTCAATAAATAGAAATATATACTAATTAAATTGTTTTTTATGTTAGAAAAAATAGAAATAAAATGCAAAATAAATGTGAAAATTTATAAAATATTTTTAGGTATTTTTTTTATGTTTGGAAATAATAAAAATAAAATCAGAAATGAAAATAAAATAACAAAACATAAAACTATGAAGAAATGGGTCAGGGGGTGTATTAAATAAAAGGGGGGTGTTAAAAACAAAAGAAGCAAAGCCCAGCCCAAGCCAGACTTCATCTTCAACCTCTGGCTTCAAATTTCGTGCGCGCCCTGTACCAATGCTAGATCCTGCATACGTGCTCTATTGCAAAAACACATAACATCAAAGTTGTAGAGCTTTTCAAGATGAATCCAACCATATAAAAAACTTATCCTAACTCTCAAAGGCCAGAGAGAATTTCTCTGGCCCTAAATCTTAACCTATTTTTTTTGGATGTTCATGGACCAAATTCTCTTAGCATGCTTAATTAAAATGAAAACTGAGCATATGTACAACTTCATGGCTATGAATACTACATTTCTTATTCACAAACCTAAGTCTAAATGTTCCTAAATAGAGAGATAGGAAGTTGATAAAAACCTGTTTCAGCTGACTTCGTGTATGGCAATGTGGAGCTTTTCAACAAGGCTTGAGATGTTTGGGAGCTTGCCTGAACTTCCCCTGACCTTCTCCAATGCCTAGCTTGCCTTGAAGGTGCTTGAACAAGCCTACAGAACTCAACCTGCACAAGCTGAAATTGAAAATGGCAAACCCTGTAAATGGAGTTACAATTAGTGGTTAGTGGTTGAGATAGTTTGGATGGGTTATGTGGAAGATGTTTGAACCAATTTGGGACAAAACGCACGAGCAATTTGTGTTGTGGAACTCAAACTGCAGGGAGTGCCCTGTTTTGCCAAATGAAGATGATTTTGTGCTATGGGAGGTTTGAAGGTTCAAAGGGCCGTGTTTCTGGCTCAAAGGAGTGTGAGAAAGATGTTTCAAAAGCTTGCACAAGTTGATTTTTGCTGAGGTTCCAGTTATAGTGTTTTGGACATGTTTCTTGTATTTTAAGCCAAAATGCACACTGATGCAATACAAGCCTGTACAGGCTATCTATCAGCCTACTTCTTCTGATCTTGGCCCCTCAAGTTGATGGATATGCTTTTCTTCATAAGATTTGGCTCTATGCTCAAGGATTGTGGTTTTGACATAAAGCAAGATTTGGCAAAAATGGAAATGTTGCTTTTTCTACTTAGGGATTAATTTTGTGTACAATGTTCTAATGACCAAAACAATGCCTTAGACCAATGGATTTACATTAAATTATTGAGTGTGGAATGGTTTTGAGGCCTGTAATCTAGTGCAAAGCAAGCTGATTTGAATTGGTAATTTGTATCAACATGAACATGCCATGGATGAAAAGTGAGTTTTTGCCAACTTCAAGCCTTCGATTCTCCCTAACCACAAATGAGTTTGGAGAGTTCTTGGACATTTTGGAAAGCTTGCAACACGCTCTACAATCTATCTTTGAAATGCAATTTGATATTCCAAGTGGAACTATGTGAAAAAGGGCCATGAAGATAGGTCAAAATCCTGCCTAAACTAGGGCAAAATTTCACTAAGTTAAAAGTTTTAGGGACCCTTGTTCCAAAAATCATAACTTGAGATCCAAGATTCTTTTGGGAAATCTTTGTGAGTCAAAGTTGTAGACTTTGTGGAGGACTACAACTTTCATGTTTGAAGTTTTGTTTGAATCCAATTGCATCATGGTGAAAATGTTGGGCAAAGTTAGGAAAAATTAAGAAAATTTCATAACTTAGAAAAATTCTAAGTTATGAAAATTTTCAACTTTAAACCCTAATTTGCAAAAATGGGTTTCTTGATGAACAAGTTTCATGTTTTGACATATCTTGATGAAAAATGACCCTTGGCACTTCATTTTGACCAAAAAGTCAAAGTTTGACTTTTCAGTGTACAGTAAAATTTTGATCAGTTGACTGAAAAATTTATCTGTCAATCCAATGCAATTGAGATCTTTTGAACCTTGTGAATAGGTCAAGATGATGCCATTGAGTCCTTGAATCCATGCTTCAGCCCAATTTGACATTGGCTAGGTCAAAAATCAGAAATTGCCTTTGTGCAGTCAAAACCCTAAAAATGACCATTTTGCCCTTTTGGTGATCTAATCAAATTTCTTGTGGAGTTGTGGTCCAAACTTGATCAAATGCTTCATATGAGTTTATAATGTTGATGTGGGTCAAAATTCATGAGGTTTGACTGTAAATTGGCCACATTTGACTTTTTTGCCCAATACAGCTGATTTCTAGGTCAACTGTCCAATTGACTGGGTAAAAATTTGATTCAAGGCTTGAAACTTGGTATGGATGATAACGAGAAATCATACCATATAATTACTATGATTTTTACCGATTTTATAATACATTAAGTCGTCTAACTCCCGATTATTCCGAGTTTATTTGTCTTTTTGCAGGTATAACAATTGTCAACTCAAACCAATAGAAAATGACTACATGAAGGAGGCTAGACAATAAACAAAGAGAAAAAGAACTAAATCTGCAAAGTTTGGAGATTTTGGAGCAGTGACGACCGTCACACCATCGTGACGGGCGTAACGACCCTCAACTTGAAATGACGCTCGTCACACATCACTGACGAGCGTAATGCGCTATTTAAGCGCATTACGACCGTCACCAACCTGTGACGACCATCACGCACGTAAAGGTGAACGTTGTGAATTGGTGGAGACGTGGGGAATGTAAGGGCAGACTATTTCTCCTATTTTCCCTCCACTCAATAACCATGCTCCCTATATTTCCTCCACTCAAGCCTTTTCTCAAGATACTTTCAACTGCTATTTTCTCTCCTATATATATGTGTGATAGTGCAAGGCTGCAGAGGTCGAAGGAATTCTCCCAGAACAAAATTATTACTTTTGCAATTATTTTTATTTCCTTGTTTTAGAGCATTTTCTACGTACTGTAATTCCTACTTCCAGCATTATTTCAAGCTTTAGTTTTTAGGTGTTAATTCTTCATTCAAGAATTGACACAATTTATTTACTTCAATCAAGCCGCAAGGGATATTATAACATTTCAAGATTACCATAGCAACGTTATTTCCAGGTTTTTATTGCAATTAATATTTATTTATTTTTGTATTATGCCAATTATTTTTATAAATTATATTTTGAATTGCATTGTTGTTAAATCTATTATGTCCGGCTAAATTATTCGTACCGGTATGTGACTCTTAAGAACCGAAAGAATTCAGTGATACCTTGGCCAAAAATATTTATTTATAAAACAATTTCTGGTTTCCAATTTCCATGCTTAATTTAACTACCCTTGTCACGAGAGTGAGAGGTTAATTAACACGATTTTGCCACGAGAGTGGGAAATTAATTAAGGCAAGAACCTGCATGCGAGAGCTGGGGTTCAACCCAGATAGTGGTAACGAAACATTAATTTTTAAATACACGAGAGTATTTTAATAAATTAATTAAACTCAAATTGTTTTCAAAAAGTGTTATTAAATTTAAAGTGCATCCACTAGGTTTAGTAGCATAACTTATTTCATGAACACGAGAGTGTATGTCTCAGGTTTTTAAACAATTAGTTTTTACCGAAATACTTTATAAGCCAAGCGATTCACCGAATTCCCGAAGTCCGACTATCACATACCGGTATAACTATTACTATTATTTTTAATTAAACTATTTCCCCCCTAAAATCAAATATTCATCGCTTAGTTAAACAAACTGTAACATTAGATCGTATGCGATTGATCCTCAGTCTCTGTGGGTTCGATAATCATTTAAAACTAGAACGACTAAACTGTATACTTGCAGTTAGTATCCCGATAGACTCATAAATTCCCGATCAAGTTTTTGGCACCGTTGCCGGGGACTGGTAGTCAATTAATTATGATTATTCTATTGCGCGTTTAGACTAGGCAACAGAAAACCCTTTTTCGATTTGTATGCCAAGGACTCGCTCACAAGGCGAACCACTTGACAATTCAATGGACGAACCTGAACACATTCTTTCCGTAAGACGTGCAGTCAGGGATTACTGTTTAAATCACGCTATTCCTTTACCCAAACCCGAAATCAAGATTGATTTTGAAACAGATTCTAATTCTTCCTCTGAGACCGAAACTAATCCAGAATTAGACATGGCCGAAGAACAAAGGACCCGTCCACTGAAAGAGTATGCAACTCCATCACAACAAGAACCCCACAACAACATTGCTGCTCCAGCAATAAACCGAAACGATTTTGAGTTGAAACCGTCATTGATATCAGCTATCCAACAACGCCAATTCTCTGGAGATCCTTCCGAGGATCCAAATGAACATCTTAAAAAATTCGTTCAATTTGCCGACACAGTTATAGAAAATGGTGTTAGTAAAGATGCAATAAGATTACGTCTTTTCCCTTTCTCGCTAAGAGATAGAGCTTGGGCTTGGTTGCAATCCTTGCCATCAAATTCCGTCACTACGTGGGAAGGACTGAAGATTGTATTTTTAGCACGATACTTTTCCCTGAGCAAGACTACTGCACTAAGAGCCCAAATCAACGGATTTAGGCAGAAGGATACTGAATCGCTATTCGATGTATGGGAACGCTACAAAGATATGATGCGAATGTGCCCACATCACGGATTAGAAAAATGGCTGATCATCCACACGTTTTATAATGGACTCTTGTACAACACAAGACTCTCTATAGATGCCGCCACAGGTGGTACACTGGTGGACAAGCCTTATGACGAAGCTAACAAACTCATTGAAAACATGGCTCAAAACCACTATCAGTGGGGAGGAGAAAGAACATCTGTGGAGAAAACTCAAACCAAAGGTGAGATGTACGAGATTAGTAGCCTAGATAAAGTTAATGCTAAGGTAGATGCTCTTACCCAAAAGATAGAAAGCTTGACCTTACCTCCTGCAGCTACCGTGGTCGCAGTTACCCCATGCTGCGAAGTTTGTGGAGTTCCTGGTCATGTTGGAACCGAATGTCAAATCTTAGCAGGAATATCAGTTTATCAGGTAAATTATGCTCAAGGTAATCCTTATGCTAATACCTATAATCCTGGTTGGAAGAACCATCCTAACTTCTCGTACAAGAGCAATAACGCTTTATATGCACCTGGCCAAGCACCTGCTGTACCTCCAGGTTATCAAAAACCCGTTGGTAATGTTCCTAACATTCCTAAGAAATCTAACCTTGAAATCCTAATGGAAAATTTTATCGCTAATCAAGCCCAACAAAACAAAGAATTCCTCAATCAAAACGTTCACACCAGTGAACAGTTGTAGTTATTAGCAAATAAGGTAGATGCCCTAGCAACTCACAATAAAATGTTAGAAACCCAAATCTCCCAAGTATCACAACACCAAGCTAGTTCTGCCGCACCTGCTGGTACATTTCCTGGACAGCCACAACCCAATCCTAAAGGACATGCAAATGCTATCACATTACGAAGTGGGACAGCCCTTGATGGAACGGTAGATCCTAGACTCCAAAACCCGGCCATGTATCAAAAACCTGAAAAAGAAGTAGAGAAGTCGAAAGATCAATATGAGAATGTAGAGGAAGACGCGAATGAGAACAGAGAGGCTTCAGAAAAACCTTACGTGCCTCCACCACCATATAAACCACCAATTCCATACCCCCAAAGACTTACAAAATCCAAGAACGAGGGACAATTCAAGAAACTTGTAGAACTTCTGAAACAATTAAACGTTACTATTCCGTTTACAGAAGCTATAACCCAAATGCCGTCATATGCTAAATTCCTAAAAGAAATATTGTCTAATAAGAAAAAAATCGTTGAAAACGAAACCGTTATGCTAACTGCCGAATGTAGCGCCATAATTCAAAATAACATGCCTCCAAAGTTAAAAGATCCTGGTAGTTTCTCCATACCATGTGTAATTGGAAAATCTGTCATAGACAAAGCCCTATGCGATTTAGGAGCAAGTGTTAGTCTAATGACCTTATCTATTTGCGAGAAGCTCAAATTAGGCGACATGAGACCTACCAAGATGTCCCTACAACTAGCCAACAGATCAGTCAAATTCCCTGTTGGTATGCTAGAAAACATTCCTGTCCAAATAGGACAATTTTACATACCGACTGACTATAATAATGGACATCAAGGAAGATTCAAACATTCCAATCATACTAGGAAGACCATTTTTAGCTACTGCAGGAGCCATCATTGACGTCAAGAAAGGAAAGCTTACCTTCGAGGTAGGAGAAGAAAAAGTAGAATTCGTTCTTTCCCAATTCTTTAAAGCCCCTGCTATAGATGACTCATGTTGTCTCCTAGATATTATTGATGAATGTGTCAAAGAACTTGAAAGCCAAGAAGACACCTATTCTGGGATGCTAAAAATTCAGACACCAACTATCCTCAAGGACGATGACTGGAAACAAGAACATTTAGATGTCAACCTAAGCGAATGTTTCGCCTTAACACCCGATCCTGCCCCAACTGATAAGAAAACTGGTATAGAACTCAAAACATTACCTGAAGATCTTAGGTATGAAATTTTAGATAAAGAACTCGAACGGCCAGTTATAGTCAATTCCAATTTAGGGAAGACCGAAACCGAAAAACTTCTTAGCGTGTTAAGGAAGTATCCAACCGCGTTAGGGTATAATATATCAGATCTAAAAGGAATAAGCCCTTCTCTCTGTATGCACCGCATTATGCTGGAGGAGGACTGCAAGACTTCTAGAGAACATCAAAGACGAATAAATCCTATCTTAAGTGAAGTCGTTAAGAAAGAAGTGCAGAAACTACTAGAGACAGGCATCATATACCCAATATCAGATAGTAACTGGGTCAGTCCAGTTCACGTAGTGCCTAAGAAAGGAGGTGTTACGGTCATAACAAACACAAAAGGCGAATCGGTAGCATAATGTACCCAAACAGGATGGATAATGTGTATCGATTATAGAAAACTAAACAAAGCTACGCGCAAGGACCATTTCCCATTAACATTCATTGATCAAATGCTCGAGCGCTTAGCCAAACATTCCCATTTCTGCTATCTTGACGGATACTCAGGATTCTTCCAAATTCCCATTCATCCTGGCGATCAAGAGAAAACCATGTTCACATGTCCCTATGGTACCTTTGCATACCTAAGAATGCCATTTGGACTATGTAACGCACCTGCAACTTTCCAATGATGCATGATGGCGATTTTCACAGACTTTTTAGACGGAATTATGGAAGTATTCATGGACGATTTCTCTGTCTGTGGAGAAAGTTTTGACGGATGTTTATCAAATCTTGAATTAGTACTGAAACACTGTGTCAATGTCAACCTAGTTCTCAACTAGGAAAAATGTCACTTCATGGTGAGACAAGGAATTGTGTTGGGTCACATTGTATCAAACAGAGGGATTGAAGTCAACAAAGCAAAAATCGAAATTATCAAAAACCTTCAACCACCCAAAACAGTTAGAGAAATAAGAAGTTTTCTAGGACACGCTGGTTTTTACCGATGTTTTATAAAAGATTTCTCTAAAATCACCAAGCCATTAACTGAATTATTAATGAAAGAAGTTGAGTTTATTTTCGATGATAAATGCTTGAACGCATTTGAGACGCTTAAAGAAGCCTTAATTTCAACACCTATTATGCAACCTCCTGATTGGAACCTACCATTTGAAATAATGTGCGATGCGAGCGATTATGCTGTAGGCGCAGTCCTAGGACAACGCAAAGATAAAAACCTTCACGCTATCTACTACGCAAGCAGAACACTCGATCTCGCATAAATGAATTACGCCACTACGGAGAAGGAACTCTTAGTAGTGGTATTGCATTGGATAAATTTCGTTCCTACTTAGTAGGCGCCAAAATTATTATTTACACAGATCATGCAGCGATCCGATACTTACTAAGCAAGAAAGACGCCAAACCGCGACTACTCAGATGGATCTTACTCCTACAAGAATTTGACTTGGAAATAAAAGACAAAAGAGGAACTGAAAACATGGTAGCTGACCATTTATCAAGATTAGATGGAATTCAAGCCGAGAGTGTTCCCATAAACGAAGATTTCCCTTATGAACGCCTTATTGCTAAGCTAGAGATAGCTCCTACCGACAGTTTAGATCAACACAATGAACCTTTAACAACTGCAGTAGTAAAAGCCATTTGTACCAACACCACAATGCCATGGTACGCTGACTTCGTCAACTATTTAGTTGTCGGTGTTTTACCACCTGACTTAACGTACCAATAGCGGAAGAAAATTTTCCATGATCTTAAACACTACTTTTGGGATGAACCATTACTCTTTAAAAGAGGCGCCGATGGTATCTATTGTCGCTGCGTTCCTAACGATGAAATAGACGACGTCATTTCCCATTGCCATTCTGCCCCTTATGGTGGACACGCTAGTACGTCGAAAACCTGTGCAAAAATACTTCAAGCTGGCTTCTTTTGGCCTACCTTATGGAAAGACGTCCACGTAGCAATTATGAACTGCGATAGATGTCAATGCATAGGAAATATATCTAGACGCGACGAAATGCCACAAAAAGGAATCCTCGAAGTATAAATTTTCGATGTATGGGGAATTGATTTCATGGGACCATTCCCCGCATCTTTTGGAAATAAGTATATTTTGGTAGCCGTTGACTACGTATCAAAATGGATTGAAGCCATCACCGCACCCACAAACGATACACGAGTGGTACTTAAACTATTCAAGCATGTTATCTTCCCATGATTCGGTGTACCAAGACTAGTAATCAGTGATGGTGGTTCCCATTTTATCTCTAAAATTTTCGAAAAATTACTTTCCAAATATGGCGTTAAACATCGCATAGCCACACCATACCATCCTCAAACGAGTGGACAAGTGGAAGTGTCAAATAGGGAGATAAAACAAATCCTTGCGAAAACCGTATCCACATCCAGGAAAGATTGGTCCTCCAAGCTAAATGATGCTCTTTGGGCATATCGGACAGCTTTTAAAACCCCTATCGGAATAACGCCGTTTAAGTTAGTTTATGGAAAATCTTGTCATTTGCCAGTAGAATTAGAACATAAAGCTTATTGGGCCATCAAAACCCTTAACTTAAATTACAAGATTGCTGGCGAGAAACAAGTATTAGATATCCATGAATTAGAAGAATTGCGTTTAGACGCTTATGAAAATGCTATAATCTATAAGGAAAGAACAAAAAATTGGCACGATAAGCGTATCTCGCGGAAAGAATTTAAGGAAGGAGACATCGTACTCCTATTCAACTCTAGACTGAAACTTTTCTCGGGAAAATTACGTTCCAGATGGTCAGGACCATTCGAAATTAACAAAGTTTTCCCAAGTGGTGCGATAGAAATTAAAGGAAATTCTATCGAACCATTCATAGTCAATGGCCAGCGCCTAAAGCACTACTTTAACGTCGGAAATATCAACTATTCGGCTTATCTTCAGTTAAGTGAGCCACCTACCCCGATACCTAACTAAATAGGTATTATCTGTCGAGCCGTCGAAATAAAATAAAGGCGCTTCGTGGGAGGCAACCCATGTTTTATTTTAATTATTTTTACTGTTCTAACATGTTTTTATTTTTCTTTTCTTTTTCTTAATCTTTAAAATTTTCATGATTGCGTCTCTTACTCCTTTCTGTTTTCTTCTATTTTTTTATTTTCCCTTTAAACTTTTTTTTTCTTTTTGATTTAACTTCGGCAAATTTTTAACCTGAAAATACTAACTTAGTTTTTTTCAAACATTTATTAAATATTTTCAGGGGGGTAATTCTTTTGCTTTCCTATTTAGCTCTATGGCACGTTTAAACTTCATGAATGTCACTTTGAGAAGCAGACACCAAAGAAGACGCTTTGAAGATCTGGTTGAGCGAGAAATGTGCCCTACAATCTACGCTGATGACCATGCTATGACCGCTCTTGGCATTCGTGAGAGTGTCATGTATTTGCTACATCAGATTGGATGGGACACTACTCCTATCCAAAGACGGTACTGTACTTACAAGAAGCTGACCCTTGAGTTCCTGAGCACCCTGAGCTTCATTCCAAATCACGGGATAGGATTCAACCATGGGTTGATCATTTTCAGGATGTTTGACATGGACTACACCTATAACCTCAGGGAGTTTAGCCACCTGCTAGGATTCCCTTTTGGACCTGATGTTATCACTATGACACAGGAGGACCTCTTGCTTGATTCTGACCTTGATTTTTTATGGGGAAGCATTGCTGGCAATAACCATCCAGCGTCGTCTGACCTTTATTCTGAGTGCATCCACAACCCGGCTATCAGGTACTTTCACAAGATCATCGCCCACACCCTCTTTGGTAAATAGCAGAATGTTACATCCGTGTCCCGCGATGAGCTCTTCATTATGTATTGTGCCTCCTAGAGTCGTCCGATAATCGGTGCCGCTTATATGCTAGCTAACATGGAGCGTATTATCCAGACTCCAAATGCACCAATCCTGTTGGGTGGTTTAGTCACCATGATATCAAATGCAATTGGACTCTGCAGGCCTATGCTAGGATCCTCCTCGCATTATGGAATAAAGCCGATGAACATTGAATTCTGCTTTAACACTAGCTTTATCGGGAACTTTGGGCCAGATCAATTTGAGCTGTTAATTAATCATGAGATTGTCCACCAGTTTAAGCTCCCGAACCCTATCACTAGTGTGCATAATAGAGCAAACTAGCTTCTTGACCTCCACCATCCTGCTACACCGCCTTCGTCTCCTTCTACTGTTGACATTTACGAAGTACCCAACACCTCTCGCGATGATGAAGACCCTGCCACACCACCGGGATACCATTAGTTCCCCGACCCATGGGAACAGCAGGCAGCTTCTACTGAGACCGCCACCCAGGCTCCAGAGATTCCACCACTGTCTCCACCTACTGTTACCCTGCACTCTTTGCATGAAGAAATTACTGAAATGCGGGGCGAGCTTACATCTCTCCGGGTGGACTTCATCACTTTCATGGATTTGGTGACCGACCAGTTGGATTTCATGCACCAGCATATGTTCCCGACTCCCCGTGGCTAGAGTTGTCGTTGTTATCTTATTCTTTTCTCTCGCATTTGTACATACAGTGGGGACACTGTTTAGTTTTAGTGTGGGAGGGATTCTAGTTATTTTATCATTTTATTCTAGTTATTTTAGCATTTTATCATTTTTATTCTTAGTTATTCCGAAACAATTTTTATGGATTAATTCAATTATTTATCAAGTACCAAGTTTATTTTATTTTTTCATTCCTTTTCATTTTCAGCATACTGTTTATTTCTTTTAATTTACTGTTTGTATTTTCACGCAAATATTATTTCATTATGTGTTAGTAAATAACATTTCAGAACTTTAATTATTAGAATATTTAAAAATATTTCAAAACTCTAATTATTAGATTATTTCAAACTTAGAATATTAAGAAAATAAAAAATATATATATATAAACATCTCCAACGGTCTTGTAACGGTCTTCTCATTAATGACATTGAACGTGTTACGACTGTCACACTCTCGTGACGAGCGTAACACACATTTTTGCCTTGTGACGACCGTCACACCCTCGTGACGACCGTCACGCGCACAACATATCAGAACGGCTATTACAGAACTGTCCCAACCATTCTCTTCTTAACCTCACTTCCTCCATTGTTACAGAACCACACGAAAATACCCATTCCACTCCATTTCTTTTCAAACTTCCAATTGTCCAACACTAAAATACCATCCATCCACTACCCCAATTTCATTCCAAACCTTTTGCAATCAGTTCTACAAACACCATGGCCAACAAACCCACAAGCTCCCGCCCTCACTTTCAGATCCGGCGAACAAGGAGAAAACCAACGGGTAAAATTTCAGAAGTTTCAACGCCGAGGTCTCCAACCTACACGGTACGTTGATATTGATTGTTTGAGGAGTTTGGGACTACTTGACAGTGTCCGCCAATTGTTGCAGAGTGTGGATTTATGGAACTTGTGCCGCGAACCAAGATCGATTTATGAAACTCTTACTCTTGAGTTTTTGAGTTCCTTTGTTTACATCACTCCTACCAGACGCTCTCGCACCAGGAGTAGAGGACGTGGTCACCAGTAGTTTTTCTTTATTTTTATGTAGTTTATTAATTTTTCTGTTTCTTTTCCTTTCCGTTTGTTTTTTGTAATTGTACTTCCCCGCCTATATACCGCAACATTGAGGACAATGTCAGATTTAGTGTGGGAGAGGTACCTTTCCTTCCTTTATAAACTAGTAATTTTTATGATATATCTTGATTTAAATTCTTCACTTTATTCAGCCATACCAAAAAATTTTATCTTCGCATTTGCCCGACATAGTTATTTTAACGAAATTCCCAGTTAGGGAAGCCGAAAACGACATAACAAAATTGATACGGTTATGACACCGTAGACTTCCTACTTACGCGATCCGTTTCAATAACCATTATACCGACATCTAGAGTTTTTAGTTCTACAGTAACCCCTAGTAGTTTATACTAGCAGTCAGCACCATCTTGACACAAACCACGTGGAGAATCGATGAATATAAGTGTTTGATGCCTGATCATTAAAATATCCTTCCTATCTCGCTGCTAAAAGAAAATAAATTTTGTGCACCAAAATATACGGTCACATATAAGAGTTGAGAAAATAACGAAGGAATCCAGTGTAGGTTGGTTCATAGGTATCTGGTTCTGAACTCGGTAGGGCGTGCTAGGGCTGATCCCCCATAACCTCCAACTTGGATAACATATGTAGGGTTGCCACATTCATGTACCATACCCCATGCTAAAAGGATCAAAGTCACTAACCGGTTACTCCACTACATGCGTGCTAAGGCAAAGGGCTTAATGTGATTGCACCAAAACAAAACCGGGTGAAATAGATACGAGGAACTCTGGGCAGAATTATAACGGAACTGTTGGATAGCTCGTTTGAAATGGAAGCCTATGACTAAGCTTATTGCTTGTGTCATTAGCGTATCTTTAGTGTTTCACTCAAATATTGGCCGAACCGACGAGGATTTCCCGAAATTACTTTAAAAATCCAAGGTATGTCATGCGTATGCGCTTGACAAAACTTGTCCGACCTTTCGAATGACTATTTGCTTGAGGACAAGCAAAGGTTTAAGTATGGGGAATTTAATAACGAGAAATCGTACCATATAATTACTACGCTTTTTACCGATTTTATAATACATTAAGTCGTCCAACTCCCTATTATTCCGAGTTTATTTGTCTTTTTGCAGGTATAACAATTGTCAACTCAAACCAATGGAAAAGGACTACATGAAGGAGGCTAGACAATAAACAAAGAGAAAAAGAACTAAATCTGCAAAGTTGGAGATTTTGGAGCAGTGACGACCGTCACACCCTCGTGACAGGCGTAACGACCCTAAACTTGAAATGACGCTCGTCACACATCACTGACGAGCGTAATGCGCTATTTAAGCGCATTACGACCGTCACCCACCTGTGACGACCGTCACGCGCGTAAAGGTGAACGTTGTGAATTGGTGGAGACGCGGGCAACGTAAGGGCAGACTTGTTCTCCTATTTTCCCTCCACTCAATAACCATGCTCCCTATATTTCCTCCACTCAAGCCTTTTCTCAAGATACTTTCAACTACTATTTTCTCTCCTATATATATGTGTGATAGTGCAAGGCTGCAGAGGTCGAAGGAATTCTCCCGGAACAAAATTATTACTTTTGTAATTATTTTTATTTCCTTGTTTTAGAGCATTTTCTACGTACTGTAATTCCTACTTCCAGCATTATTTCAAGCTTTAGTTTTTAGGTGTTAATTCTTCATTCAAGAATTGACACAATTTATTTACTTCAATCAAGCCGCAAGGGATATTATAACATTTCAAGAT
The DNA here is from genome assembly GCA_948472305.1 of Vicia faba. Lineage (NCBI taxonomy): Eukaryota > Viridiplantae > Streptophyta > Magnoliopsida > Fabales > Fabaceae > Vicia > Vicia faba. The sequence continues at coordinate 38,589,343 of OX451740.1, forward strand.
TACCATAGCAACGTTATTTCCAGGTTTTTATTGCAATTAATATTTATTCATTTTTGTATTATGCCAATTATTTTTATGAATTATATTTTAAATTGCATTGTTGTTAAATCTATTATGTCTGGCTAAATTATTCGTACCGGTATGTGACTCTTAAGAACCGAAAGAATTCAGTGATACCTTGGCCAAAAATATTTATTTATAAAACAATTTCTGGTTTCCAATTTCCATGCTTAATTTAACTACCCTTGTCACGAGAGTGAGAGGTTAATTAACACGATTTTGCCACGAGAGTGGGAAATTAATTAAGGCAAGAACCTGCATGCGAGAGCTGGGGTTCAACCCAGATAGTGGTAACGAAACATTAATTTTTAAATACACGAGAGTGTTTTAATAAATTAATTAAACTCAAATTGTTTTCAAAAAGTGTTATTAAATTTAAAGTGCATCCACTAGGTTTAGTAGCATAACTTATTTCATGAACACGAGAGTGTATGTCTCAGGTTTTTAAACAATTAGTTTTTACCGAAATACTTTATAGGCCAAGCGATTCACCGAATTCCCGAAGTCCGACTATCACATACCGGTATAACTATTACTATTATTTTTAATTAAACTATTTCCCCCCTAAAATCAAATATTCATCGCTTAGTTAAACAAACTGTAACATTAGATCGTATGCGATTGATCCTCAGTCTCTGCGGGTTCGATAATTATTTAAAACTAGAACGACTAAACTGTATACTTGCAGTTAGTATCCCGATAGACTCATAAAGTCCCGATCAATGGACAAACTCATGAGTACAAAATGAAGTATGAAAGTCACTTTGAGCATTGAAAGCCCAAAAATATTTGTGCAAACTCAAACCCTAATTTAGGTCATCAGTGCAAGGAGATGTCTATAGCAGAGCAAAAACCCTAATTTGGTCTTGAGTCCAAAGAGTCTTGTGAGGGGAAATCTTGATAAAATGAGAGGGCAAATTTTGGGGTACAAAAATGTTCTTCTGAGTCTTCCTTTGCTTCTGACTTTTCCTTTGCTTCTGACTTTTCTTTTGCTTTCGACTTTCAGAGTTTGAGAGAAGATCTTTTGTACCTACAGAAATATCAATTTGCTTTGGCTGTTGCTGGCCAAGCTTATCATCAAACCTGACTTTGATTGATTCTTCAACAATCAGAGTTTCTGTGTTGTATACTCTATAGCCTTTTGAGCGTTCAGAATATCCAAGCAGAAAACACTTTTGTGCTTTAGAATCAAACTTGTTCAGATTTTATTTAGTGTTTAGAATAAAACAAGTACATCCAAAAGGATGGAAATAAGAAATGTTTCTAAAGGCCTAGAGGAAGAAACAACATTTTTGATTTAAAAGGAGGGTTTAGAAAATTTTCCTTTTCTTTTTGACATGCTTCGCACAGAGCTTCTGAGTTATACTTCCATTCCTGTTTTCAATAGTTTCAGAGCCAGTAATCTTCTGTTTCTGATTGCCTCTGAAACCTGCGAATCTTTTAGATTCCAGGCTTTGGAACATATGCTTTCTTTCTTCCATGTGTAGAGAGCATCCAGAGTCCAGGTGTTAATACTGCAGTTTCAACCTTGCTATTAAAAATATCTGCAACATAGATGATTTTGTCTTTTGGTACCCATATCTTTTTGGGTCCACGACTGTTAGAGTTTCCAAAATTCTGTTGGAATTTTGGTTTAGCATAAAACGCCTTACCATCATATTTTATATCATGTGTTTGACCAGTGGTGAAGTGAGAATAGAGAGGAGTGTGTTTGATAACCAGATCCTTAACTTTCATAGGCTGGGATACTTTGCCTTTGTATCCTATACCTATTCTGTCTTTCCTGCTAACTCCATAGATCATTGAAGCCATTTTGCTTCTATCTATGTTCTTAGCCAGAAACTTCTGAAAGCTTTGATCATATTTCTTTATGATCTTATCATCATTACTGGAATCCTCTGAGATTATTTCCTTCTGAGATTTTTGTAAATCATTTTCTAGTTTTGAAATCTTTTCTTTTAACTCAGAGTTTTCTGATCTCAGACTATCAGTTACTTCAGAGTCAGAAGCAAGATCCTTTTTTAGGTTCCTGAATTTGACTCGAAGCTGCTGATATCTTTCCAGAATTTCACTCAGACTTTCTCTTAGTTCATCTTTAGCAAAATTATCAGTGAAATCAGGGAATACCTCTTCAGCGTCTGATTCTGATTCTGACCCTGATTCTGATTCAGAAGAAGATTCGGAGACATCTAATAAGTTGTCTGTTTGAGCTATATTGGCTTGTTCATCTTCTGATTCTGTTCCGTCTTCAGAAGATTCAGATTCATCCCATGTTTCCATAAAACTTTTCTTCTTCACCTTAACGAACTTCCCTTTATGTTTCTCCTTCTGAAGCCTTGGACACTCACTTTTGTAGTGACCTTATTTATTGCATTCATAGCATGTAATGATTCTGTTACTTGATATTCTGTGTCTAAAGGATTGTTCAGAGTCATTTCCTGTTCTTCTGGAGTTTCCAAAATTCTTCTGCTTGTGCTTCCACAGCTGATTGATCCTTTTGGAGAGCAAGGATAGTTTATCTTCTTCTGACGCAGATTCTTCAGAGTTTTCTTCTTCAGTCTGAAAGGCGTTAGTTTCATATTTTTTAATTGATTTAAGGGCAATAGACTTACCTTTCTTCCGAGGCTCTTGCTCATTAAGTTCTATCTCATGACTTCTTAAAGCGCTGATGATTTCTTCCAGAGTCACGTTGTTCAGATCTTTTGATACTTTGAAAGCAGTGACCATAGGTGCCCATCTTCTGGGCAAACTTCTGATGATCTTCTTAACGTGGTCTGCCTTAGTATATCCCTTGTTCGGAACTCTCAGACCAACAATCAGAGTTTGGAGCCTTGAGAACATAGCTTCTATAGATTCACTTTCTTCCATCTTGAAGGCTTCATACTTCTGGATGAGAGCCAGAGATTTAGTCTCCTTCACTTGAGCGTTTCCTTCATGAGTAATTTTGAGAGACTCAAACATATCATGTGCTGTATCTCTATTTGTGATCTTCTCATATTCTATTTTAGAGATAGCATTTAGAAAAATATTTCTAGCTCTGTGGTGATTTTTGAAATCAGCTTTTTGTTGTCTATCCATATTTTTTCTATCAATCTTATTTCCTTCTGAGTTTGTAGGATGTGTGTAACCATCCAAGACTATATCCCATAAATCACTATCATGACCTAGAAAGAAACTTTCTAGTCTATCTTTCCAATATTCAAAATCTTCTCCATCAAATACAAGAGGCTTGTTGTAGCTATTGTTGTTTTATTCAGTTGCCATTTATGTTTTCTTCTGGATCTTTTCCTGACACGGTTAAGTGTTGCGCTCAGAGTCAAGCTCTGATACCAATTGAAGGGTGAGAAAACACTTAGAAGAGGGGGGGGGGGGTTGAATAAGTTTCTCTTTTTCTTTTTCTTAAAGGCTCAACAATAATGGAAAGACACAATTACTTTTATTCTGGTTCGTTTGAACTCAAACTACTCCAGTCCATCCGCCAAGGTGATTTCTCCTTTCTCAACAAGAACTTAATTCACTATAATCAACTGATTACAATCACACAACAACTGTTGTGACTAACAATGCACAAGTAAACTTACAAGTGACTAACACCACTGAGACTCAAACTAGTCCTAGTCTTCTTGAGAAATATGACCAAACTTGGTCTCTCAAGGAACAATTACAAGAATTAAATATTTACAGATAGTGAAACAAATTTGCTTCTAAGAAAGATATATCAAAACTGTGATTTTTCACTAAGATTAGTTTTGCACAAAGTGTTTGTAAAATAGCTTTTGAGCTTAAAATATTTTCACGTAAATCATATTGTTCTGGATTTGTTGAGTAATTGGCTTGCAATAAATGATCTTCTATATGAAGCAAGAAGAAAATGACCGTTGCGGCCTTCAAAAGTGGAGAGCAATTAATGTTTGTGTGTTTGCTTGCAGTATTCCATTTTCCAATGAACTAGCGTAGACACTTGAGTGCATGTAGCCATCTTTGCATTAAATGAGAAAACGACACTTTATCAGAGCATGTTTCCTGAACCTTGACAAGACTTGTTAGCTTCTATATTCTTTCAGAACTAGCTTCACATCTTGCTTCAGAACATGCTTGCATATCTTCTTATCAGCGCTTGCTTGCAGAATTCTTTCAGAACTAGCTTCTCGTTTTGCTTGCAGAATCCTTCTTAACATAGCTTGCTTTCAAAGTACTTCTGATCAGCGATTGCTTTCAAAGTACTTCTGAACATGGAAACTTTCTAAGGATTAGAAGATGCATTAAATAGTTTCTTATCAGAGTCAACATCAGAACTTGTGCTAAAACAAATAGTTCTTTCATCAAAAGAACTTCTTCATTTATTTTTAGCTCAGCACGTCAAAATGCTTCGGTCATAACATTATCTGAAACAAATAGATATGTTCATCATAGTATCAATTATATAAAATATATTTTATTGTTATCATCAAAACTCTGAGATATGATCAGAACCAATCTTGTTCTAACACACACTTGTTACTTTCACCAAAGGAATTAAATAAGAGATGGAAATTGGAGTTTTTTAAAACGTGATTCAAATCAAGAAGGGAATATGATTCGAATCAAACTGGCCAACCCCTAAAGGAGCATTTTCAAAGCTCATGATTTGAATCAAATGTAGCACATGATTCAAATCAAATGAAGCTATGATTCAAATCAAGAAGGAAATATGATTCAAATCAATTGGTCTTGAAACTTTTCCAATTTTCAAAGTGAGTGATTCAAATCAGAAACAACACATGATTCAAATCAAATACCAAAACATCCAAATTTAAAAGGTTCTAACTTGTGATTCAAGCTATGAATTTTTAGATAGAATTTCGACGACCAAGAAGGTTTGAAATAATAAGTAAAGCTAAAGGAAGATATTTGAGACAAGCAAGAAATTTCAATTGGAGTTCGAAACAGTGAAAACTTTGACTGAAAAGCCTTATGTCTACAGGGTACTGATGGCCATGAACTTAGAATATTTTTCAGTTCAAGTTGGAGTAAGGCTCGACATGAGTATATAACCTAAGACTTCGAAGAAGATAAATTTGAAATAAGGTTGATTAATCTTATCCAATTTGCAAGGACGCGTGAAAGCCTGACTGTGATGCGGTGGGAGAACTGACTTGAGGGTTTTGCGTTTTATCGCAAATGTTACGGTTAGCAAGAGTCGCCACCGACTTTTATTTTATCCAAAAGGAAAGGTGAAAAAGCACACGAAAGACCTTTGAGATATTTTCTTGAGTTCGGGGGGGGGGGGGGGGGGGTTGATTATGAAAAGGGAAGGTATTAGCACCCTTTCCATCCATGGTTTTCCATGGGCTCTTAGTTACTTGCTAGATCACTTGCTTTTTGTTTTGAAATTGTGCTTTGTGTGGTTTTTGAAAGTATTTTGTAAAAGAGGCCATTGTTTTAGGCAATCTTTGTAATGATTCTCGTTCTTAAGAAGGTATACAAACATGTTTGTCTTTTAGAAAATGTTTTCAATGTTTGTAAAATGTTTGAAAATGTGTGTGTTTGTTTTGAAAATAGAAAGGATAGTTGTTTGGAAATAGAGCAAGTAACTAGAAGTAATCTACCTACTCAAATGTATTTCTTGTACATTTTCTATTCCTTTGACATTGTTGTCTTACCATTAATTTGGTAAGCAACCCTATCTTTGGATGTAAACGGGACGGGCGTGGGTCAAGATTTTCATATCCCAGAATCTTGTGCCTACATTGCTTGGGGACATCCTACACTCATTTTACACACGAACAATGAGGAAAAGAGGTGTTCTCATGTGTTGTACTCCTCTCCTAGCAAGGTGGTTTATTTCTCACCTTCCACAATCAGTTTTGAAGAATGAGCAGGGTTTAAGGTGGTCACAACGATTGATGACCCTCACACATTCTGATGTTCATTGGTGTTCTCGGTCCAGAGAAAATGTCATCATCATTGATCGTTGTGGGGAATTCCCTAATGTCTCACTACTTGGCATTAGGGGAGGCATAACCTACAACCCCTGTTTAGCTCTAAGACAGTTTGGATATGCTCGGAGGGATGGCCCTCATGACATGCTGATTCCTGACCTAGTTTTTGACTTTGACAACGATGTGCAAGGACTTCGACAAAGGTTCATCAGAGCTTGGAGGATGCCTAACAAGGTGGATAGTAAGACACTGGGGCACAAAAATTCCATCCCCCTTGAGCCTTATCTCAAGTGGGTACGAACCCGCGCCCAGAATCTTATGATGCCATATCCTCACATTCTCCCTGTGATCAAAGAGCCTGTTATGGAAGGAGAGGTTCCATACACCCTCCCACATCCTGACATGCCAACATCATTGGAAGAATTACAAAAGAGTTGGATCCAACTCAAAGAAGAACATAATACTTTTGAAGCTAGCTTCTATGCCATTGAGAAGAAGGTTTTGGAGCTTACCCGCCGACTTCATGAGGAGGAAACTCTCAACACTTACATCACACCAAAGAGGATGCGCAATGTCTTTTTACATTAAGAATTTTGTAATATTTTGCCCAAGGGGCACTTATGTACTAACAAATTTCTTCTTAATATGACGTGTGTTCTTTTTTGTTTGCAACAAATTTGAATTTCTGAATCCTTGAATGCATTACATGAATAAACATACCATTCATCATATGCATAAACAGGTCTTCACACCATGTTTCCTTATCTTTCTGCTGTTTATTTCAGCAAGATGGATTTGGAGCAGACGGTTAAGGATCTGCAAGCACAAAACTCTCAATTCCAGTAACTCCTCATGACCTTAGCAAAGGGTCAAGAGGACCTTAAAGCACTGTTGGAGAAAGATAAAGAGAAAAAGAAGAAAAGACCTGGTGTAGTCATCATGGGAAGAAGGTTTGAAAGCAATGCTAGAAAAGTTCTTGAATTCCCCTCGACGTCTGATGAAGGGGCTGGTAAAGGAAAAGGAACTGCAATGCCTTCTGAATCTGAAGTTGAAGGAGAAGAAGAGGAAGAGGAAGAAGACGAAGATTACTCCGAACAGCGATATCCCCCGGCGGATGTTAAATTTAAAAATCTTGAGGACCGGTTGGCAGCCATGGAGTTGCAAAGGGTACCTGGTTTAGATTTCGAAGAACTAGGGTTGGTCGTTGGGATCGTCATTCCTCCCAAGTTCAAAGTTCCTACTTTTGCTAAGTATGACGGTTTGTCCTGTCCAAAAATGCATCTAAGATCCTACGTCAGAAAGATCCAACCCCACTCATCTGATAAAGATCTTTGGGTCCATTTTTTCCAAGACATTTTGTCTGGCACACAATTGGACTGGTTCTATCAACTTGAGAGGTCTGAGGTTCATAACTGGGAAGATCTAGCTGTTGCTTTCTACCAGCAATACCAATACAACACTGATTTAGCACCTACTCGTACTCAACTACAGAGTATGGGTATGGCTTCTAACGAAGGATTTAAAGAGTATGCCCAGAAGTGGTGTAATCTGGTTGGAAGGGTGCAGCCACCATTGTCGGATAGAGAGCTGGTTGACATGTTTTTAGGGACCCTGTCTGGCCCTTTCTTCAATCATTTAATCGGGAGTTCCTCTATAGGATTCACCGAATTAATTTTGACCGGTGAAAGGGTCGAGGCTGGCATTAAAAGTGGTAAGATTCAGAAAGACACCTCCGCGTCCACTTCTATTAAGAAGACCTTCCCAGCTAAGAAGGAAGCTTATGCTATTTATTCTCAGAAAAGTCAAGGAAGAACCGAGCATCGACCAACAGTAGGGGCAGTGATGATTCAAAACTCTTCAAATGATCAACCTCGCAGCAATAAGCCAAGATATAATCAGCAACGGGTAGAAAGGCCACAACGGCAGTTCACCTGAATCAACATGACACCGGCTCAAGTACTCCCTCATTTGCTAAAGCTGATTCTTACCAATTTGAAGGAAGCGCCAAAAAACCCTAATACCTCTTCTCCATATTACCACTCCAATGCAAAATGTGCTTACCACTCTGACAGTGTAGGGCATGATAGCAACAACTGTTGGGCTCTTAAGAACAAAATTCAAGACCTGATCGACGCCAAGGAGGTAGAATTTGATGCGCCCAAAAAGCCGAATGTGATTTCTGCCCCAATGCCCAAGCACGGTCATAATATTCATGCTGTTATGGAAGACCTTCATGTTACCAATGTTGCTGATATTTTGACTCTGTTGCCAGTGATTAAAGTGAATTTGATGAGAGCCGGGATATTCCCAGGCTGTGGAAAAGACTGTTACTTTTGTTTAAACATACGAGCTGACTGTCCATTGTTGAAATCAGGCATCCAACGCCTGATGGATACCCAAGAGATACTCTTCCAAAAGACTCCTGTTGATACCTTCACTCCTGTTACTCATGCTACTTTTGCTACTTCAACCAATGACATTGCAATAATAACCATCTCCGACAATCTTCCCAAGGCTTGCAAAAGGCCTGTCAAGATTACGCCTCATCCTAAATTTGTACCATTAAAAATCACTATGTCGGGGCCTGTCCCGTATCAATCCAACAAGACGATATCATGGAACTACGGAGGAGAAATCTTCTATCATGGTATCAAACAAATTGAATCAGTCCAAGAGAATTTTGATGATGAAACCCCTGATATAGGGAACATTGCAGGAACAAGCAAGATAACTCACAGCGGACGGATTTTCTCTCCGAAGACTGCTCCCCCCTGAGCAGTCTTCGGACCCTCGAAAGCTTATGTGCTTGTTAAGCCATCTGTGCAAGGCCTGATAATTGAAGAAATTGATGTACGTGAAATTAGACCCTCTGTTGATACTACCGATAAGGGTAAGGGGAAACTAGAAGCGCCTGTCAGGATGAAGGCTCAGACTGTGGTAATCCCCGAAACCACCCAGAAAGAAATGAAAGAAATCTTAAAGATAATCAAAAAGAGCGACTACGATGTCGTGGAACAGCTAGGGCAGACCCCTTCCAAAATCTCCATGTTGGCTCTTCTACTCTACTCTGAGGCTCATGCTAAGGCCTTAATCAAATTTTTAAAGACGGCACACGTGCCTCAAGAAACTTTGGCTGACCAGTTTCAAGAGTGTGTGGCCATCCTTACTGCTGATAATGGTCTTGGTTTTTCCGATGTTGATTTGACCCCTAAGGGAAGGAAGCACAACGACGCGTTGTATGTCTCAGTAGAATGTAGGGGAACCACCCTTGCCCATGTCCTAGTTGATACCGGTTCATCCTTGAATGTGCTACCGAAGAAAGCGTTAGACCGTTTGGACTGTGAAGGTTTAGTGCTGAAGCCCAGTAATATTGTGGTTAGGGCCTTTGACGGGTCCAAAAGGATGGTTCACGGAGAGGTGGACATCCCTATCAAAGTGGGCACCGAGACCTTCAACTCTACCTTTTATGTGATGGACATTCGTCCTTCATATTCGTGTTTGTTGGGAAGGTCGTGGATCCACTATGCTGAGGCAGTTACCTCCTCTTTACACCAAATGCTAAAGTATCCTGTTCAAGGTTAGATTATAACGGTGCACGGCGAGGAAGATTACATGATAAGTCACCTCAACTCCTTCCGCTATGTGGAGTTGGATGGCGAATTCATAGAAATGCCTTTCCAACATTTTGAGGAAGTTTCTCCTGAGGTCGCAGTTGCGAAGACAATGGTTGATGTGCCTATCGTTTTCAAGCATGTGTCTAGGATGGCATCTCTCAAGGATGCGGAGGCCGTAATCAAAGAAGGAAGGAGTACAGTGTGGGGGAAACTTCCTGATTTTCCTCACAAGACAGACAAGTTCGGACTAGGTTTTACTACTGCTGGCCAGAAAGCTATGCGTCGCTCCAAGGCTGGAGGACCACCCGTAAAAATCACTCACCACATAATTAATGCCTTAGAAGATGACGATGAAGAAGACAACTTTGAAGATTGGATCTTTCCAACCTTCGAAGGAGGATTAAGCAACTGGGAAGCAAAGGACTTTATTCCCATCACTTTCATCAACCAGTAATTTATCTTTGAACAATTTCCTATTTTGGTCGGTAATAACTAAACAATTTGTACACTATTTTCACCTTATGCCTTACCCGGGGCATATAGGTCCATTTGTAAGGGCTTGATTTTCTTCATTATCATATGCCATGTTTTAATGAATCATTGGACGTTTTCATCTATAAACTGTTGTGTTCATTTTCTTTCCTTTTGCATTTTGCTTTGTGTGATCGGTGGATCTGGAACTGACTGTTTAACGCTGGTTCGCGAAATATCGCGGAAGCAAGAGTCGCCACCGTCTTTTATTTTCTCCAAATGGAAAGGACAAAAGCACAGAAAAATTCCTTATTGAGATTGCTCTCGGTTCGGGAGGTAGATTTATAGAAAGGGAAGGTGTTAGCACCCTTTCTATCCATGGTTATCCATGGGCTCTTAGATACTTGCTCATTTGTGTTTTCAAAATGTTTGTTTGCTTTTCAAGGTGAGTGGGTTTGAAAAAGTTTCGTTTAAAATTTCAGTTCGACTCTTGTATCAGTCCTCAAGAGTGTTTGAAAAGTTGTTTTTGAAAGCTTTTTGAAAAGTGTCGGTGTGAAAAGAAGTTTTGATTTGTTTTGAATTAGAGCAAGTATCTACGAGTCATCTACCTACCCTAAGGAATTAGTCTGTGTAAATGTCCTTAACGTAGTGCCATCCCACTATTGAGAGGTAGGTAGCACCACCGTTGGAGGTGTTCGGGTCAATTCGAGGGTTCGGGACAGTGTGGTCACCAGAGCAATAGGAAGACATCTTAGAAGCTACCCTCATGCCATGTTCATGGACATGAGGACTTACTAAAACATCCTCTACTCGACGACCACGTTTCGAGGGGCAAGGCAACAGTGAGACGTACCCTAGGGGTGGTGTGTGAATTGTGTGTCATTTTCAATTATGTTTATCTTGTCATGCATTGAGTGTTCTACGCTTTGATTTTATTTTTGGCCATTCATTCTTTCATGCAAATTATTAGCAGTTAAAAGGTGCGGGAAGATAAAAGTCCTACGCTATTACAAAGGCGCGGGTCTACATCGCCAAATTAAACCAAGACCCGATTTGAAATAAATAAAAATGCGGAAAGTAAATATCCTAATTATCTATTACAAAGCTTTGGGGCAATTACATGAAATTTAAAAAAGGAAATAAAAGTAAATGTGCGAAAAGAAATAAAATCGAGAATGCGAGGGCGTTGGACCCTTTTAAAGAAATTAAATTGAAATCATAAATTAATTAAATTAAATAAAAGAAAGAACCTTTTTTTTGGAGTTTTTTGTATTTATGGAATTAAGGAGAATTAAATTGGAATTAAAAGTTAATTAAAACCCTAGTTCTAAATCGTTTTTAATTTATTAAAAAAATGTTTAAGTTGTAACCTAATTTAACCCTAATTAATTAAATGGCATATTTATTTACAAAAATAATTAATAATTAAATATGGTGAAAAAGGAAAAAAAAGAATAAAAGTATAAAAACCCTAATTTCTACCTTTTTTAGTTTATTAAAAAAATATTAAAATTAAACCTAAAATTAAACTAATTAGTTATTAGGATTTTATTTACAAAATATTGATAAATGAACATATTTTTATTTTTTATAGTTTCTGATTTTTTTTGTATTTTTATGTTATAAAAAATTAATTTGTGGAATTAAATAAACAATTAATATAATTAAAATAAATGAAAGAAAAGAAAAATGAAGAGAAGAAAATGCAAACAGATGGGGGTGTTGACCCAAATTGGAGGTTTGTTCACAGCAATTTGGCCCATTAGATTGAGGCCCTTTTTGACTTTTCAATGCTGCATGTGGAATAGCTGACTAACGTACATGGTAGTCGCTTGTTGATAGCCATTAGATTGGACTTCCTGGGCGCGTGGCAAGTTGAGAAGCGAGGCTGCATGATAGTCCTTGGATGGTACGCTGCACAGAAGCATGTTAATTGAAAAAAGCATGAAATATATAGGGGGACCTGGGAATCAAACCCAGGTCCCAACGTTTACCATGCTAACGCCTTGCCAATTGTGCTGTTGATCTTCTTTGTTATTACAACGAAACACAATTATTATAATAAAAAGTAAGTGCAAGTGGTATAAAGCAAAAAAACGCACGCCAAGCTTTGAATCAGCCAACCACATGATGACAACCAACCTTCTTCTTCGTTTGTTCGTTTTTGCCTGAGAAATATAGAATGGATAGCGGGGGTTTTAAACCCCCACTAACTTCAACCTGCAAAAATAACGATTAGGCCATACGCAAACATAAAAAGGGCGCGACTAGTGGGATTGAATCGTCCAGATGCCCTGAGTTCAATGGTCCTGGTCTCATTGCCTAATTTTTCCTTATGAAAGAAACCCCCTTTTAAAGTTCCTGAAACCCTAAAAGACGTTCATGGTAACTTTCTATTCAGACAGCCATTCTCCAATTGAATCATGCCATTAGCTTTAGAATCACCACATTAGTATCAATCAAACATTAAAATGCATGGAAAATGTGTATAAATTCAAATACGAATATGCAATTTTTAGAAGAAAGTCAAGCTTCTATCTACCAATTCTTTGAGTATGGAAGCGTGATTCTGATTGGAATAGATTCCTGGTAACCTTGGCAAGCTTGTGGGATTGTTATTTTGCTTGGAATTACGCTGGAATCGTGAACACAGTTTTGAATTTTTATGAAAATAATGCAAAGTCGTTTGGTATTCTTGGGCGCAGCTTCTAGGTTCTTATGATCAGGTTTAGGTTTGTGTTTATATGAGGAATGAATTAGGGTAAAAATCCAAGCCAAAAACCTTTGCATTCATGAATCAAATATTTGGTTTTCAATGTAATCTTTTCCAATCTTTTTCATGTCCTTTTGATGCCAATCATTGCCAATCACCTTGATTCTTTCCTTATTGAATAGTGCACAAAATCTTGAGTGAATTCTATGCACAAAAAGATTTGAAAAGCATGGATTAGTATTTTTCTTATAATTAATTATAATTAAATGAATTAAATAGATTAAATATTCAATTAATTAATTAAAAATAGGAAAATAACTCCCCTTTGGGTCAATGGGTCGTGCATAGCTTTTGGGTGATGATTCTTGGAATAAAATGTGGCCCATTAACAATTTTGAGGCATTTGAAGTAAAGTTGACTTTTCAAAATTCTCAAAAATTTCCCAACTTCCACAAGGCATATCTTGCTCAATATTTAAGCTTTGATCATGTTCTTGGACATTTTGGAAAGATATTGAAGTCCTCTAACCAATGCCTTTGGTCCCATGTCATTTTTATTTACCAATCTCAAGTTATGGTCTTTGACTTAAAGTCCCTTTTTGTTGACTTTTGAAAATGACCTATAATGTTGAAATTGATAACTTTTTGTGAGAGCATTTATTGGACTTGAAGTGTGAAGATGAGTTGTAGGAAATGTCATTCTCTTCAAAATGAGCTTTAGATGGAATTTTTCTGATAAACCATGTGGAAGTTATGCCTTGGTCAAGTTACAGTTGACTTTTTTCAACTGTCCAAATATAGAAACTTTTGCATCTTGAGACTTTTTAAGCCATACCATGAAAATAATGATCAAGCATTGATCAAATGATGTTTGTGGCTTCAAAATAAGATGTTGACCAAAAATTTGAACTTTTGACTGTCAAATGACCATTTTACCCCTACAGTTGACTGCTGAGCAATTAGGGTTTTTGACTGTGCAATTTTGTGTTGTGAGTCTTGAAACTTAGCATATGGATGCTTGACCATGTTTGTAGGCATATAGGAATTGTTTGGACCCTTGGAAACTTCAATTTCTCTTCCAGAACCAAAACCCTAATTTTTGACTGTTAGGAGGCCATTGAATTGTGCAACCTTTGGGAGATTTTGAAGCTTGATCTTGGCAAATCTTGAAGAATATGGGAGGGCAAATTTTGGGGTACAACAGTTGCCCCTGTTCAATCTTCTTAGACCTGAGGATGTAGATTGGCTGACGTGCCTTTCGTAATCCGAAGGTGGAAGATGATTGAACACTAGAGTGCCCAGAAATTTGCGCTCACATAGTAATGTGACGGTGGGAATGGGCTTATAGATGCCATTTGGAGATTGATGGATAGGAAGATGGGCTTATAGATTCCATGTTGAGAGGTGATGGATAGGTGGATGGGCTTATAGATGCCATCTGGGTGTCGATCGCGTAAGAGATTCCTTAGCGAGAACTTGCGTACCTGAAAAAGAAAATGATTACCTGGCCTGTTACAGGAGTTGATCTTCGAACTTTTTGTGTAGATGTGCCCTGGATGGTTACAGGAATCGGATCTTTAGACCTCTTCAGACGTGCACTGGCGAGATACAGGAGTCGAGTCTGGAGTTTCGAAAGGTGATGAATGAATTAGGGATGGTTACTACCTCAACGGGACGGTGAGAGAACCTTGGGCGTTTACTATCTCAACAGGAACGCTGAGAGAACCTTGGACGATTACTACCTCAACAGGGACGCTGAGAGAATCTTGGGGCGATTACTACCTCAACAGGAACGCTGAGAGAATCTTGGGGCGATTACTACCTCAACAGGAACGCTGAGAGAATCTTGGATGTCTTCTACTGGGATAAGAATCAGGAGATCTTAGGGTCGGTCTGACTGAACCAGAGAAGGCCTTTGACTGGATAAGAATCAGGAAAATCTTAGGGTCGATTTAACTGAACCGGGCAAGGTCTTGGAATATCTTCAACTGGATAAGAATCAGGGAGATCTTAGGGTCGATCTGACTGAACCGGAGAAGGCCTTTGACTGGATAAGAATCAGGAAAATCTTAGGGTCGATTTCACTGAACCAGGCAAGGTCTTGGAATATCTTCAACTGGATAAGAATCAGGGAGATCTTAGGGTCGATCTGACTGAACCAGAGAAGGCCTTTGACTGGATAAGAATCAGGAAAATCTTAGGGTCGATTTAACTGAACCAGGCTAAAGTCTTGGAATATAGCTGAGAACTTAACTGGATCTTTCCTGAAAGGTAAAGGTCAGTCATATGCAATGCATGATATGGATCAAGCAATGATGTTCTCAACATAAATGGGATTGTAAGATATGATGCGTTTATGCATGTATCATGATGCATGTGATGTTTTTGAACGTATGTTTTTGTCTTAGGAAAATAAATCCTTGACGGGTGCCGGGAAGTTAAATCCTGGGCTGATGTAGAGCTTCTGTTTCCACTAGGGGGTGATGGTTGCAAGAATACCGGTAGGAGAAGATAACTCTGTTAGGGAATAAACTTGGCGAATGGATTACTCTGCGAGGAGGAAATTACTCTAGCGATCTTGCTGGGGAGCAATACTCTGTGGGGAGAGAGGTACTTTGCTGGGATGTTGATGATAACTTCGCTGGGGATACCATTGTTATGTTGGAAGTGTTAATGGACTCCGCTGGGGATAAGAAGACTTTGCCGAGGACGATATTTCCGTGGCTTTTGGCTGAGGATAACCCAGTTATATCCTGGTAGGGAAACAACCTTTGAATAAAGCCGGGGGACGCGTTCGTGCTTTACGGGGATAAGCTTCCGGAATCTACTGGGGATAAGCTTACTGCTTGGGGAGATGGATTCCAACTTTCCTGGGGAAATCTTGATTGGACTCTCCTGGGGAAATTTTGAGATGTATTGGGGAAGTGGCTCCGCTGAATGTCTGGTATACCGCCGGGGAACAATCTTAGATCAAGATTGCCGGGGATGCTTGTTAAGAATGTCCGTATATTGTTGGGGAATGTTGAGATCTGCTGGAGGATACCCAACTTCCTTAAGGCTGATAATAGCTTTGCTTGGGGAGAGTGCATTGACCTGCTGGCTCACTCTCTGGGGAATTAAGACATACTGGTTATGTTCTTCAGCTGAACCTACCTTGATACTTTGGCGGACAGAGCAATTAGATCGCTTAGACAACTCTTTATTGCCCCTGTTTCTAATGTTACCTGTAATTAATCCTTTGTTTCGTATGCAAATATTTATGAGTTAGCAATTAGTGTCAAATGCATATATCACAAATTGAACCTTGGACGTTCTTCGCAAAACAAAACAGAAAAGGAAAACAATTGGCAATTTTAACTGAAAAGTGTATTTATATTGATTTTTGAATTTGCCTGTAAAATAGGCGTTTATGTACAAGAGGCTGACGAACTAGTAAGAGAACGCCGCCGAACAAAAGAGTTTATACAATTTGTACAAAGGGAAAACAAAACAGCTATGTGAAATGAATGATCCCACTGGGTTCCAACTCTGCTATCGCCCTTATATCTTCGAGCGTCTCATCACTTGATGACCTAGTTGAAGATGAAGCTGATCGATCGATGCCATTTGAACTTGATGTTGATACCGGATTCTGGATGCAAGGTGATCCAATGAGACATAGTATTACGCTTTATCCCTAACTTTTGCCTGGACCGCCCTTTCGGGTTTTCAGTCCACCGGGATACCCATTTTTGCCCAAGCCGCCTTTTCAGGTTTTCGACTTGCCGGGTGTACCGATTTTTTCATTTCATCCCTTCATTTTGCCCGAACCCTTTTGGTTCGCCGGGAAGCCCTAATTTTTGCCTAGGTATGTCAACCTAGCGGGTCTTTTTTCATGCGTAGTATCTTTTTACTATGTCTGCATTGGCGGGGTGAGGAAGGTCGTCACCATCCATGGTGGTTAGAATCGTGGCTCCTCCAGAGAACACATGTTTAACCACAAATGGCCCTTCGTACGTAGGGGTCCATTTGCCCCTTGGATCACTCTGAGGAAGGATGATGCGCTTGATTACCAGATCCCCAACTTGATATTCTTGTGGTCTGACCTTTTTGTTAAATGCCCTGATCATCCGTTTTTGGTACGTCTGACCATGATAAATAGCAGCAAGTCTCTTTTCGTCAATTAGATTTAGCTGATCAAGTCGTGTCTGGATCCAATCATCTTCTCTCAGATCTGCATCCTTCATTATCCGGAGAGAGGGTATTTGCACTTTGATCGGTAAGACTGCCTCCATACCGTAGACCAAGGAGAAAGGAGTTGCCCCAGTTGACGTCCTTGCTGAGGTACGGTACCCGTGTAGAGCAAACGGTAATATCTCGTGCCAATCTTTATAAGTCACTGTCATCTTCTGCACGATTTTCTTAATGTTCTTATTTGCTGCTTCTACAGCCCCATTCATCTTCGGTCTGTAAGGAGAAGAGTTGTGGTGCTGTATCTTAAACTGCTCGCAGAGCTCAGTGATCATCTTGTTATTAAGATTGGTACCGTTGTCTGTAATGATCCTTTCTGGGACGCCGTATCGACAGATCAGATTATGCCGAATGAACCGTGCCACAACATTCTTGGTTACTGTAGCGTAGGAAGCTGCTTCAACCCACTTTGTAAAGTAATCAATCGCTACCAGGATGAAGCGATGCCCATTGGATGCCGTAGGTTTAATTTCACTGATCATATCTATGCCCCACATTGCAAAAGGCCAAGGTGCCGTCAAGACATTCAGAGGGACTGGAGGAACGTGCACCTTGTCTGCGTAAATCTGGCATTTGTGACATGTCCGAGAATGTTGGTAACAGTCGGCTTCCATTGTGGACCAGAAATACCCTGCCCGAAGGATCTTTTTTGCCATAGTGTGTCCACTGGAATGTGTTCCGAAGGTTCCTTCATGTAGCTCTGCCATGATCCTTTCTGCTTCAGTCTTATCCACACAACGCAGTAAGGTCGAATCATGGTTTCGCTTATACAGGATGCCGTTGCTAAGGAAGAACTTCGCTGCGAACCTTCTCAGAAACTTCTTATCGTTGACAGACGCACCTTCAGGATACTCCTGAGCTTCCAAATATCTCTTCACCTCATGGTACCAAGGTTTCTCAGTCACCAACTCAGTCTCAAGATCACAACAGTATGCCGGTTCGTCCAATTTCCAGATGATGATCCGGGGAGCCTCATTGTCCCATTTGACGAACATAGAAGACATCGTAGCTAACGCGTCCGCCAGCTGATTCTCCTCTCTCGGAAAGTGTTCAAAGGTTATCTCTGTGAAATGGGGGACCAAGGTCAACATACATTCCTTGTAAGGAATAAGATTCGGATGTTTCGTATCCCACTCTCCTTTGATCTGATTGATCACGAGAGCGGAATCTCTGAAGACACTCAGAAACTTGATCCTTAAGTCGATCGCAGCTTGGAGACCCATGATGCATGCCTCATACTCCGCCATGTTGTTGGTGCAGTTGAAACATAGTCGGGCAGTCAGTGGAGTATGAGTGCCTTGAGGGGATATGATTACAGCGCCGATACCGTTACCCAAAGCATTAGAGGCTCCGTCAAAGTGCATAGACCATCGGGATCCTTCCTCAGGTCCTTCATCCGGTCCAGGTACTTCACAATCAGTCACTATCATGATACTCTCGTCTGGAAACTCGAAGTTCATTGACTGATAGTCGTCTACTGCCTGATGTGCCAAGTGGTCTGCCAATACACTTCCTTTGATGGCTTTATGGGTCGTGTACTGGATGTCGTATTCTGTCAAGATCATTTGCCATCTTGCTATTCTCCTAGACAGAGCAGGCTTTTCAAATATGTACTTTATAGGATCCATCTTTGAGATCAACAAGGTTGTGTGAGTCAGCATATACTGTCTCAGCCGGCGAGCAGCCCATACCAAAGCGCAACAAGTTTTCTCGAGTAGTGAGTATCGGGTCTCACAGTCGGTAAACTTTTTGCTAAGGTAATAAATGGCATGCTCTTTTCGGCCAGACTCGTCATGCTGCCCCAGCACACACCCCATTGAGTTATCAAGTACTGTCAGGTATAATATCAGAGGTCTCCCTTCAACTGGTGGCATAAGAATGGGTGGTTCTTGGAGATACTCTTTGATTCTGTCAAAAGCGGTCTGACATTCATCGTTCCAACGTACTACCTGATCTTTCTTCAACAGCTTGAAGATTGGCTCATAGGTGGCAGTTAGGTGCGAGATGAATCGAGCAATGTAATTCAGGCGTCCTAAAAAGCCTCTGACCTCTTTCTCCGTCTTAGGAACTGGCATCTCTTGAATAGCTTTAACCTTGGCAGGGTCCACTTGAATACCCTTATCGCTTACGACGAAGCCTAGCAACTTTCCAGATCTTACCTCGAAGGTGCACTTGTTCGGGTTCAACCTCAGCTTGTACAACTTCAGACGGTCAAACAGCTTCTGCAGATGGTCAAGGTGTTCCTCCTCAGTTTGGGACCTTGCGATCATGTCGTCAACATACACTTCTATCTCATGATAGATCATGTCATGAAATAAAGCAACCATGGCACGTTGGTAGGTTTCCCCAGCATTTTTCAGTCCAAAAGGCATGACCTTGTAGCAGAAGCTGCCCCACTGAGTAATAAAGGTAGTTTTTTCCATGTCTTCAGGTGCCATCTTGATCTGATTATAGCCTGAAAAGCCATCCATGAAAGAGAACACCTTGTGCCGAGTCTTATTGTCAACAAGGACATCAATGTGAGGTAGAGGGAAGTCATCCTTGGGGCTGGCCCTGTTCAGATCCCTGTAGTCGACACACATTCTGACCTTACTATCCTTCTTAGGTACCGGCACCACATTAGCAACCCACTGAGGGTAAGAAGTCACTGCAAGAAACCCGGCATCAAACTGCTTCATAACCTCGGCTTTGATCTTTTCGGACATCTCTGGACGCGTACGGCGGACCTTTTGCTTAACCGGAGGGCAGTCTTCCTTGGTAGGCAAATGATGGACCACAATGTCAGTATCTAAACTAGGCATGTCTTCGTAGGACCAGACAAAGATTTCCATGTAATCATGTAACATCTGAGTCAACCGTTGCTTCACGCTGAGCTCTAGGTTGGCCCTAATCTTAACCTCCTTTCTGTCAGTCTCAGTACCCAGATTTATCGTTTCCACTGGCTCTTCATGTGGTTGAATCGCCCTCTCCTCCTGGAGTAACAGTCTTGCCAGCTCGCCAGGCACTTCGCAATCATCTTCACCTTCGTCTTCGGCTAAGTTGATCGGATTTTCGAACTCATAACTGGCAGTAGCAGAGTCGTTACCAGTGAGATCCAGAGTGGATTGAAACCTGTATGAGTGAGTGTGTGTAAATACAGCTGTTTTGCAATATATAAAGAAAGGAAAGAAAGAAAAGGAGCATAAGATTTGAAATGCGAGAAAACGTCCAAGGTCTTTATTCATGATATATGAAATGACAATTAATATGCCCTTACAAATGAAGCCACGGTGCCCCGGGTAAGACACCGGGCCATAGAGTTTTAATTCATTGTTTATTACAAATAACAAAAACAAAGGAGTTTATTACTGCGTAACAAAAGTAACAGGAGTATGATCTTTAGCAGTCCAATTGGTCAATCCACCATCGGTCGTCGGGTAAATCCAGCTATCGAACTCTGACTCTTCTACTTCATCTTCATCCCCAATAGCGTTCACTCCTGGATTGGTGATGAGCACAGGAGGTCTTCTGGTTCTAACTTTGCGCACAGCCTTCTGAGCCCCTGCAGTAAAACCCAGTCCAAACTTGTCAGTTTTAGGTGTAAAATCAGGGAGGCTGCCCCAGTTAGCACATTCACCTTTCTTGATTACAGCCCGGGCGTCCTTCAAGGAAGCCATCTTCAATGGAAAGTCCTCTTCAACCACTGCTTCTGTTGCTGCCAATGTTGGAGGTACCTCTTCAAAATGCTGAAAGGGGGTTTCAATAAACTCCCCATCCATCTCAATATATCGGAAGGAATTCAAGTGACTAACCATATACTCCTCCTCTCCCTGCACAGTGACAATCTTCCCTTTGACAGGGTACTTGAGATTCTGGTGTAGGGTAGAGGTCACTGCCCCAGCTTTGTGAATCCAAGGTCGACCCAGTAAACAGGAATAAGATGGACGGATATCCATCACGTAGAAAGTTGAGTCAAATACTTGAGAACCCACACGAATAGGAATGTCTACCTCTCCATGAACCATCCTCTTAGAACCGTCAAAGGCTCTGACAATGATGTTGCTAGGTTTCAGCTCCAGGCCCTCACAATCCAAACGGTCTAAAGCCTTCTTGGGTAACACATTTAGGGAAGAACCGGTGTCCACCAACACGTGCGCAAGAGTAGTGCCCCTGCATTCTATAGAGACATGCAGGGCATCATTGTGGTTCTTTCCTTTAGCAGTAAGGTCAGCATCCGAGAAACCCAAACCATTGTCGGCTGTCAAATTGGCTACGCAATCAGTAAACTGGACTACAGATGTCTCATGTGGCACATGGGCCGTCTTTAGAAATGAAATCAGGGCCTTAGCATGGGCCTCTGAGCACAGCAGCAAGGAGAGCATAGAGATCTTGGAGGGGGTATGCCCCAGCTGCTCACCAACATTAAAATCGCTCTTCTTGATTATTGTGAGAATTTCCTCCATTTCTTGCTGGGAGGCTTCAACATTCACAGACTTTGGTGCCTCCATCCGGGCAGGCTCATCATCAATCCCTTTGCCCCGAGCATTAGATGACTCGGCAGCAGGGGAAGCAACTTGATCAGAAACGGGAACAGGTGCACTTTCAGGTGTTATAACGAGAGGTCTTCGAATAGCTGGTGGTGCAATGTCAGGCGAGAAGAGCCTGCCACTGCGGGTAACTTTGGCTGGACCAGTGATATTGCTGATGCTGGTGCCAGTGTTGAACTCTTGCTTTATACCATGTACATATACATCTGCCCCATAGTGCCATGGGACAGCCTTATCAGATTCATAGGGGAGAGGCCCCGGAACAGTAATCACAATGGGTGCGACAGTCATGATTTTAACTGGCTCCCTCGGGGGAGCCTTGATTGGATTATTGAAAATTGTAACAACAGATACTTCTTCCACAGGAACAAACGAAACAGCGGTCTTCTTGAACAGAATCTCTTTGCTGTCCATCAGGCTTTGGATGCCCAACTTCAGCAAAGGACAACCAGAAAGGGAAACAACACAGAAAAGGCAACCTTCACTACAACCCGGAAATAAACCGGCCAGCAGTAGGTTCCTCTTAACAGTCATCAGAGGAGTAGCTACATCATTCACGGAAACGGCATACACATCCTCATCAACAGCATTTACTCCATGCTGGGGCATAGGAGCAGTCACCACATTTGGCCTCTCAGGCGCCTCAAATTGTATCTCCTTCGTATCGATAAGGTCTTGCACCTTATTCCTCAGGGCCCAACAGTCATCAGTGGAATGCCCCGGGCTATCGGAGTGATAAGCACAACGGGCATTTGGATTGTACTTGGGAGAGGCAGTATTCACAACCTTTGGGGCCTCTCTGACAGTCACCAAATTGGTGGATAGCAACTGCGGCAAGATTTGTGATAGGGTCATACTTAGACGGGTAAACTCTCTTCTGGGTCTCTCAGCCCTTTGTTGATTGGTTTGCCGAGGAGCGGCAGCAGGCTTAGCAATAACCACCGCGTTGATAGACTGGCGGCGCTCTGGTTTATCTTGTCTTTTAGGCCCATATACAGCACTAGCCTCCTTCTTAAAGGGTTTCTTCTCAGAACTTGAAGATGCACCTTTCTGAATTTTACCGGACTTCATTCCAGCCTCTATCCTCTCCCCAGTCAGGATAAGATCAGTGAACCCCGCAGATGAGTTACCGATAAGATGATTGAAAAATGGCCCAGATAGGGTCCCCAAGAACATATCCACCAGCTCACGGTCTGTTAACGGAGGCTGCACCCTGCCAGCCAGATCCCTCCACTTCTGCGCATACTCTTTAAAACCTTCGCTTGATCCTAGCGACATACCCTGGAGTTGGGTATGTGTAGGAGCAAGGTCGGCATTATATTGATACTGCTAGTAAAAAGCAGTAGCCAACTCCTCCCAGTTACGAACTTTGGTCCCATCCAGCTGATAGAACCATTCGAGATGAGTCCCTGAAAGACTCTCCTAGAAGAAGTGGATCCACAAGTTCTTGTCCATTGTGTACGGTTGAATCTTCCGCACATAAGATCTGATGTGTAGCTTGGGGCAAGACGCCCCGTCATACTTGGTGAAAGATGGTGCCTTAAACTTGTGAGGAATGATCACACCATTAGATAAGCCCAAGTCTCCGAAATCCATCCCAGGCACTTGTTGGATCTCCATGGCATTCAGTCTGTCTTCCAACTGCTTGTATCTGTCTTCAGCCGGAGGATACTGTTCCTCATTAAAATCAGTCTCGTTGTCAGAGACTACTGGACTTGGAGCCTTTCCCCCATGGGGACTGTCTTTGCCAACAAAAGAACCAACTTCCTCATTCTGCAGAGTGTTACCAAACCTCCGGCCCGAGTTGAAAAGAACAATTCTCTTCTTCTTCTTCTCCTTTTTCAGGAGCAAAGCCTTCAGCTCTTCTTGACCTTGGGCCAGACCCATGATCAGCTCTTGAAATTGTGTGTTCTGCGCCTGAAGGGCCTTGATAGACATCTCGGTTGATGATGAGTCAGGGTTCATGATGCTCAAATAAACAGCGAAGAACAGTAAGCAACCTGAAAAGAAGAATACCTGCTATGCACATGATGAATGGAATGCGTATGATTTATGTTTTCAAAGACAATCGGGAATCAACTTTGTAAACAAAAAGGAACACACTTCATTAGATTCAACTTTGAAACTTAAATTGTTCAACAGATTGCCCTTAGGTGTTACATAAAAAATGAAAAATACTGAAAAGGGAAATAAACTGTAAAAGAACATCCAAAGCTCCTCATTGATCCCAGGGTCTCCTCTTCTCAGTACGGATGTAGTCATTCAGAGCTCGCTCATTCTCCAACTGCTTTGTCAGCTTCTGGATCTTCAATTCCTGCTCGTTGAACTTTTCTCGATACGAATCCCGTTCTTCTCGCAGTTGCGACCAAGATCTCTTTAATGTATCATAATCAGTAGGTATCTGAGGAGGGAGGACAGTTGGAGGAGCCCCATCTTTGTCAGGATACTCAAGAACGACGGGTCTGACAGCTTCGTATGGCATACCTAACTTCTGAGCACGGATGCGGACCCATTTGTAGTAGGCTTCCATAGGTAGAGAAGTCTTTGGCCCCAACTCTTGTGGATCAGCTTTATGAACTCTGTCCCAAGCCTTGATGAACTTACGACACAGCTCGTCACTATCCACTTGAAACTCAAAACTGATGTGAGGCACCAACATCTCATGAGGCCCTGCTCTTCTGGCTCTTCCAAACTGACGGAGTGCTAGACATGGATTATAAGAGATTCCTCCTTGGGTACCGATCAAAGGAACATTAGGGTATTCTCTGCAACGATCAATAACAGCTATCTCATCCAAACCTCTGAAAGTCCAAATGATGTCTTTATCAGTGAAAGACATTAACCTATTAGCCCAACCTCTTCCTTCTTGGTTCTTCAGCACGAACTTAGGGAGGTGCGAAATAAACCACCTCACCAACAAAGGGATACAACACCACATAGTTCCTCGTCTTCGGGCAGTACGAGCATAAAGTTGTTGCAGGATGTCACCAAAGAGAGTGGGCACAGGGTTCTGAGACATAAAGATCCTTATGGCAGTGACATTGATGAAGTTGTCAGGATTAGGAAACAAGACTAGCCCATAGATTAAGATAGCCAAGATGTCTTCATATGCCCTAAAGTCCAAGTCATTCCAGAAACTGTTAGCTTTACCAATCAGAAACTTGGCCAAGAAACCCTTAACTCCGCTTCTAGTCACCCAGTTGTCCATTACTTCTTGATGGGTCAAGGGGAGAGCTGCAGCAACCTCCTCAAGCCTGAGGGTCCTTTCCCAACCAGTGAAGGGAGTCTGATCCAAGATAGGGATACCAAGCAAATCAGAGAACTCTTCCAGGGTAGGGACCAGCTGGAAGTCTTGAAAGGTGAAACACTGGTACAGAGGGTCATAGAACTGGGTCAGGACACTCATCAACTGTTGATCCCGCTTTGCAGTGACTAAACTAAGAAGAGAACCATGCCTCTGGATGAAGGAAGTGGTATTTGGAATCCTGCTAACCAACTCTTCAAGCAGCTCAGGTGGGTGAACAAAGTTGAACCGGATAGTATTCCTTCGCACAAGCATCATGATGTCCTACAAAACAGCAAAGGTGAAACCCTCTTGTCTTTGAAATGGTCAGTCCCTATGCAGGATGCATGCAATGCTCATGATGTTATGATGTTATGATAAAGCACACCACAAATATTTACAAAGGCAAACATGGTAAGGCACACAAGTCACACAAGACAAGCCCTTAAATTTTAGGCCAGCATGAGGTCTAAGTATTACCCTCTTTCAGTTTGTTGGTTCATACCTGTCCTATCAAAAGTAACTGGGTTCTTAGAGGATCCCAATATCATTGACTACCCTCAATCGGTTATAACTCCAGCATCGCAATCTTTTCTTGCAGCCAGAACCATCACGAGAGTTTTGCCTCAATGGGCGTAGCATGCTGCTACTGTTCTAATGGCCAAGTTGTGTCATTTAAGGTTCTAAGGTCTGTTGGTGCTTAATGACTCCTCAGAAGACCCATATTCTCCTCGTTGCGAAACAAGGGATATCGGTACAGACCAAGGCGCCACACCAACGTAGCCACTGCTTCACCCATGTCGGTCTACGCCGGACAGGTTCCTCACAGCTTATGCTACCTAAACAGGGTATCCCCAGATCCAGGTTAGGATCTATGTAACTCCCATGTAACCCACAATTTTAAAGCAAACAAGTCAAAACAATTGAAAACACAGTTATGAACTAATCCTAAGGTACACCTCACTTATAAGATATTCCCCAGCAGAGTCGCCAGTTCTGTGATTGGTGGATCTGGAACTGACTGTTTAACGCTGGTTCGCGAAATGTCGCGGAAGCAAGAGTCGCCACCGTCTTTTATTTTCTCCAAATGGAAAGGACAAAAGCACAGAAAAATTCCTTATTGAGATAGTTTCTCGGTTCGGGAGGTAGATTTATAGAAAGGGAAGGTGTTAGCACCCTTTCTATCCATGGTTATCCATGGGCTCTTCGATACTTGCTCATTTGTGTTTTCAAAATGTTTGTTTGCTTTTCAAGGTGAGTGGGTTTGAAAAAGTTTCGTTTAAAATTTCAGTTCGACTCTTGTATCAGTCCTCAAGAGTGTTTGAAAAGTTTTTTTTGAAAGCTTTTTGAAAAGTGTCGGTGTGAAAAGAAGTTTTGATTTGTTTTGAATTAGAGCAAGTATCTACGAGTCATCTACCTACCCTAAGGAATTAGTCTGTGTAAATGTACTTAAAGTAGTGCCATCCCACTATTGAGAGGTAGGTAGCACCACCGTTGGAGGTGTTCGGGTCAATTCGAGGGTTCGGGACAGTGTGGTCACCAGAGCAATAGGAAGACACCTTAGAAGCTACCCTCATTCCATGTTCATGGACATGAGGACTTACTAAAACATCCTCTACTCGACGACCACATTTCGAGGGGCAAGGCAACAGTGAGACGTACCCTAGGGGTGGTGTGTGAATTGTGTGTCATTTTCAATTATGTTTATCTTGTCATGCATTGAGTGTTCTACACTTTGATTTTATTTTTGGCCATTCATTCTTTCATGCAAATTATTAGCAGTTAAAAGGTGCGGGAAGATAAAAGTCCTACGCTATTACAAAGGCGCGGGTCTACATCGCCAAATTAAACCAAGACCCGATTTGAAATAAATAAAAATGCGGAAAGTAAATATCCTAATTTTCTATTACAAAGCTTTGGGGAAATTACATGAAATTTAAAAAAGGAAATAAAAGTAAATGTGCGAAAAGAAATAAAATCGAGAATGCGAGGGCGTTGGACCCTTTTAAAGAAATTAAATTGAAATCATAAATTAATTAAATTAAATAAAAGAAAGAACCTTTTTTTTGGAGTTTTTTGTATTTATGGAATTAAGGAGAATTAAATTGGAATTAAAAGTTAATTAAAACCCTAGTTCTAAATCATTTTTAATTTATTAAAAAAATGTTTAAGTTGTAACCTAATTTAACCCTAATTAATTAAATGGCATATTTATTTACAAAAATAATTAATAATTAAATATGGTGAAAAAGGAAAAAAAAATAAAAGTATAAAAACCCTAATTTCTACCTTTTTTAGTTTATTAAAAAAATATTAAAATTAAACCTAAAATTAAACTAATTAGTTATTAGGATTTTATTTACAAAATATTGATAAATGAACATATTTTTATTTTTTATAGTTTCTGATTTTTTTTGTATTTTTATGTTATAAAAAATTAATTTGTGGAATTAAATAAACAATTAATATAATTAAAATAAATGAAAGAAAAGAAAAAAGAAGAGAAGAAAATGCAAACAGATGGGGGTGTTGACCCAAATTGGAGGTTTGTTCACAGCAATTTGGCCCATTAGATTGAGGCCCTTTTTGACTTTTCAATGCTGCATGTGGAATAGTTGACTAACGTACATGGTAGTCGCTTGTTGATAGCCATTAGATTGGACTTCCTGGGCGCGTGGCAAGTTGAGAAGCGAGGCTGCATGATAGTCCTTGGATGGTACGCTGCACAGAAGCATGTTAATTGAAAAAAGCATGAAATATATAGGGGGACCTGGGAATCGAACCCAGGTCCCAACGTTTACCATGCTAACGCCTTGCCAATTGTGCTGTTGATCTTCTTTGTTATTACAACGAAACACAATTATTATAATAAAAAGTAAGTGCAAGTGGTATAAAGCAAAAAAACGCGCGCCAAGCTTTGAATCAGCCAACCACATGATGACAACCAACCTTCTTCTTCATTTGTTCATTTTTGCCTGAGAAATATAGAATGGATAGCGGGGGTTTTAAACCCCCACTAACTTCAACCTGCAAAAATAACGATTAGGCCATACGCAAACATAAAAAGGGCGCGACTAGTGGGATTGAATCATCCAGATGCCCTGAGTTCAATGGTCCTGGTCTCGTTGCCTAATTTTTCCTTATGAAAGAAACCCCCTTTTAAATTTCCTGAAACCCTAAAAGACGTTCATGGTAACTTTCTATTCAGACAGCCATTCTCCAATTGAATCATGCCATTAGCTTTAGAATCATCACATTAGTATCAATCAAACATTAAAATGCATGGAAAATGTGTATAAATTCAAATACGAATATGCAATTTTTAGAAGAAAGTCAAGCTTCTATCTACCAATTCTTTGAGTATGGAAGCGTGATTCTGATTGGAATAGATTCCTGGTAACCTTGGCAAGCTTGTGGGATTGTTCTTTTGCTTGGAATTACGCTGGAATCGTGAACACAGTTTTGAATTTTTATGAAAATAATGCAAAGTCGTTTGGTATTCTTGGGCGCAGCTTCTAGGTTCTTATGATCAGGTTTAGGTTTGTGTTTATATGAGGAATGAATTAGGGTAAAAATCCAAGCAAAAACCTTTGCATTCATGAATCAAATATTTGGTTTTCAATGTAATCTTTTTCATGTCCTTTTGATGCCAATCATTGCCAATCACCTTGATTCTTTCCTTATTGAATAGTGCACGAAATCTTGAGTGAATTCTATGCACAAAAAGATTTGAAAAGCATGGATTAGTATTTTTCTTATAATTAAATGAATTAAATAGATTAAATATTCAATTAATTAATTAAAAATAGGAAAATAACTCCCCTTTGGGTCAATGGGTCGTGCATAGCTTTTGGGTGATGATTCTTGGAAGAAGATGTGGCCCATTAGCAATTTTGAGGCATTTGAAGTAAAGTTGACTTTTCAAAATTCTCAAAAGTTTCCCAACTTCCACAAGGCATATCTTGCTCAATGTTTAAGATTTGATCATGTTCTTGGACATTTTGGAAAGGTATTGAAGTCCTCTAATCAATGCCTTTGGTCCCATGTCATTTTGATTTACCAATCTCAAGTTATGGTCTTTGACTTAAAGTCCCTTTTTGTTGACTTTTGAAAATGACCTATAATGTTGAAATTGATAACTTTTTGTGAGAGCATTTCTTGGACTTGAAGTGTGAAGATGAGTTGTAGGAAATGTCATTCTCTTCAAAATGAGCTTTAGATGGAATTTTTCTGATAAACCATGTGGAAGTTATGCCTTGGTCAAGTTACAGTTGACTTTTTTCAACTGTCCAAATATAGAAACTTTTGCATCTTGAGACTTTTTGAGCCATACTTGGAAAATCATGATCAAGCATTGATCAAATGATGTTTGTGGCTTCAAAATAAGATGTTGACCAAAAATTTGAACTTTTGACTGTCAAATGACCATTTTACCCCTACAGTTGACTGCTGAGCAATTAGGGTTTTTGACTGTGCAATTTTGTGCTGTGAGTCTTGAAACTTAGCATATGGATGCTTGACCATGTTTGTAGGCATATAGGACTTGTTTGGACCCTTGGAAACTTCAATTTCTCTGCCAGAACCAAAACCCTAATTTTTGACTGTTAGGAGGCCATTGAACTGTGCAACCTTTGGGAGATTTTGAAGCTTGATCTTGGCAAATCTTGAAGAATATGGGAGGGCAAATTTTGGGGTACAACACTTTGTTTAAGGATGGTTATCCCTTACACACACCCACACTCACAAATGCAGGTACCCATCCACTCCGGATTCCATGGGTGACTATTCTGCTTTAGCCTTCGGTGAGTCTGAAGATTTGGTCAATCATGCTGAGTACGAAGTTGATGAAGACTGTGAAGTACCGGGAGAGTTAGCCAGACTTTTTCAACAAGAAGAGAGGGCTATTCTGCCTCATGAAGAGTTGCTAGAAACCATCAACTTGGGAACAGAGGAAGACAAGAAAGAGGTTAAGGTGGATGCCAACCTGGAACCAGGTGTCAAAGAGCACTTAGTGCATCTGTTGAACGAAAATGTTGAGATCTTTGCCTGGTCCTATGAAGACATGCCGGGATTAGACACAGATATCGTGGTTCACCGCCTCCCTACAAGAGAAGACTGTCCACCAATCAAACAAAAGGTCCGCCGAATGAGGCCCGACATGTCTGAGAAGATCAAAGCTGAGGTAATGAAGCAATTCAACATTGGCTTTCTGGATGTTACTTCCTATCCATAATGGGTTGCTAACATTGTTCCCGTACCTAAGAAGGACGGAAAAGTCAGAATGTGTGTGGACTACAGGGATTTGAACAGGGCTAGCCCTAAAGACGATTTTCCACTACCACACATTGACATCTTGGTTGATAACACAACTCAACATAAGGTATTTTCCTTCATGGATGGATTCTCGGGATACAACCAGATCAAAATGGCCCCTGAAGACATGGAGAAGACTACTTTTGTTACGCAATGGGGTACCTTCTACTACAAAGTGATGCCATTCGGACTGAAGAATGCCGGGGCAACCTATCAATGCGCCATGGTAGCTTTGTTTCATGATATGATACATCATGAGATTGAAGTTTACGTAGACGACATGATAGCCCGATCGCAGACAGAAGAAGAACACCTTGATCATCTGCAAAAGCTATTTGTCAGGTTGAAGGAGTATAAGCTCAGACTAAACCCGAGCAAGTGCACTTTTGGGATTTATCGTCAGCAACAAAGGAATTGAAGTTGATCCTGCTAAATTCAAAGCTATACAAGAGATGCCTACCCCCCGCACTGAAAATGAGGTTAGAGGATTCTTGGGACACTTAAACTATATTGCAAGGTTCATCTCTCACCTAACATCTACCTGTGAGCCAATCTTCAAGCTGTTGAAGAAAGATCAAGTAGTTGAGTGGAACAATGATTGTCAAGTTGCTTTTGATAAGATCAAGGAGTATTTGTTGGAACCTCCTATCTTGATGCCACTCGTCGAATGAAGGTCGTTAATCATGTATCTGACTGTTTTGGATAACTCAATGGGGTGCGTACTGGGCCAACATGACGAGTCTGGCCGAAAAGAGCATTCCATTTATTACCTTAGCAAAAAGTTTACCGGCTGTGAGACTCGTTACTCACTGCTCAAGAAAACTTGTTGCGCTTTGGTATGGGCTGCTCGCCGGCTAAGGCAGTATATGTTGACTCATACCACTTTGCTGATTTCCAAGATGGATCCGATTAAGTATATCTTCGAGAAGCCTGCTTTATCTGGAAGAATCGCTAGATGGCAAATGATCCTGACTGAGTATGATATCCAGTATACTACCCAAAAATCTATAAAGGGGAGTGTACTAGCTGACCATCTAGCTCATCAAGCCGTCGAAGATTACCAATCTATGAGATTCGACTTCCCTGACGAGGACATCATGACATTGGACGACATTGAAGGTAACAGACCGTATGACGGACCTGAACAAGGATCCCGATGGACCCTGTACTTTGATGGTGCTTCAAATTCACTTGGCAACGGTATCGGTGCGATACTCATTTCTCCAGAAGGTTTCCATACACCCTTCACTTCCCGACTTTGCTTCAGTTGTACCAACAACATGGCTGAATATGAAGCTTGCATCTTTGGTCTCAAAGCCGCTATAGACTTGGGAATCAAATCTTTGGTCATATTTGGGGACTCGACTTTGGTTATCAGTCAAGTCAAAGGAGAGTGGGACACTAAACATCCTAATCTTATCCCATACAAAGAACATGTCTTGACATTGTTGCCTCATTTCGAGAAGATTACTTTCGAGCACTTCCCGCGAGAAGAAAATTAGCTAGCAGATGCTCTGGCTACAATGTCTTCCATGTTTAAACTCAACTGAGATAACGAGGCTCCCCAAATCACCATCGAGCGAATGGACGAACCTGCGCACTATTATGAGATTAATACCGAAGAAGTAGTGGAATAACCCTGGTTTCATGAAATCAAAAGGTATCTCCAAACTCGAGAATACCCTGGAGGAGCTTCCGTCAATGACAACAAGTTCTTAAGGAGATTTGCTGCCAAGTTCTTCCTAAGCAATGGCATCCTTTATAAGCGCAACCATGATTGTATTCTACTTCGTTGTGTGGATAAGGTTGAAGCAGAGTTGAGCATGACCGAGATACATAGTGGCACGTTTGGCACCCACTTAAGCGGACATACGATGGCTAAGAAGATTCTAAGGGCAGGCTACTACTGGTCTACCATGGAAGCTGATTGTCATCAACATTCCCGTACGTGCCACAAATGTCAAGTCTACGCTGACAAAGTATATATTCCTCCTGTTCCTCTCAACATTTTGAAAGCTCCTTGGCCATTCGCAATGTGGGGCATTGACATGATTGGAGAGATCAAGCCCACGACATCCAATGGACATCGCTTCATCCTGGTGGCTATTGATTACTTTACCAAATGGGTCGAAGCAGCTTTCTTTTCTTCCATTACAAAGAATGTGGTTGCCCGCTTCATTAAGCAGAATCTCATATGCCGGTATGGTATCCCCGACAGGATTATCACGGACAACGGTACAAATTTGAACAACACTATGATCACCGCTCTGTGCGAACAGTTCAAGATTTATCATCACAATTCATCTCCCTATCGGCCAAAGATGAACGGTGTTGTTGAAGTCGCGAACAAAAATATCAAGAAAATCATTCAAAAGATGACAGTCACCTACAAGGACTGGCATGAGATGTTACCGTTTGCTCTGCATGGATATCGTACCACGGTACGTACTTCAACAGGGGCAACCCCCTTTTCTTTGGTATATGGCATGGAAGTTGTTTTACCCATGGAAGTTCAGATTCCTTCCTTGAGGATTATGAAGGATGCCGGTTTGAGTGAAGACGATTGGATTCAGACCCGGCTTGATCAACTTAATTTGATCGACGAGAAACGACTTACTGCTGTTTGTCATGGTCAGATGTATCAAAAACAGATGATCAAGGCCTTCAACAAGAAAGTCAGGCGTCAAGTGTATCAAGTCGGAGATCTTGTAATCAAGCGGATCATCTTGCCGCAAAGTGATCTCAGGGGCAAGTGGACTCCTACTTACGAAGGACCATTTGTGATCAAGAGCATCTTTTCTAGTGGGGCCATGATTCTAACCACCATGGACGGCGACGACTTGCCGCACCCTGCGAAAGCAGACATAGTCAAAAGATACTACGCATAAAACAACCCGACAAGTCGAAAACCCGAAAGGGCGACTTGGGCAAAAATGGGCATCCCGGTGAATCGAAAACCCGAAAGGGCGGTTCAGGCAAAAATTAGGGATAAACAAAAAATATGTACACCCGACAAGTTGAAAACTCGAAAGGGCGACTTGGGCAAAAAAAGGGTTTCTCAGTGGACTGAAAACCCGAAAGGGAGGTCCAGGCAAAAGTTAGGGAATTAAAGCGTATGACTATGCCTCGTCAGATAACTTTAAGGATAATCTCTTCACCAACAAGCTCCAAGCTTCTGATCAATCCAATCATCGGCGGACAAAGCAGCGAATGGACAAGATACTCAGAGTCGTGAAGGCTATAGCGAAATGGGAAGCCCATGGAATTATTACACATAGCCATCTTTCTTTTGTATAAATTTTTTCTCAATTTACGATAACATTCTCTTACTAGGATGTCTGTCTCCTTTGTACAAAGATACTTACAAAAGTTAATACAAAGATACTTCAAATGCAGAAATTTGCTTGCCTTTCTTTTCTTTTTTACACTTATGATTTATTTGAAAACGTCCAATGTTTTGTTAAATAGGCATATGCATTTGAATATAATCACTGCTTACAAATAAAAAGAAATTGATAAAGGATAATTACTGATAGGTTGAAGGCGTAGGAAGATATCTTTGTGCTATTCCAGAAGAAATACCCTACAGTACATCATTCAGATCCTCAACAAAGCTAAAACCTTGAAGTATACGTCCCTAACGGAGATAAATTTCAAGATCCCCAGCGGAGCCAGTGTGTTATAAACTTTATCCCCCAGCGGAGTTAAGTTTCAGAATTCCCATCAGAGATAAGTCTCCGAACTCCCGATCCCCAGTGGAGCCCAAAAACCTTGAAATGCATATCCCCAGCGGAGCTAGAAAATTCTAAACCTTCTTCCCCAACGAAGTCAATTTCCAACTATCAATCCCCAGTGGGAACCATTCAGCTTTCCCCAACTCCCCCAGTAGATTGGTGTACAACCCAAGCTCCTGATTTCCTCGGCCGAGTAAACATTCTCCCCACAGAGTTATTTCCCAGCAAATCGAAGATTATCGGTCTGATTTCTCCAACAGAAGCCTCCCATGTTTTAACTCCCCAGTAGATATTTTCATAGTTTTCCTTATTTCCCAAGAAAGT
The DNA here is from genome assembly GCA_948472305.1 of Vicia faba. Lineage (NCBI taxonomy): Eukaryota > Viridiplantae > Streptophyta > Magnoliopsida > Fabales > Fabaceae > Vicia > Vicia faba. Next base: position 38,623,531 of record OX451740.1, read on the forward strand.
CATGAAGGATTCTCATTCCCCACAGAAGTTGTCAAAGCTCTTGTAAATCCCCACCAGTCACCAAGGATTTTCAATCTCCAGCAGTGGTCCCAGGATTTCTCATTCTCAACAATCAAAGATCTTTAATTCCCAAGCAGTCAGCAAGGATTTCTCATTTTCAACAATCAAAGGTTTTTGAATCCTCAGCATCGGTCAAGAATTTACTTTCTCCGGCAGCAGTCAAAGATTTCATTATCTCCAGTTATCAAGGATTTACTTTCCTCAGCAAGACAGCTACTCAGCTTACATTCATATATCATAAACATTGATGAAACACAGTTCATTGCATCATACATATCATGCAACATAACCTTGTGTTTTAGCTAACATTTTACCCTTTTCAGGATAAGATTAAAAGGCTATCGTTAACAATTATTCATATACAGTATGGATACACCCCAGACACGGCGGTCATTCTACTACTCATTCAGACTTCAACAATCCGACACAATATGGATACACCCCAGACACGGCGGTCATTCTACTACTCATTTAGACTTCAGCAATCAGATACAGACTAGATACGCTCCAGACACGGCGACCATTCTATCTCTCATTCTGATTCAACTAACAACTTCAAGTTCAGATACGCTCTAAACACGGATGCCATTCTGGCCCTTATACCAGAAGTTTGATTCCCCCCAGTGAAGTTGCCACGAAAGTCATTCTGTCACTTATTCAGATCCCCGTTACAGTCTCAGATACACTCCAGACACGGAAGTCATTCTGCTACTCATACAGATCTCAATTTCAGATACAGTCCAGATACGCTCTAGACACGGAAGTCATTCTGCTACTCATACAGATCTTAATTTCAGATACATTCCAGATACGCTCCAGACACGGTTGCCTTTCTGCCACTCATCCAGAACTTATCCCCAGCACACAGTTGCTCCATATACAAATGTTTCTCTGTTACCCATTCAGAATACAGATACACTCCAGACACGACAGTCATTCTGGTATTCATTCAAAGTTCAAATACGGTTATAGCTCGGATATGCTCCAGACACGGACGCCATTCCTTTGCTCATACAGACTCAGTCTCCAGATACAGCTCAAATGCATTCCAGACACGCATACCATTTTGATGCTCATTCTTCTGACCTACAACATTGCATTTCAACAAACAAATCTTGGATGGCATCTTTAAACCCATCTCCAGCAAGATTCTACCATCTCCAAATGGCATCTTTAAGCCCATTCCCTCAACAATATTTTGACGAGTGCAAGTTTACGGGCACTCTAGTGTCCAATCCTCTTTTACCTTCGAGTCACGAAAGGTAAACTTGCCAATCTAACTCTTCAGGTTCAAGAAGATTGAACAGGGGCAATTATTGTACCCCAAAACTTTCCCTCTCATTTTATCAACATTTCTCATCACAAGACTCTTGGAACTCAAGATCAAGCTAGGGTTTGCTCTGCTCAAGGCATCTCCTTGCAATGTTGACCTGAAATTAGGGTTTGAGTTTGCACAGGGATTTTTGGACCTTCAATACCCAAGTTGACTTTCATACTTCATGTTGGACTCATAAATTTGCCCATACCAAGTTTCAAGCCTTGTATCAAATTTTTGCCCAGTCAATTAGACAGTTGACCTAGAAATCTGCTGTATTGGGGAAAAAGTCAACTGTGGCCAACTTACAGTCAAACCTCATGAATTTTGACCCACATCAATATTATGAACTCATATGAGCCATTTGATCAAGTTTGGACCATAAATCCACAAGAAATTTGATCAGATCACCAAAAGGGCAAAATGGTCATTTTTAGGGTTTTGACTGTACAAAGGCAAGTTTTGACTGTTTGACCTAGACAATGGAAAATAAAGCTCAACCATGGACTCAAGGACTCAATGACATTATCTTGACCTATTCAACAAGTTCAAAAGATCTCAAATGCATAGGATTGACAGATGAATTTTTCAGTCAACTGATCAAAATTTGACTGTACACTGAAAAGTCAAACTTTGACTTTTTGGTCAAAATCAAGTTCCAAGGGTCATTTTTCATCAAAATATGTCAAATTATGAAACTTGTTCATCAAGAAACCCAAAATTGCAAATTAGGGTTTGAAATTGAAAATTTTCATAACTTAGAATTTTTCTAAGTTATGAAATTATCTTAATTTTTCCTAACTTTGCCCCACATTTTCACCAAGATGAAAATGGATTCAAACAAAACTTACAACATGAAAGTTGTAGTCCATCACAAAGTCTACAACTTTGATTCACAAAGTTTTCTCAAAAGAAGCTTGTATCTCAAGTTATGATTTTTGGAACAAGGGTCCCTAAAACTTTTAACTTAGAGAAATTTTGCCCTAGTTTAGGCAGGATTTTGACCCATCTTCTTGGCCATTTTTCACATAGTTACACTTGGAGTATCAAGTTTCATTTCAAAGATGGATTATAGTACTTGTTGCAAGATTTCCAAATTGTCCAAGAACTCCTCAAAAACATTTGTGGTTAGGGAGAATCGAATGCTTGAAGTTGGCAAAAACTCACTTTGTAACCATGGCCAATACATGTTCATACAAGTTGCAAAATCTGACCAAACTAGCTTTGTACTTGATTACAGGTCTCTAAACCAATTTACACTTAAAAATTGAATGCAAATACATTGGTTAGAGGCATTGTTCTGATCAAGGCAGCATTATACAATGAATAATTCCATTTTGGGCATAAAGATAACACTTCCATTTTCATAAAGCATAACTTTTGCAAAGTTGTTTCTCTTGAGCCTTGGACCTCTTTCTTTGCAGCAAACAAGTTCCACAAACTTAGGAAAAGGTACAAGAAACTTGTGCATGCTTGGAGATAGCCTGTACAGGCCTATCTCATTTCACTTCACACTTTTCTTTCAAAACAAGTTAACTTGCCAAAAGGACATAACTTGCATATCTGATATAATCAACTTAAGCCAACATTTGAAACAAGCTTTGCACATCCCTTGGAGCCAGAAACACGAGTCATTCATCCCTCAAACACCCTTGTACACAAAAACCATATTTTCTTTCAAAACAGGGCAGGCCATGCAGAATCACTTCCATCTTCGCATTGCCTCGTGCGTTTTGACCCAATCTTGTTCCAATACCTTCCATTCAACTCACTCAAGCTATCCCGCACCTCAATTGCCAATTGTAACTCCATTTACAGTGTTCACCATTTTTCGTTTCAAGCTTGTGCAGGTTGACTTCTAGAGGTTGATTCAGGCCATTTCAAAACAAACTAAGCATTGGGAAAGATCCAGGGAACATCAAGCAAGCTCAAAAGAACCTCAGGCCTCACTGAAAGCTGCTGCATTGCCATACTCGTGTCCAACTGAAACAAGTATTTTGCAACTTCCTATCTCTCTATTTAGGAATCATTAGGCTTAGGTTTGTGAATGAAAAGTGTAGTACTCATAGCCCTTAAGATGTACATATGCTCAGTTTTTATTTATATTAAACGTGCTAAGAGAATTTCATCCATGAACATGCTGAAAAAAACTAGGTCAGATTTTAGGGCCAGAGAAATTCTCTCTGGTCCTTGAGAGTTAGATCAAGTTTTTTATATGGTTAGAATCGTGGTTTAATACTCTACAAGTTTCATGTTTTGAGTTTTGGCAAAAGATCACGTTTCCAGGAGTTAGCAGTTTGTACATGGGAAGCGCGCGTTTGTCACAAGGAAGAAGATGAAGTGGAAATGGGCTGGGTCTGTTTTGTTCTTCTTTTTGCACCTCCCTCTTTTCTTTTTGAACCCGATGGCCCAATTTCTTTATACTTTGTTATTTTTGCATTTTTATTTCATTTCTGATTTTATTATTTTATCCCCAAATGTCAAAAATGCTTAAAAATATTTTCACATTTTTTTTTACATTTATTTGGCATTTTATTCTTTTTTTTCTAACATTAAAAACTCTTTTAATACTTTTATATTATTTTATTTAAATTTAAAAATAATGTAAATAATACTTTTATTTTTCATTTCTTAATTTTATTCACATTGAAAATATTTCTTGAATATATTTTATTTTTGTAAACATTTTATTTTATTTTACATATATATATATAT